>JARQOD010000003.1:92613053-92655641 GCA_033576555.1 Oophaga sylvatica
CCCCCCCAGCAGCCTTTATATACCCCCAGCAGCGGGCCTCCAGTCACCCCGGGCAGCAACAGCCTCTATTTTACCCCCCAGCAGCAGCCCCTCTATATACAACCCAGCACCCTCTATATAAAAGCCCAGCAGCCTTATATACCCCCCCAGCACCCTCTTTTTTACCCCCCCGCTGCGGGCAGCCTCTATATACCCCCCGGGCAGCAGCGGGCCTTTATAAAACCCAAAGCAGCACCCTCTTATTCCCCCCCAGAGCACCCCTCTATATACCCCCCAGCCCCTCCACGTAAAACCAAAGAAAAGCCCCTTTCCCCCTTTTACCCCAGCAGCACCCTCACGTACCCCTCGCGGGCGCCCCCTATATACACCCCAGCAGCCTCTATTTCCCCACCCAAAACCCTTTATATACCCCCCCAGCGCATCTTTACACCCCCGCAGCAGCAGCCTCTTTATAACCCGGGCAAAGCTCTTTTTCACCCAACACCCTTTTTTTACAGCCCGCAGCCTCTATTTTAAGACCAGGCACCCTCTTTTAAAACCCCCCCAGCATCTTATTTTCCCCCCAGCAGCCTCTATTTTTTCCCCCAGCAGGTCTTTTACCCCCCCAGCAGTGAGCAGCAGCCTTTTATAACCCCTGCGGGCGCACCCCTCTATAAAAACCCCCCGCAGCAGCAGCCTCTAATCCCACCCCTGCAGCAGCGCCTTATTAACCCCCAGCCCCTTTCTATTTTACACCCCAGCACCCACCCTCTTTTCTCACCCCAGCGCGCCTCCAAGCAGCCCCACCAGCAGCAGCCTCTTTTTAAAACCCCAGCGGCAGCGCCTCTATATTCCCCCAGCAGCAGCCTCCAAATACCCCAGCAGCAGCTATGTACCCCCCAGCCCCAACCCCTATTTTTCCCCCCAAGCAGCCTCTTATACCCCCCAGCGCCTCAAATATACCCCCCAGCGCATCTTTATACCCCCAGCAGCAGCCCCTCTAAAAACCCCCACCCAGCCTCTTTTTACACCCAGCACCCCTCTATAAAACCCCCGCAGCAGCCCCCTCAATAAACCCCAAGCGGCCTCTAAATACACCCCAGGAAACCTTTTTAAAACCCCAGCAGCAGCCTCTATAACCCCCCCGCAGGCCTCTTTTACCCCCCCCAAACAGCAGCCTCTATATACCCCCAGCAGCCTCTATATACACCCCAGAGCGCAGCCTTTATTTTCACCACAGCACCCTTATTTAACCCCCGGGCAGCCTATATCAGCCAGCACCCTCTTATACACCCCAGCAGCAGCAGCCTCTTTAACACCCAGGCCTCTATATACACCCCAGCACCCCTTTTAAAAACACCCCAGCAGCAGCCTCTATTTATACCCCCAGAACCTCTTTAAACCCCCCCGCAGCCTCTATATACACCCCGCCCCTCTATATTTTCCCCCAAGCCTTATAAAAACCCCAGCAGCAGCACCCTCTTTACACCCGCGCAGCCTCTAATACCCCCAGAACCTCTATAAACCCCCCGCAGCAGCCCTATATACCCCCGCAGCTCTATATATTCCCAGCAGCCTTTATCACCCCAGCGCACAGCTTATTAACCCTACGCAGCAGCTTTTATACACCCCTGCGCAGCACCCTTTATACCCCCCGCAGCAGCCTCATATCACCCTGCAGCGCAGCTTTATACACCCCTGCAGCAGCAGCCTCTATATACACCCCAGCAGCAGCCTCTATATACACCACAGCATCCTCTATATACACCCCATCAGCAGCCTCTATATACACCCCAGCAGCAGCAGCCTCTATACACACCCCAGCAGCCTCTATATACAGCCCAGCAGCCTCTATATACAGCCCAGCAACCTATATATACACCCCAGCAGCAGCAGCCTCTATATACACCCCAGCAGCCTCTATATACACCCCAGCAGCTTCTATATATCCCCAGCAGCCTCTATATACCCCAGCAGCCTCTATATACACCTCAGCTGCACAGCCTCTATATACACCTCTGCAACCTCTATATACACCCCAGCACCTCTATACACCCCAGCAGCCTCTATACGTAAACTACATACATATTCTAGAATACCCGATGCGTTAGAATCGGGCCACCATCTAGTACTGTATAAAAGACCAGAAATATTAGCCCTGGTTTTTTTTTTTCATTTGAGAAACATTTCCATGCTTTCTTCTGATGGGATCTAGGCTCCCCTATAGATTTTGGTAGATAATGCCTTATTCTGGGAATTAGCAGGGTCTCCACTCCGAGGACCTTCTAAGAAGGACATCGCCCTGGCTCCTGCTAAATTGCAGTTTCCGGATTCAAGTTACAAAACACCTGTTTTACTGCAAAGAACAGTGATGAACCAGTCATTCCTGTGTAACGTGTCGGGACACCATACAGAACAGAGCAATGTTACATTTTTCCCCGTTTTTTACATTTATAAAAGTGAAGTCCTTCTTTATTAGGAGCAATAGATTAATATGATCATGACGTTCGCATGTTAACACCCGAGTTAATTTTTCTGATATTTTGCTTGAATTAAGTGACTATTCTAAAATAAATCTCAGTGCTGCTTTATTGATCTTTTTTTTCCGGTCATTTTTAGTAGTGTGGATTTGTGCTGCCCTACAAAGTATGTGCATAATCCTAAAGTGACTGTAAACTCTAAAGAGGCATTTACACTGGCCAATAATCCTTCGGATTCTAACGATAGCATTCATGATTATTATGTGGGTTGAGCGACTGTACAATATGTCCAAAAAAGCTCATTCATCGTGCATCAAATTGTGTAGCTGAGCAAAAAAATTTGAAAATGGTGCAATGTTAAAGGAGATTGTTCACTTATTAAACCATTAGGCTGGGGTCACACTGGCGACAAAATCAGACGACTGCAATACGATGAAAAATCGTATTGCAGTCTGCCCTATGTTAATCTATGGAGCAGCTCCCAGTATCAGATTTTTTTGTGGTCCGTTTTAAACGTCCGAGAGCAATCGCAGCATGCTACGATTGTCACAGATTGTGGGTCGACTATCACCAATGCAAGTCTATGGGAGCGATGAAAAATCGGATTACAAACGGACCGCATGTGTGACTTGCGATTAAATCGCACCGATGTCCTTTACAAAAGCCGGTAATTCATCCCGGCTATACTGTAAAATCACACTGACAGCTTTAATAAAGAATAGAATCAATACATATACACACATAGAATACATATATATATATATATATATATATGTCATTGTGACAATATATATATATATATATATATAATATATACATATATTTATAGTTCATACACTTCTACATACTGTAATAGCCGCTATTCAATTGCCGGCTTTTGTGAATTTCCAGAACCCGATATGAAATGACACATGGTTTACATACAGTTAACCATGTCATTTCATGTATTTTGATATATGGTTTTCACTAACAATTATATGAGTGTATGTGTGTGAAATTTCACACATGTAGGGGTTAATTAAAGGTGTAAATTCGTTGAAAAAAAAAGACAAAGCAAGCGAGTGGGGGCAGATAATAATAGCCCAGGGAGGGTGCATTTATTTTGTGCCCCCCTGGCTACTAACATCTGCCCCAGACAAGGCAAATCTATAATTAGATTCGCCCTTTCTGGCACTTTGCCCGTCTATTCCCATTGCCCTGTAGCGGTGGCGAATGGGTTAATAAGGGGTTAAAGCCACCTTGCAATTGAAAGGTCACTTTAAGCCAGGTTAATAATTAGAGCTGTCAATTAGACAACTATCAATTATTAATCCTATTGTATGAAAGAAAAAAAACACACACATTAATTATTAATCCTTTTAATGAAATAAAGACACAGTTTTGGACCATAATTTATTGCTCACCTGTAATCCCCTGAATGAATCAGTTCTTCTCCCGGCGACAGGAGAGGAAGTAATTAGTGTGTGAAGCTTAATTGATTGCTTCCCACTTTCACTTCAGGTCAGGTCAGGGTGACCTGACCTGAAGTGAAAGTGGGAAGAAATCAATTAAGCTTCACACATTAATCACTTCCTCTCCTTTCCCCAGGAGAGGAACTGATTCATTCAGGGGGTAACAGCTCAGCAGGCAGCATTAGCTGTAACCTGTTAACCCTTTCTGATGGATTACAGCGTGGGACTTGACTGTGCATCGTATAGGTAAGAATCATTTTGCTTTTTTATTTAATTTTTATTACAGGAAATGGTTTTAGCAGGAAAATAAAAGATGGTCAGAAAGTGTTTGCTTATTTAATTAAAATGATTTTTTATTAAAGTGTGTGTGTGTTGATTTTTCTTTCATACAATAGGATTAATTGATAGTTGTCTAATTGACAGCTCTCAATTATTAACCTGGCTTAAAGTGACCTTTCAATTTCAAGGTGGCTTTAACCCCTTATTAACCCATTCGCCACATTTGCTACAGGGCAATGGGAATAGACGGGCAAAGTGCCAGAAAGGGCAAATCTAATTATAGATTTGCCTTTTCTGGGGTGTCTGGGGGCAGATGTTAGTAGCCAGGGGGGCACAAAATAAATGCACACTCCCTAGGCTATTATTATTTGCCCCCACTCGCTTGCTTTGTCTGTGTGGTGGAGAAAATACAGCGGGAGCCCACGCATTTTTTTTCAACGAATTTACACCTTTAATTAACCCCTACATGTCTGTAATTTTGCACACATACACTCATGTAATTGTAAGTTTAAACCATATATAAAACTACATGAAATGACATGGTTAACTGTATGTAAACCATGTGTCATTTCATGTCGGGTTCTGTAATTTCACAAAAGCCAGCAATTGAATTAGCGGCTATTACAGTATGTAGAAGTGTATGAACTATAAATATATGTATATATACATGTCACAATGACATGTATATATATATATGTATTCTATGTGTGTATATGTATTCTTTTTTTTGTGATTTAAATACTATTCATTTGGATCCATTATATGTCCGTTTTGCAAGCCTGCGAGAAAATCTCGCAAGTCAGATGTAAACCGGATGTTACAACTATGGTCAGATGCGACTAAATCGCATCTTTCCAGGAAAATCAGATGCCAGACAGATGTCTGTTCATTACATTTTGGTCCGATAATCGACCGACTAAAACGGTCCGATTTATTGTAGTTGTGTGTGACTCCGGCCTTACGCAAAAAGGAGGAGAGTGAATTCAAGTCCTAAAAAGGTCCGGCTATGGGCGCAGTAAGGGGGCCATGTAAATTATCTGATGGTCTGTGTGAACGCAGCATGGTGCGTTCGGTGTTGCAATGAAATGATTATTGTTCAACCATTGCCTTGAGGGAAGTCATAGCTGAGATCATCAAGATGGAGGGGCTATCATGGACCCCGGCTGATGGGTCCTCTGCATATGATGATGTCATAGCCTGATGATGTCATTAAGCGTAATTTCACTGATGTGTCCCCTTTAAGAGGTTAGGCTCATCACCTATGATAGGCACTAAATGTGTGTACCAGAGGAGCCCCACACACACTCACTGATCACTGCAATGAGGAAAAGTTTGTGAAGAGCTTATTAAACTTAAACCCAAGTACAATGTTTTGTATTGCACTTGGGTTAATGGAGTGGCAGGACCCCTGCATCATCATCACTGCACAACCTTCTGGGGGCTTGGATCCCTCATTAAAATTTATTTACATTTGACGGGACTTCCCCCTTTAATTCCTGATTGAAGCAATGTTTCTGTACCATACAGTCAGCTGTTCCTCCCATAGTTAATGATTGTTTCCTCAGGCTTCTACATTCTCCAGCGCATTCCTTATGTGACATCAATCAGCTCTCTGTGAGAGTCATCGCAGCAGACGATTACATGACATCACTCAGATTTAGGAAACCAGCCGAGTCGTCCTTTCACATAAATGAAATCACCAGAAGCTCAGCAACCAGCAAATGTGAAGGAGGTCCACAAGGATCAATAACAATAAAGAGCTCACTACTGAGCATGTACATAAAGTGCAGCACAGATTCATCTCCACTCCAACTCCACAGCCCTGCCTCACTACTGAGCATGTACATAAAGTGCAGCACAGATTTATCTCCACTCCGACTCCACAGCCCTGCCTCACTAATGAGCATGTACATAAAGTGCAGCACAGATTAATCTCATCTCCGACTCCACAGCCCTGCCCACTACCGAGCATGTACATAAAGTGCAGCACTGATTCATCTCCACTCCGACTACACAGCACGGCCTCACTACTGAGCATGTACATAAAGAGCAGCACAGATTCATCTCCACTCCGACTCCACAGCCCTGCCTCACTACTGAGCATGTACATAAAGTGCAGCACAGATTCATCTCACCTCTGACACCACAGCCCTGCCCCCACTACTGAGCATGTACATAAAGAGTAGCACAGATTCATCTCCACTCCGACACCACAGCCCTGCCTCACTACTGAGCATGTACATAAAGAGCAGCACAGATTCATCTCCACTACGACTCCACAGCACTGCTTCACTACTGAGCATGTACATAAAGAGCAGCACAGATTCATCTCCACTCTAACTCCACAGCCCTGCCTCACTACTGAGCATGTACATAAAGTGCAGCACAGATTAATCTCCACTCCGACTCCACAGCCCTGCCTCACCACTGAGCATGGACATAAAGTGCAGCACAGGATTCATCTCCACTCCGACTCCACAGCCCTGCCTCACTACTGAACATGTACATAAAGAGCAGCACAGATTCATCTCCACTCCGACTCCACAGCCCTGCCTCACTACTGAGCATGGACAAAAAGTGCAGCACAGATTCATCTCCACTCCGACTCCACAGCCCTGCCTCACTACTGAGCATGTACATAAAATGCAGCACAGATTCATCTCACTCCGACTCCACAGCATTGCCTCACTACTGAGCATGTACATAAAGTGCAGCAAAGATTCATCTCCACTCCGACTCTACTGCACTGATCACTACTGAGCATGTACATAAAGAGCAGCACAGATTCATCTCCACTCCGACCCCACAGCCCTGCCTCACTACTGAGCATGTACATAAAGTGCAGAACAGATTCATCTCCACTCCGACTCCACAGCACTGCCTCACTACTGAGCATGTACATAAAGAGCAGCACAGATTCATCTCCACACCGACCCCACAGCACTGCATCACTACTGAGCATGTACATAAAGTGCAGCACAGATTCATCTCCACTCCGACTCCACAGCCCTGCCTCACTACTGAGCATGGACATAAAGTGCAACACAGATTCATCTCCACTCCATCTACACAGCACTGCCTCACTACTGAGCATGGACATAAAGTGCAGCACAGATTCATCTCCACTCCATCTACACAACACTGCCTCACTACTGAGCATGTACATAAAGAGCAGCACAGATTCATCTCCACTCCGACTCCACAGCCCTGCCTCACTACTGAGCATGTACATAAAGTGCAGCACAGATTCATCTCCACTCCGACCCCACAGCACTGCCTCACTAATGAGCATGTACATAAAGTGCAGCACAGATTCATCTCAGCTAAAAGCCAAGATCCTTAGATCAGGAACAGAACAAACGTTTATAGGACATTTCATAACTTTACCAAATTCTTCTGAAAACATTTACAGCACATCCTGCCCTGAACTACTGTACCCAATTTACTATATATTTTATACCAACTCCACCAAAATGGACACCGACTCTACAGCCCTGTGCACCGCAATACTGATATCAGCCACCAGCCTATAAGATACTGGCAACTGACGTTGGCGTGCTCGCTGTGGGCGTAGCATGAAGTCAATGTCATGCGCCAGCCCCCGCTGCGGATGAAGAAGAGCTTTACGCCATGCGAGCGGGAACAGGCAAGAAGAATAGTTTTTAATGTGTATGTAAAGAGCAGAAGGATTAGGGCCATTATTACAAGAGAGGAGACAGAATTACTGTATCAGATTAATTGTAAGACAATATTATTGTATGGGGCCAAATGGATCAGAAAAAAAAAGTGTTGTCTAGACTGGATATTGTGGTCAGCTGAGAGCATACTGGGGTGCAAACTAGTATTTTAAAAATGATTGGGAAGCTGTATAACTTTTCATTCATACAATGATTAGGCTTTAGGCTAAGTGCACACGATCAGGAATAATTGCGTTTTTTTCGCGGTTTTTCCGTGGTTTTCCGCGGTAAAAACGCGATAAAAACGCAAGCATTAAGCATCCTATACATGTTAATTGATTCCGCATGTTTTGGCCACATGTTGCGTTTTTTTTCCGCGAAAAAAACGCTTCGCGGAAAAAATAGCAACATGTTCATTAATTTAGCGTAATCGCGGTGATTCCGCCGCCATAGGAATGCATTGAACCGCTTACTTTCCGCATGTGGCTATGCCCACTATGCGCAATGTAAGCGGTTCATGTGCGGATGGTACCCAGGGTCTGGAGCAGAGGAGACTCTCCTCCAGGCCCTGGGTACCATATCCCTTGTAAAACAATAATTAAAATAAAAAATAATGATATTCTCACCTTCCGGCGGCCCCCGCAGCCTTCCCGCGGCCCCCGCAGCCTTCCCGCCTTCAGCGACGCTCCCGGCAACTTCCGGTCCCAAGAGTCCTTTGCGAGAATCACCCAGATGGCATAGCGGTCTCGCGAGATGCTACGTCATCGGTGTGATTTGTCGCAAAGCACTCCTGGGACTGGAGTTGCCGGGAGCGTCGCTGAAGGAGGGAAGGCTGCGGGGGCCGCCGGAAGGTGAGAATATCATTATTTATTATTTTTTTTATTATTTTTACATTAGATCTTTTTACTATTGATGCGACATAGGCGGCATCAATAGTAAAAAGTTGGTCACACATGTCAAACACTATGTGTGACTCGTGTGACCAACCTGTCAATCAGTTTTCCAAGCGATGCTACAGATCGCTAGGAAAACGCTAGCATTCTGCAAGCTAATTACGCTTGCAAAACGCTATTATTCTGGCGGGAATCAGCATAAAAAAACGTGCGTATTTCCTGCGGGAGAAGTGCGGGATTGCCGCGGAAATTTCCGCGGCAATTCCGCAACGTGTGAACTTAGCCTTACAGTTAGGTCCAGAAATATTTGGACATTGACCCAAGTTTTAGCATTTTAGCTTTTTACCAAAACATATTCAAGATATAGTTATATAATCAATATTTGCTTAAAATGCAGACTCTCCACTTTATGGATCACTCACATTAGCGTATAACACGGCCAAGTGCTATCTAATGTTTTATCGGATAGCACTCGGCCCAGTGTTATACTATGGGGCAGTGCAGATCTGCAATTTTTTTCTTATGCCACACACACACCCATATACAGGTTTATGGGTGTGTGTAAAACATTGAACTGCACTCAAATGTCATTGGAGTGCAGTCAGATTACTGCAGACAGAGAATAGAAAAGATGCAGAAATTAAGTTCTCCATCTTCTTCGCATCTGTGCTGTGATTCTCTCATGCCACAGAATCAGCTCACACTAGGATAATAATGAGCCCGATTCTATTGAGTGCCAGCCCTTAATTTGAGCGTATTGACATCCTAATTGGAGTAAGGGTTTAGGAATTACAGCTCTTTAAAATGTAGTTGCCTCTTATTAGAGAGACCCATGGAAATTGGACAGTTATCTCATAAGCTCTTTAATGGGCTGCATGGGCTATTAATCTATCACCAAGTAAAAGGTCTGGAGCTGATTCCAGGTGTGGCATTTGCATTTTGAAGCTTTTGACTGCAACATGCAGTCAAAGAAGCTCTCAATGAAAAAGAAACAGACCATCATTAGGCTGAAAAAAGAAGAAATCTATCAGAGAGATAGCAGATATGTTAGGAGTGACTAAAATCAACAGTTTGGTACATTCTGCAAACAAAAAGCGCACTGCAAAGCTTGGAAACTCAAAAAGCCCTGGACATCGATGGAAAGTAACATTGGTGGATGATCATAGAATCCTTTCCATAGTGAAGATAAACCCTTTCACAACATCCACTCAAGTGAAGAACACTCTCCAGGAAGTCGGTCTTTTAGTATCTAAAGACAACCATAAAGACTGCATGAGAGCAAATAAAGAGGGTATAACACAGGGTGCAAACTATTAATCAGAAAAAAATAGAACGGCTAGATTAAACTTTGCCAAAAAAACATCTAAGGAAGCCAACCAGTTCTGGAAAAGCATTCTTTGGACATATGAAACAAAGATCAACCTGCACCAGAATGATGGAAAGAATAAAGTATGGAGAAGGGGTGGAATCGCTCATGATTAGAAATGGGCGAACCCAAACAAAAAAGTTTGGGGTTCGTGCACGAACCCGAACACGGACTTCTCCCAAAAGTCCATGTTGCTGTTTGGGTTTCTTCAGCCCAAACATTTGGCGTTTCCCTCGCTGTCATCTGTGCAACAGGCGGAAAGTTCATTACCACATATCAGAGTGCTGTGTGCTCTGAAAAGTTGCAAAATTTATGTGCAACTCGTAGAATTTGTAGAGAGGGGCACACAGAGGTGTATACCGCTTATCCCACGCTCCTGATTCATGAAGAGACAAACTCCATAATTCTCTTTATGAACCAGGAGCATCTGATTCCAACACGCCCACTCATTAAGACCAATGTGAACAATGCCAGTCTTGTTGAATCTGGCCCATTGTTCCTCCACATTTTTTTATATGTTCTGCTAGGTTGGCTTCATACATCTCACATTCACTGTTAAAGGATAGATTTAGATTTCTGGACTAGCCGCGGGTTTTCTGACCTGTACTCAACAGTCTCTTAAGGCTCACATACCGCATATGTAGCTGCTGCAGCTTCACTGGGGCCCGGAGGTTGAGGGGGGCCCCTGCAGGGCGGCTAACACTGAGGGCAATCTGCACTGTTTCTGGGGTTCTGGGTAGCCCCTGGCCAGATTGCCCTCATGTGCGGCAGGCAGCGAGCAATCCCTGCAGCTCTGCTGCCTACAGGAGAAAGTGGTAGTGGAGTGGAGTTGCAGGTATCCGTCCTTCACTTCCTGCCCAGCGCTTTCTGTTTGACACAGCTGCGTGGCTGGATGACATCATCATTCAGCGCATGCTTGTGTCAGATAGAAATCTGCAATGATGAGGGTGGTGAAGAGAGCAATGATGAGGGTGGTGAAGAGAGCAATGATGAAGGTGGTGAAGAGCAATGACGAGGGTGGTGAAGAGAGCAATGACGAGGGTGGTGAAGAGAGCAATCTGTGCGCAGCGTTTGATCTGCATAGATCCGCATGCGTCATGCATACATATCTTTAACATGGTGTACGCAGGGACATGTGTTTTCATGCATTTGCAAAAGCATGCGTCGTTTCGTGGTGTGCGGAGGTGTCCGGCGAACGCAACATGCTGCATTTTCTGAAGCGTCAGAAATTCGTCAAATATGCGCAGTCATGCGCATGAGGATGAGTACGTCAAAACAACGCATTACTGTTTGTGGGAACACATTGGTAAGCAAGGACATGCACATGGATGCGCATAAATAACACAAACGCATGCCAAAACATATGCACATGCGTTTTTTTGGCGCCATGCGTAAGCTGATGAGGATAAAAAACTCTGCGTTAGCATGTGTTTGGGTATGCACATGATACGCTGCACATATAAGCAAAAGTGAACTTAGCCTTATGTATAGCACTGTCCATTATTATATAGTGTGCTCACTTATTATGTAAAGCACAGTCCCTTAGTATATAGTGTACTCACTTATTAGTTACATCGCTTCCTCTTATATTATGTATAACACCGTCCCTTATTGCATTCCATCCTCTCTAGTTATATCAGGGGCGGACACAGACTGTAGTGGGCCCCTGTGCAAGAAATTTTTCGGGCCCCACCCCCCCGCACTTTATAGGGCAACAAAGTTATGTAATCATATAGATTGTAATATTTATTTAGAACGCAACTATCAAATCTAAATAGTAAAGTTGTTTAATATGATCATAAAAACTAATAGGGAGATAGATGATACCTACCTGTCCGTTCTACCTACCATGCTTCTCTCCAGGCCAGGGCCTCCCCCCCATTCATGTGCAGCCTGGCCATGCTTCAGTGAGTTCTCCCCAGGACAGAGCCCCACAAAATCATGGCTGCCATGCTTCTTCATTTCTCCCCCAGGAGCCCCCCAAAATCATGCCTGCCTCATTCCCAGTCCCTCAGTCCTGCTCAGCTCTGGTAATCTTACCTGGAGCAGGCAGGGCAGGCCAGACCAAGAGGATCCATCCACACTGTCCCGTGTCCGCACTCCACAGCATTTAGGGCACGGGCCAGCACACAGTGACCGTCACTAAACAGTCACACACTGATGCTGGCGATGCGGCTGCAGCCACTGACTGTGCGGCCGGCGCCACACGCACACAGCGACAGTCTGTCTACTCTCCTCCTCTGCTCCCCCACAGCGGCAGCACAGCACAGCACTGACGCTGCTGCTGATCTCATCTCAATCTCATCTCACCTCAGGGCTGGCCCCTCTGCACCGGCGCGCCGCACTCGCACTCTCAGGACCCGCTCCCGACGCCTCCCGCAGCGCTGCTCTTCTCCTTGTGCCTCGGCTGCGTAGTGCACCCAGGGCCGGCTCCAGGCTTTTATGGGCCCGGGCGAAAGAGCCTCAGTGGGCCCCTTTAACACAGACCACGATTCATGATGCACAGATACGGCAGAGAAATATGGGTATAGCACAACGCCAAACACTTCACTTCTTCCATTACATGACTGATATCTATTGTAAATTGTACAATAGCTCAAAAACCGCCAAATCCTCACAGCGCACAGTACAGACCGGACAGTACAGTCCTCCATACAATATTATGGGCACCACAGTCTCCCCCTCATCACCCATATAATACCCCATGCAGGATGTCACCCCCCATATAATGCTCCATACAGAATACTGGACCCAAAATAATGCTCCATACAGAATACTGGACCCAATATAATGCTCCATACAGGATACTGGTCCCCATATAATGCTCCATACATAATATGGAGCTCTCCTCTGCGCTGTACTGCGTTCTGCACTGTTACGGCTCAGGAAAGGGCGCTGCGGAAAGACTCCCCATTATCATCATGATTTCCTCCCCATCATTATCATTGTCTCCTTATCATCATCATTGCCTCCCCATTATCATCAATGCCTGCCCATCTCATCATCATCTCCTGCCCATCATCATCATCTCCTCCCCATCATCATCAATGCCTGCCATCATCATCATCTCCTCCCCATCATCAATGCCTGTGTGTAGCCCTGGTGTGAAGGCACACGCAGTACCCTGGAGGATGTGTGGAGAGATAGCAGTTTAATGCTCTATAACCATTCACTCCAACACACACTTAGACACACCCACAGGTATATAGGCTAGTGAGATCCAGTCAGGGAGGGAGTTCATTTCCTGTCCTCGGACAGGGCAGTCTAGCCTGGACTCGAAGGAGTCAGGAAGTGCAGTCTGTGCAGTAAGAGAGAGGAGTGAGTTACAGATACTTCAGTCTCCTGTCCCAAGGACAGTGAAGGTTCAGAGACGTGCTCCTGCCTAGAGGAATACTGAGATTCTGTCAACAAGCTCAAGAAAGAAGTAAGAAAGGGACTGACTTATATAACCAGTGGAAGTGTGGAGTGCTTATGCTACAAGCGCGGACAAGGCGAAAGGCACAGTGGAAGGAATTTAGAAGTGCTTTAGGATTGGAGAAGTCCTGCACATTGTCACCGGTCACTGGGGACCGAAGCATCACTATAGCTTCACGCATAGTGGTAGAAAAACCAGAGGCTTACTGGACCTTACGTAACAGAAAGCAGCCCTTGGAGTGTCGGTACGTAACTGGGGTCAGGGGGAGTGAGAACCTTGAGCCTGATCAGCAAGAATAGGAACTCAGCTCTCTCATAGGAAGGCTCCAACCACAAAACTGACCGGGCAGTACAGCTTTGAAATAGCTGGAGTTTATAGAGGGAACTACGCTTTATGCTGGTTGGACTCACCATTTTGAAAGTAAAGGAGGCCCCTAACTTGTCCAGCTGCTACCTCAAAACACATTCTCCATTGGATCAGCCTCCCTGGGACCTGCCTTACCATCTAACAAGTAAAAGGTATGGAAAGACGCTGACGGTGTGAGACTGAGTTATTTAATTGCATGCCTGCACAACCCCACCATAACCATCGACCTGAGGGAAGAGTCCCACCTGTAGGGGACCCGACATCTAGCTGCCTCACCATCCCCTCAGAGATCTACAGCAGCGCTGGTACAAATTACCAGAGACTACAGGTGGCGTCACGAACTGTAAATATATCTATCCCCTGTAAATATTCCCCCAACATACGCCAGACCGCCAGGGCCACAGACCGAGCCACCGCTACCTGTGACAAACCCCATAGACTTCCACGGGCTCGGCTCTGAGTACCCCATTGCCCTGGTAATCCACAATTGTGGTGGCGGGTCGACACACAACTTTGGCGTCACGAACAGGATGCGAAACTCGCAAAATCGCGAGCCCTGTGTGCCTGTGGAGGTGTTTTTGTGGAAAAGGACTGTTTGCTATTTTTGGCGCTAAAATCCGCCATTTTGCCGCCAAATTCGCGACCTCAGGCGCTGGAGAAGAAGGTGGGCGTGGATTCGTGGGCGTGTGCCCCCCTGTGGCGCGAAGAGAATGCCTGCCCTCTCAAAGTGCTATTACAACATGCGATCCTGCCCTACAGCAAAGGAGGTCCGCCTCCTCTTCACCTTCCCTGCGAAGAGGAGGAGACGCAAACCCCGCCTCCACGGAAGAGACCGGACGTCTCTGAAAGAAGAAGGGAGACGGTTCTGGAACATCATGGAAGCAGGACGTGTGCAGCCGAGCAGGGAAGCGGTGGAAGGCAGGCCCGCTCCCCAGCCAAGCTGCCACTGGAACCGGAACCATCGGTGGTCCTGCACCTGCAGCAAGCATTGCTGGAAATTAAAGAGGAGAATGCACGACTGAAAGAGATGGTCCAGTACCAACCTGGATTTGAGGAGATTGAGAGACGCCGGCGTACCCTGATGCAGCGGCGGCTGTGGGACGCGGTGTTCTCTCCTCTCGACGACCCCCCACGACTGGAGTTACCGAAACTTCTGCTGCCCAAGGCTAAGGAGCAACCGGAGGCTACCCCAAAAGGACCGACCCTGAACCTACCAAGGAAGCGGTGGAAGCGAGGGAGGTTGAGGAGGTACCGCCAGTTCCGGAACTCCCGCCCGGCCAGGAGGCCGCAGCAGATGATCGATCCCCGGCAGGGACACCGGAGGGGTCCTGTCCGTCATTACCAGACGTGGACTGGGACGAGATGGCGCGCCTGGATGACGTCGCCTACACCGCCCAGTGGGAACGTGAGTGGCAGCGTCGCGAAGAGAAACAGCAACGCCGGCAGGAGGAAGAACAGGAAGCTCAGCGCAACCGACAGCGGCAGCATCAGAGCTGATCGCGGACAAGGAAAGTGTCCGTCGAGAAAAAGGTACTCTGAGGGAACCGCGGCGGCAGGGGTGTGTGACAGAGTTCCAGCTCCGGAAGGGCTGGGGCTTCATCAGAGAACCGGGCCTCTACCCAGGGGTCTTTGTTAGTCGCAGGGACGTAGAATCCCACCTACCGCAAGGCCATCCCGGGAGGGACCTAATTAATGGAGACATTGTCACCTATACACGACACTGGGGTATGAAGGGATGGTATGCCCTTAATGTCACAATCGTCCGTGACCCCGTCCCCGACGCAGGTAACGTCACCACTACTGCAGCGTCCCCGTCTCCAGCTCAAACAGCACCAGGCCGTGTCCCAGCATCGCCCCCTGCAGGCTCCTCGCAAATGGAAGCAACATCTGCATACTCTTCATTATCTTGTCCTGCTGCATCGCAACCTGCGATTCATTCTACATCGCAATCAGCAGTTTACACGACGACGCGCACAGCGACTATTTCTGCGTCACGAGAGCAAGTGGCCATTACAGTAACGCAAACAGCGTCTCATAAAGCGAAAGCACCCGTTGCGCCCCTAGAGGTTCGTACGAGAACTGTGGCGACCCAGACTCTGATAGCAGGTCACGACTTGTTAGTCTGGGATCTAGGGACCATCGCATTGTTCCAGCCCCGGGATGGAAAGTGTAATTGAAGTCAAAGAAATGTGAAGAACGGTAGGACCCAGACAGGGTTTACCGCAACAAAGAAGATGTATATAAGTTTTTATATAAGTGAAAATAGTTTACACTGTTGATATGAGTATATAATGTTTATATATATTGCCCAAAAATAGAATGCCCGGCTGGGTAAGGAGGTAAAGAGTTTTTGCACTTTATTGTGATGTGATATAAATATGTGTCTTTGTCTTATAATGGACTCAGAGGCTGAGGACTGTGCCAGCCCAGAACTTATCCTGTAAATAGTTGCGCTTCGGTGCACAATATTGGTTTTACATAAAACCACCACAACTACCTCTGAATAATAAAACCCGTGTGGTGTGGCACTGATTGAGGTCTGCATTCATATGTCCTGCAGCCCACCCAGGACCCACGTTGAAGGTTTGGTGCGGGTCCTTCACAAGAATCTTGCCGTTTATTATATGAACATGTCTATTTAATATTTTGTATTTTTCTATATTTAATGTTTTGTTTGCAACGTTCAAGAAATCCTTACCTCCCGGATGGGACGAGTTAATGTTAATGTTTAATGCATAAACAAAAATTGTCTCTTTGTATTTCACAGCCCGGGAGTGCTGTCTTTTGCCATGGGGGAATGTGTAGCCCTGGTGTGAAGGCACACGCAGTACCCTGGAGGATGTGTGGAGAGATAGCAGTTTAATGCTCTATAACCATTCACTCCAACACACACTTAGACACACCCACAGGTATATAGGCTAGTGAGATCCAGTCAGGGAGGGAGTTCATTTCCTGTCCTCGGACAGGGCAGTCTAGCCTGGACTCGAAGGAGTCAGGAAGTGCAGTCTGTGCAGTAAGAGAGAGGATGTGAGTTACAGATACTTCAGTCTCCTGTCCCAAGGACAGTGAAGGTTCAGAGACGTGCTCCTGCCTAGAGGAATACTGAGATTCTGTCAACAAGCTCAAGAAAGAAGTAAGAAAGGGACTGACTTATATAACCAGTGGAAGTGTGGAGTGCTTATGCTACAAGCGCGGACAAGGCGAAAGGCACAGTGGAAGGAATTTAGAAGTGCTTTAGGATTGGAGAAGTCCTGCACATTGTCACCGGTCACTGGGGACCGAAGCATCACTATAGCTTCACGCATAGTGGTAGAAAAACCAGAGGCTTACTGGACCTTACGTAACAGAAAGCAGCCCTTGGAGTGTCGGTACGTAACTGGGGTCAGGGGGAGTGAGAACCATGAGCCTGATCAGCAAGAATAGGAACTCAGCTCTCTCATAGGAAGGCTCCAACCACAAAACTGACCGGGCAGTACAGCTTTGAAATAGCTGGAGTTTATAGAGGGAACTACGCTTTATGCTGGTTGGACTCACCATTTTGAAAGTAAAGGAGGCCCCTAACTTGTCCAGCTGCTACCTCAAAACACATTCTCCATTGGATCAGCCTCCCTGGGACCTGCCTTACCATCTAACAAGTAAAAGGTATGGAAAGACGCTGACGGTGTGAGACTGAGTTATTTAATTGCATGCCTGCACAACCCCACCATAACCATCGACCTGAGGGAAGAGTCCCACCTGTAGGGGACCCGACATCTAGCTGCCTCACCATCCCCTCAGAGATCTACAGCAGCGCTGGTACAAATTACCAGAGACTACAGGTGGCGTCACGAACTGTAAATATATCTATCCCCTGTAAATATTCCCCCAACATACGCCAGACCGCCAGGGCCACAGACCGAGCCACCGCTACCTGTGACAAACCCCATAGACTTCCACGGGCTCGGCTCTGAGTACCCCATTGCCCTGGTAATCCACAATTGTGGTGGCGGGTCGACACACCTGCCCATTATCATCATGGCCTCCCCATCATCATCATCTCCTCCCCATCATCAATGCCTGCCCATTATCATCATGGCCTCCCCATCATCATCATGGCCTCCCCATTATCATCAATGCCTGCCCATCATCATCATCGCCTCCCCATCATCATCATCGCCTCCCCATCATAATTATCGCCTCCCCATCATCATCAATGCCTCCCCATTATCATCAATGCCTGCCCATCATCATCATCGCTTCCCCATCATCATTATCGCCTCCCCATCATCATCAATGCCTCCCCATTATCATCAATGCCTGCCCATCATCATCTTCTCCCCATCATCAATGCCTGCCCATTATCATCATGGCCTCCCCATCATCATCATCTCCTCCCCATCATCAATGCCTGCCCATTATCATCATGGCCTCCCCATCATCATCATGGCCTCCCCATTTTCATCAATGCCTGCCCATCATCATCATCGCCTCCCCATCATAATTATCGCCTCCCCATCATCATCAATGCCTCCCCATTATCATCAATGCCTGCCCATCATCATCATCGCTTTCCCATCATCATTTTCGCCTCCCCATCATCATCAATGCCTCGCCATTATCATCAATGCCTGCCCATCATCATCTTCTCCCCATCATCAATGCCTGCCCATTATCATCAATGCCTGCCCATTATCATCATCTTCTCCCCATCATCAATGCCTGGCCTTTATCATCAATGCCTCCCCATTATTAGCAATGCCTGCCCATCATCACACACAGACAGCACTACAGCACACAAGCACTTTCTCACATACATACACACACACACAAAGCACCGCACTACATACACACAGACACACACAGAGACACAGACACACACGTCTCACCTGTTCAGCGTCCGCGCTCTCTGCCACAGCCGGCCGCTGAATGATGACGTCATTCAGCGGCGCTGCTGTGAGAGGAAGCACCGGCGACCCCTGGAGCCCGGAGCTGCAGCAGCGGAGGCACGGGAGAGGTAAGTATTGTGCCAGCTGATGCCGGGGCCCTGAGCAAGCGGGGGGGGGGGCCCAGTGGCGGCGCTGACACCGCTCTCCTCCGCTAACGGCCGCGGGGGTGCCAGACAGCGAGTGGGCCCCCCCGCCTGCTCAGGGCCCCCCCGCCTGCTCAGGGCCCCGGCACTTGCCCGGGTGTGCCGGGTGCTGACGCCGGCCCTGAGTGCACCACATGGCTAATTTGAATAGGTAAATAATTAGCCATGCGGTGCTGGAGGGGCCCCCTCTCCCCTGGGGCCCCCGTTCAATGAACGGGCTGCACGGGCGGTAGGTCCGCCCCTGAGTTATATATGGTGTCTTCCCTTATTACATAGCTTCCTCTGCCGTTATCTTGTTAGATATAAAATGACTGCTGATGGAGCAGTCGGTGACCAGAAGACCAGTCCATCAGCTCCTCCATTAGAAAAGAAGCTTTCCCAAGCTACATCAGCCTTCATTGCATTATATGCCTAACAAGAGAGGACAGTATTGTAATAAAGAACAGGGCTCTATATAATCCGATATAGAAGGGACGGAGGTATACAAAACAATAGAGGGCACTGTGTAATAAGGGTCGGCAGTATACACTGCTCAAAAAAAATAAAGGGAACAGTTAAACAACAGAATATAACTCCAAGTAAATCAAACTTCTGTGAAATCAAACTGTCCACTTAGGAAGCAACACTGACTGACAATCAATTTCACATGCTGCTGTGCAAATGGAATAGACAACAGATGGAAATTATTGGCAAATATCAAGACACACTCAATAAAGGAGTGATTCTGCAGGTGGGGACCACAGACCACATCTCAGTACCAATAATTTCTGGCTAATGTTTTGGTCACTTGTGCTTTCACACTCGTGGTAACATAAGACCGAACTGTACAACCCACACAAGTGGCTCAGGTAGTGCAGCTCATCCAGGATGGCACATCAAAGTGAGCTGTGGCAAGAAGGTTTGCTGTGTCTGTCAGCGTAGTGTCCAGAGGCTGGAGGCGCTACCAGGAGACAGGCCAGTACACCAGGAGACGTGGTGTTATGTTACGGTAGCTGAGGAGTGCAGGTAAAAAAGGAAATACACCAGAGCAGTTGGAATCTATGAGATTGCAGTACCCTGACTAACCACCACAACTAGAGGCAGCCGTGGAGCGTTCCTACGATGGTCCTAGACGCCTCGTCACAGCCTGAGAAACTAACTACACCTAAAGATAGAAATAGGAAAGCTATCTGCCCCGGAGCAGAACCCCAAAGATAATAGAAAGCCCCCAAACATGTAATGGCGGTTAGACAAGAGGAAACACTGACACAGAAAGAAAATAGTATGAGCAAACGCTGGGGCCCAAACTATCTAAATAGAAAAGGACAGGAAGGGTACTTACTGCAATCCCAGAAAACCCTGAAAAACACCAACATACTAATTTCAAAATCACCTGAGATCACACGACCTCTACCACCTAAATTAGTTCTCTGGTGTAACAAAAACAGCAGCCACTGAAAAAACTGCAAAAAGCAAAAGTACAAAACACAGTGGCTGGACTAAACTGAGAGGGCAAAAGCCCCCGGAGGGGACCCAGAAGGCCCCCACAGAAGTGCAGGACAAAATGCAAAAATATAGCAAAAACACAAAATAAGAAATTGTCTTATCTGATAGCAGGAGATGCAGACACGACACAGCAGGCTACAAGGGAAACTGGAAAGAAGGATTCAGACCAGAACAATTGATCACCGGCAACCCTGATGGGAAAATGATTCCCTTAAATAAGACCAATCAGTAACACCTGATTCCCAATCCTCACTAGTACCGCTTGTAACCACCAGAGGGAGCCTCTGCTCAGAACTCATCTCAAACCCATTCACAACAACGTGGAAGGGGCCGTAGGAGGGCAACAACCCAGCAGCAGGACCGCTAGCTCTGCCTTTGTGCAAGGAGGAACAGGAGGAACACTGCCAGAGCCCTGCAAAATGACCTCCAGCAGGCCACGAATGTGCATGTGTCTGCACAAACGGCTAGAAACTGACTCCATGAGGATGGTCTGAGTGCCCGACGTCCACAGATGGGGGTTGTGCTCACAGCCCAACACCGTGCAGAACACTTGGCATTTGCCACAGAAAACCAGGATTGGCAAATTCGCCACTGGCGCCCTGTGCGCTTCACAGATGAAAGCAAGTTCACACTGAGCACATGTGACAGACATGACAGAGTCTGGAGATGCCGTGGAGAGCGATCTGCTGCCTGCAACATCCTTCAGCATGACCGGTTTGGCAGTGGGTCAGTAATGGTGTGGGTGGTATTTATTTGGAGGGCCGCACAGCCCTCCATGTGCTTGTCAGAGGTAGCCTGACTGTAATTAGGTACCGAGATGAGATCCTCAGACCCCTTGTGAGACCATATGCTGGTGCAGTTGGCCCTGGGTTCCTCCTAATGCAGGACAATGCCAGACCTCATGTGGCTGGAGTGTGTCAGCAGTTCCTGCAAGATGAAGGCATTGAGGCTATGGACTGGCCCGCCGATTCCCCAGACCTGAATCCGATTGAGCACATCTGGGACATCATGTCTCGCTCCATCCACCAACGTCACATTGCACCACAGACTATCCAGGAGTTGGCGGATGCTTTAGTCCAGGTCTGGGAGGAGATCCATCAGGAGACCATCCGCCGCCTCATCAGGAGCATGCCCAGGCGTTGTAGAAAGGTCTTACAGGCACAGGGATGTCATACAGGCACATGGAGGCCACACACACTACTCAGCATCATTTTGACTTGTTTTAAGGACATTACATTCCACCTTAATTTTGTGGGTGACTCCAAATCCAGGCCTCCATTGGTTAATAAATTTGATTTCCATTGATGATTTTTGTGTGATTTTGGTTTCAGCACATTTAACTTTGTACAGAACAAAGTATTCAATGAGAATATTTCATTCATTCAGATCTAGGATGTGTTATTTGAGTGTTCCCTTTATTTTTTTGAGCAGTGTACATAATAAAGGATACTATGTAAGATACATATACATATATATATAAACCTACACAGCCCCAACATCTATAACACGGTTTCCCATCTAAACTATGTTTACTGACATGTATTTTTTCCAAAGAGAGCTTTGAGTTTGCTATATAGTGTACATATTTGCCTTCCCTTCAGGTCGCTTTCATTGTTTTCCTGCCTGAAGTTGTAAATTTCTGATTGTTGATTTACAGCACTTGATTGTTAGAGATCAGATGCTTACTGAAATGAGAAGTAGTGATACATTTCTTTCCTTCTGTGAGCACCAATTTGAATACTTATTTTCTATAAAGCATTGCCAATAATACTCAATAAACAATCGGTTCAAAAAGGAGAGCCAGCCTCCCCTCCAAATCTGTGTCTGTGTGGGTAAAAGGGTATGTGGCTGAGGACCCATACACACGATTATGGATTGCAATAAGTTGCACAATAGAAAGGTATATTTATATTCTGGATATCCATTTTTACTGACATGTGGCATTTGGATATATACCATCATTCACTGGCTGCACAATATTATCAACTTAAAAATGATCCTGCTATATTTGATCAAACATTTAATTTCTCAGCCCTAGTGTGGTGGCTGATACAGCTTCTCTTTGGTGATGCGTATGATGTTAGTGGGTGGTGATGATCTTGCTACTTGTAACTGCTTTTCCAGATTTGCGTCGGTCTGGAGTGCAGGTGACTCTTTGCAAATGTAAATTTTGTAAAGAACTCACAGCAGTAAATTGTCCCAAGCACAGATGTATATTACACTGCATGTCTCCTCACAGTGGAAAATTCATCACTGCTCACAGAATGTTTATATAACTCAAGGGAGATCTGCATTATATACATCACATAGGATACACAGAGACTGCTCTATATACATCACTTAGGAGACACCGAGACTGCGGTATACTCATAGGAGACACTGAGACTGCTGTTATACATCATATAAGAGACACTGAGTCTCTTGTATATATATCACATTGGATACACTGGGGGTAGTATACTTACATAACTCAAGATACACCAAGACTGCTGTATATACATCATACAGGAGACACAGACTGGTGTGTATACACCATAGAATAGACACAGACTGCTGTATATATCACATAAGAGACATTAAGATTGCTGTATACTCATTGGAGACACTGTGACTGCTGCTTGCATCATTAGAGTGGAACACATGTGCAGAGCGCTAACTAAGGCCTCTTTCACACATCCGGCGGGCGCCGTGCGGCGCCCCCGGCATTTTGCCGCAGCGCCGCATCAGAAAACCTGATGCGCCGCTTGCGCCGCCTGCGTTTTTTTGCCGGATGGTTTTTGATGCCCGGAGACAACAGAAACCATCCGGCAAAAACAAAAAACGTTACATGCAGCGTTTTGTCCGCCCGCCGGAATGTACAATTCCGCCGCATCCGGACAAAACCGCATACAACGCACTGACATGCGGCGCCAACCGGCGCTAATGCAAGTCAATGCGAAAAAAGCCGCATGCGGCGCATCAGGTTTTCTGATGCGGCGCTGCGGCAAAATGCCGCGGGCGCCACAAGGCACCCGCCGGATGTGTGAAAGAGGCCTAACCAAAAAAAGACGTCCTGACACTGGTCCTAGCCAGCAACATGACATAATCCAGTAATAAACGCTGTGCATGATCGCAGCCTAAAGAAGAATTAAAGAATTGATGGCCAGCAAAATGGGGTTCAGCAGCCCAAGCATTGTGGTCCCCTGGGGGCCACCCCTGCTCTATAGCAATGTATCGACTTTCTGTTTAGAATCCAAATCAACTACATCCTGGATCTAGTTGTTTCAAAGAAGAAAGATATCATAACATTTTTCATGTTATTAAACATACAGGTTATTAAGCAAAAATACATTTGCTATAGACAAGTTATAGGTGTTAATTTTCAAGGATCTCTGGGGTCCTAAATCTGGGACCACCGCCAATCCCAAGAATGGCTTTCACTAGAATAAAGTGGTGGCCATGCATGTGCGTAATTGCTATATTCATTGACTTCTGGAAATAGTTGAGTGCAGTACTACCTGTAGCGATCTAGACGTGACACTTCTATGGGCTTGTTCACATGTTTTTTGTGTGTTCTTTTTTTTGTTTACACTTTTTCCACCCCATAAAAAGCAGCATTTTACAGTAACAGCAAAATGAATGAAATTTATAAAATCTTATTTACATGGTGTAATTTTCATTTTTTTAAACTTTTTTTTATCCTGTGATCACTTGTTAAAAATTGCAGCATGTCAATTCTTTCATTGTTTTTATTGTATTTTTGCCTATTGAGATTAAAATACCTTAACTCCAAATAAAATTGCATAAAAAAGCATAATTTATGCTGCGTTTTCATGCAGAAAAAAAATGCTATGTGTGAACAGAATTGCTAAGTAGTTACTAAACAAACATCTGTCAGCTAAACAGCTTGGACTTCTGGAGGATACAATGTACAATGCTACAATGTAGAGGAAAAGTGTAATAAACTATAGGGACATGACAGACTTGTGCTGCACAACTAGTTTGGGTACATTGTAAGAAACCTCCAGCTCTGAGAAGGTTTATGTCAGGACTGGTTCAGAGAAGTAAGTAAGTAAACAAGTAAACAATGTAAAGTAAAGGTACTGCCACACTAAACAATCCCGCTAGCGATCACGATAACGACGCATACTAATGCGATCGCTAGCGGGATTGTTTCTATATCGCTAAATGCGGCCACATTTAGCGATATAGTTAACGACGCTATCGCCGTTAGCGATCTTCTTAACGACTTTAGCGGTACAAAAGTACCGCTAAATCGCTAAGAAAAGGTGCCACACAGCGATAAGATACTTACCCAGCGGGAGCGCCAGCGATGAAATAGGGTCCGGAGCGATTCCAGCGACGAGCGAGATCACAGCAGGAAGCTCGTCGCTGGAAGCTGCCGCACTGAACAATATCGCTAACGGGATCGCTAAATAGTGACGTTTTTTAGCGATCTCGTTAGCGATATTGTTTAGTGTGGCATACCCTTAACTGAAGCACAAACTATATTAGAAAGAGAACATTTTATGATTTCTTCTATTTAATAAATATGCAATGGTTACAAAACTTTCTGATAGCTATGTTGAGTAGAAAAAGACAATTATGTACGATTTGGGAATAAGGGTAGCAAAGGGTTACATGGTCACTTTTGATGTAATGATATGATGAGTGCAATATTATGGGCAGCTTTGTGGCTCAGTGGTTAGCACTGTTGCTTTGTAGTGTTGGAGTCCTGGGTTAAAATTCCATCAAGGACAACATATGCAAAGAGTTTGTCTGTTGTTGCCATACAGTGCCTTGCGAATGTATTCGGCTCCCTGGAACTTTTCAACTTTTTCCCACATATCATGCTTCAAACATAAAGATACCAAATGAAAATTTTTGGTGAAGAATCAACAACAAGTGGGACACAATTGTGAAGTTGAACGAAATTTATTGGTAATTTTAAATTTCTGTGGAAATACAAAAACTGGAAAGTGGGGCGTGCAATATTATTTGGCCCCTTTACTTTCAGTGCAGCAAACTCACTCCTGAAGTTCATTGTGGATCTCTGAATGATCCAATGTTGTCCTAAATGACTAAAGATGATAAATATAATCCACCTGTGTGTAATCAAGTCTCCATTTAAATGCACCTGCTCTGTGATGGTCTCAGGGTTCTGTTTGAAGCACAGAGAGGATCATGAAGACCAAAGAACACAACAGGCAGGTCCGTGATACTGTTGTGGAGAAGTTTAAAGCCGGATTTGGATACAAAATGATTTCCAAAACTTTAAACATCCCAAGGAGCACTGTGCAAGCGATGATATTGAAATGGAAGGAGTATCATACCACTGCAAATCTACCAAGACCCGGCCATCCCTCTAAACTTTCATCTCAAACAAGGAGAAGACTGATCAGAGATGCAGCCAAGAGACCCATGATCACTCTGGATGAACTGCAGAGATCTACAGCTGAGGTGGGACAGTCTGTCCGTAGGACAACAATCAGTCGTACACTGCACAAATCTGGCATTTATGGAAGAGTGGCACGAAGAAAAGTCATTTCTCAAAGATATCCATAAAAAGTGTTGTTTAAAGTTTGCAACAAGCCACCTGGGAGACACACCAAACATGTGGAAGAAGGTGCTCTGGTCAGATGAAATCAAAATCTAACTTTTTGGTAACAATGCCAAACGATATGTTTGGAGTAAAGGCAACACAGCTCATCACCATGAACACACCATCCCCACTGTCAAACATGGTGGTGGCAGCAACATGGTTTGGGCCTGCTTTTCTTCTGCAGGGATAGGAAGATGGTTAAAATTGATGGGAAGATGGATGGAGCAAAATACAGGACCATTCTTGAAGTAAACCTGTTGGAGTCTGCAAAAGACCTGTGAGTGGGACAAAGATTTGTCTTCCAACAAGACAATGATCCCAAACATAAAGCAAAATCTACAATGGAATGGTTCACAAATAAACATATCCAGGTGTTAGAATGGCCAAGTCAAAGTCCAGACCTGAATCCAATCGAGAATCTGTGGAAAGAGCTGAAAACTGCTGTTCACAAACGATCTCCATCCAACCTCACTGAGCTCGAGCTGTTTGCCAAGGAAGAATGGGCAAGAATTTCAGTCTCTCGAAGTTTAAAACTAATAGAGACATATCCCAACGACTTGCAGCTGTAATAGCAGCAAAAGGTGGCGCAACAAAGTATTAAGTTAAAGGAGCCAAATACTATTGCACGCCTCACTTTTCAGTTTTTGTATTTCCACAAAAATTAAAAAAAAAACAATAAATTTCGTTCAACTTCACAATTGTGTCCCACTTGTTGTTGATTCTTCACCAAAAATTTGCATTTGGTATCTTTATGTTTGAAGCATGATACGTGGGAAAAGTTCCAGGGAGCCGAATACTTTCGCAAGTCACTGTATCTCTGTGTGTTTTCCTTTACGTATTCTGATTTCATCCCACATGCTGTAGATATGATGACAGTTTGTGGGCCCCAATAAGGACAGTGATGATATTGTCTGCAAAGCGCTGCAGAATATGATGGCTTAATATAAGAAAAGCCTAATAAATAAATAATGTCCCATCGTCGCAACGCATCAAATAATTATCAATGTGGTTGTATTGTTGAACGCGACCACAACACAACTGCCGACAATAAGCCTAACCTGCTGGATTTTAGTTCTGAGATTGCTTGTGACTTGATAATTGTATCTGCAATTTAGTAAACGAGATTTGTTAAAAGGTCACCTACAATGTTGCTAGTCTATTCCACTACTTTTTCTCAATTGATTGCTTCCCACAGTAATCAGTTCAGGTCAGGTCACCCGGGGACACCGCACAGCAGCAGTGACGTCAGAGGGAGTCCCCGGGTGACCTGATTACTGTGGGAAGCAATCAATTAAGCTTCACACATTAATCACTTCCTCTCCTGTTGCCGGGAGAGGAACTTATTCATTCAGGGGGTTACAGCTCAGCAGGCAGCATTAGCTGCGCTACTTGGCTGTAACCTGTTAACCCTTTCTGATGGATTACAGCGTGGGACCTGACTGTGCATCAGATAGGTAAGAATCATTTTGCTTTTTTATTTTATTTTTATTACAGGAAATGGTTTTAGCAGGAAAATAAAAGATGGTCAAAAACTGTTTGCTTATTTCATTAAAATGATTTTTTATTAAAGTGTGTGTGTTTGATTTTTATTTCATACAATAGGATTAATAATTGATAGTTGTCTAATTGACAGCTCTCAATTATTAACCTGGCTTAAAGTCACCTTTCAATAGCAAGGTGGCTTTAACCCCTTATTAACTCATTCGCCACCGCTACAGGGCAATGGGAATAGATGGGCAAAGTGCCAGAAAAGGCTAATCTAATTATAGATTTGCCTTTTCTGGGGTGGCTGGGGGCAGATGTTAGTAGCCGGGGGGGCACAAAATAAATGCACCCTCCCTGGGCTATTATTTGCCCCCACTCGCTTGCTTTGTCTGTCTGGTGGAGAAAATACAGCGGGAGCCCACGCATTTTTTTTCAACGAATTTACACCTTTATTTAACCCCTACATGTCTGCAATTTTGCACACATACACTCATGTAATTGTAAGTTAAAACCATATATCAAAATACATGAAATGACATGGTTAACTGTATGTAAACCATGTGTCATTTCATGTCGGGTCTGTACTTTCAGAAAAGCCGGCAACTGAATTAGCGGCTATTACAGTATGTAGAAGTGTATGAACTATAAATATATGTAAATTATATATATATATATATATATATATATATATATATATATATATATGTGTCTATGTGTATATATTTTCTCTTTCTTTTGTGATTTAAATACTATTCATTTTGGATCCATTATATGTCGGTTTTGCAAGCCTGCGAGAAAATCTCGCAAGTCGGATGTAAATCGGATGTTACAACTACGGTCAGATGCGAATAAATCGCATCTTTCCAGGAAAATCGGATGCCACATGGATGACTGTTTATGACATTTTGCTGCGATAATCGACCGACTAAAACGGTCAGATTTTTTAGTCGGTGTGTGTGACTCCAGCCTTATGCTTAAAGAAGCACTCCTCCTTCCATCAAAGTTTATCTCCTCTTGATATATTGCAGTCACCATATTACATAGCATTGTGTACCTACAATTGCTCATTTTGCCTTTTTTACCCAGCTAATTTCTCCTTTTTCTCTGCACTATGTAGAAACAGAAAGTCTCTTGTCCCTGAATTTACCATCCCCTGTTCATCTCCTGACCCAGCAGCTCCCTCTTCCCCCTACCAGTGACTTTTGCAGGGACTCATGACTTGTGCAGAGAAAATTGACCTCCTGTTTCTACATAGAGCTTAGAAGAATTTCGCTCCTCAGTTTTAAATCATGTGATGTCACAGACCTAATGGAAAAGAGAAGAATTCACTGGGTAGAAAGGCAAAATGAGCAATTGTAAGTACACAGTGCTCTATAATATGATGAATGCAATATATTAAGAGGATAATTTTGATGGGACGAGTGCTTCTTTAAAGGGGTAAATCCCATCTTCTCTTTTCAGGAATGCACCATTCCCGAACTCTTAGCTTCTGCTTACTGGTACAAATTGATTTACTGATTTCTAAATTTTTCCCATCTAATGTCACATGGGGCATAATTGTTGACAAATTCCGTCCAGAAATTCAGTGTCCCACAATTCCAACAAAGTGGATGGGATTTATAGAAATCTCGTACCTGCTGTGCTTCTTTTTAATGCAGCGTAATCTGACCTGTGGTGCGCGTTTCAAATCCGCAACATGTCAATTTCTTTTGCAGTTACGCTGAGTATTACAGTGGATTTTCTCCAGTGAAAACACACTATAATTTGCATGTAATGCATACATGACTGTCAGCTTTATTTAAGATATGACATACCAAAAAGAGACAAAAAGAGCAGAGTAAAAAAAGGCATGTATATAAAACGCACTCAAAAACACAATGAAAAATGTAAGTAACCTAATAGGTAAAAAAAAAATCTGCAACACCAAAACTCATTGTAGGAACATGGTTTGAGACAATGGCAGATGAGGTAATAAACAAAAAGGGATGCAATTAGGCATTGAGGAAGTTTCCATCCTTGTGGTGTTGGCACTAGACACACCTTTGTTACTGAATAAGCGGTGAGCCGTTCGCACGCCCTAAACACACAACAGATGACGCAGTGATCAAATCCTACAAAACCTGTAAAAGAAAACTGAGCTCTAGAGACTATATGTGTGGCCGTAGAGCCTAATTCTAGAGATTTAAGATGGCCATACTCATGACATTGCCGACGGCCTCGCAAACACTCATGGCCAAATACCGGAGGTACCAGTGCATTGGTTTCATTCAGATGACAGTGATCTTTCTCATCAGTGTTTTTTTATCTGAGGGTCAGCAGAGTTTGAGCAGTTTTTACCATCAGTGTTTAATCAAAGTTTTGGTTGAAAAAAGAAAACTGATGTTGGTTTCCACAGCTTCTCCTATCAAACAGTCTGGCAAAAACTGGCCCACACATGGACGGCATCCGAGTGTTCTGATATTTTCACGGAACCATCGACTTTAATTCACTATTCTGATTCAACACTCGGAACATTATTGGACAAGCCTCCTTGATCTTATGGGGACCACTCGGTCCAAGGAAGAAAAAATACGACATCTGAACAGCCCCACAGACTATAATAGGTAGAAGTGATATCCTTGAAAGACACTGACCTGACTCGTGAGAAAAAGTGATATCCGAATGAGCAGGGAAGTGGAGTCGGAGTTGGTGTCCATTTTGGTGAAGTTGGTATAAAATGGACCGACTCCAACTCTTAAAAATATAATAAATTGGGTACAGTAGTGCAGTGCAGGATGTGCTGTAAATTTTCAGAATCATTTAGGAAAGTTATAAAATATCCTATAAATGTCTGCTCTGTTCCTGATCTAAGGAGCTCGATGAATCTGTGCTGCACTTTATGTACATGCTCAGTAGTGAGGCAGGGCTGTGGAGTCGGAATGAAGATGAATCTGTGCTGCTCTTTATGTCCATGCTCAGTAGTGAGGCAGTGCTGTGGAGTCGGAGTGGAGATGAATCTGTGCTGCACTTTATGTACATGCTCAGTAGTGACCAGTGCTGTGGAGTCAGAGTGGAGATGAATCTGTGCTGCACTTTATGTACATGCTCAGTAGTGAGGCAGTGCTGTGGAGTCGGAGTGGAGATGAATCTGTGCTGCTCTTTATGTACATGCTCAGTAGTGAGGCAGGGCTGTGGAGTCAGAGTGGAGATGAATCAGTGCTGCGCTTTATGTATATGCTCAGTAGTGAGGCAGGGCTGTGGAGTCAGAGAGGAGATGAATCAGTGCTGCACTTTATGTACATGCTCCGTAGTGAGGCAGTGTTGTGTAGATGGAGTGGAGATGAATCTGTGCTGCACTTTATGTACATGCTCAGTAGTGAGGCAGTGCTGTGGAGTCGGAGTGGAGATGAATCTGTGCTGCTCTTTATGTACATGCTCAGTAGTGAGGCAGTGTTGTGTAGATGGAGTGGAGATGAATCTGTGCTGCACTTTATGTACATGCTCAGTAGTGAGGCAGTGCTGTGGAGTCGGAGTGGAGATGAATCTGTGCTGCACTTTATGTACATGCTCAGTAGTGAGGCAGGGCTGTGGAGTCGGAGTGGAGATGAATCTGTGCTGCACTTTATGTACATGCTCAGTAGTGAGGCAGGGCTGTGGAGTCGGAGTGGAGATGAATGTGCTGCACTTTATGTACATGCTCAGTAGTGAGGCCGTGCTGTGGAGTCGGAGTGGAGATGAATCTGTGTTGCTCTTTATGTACATGCTCAGTAGTGAGGCAGGGCTGTGGAGTCGGAGTGGAGATGAATCTGTGCTGCACTTTATGTACATGCTCAGTAGTGAGGCAGGGCTGTGGAGTCGGAGTGGAGATGAATCTGTGTTGCACTTTATGTACATGCTCAGTAGTGAGGCAGGGCTGTGGGGTCGGAGAGGAGATGAATCTGTGCTGCACTTTATGTACATGCTCAGTAGTGAGGCAGGGCTGTGGAGTTGGAGTGGAGATGAATCTGTGCTGCTCTTTATGTCCATGCTCAATAGTGAGGCAGGGCTGTGGGGTCGGAGTGGAGATGAATCTGTGCTGCACTTTATGTACATGCTCAGTAGTGAGGCAGGGCTGTGGGTCGGAGTGGAGATGAATCTGTGCTGCACTTTATGTATATGCTCAGTAGTGAGGCAGTGCTGTGGGGTAGGAGTGGAGATGAATCTGTGCTGCTCTTTATGTACATGCTCAGTAGTAAGGCAGGGCTGTGGAGTCGGAGTCAGGGAAATTGAGGAGTCGGAGGTTTGGCTTATCGACTCCACAGCCCTGCGAATGAGCCCTTGTGATGTCATAGTACATAAACAGTAGACCCCTCCATATTACTAGGACATATGATTGAATTGTCCCTTTAAATTACAGTGGTATTCCAATGCAGAATTGAAGATGGTGGCATTCCATGCTTCATGTATCACCAGCCAGAGCATGTAAAAATAGTTTCAAATGTCCCAGTGTTGACCACGATGCCTGGACCGGCTGCAGGTCTCCTGTACCCAACAACTCCATAGACACGTATGAGACTTTTAAGTTCTGATCTGTTACGGACATCACGCTCAGAACTCAGCCTGGACATGTTAAATGTGTGAAACCAGCCTAAGGCTGGGTTCCCATTAGCGTTTGGCATCCGATGAGTCTCACATGCAAGAGCATCGGATGTGATATGCTAATGATATTCAGCTCCTGCTCTGCTGTGTGCAGGAGCCGAGTGTCAGTGCGCTGTGCTCCAATGCTGTCGCATGAGAGAATGGCAGCACAGTTGCGGAGGAGACGGAGAAAGTAATTTCTCTATCTCCTCCATCGCCGGTGTCTGCAGGAATCGCACTGCACTCATGTGATATCCGAATACAGTGCGATGTTTCACATGCACCCATAGACTTATATGAGAAAATTACATGAGAAAATAATCGCAGATGTTAGCTGCCCCATAAAGAAACCTTGGGGAGAGCGCAATCTGCCTTTTTTATCGGACTATGCTCGTCCGAATGGATCGCAAGTGGGAATGAGCCCTAAAAAATGTAAAATCTATTTCTATTCCATCTCTGTAAAAGCCCCCATGCATGTTAGATTAAAGGACTAGTCCATCTCTATATAGAATGCAAACAGGTCCAGGATGCAACAACTAATAGGAGGAGAGCAGCAAGTGGCCCATCGGCAATAACGAGGAGCAGTGGTGGGTTTGGTAGATAAGTATATGTTTAAATGTTAAAGTAAGAAAGAGGACGAGCAACCCATTTAATTGCTGCCTAATCTGCCTGCCACCTAATGTATATGGGTGAATCTTGGAATTGAAACATTGAATTTCAAGTCAAGATTCAATTGTTCTTGCGAGAAAGAAGCTGCCGCCTGAGGTGCTTGGCAGTGGCTTACTCCCCTCTATCCATTAGGCCTCAGTCAAACATTCATGATCCTCACAAATTTCACCATGATTTTCATGGATAGAACATGTACCCATTATTACAATGGGTCCAAATTTGACCCGATTTACTAATGCAAAATCACATATTCAAGTCTATGAGTCAGTGAAAAACTCGGACAGCACACAGATGCTATCCGTGTTACGTTCTAGTGTAGTTGACCTCATGTAAAGGAGAATTTTTTTTTGCATATGAGAAAACGGATGTTAAACTGATGGTAACAACAGACACAAGAAACAAAAATGGAAGAAAATGGATCCAGTAGACTATTTTCTTTATATTACAAAGAAAAAAAAACTTGATGTCTGAATGAGGCTTTAAAGGGGTTTTTGCGGTACAAATCGAAAAGTCTGAAGTCAATCTGCTCTCTTGCCTGCGCTGCCGGGAGTGTTGGTTTCAGACCCGGGAACAGAGGGTATGTATGAGATATACATACCCCCGACCAGTGGGCACAGCCTCCCTCTCCATACACTTGTATGGAGCGATGCCATGCCCTCTAGTCAGACACGCCCACTGGCCGGCTGCATCATTAGACGGGGCGCGGCGTCGGTTCACTGCAAGTGTACAGAGCGAGGTCGCATCCACTGGCCTGAGTATGTATAAGTCATATATACCAGGGGTCCTTAACCGCCGGTCCGCGGCCCATGACCGGGCCGTTGCAGTTCTGTTGCATGGCTGCGGAGCCACGGCACAGAACGCTGTACACACATGGAGCCGGCGGCTGCAGCACTGTAGTGACAGCTACAGCCGCCGGCTTCAAGAAGACATGGATACTCACCTTCTGTCGCTGCATCCCTGTCGGCTGCTGCAGCTGCATCCAGCGCTGAGCGGTGACGTATACCGCTCATTAAGGTCATGAATATGGATGTGACGCCACTCCCATAGGCGTGGCATCCATATTCATGCCCTTAATGAGCGGTACTATGTCACCGCACTGCCAGGAGGAAGGTGCCGCGGCCGACAGGTATGCAAGGGACCTGCAGCGATGGAGCGAGGAGGGTAAGTATGATGGGGGGAGGACGGAGGAGCCCAGCCATGCATACAAGGGTTGGAGGGGGGAGTGGAGCCATGCATACAAGGATAAGAGGGTGGAGGGGAGCCATGCATACAAGGATAGGAGGGTGGGAGCGGAGCCATGTATACAAGGATGGGAGGATGGAGCGGAGCCATGTATACAGGATGGGAGGGGGAGCGGAGCCATGCATACAAGGATAAGAGGGTGGAGGGGAGCCATGCATACAAGGATAGAGGGTGGAGGGAGCCATGATACAAGGATGGAGGTGGAGCGGAGCCATGTATACAAGGATGGGAGGATGGAGCGGAGCCATGTATACAGGATGGGAGGGTGGGAGCGGAGCCATGTATACAGGATGGGAGGGTGGAGCGGAGCCATGCATACAAGGATGGGAGGGTGGGAGTGGAGCCATATATACAAGGATGGGAGGGTGGGAGCGGAGCCATATATACAAGGATGGGAGGGTGGGAGCGGAGCCATGTACAGTATACAGGATGGGAGGGTGGAGCGGAGCCATGCATACAAGGATGGGAGGGTGGGAGCGGAGCCATATATACAAGGATGGGATGGTGGGAGCGGAGCCATGTATACAGGATGGGAGGGTGGAGCGGAGCCATGCATACAAGGATGGGAGGGTGGGAGCGGAGCCATATATACAAGGATGGGATGGTGGGAGCGGAGCCATGTATACAGGATGGGAGGGTGGAGCGGAGCCATGCATACAAGGATGGGAGGGTGGAGCGGAGCCATGCATACAAGGATGGGAGGGTGGGAGCGGAGCCATATATACAAGGATGGGATGGTGGGAGCGGAGCCATGTATACAGGATGGGAGGGTGGAGCGGAGCCATGCATACAAGGATGGGAGGGTGGGAGCGGAGCCATATATACAAGGATGGGATGGTGGGAGCGGAGCCATGTATACAGGATGGGAGGGTGGAGCGGAGCCATGCATACAAGGATGGGAGGGTGGAGCGGAGCCATGTATACAGGATGGGAGGGTGGGAGCGAAGCCATGTATACAGGATGGGAGGGGGGAGCGGAGCCATATACACAAGGATGGGAGGGTGGGAGCGGAGCCATTCATACAAGGATGGGAGGGTGGGAGCGGAGCCATTCATACAAGGATGGGAGGGTGGGAGCGGAGCCATGTATACAAGGATGGGAGGGTGGGAACGGAGCCATGTATACAGAATGGGAGGGTGGAGCGGAGCCATGCATACAAGGATGGGAGGGTGGGAGCGGAGCAGAGCCATATATACAAGGATGGGAGGGTGGGAGCGGAGCCATGTATACAGGATGGGAGGGTGGAGCGGAGCCATGCATACAAGGATGGGAGGGTGGAGCGGAGCCATGTATACAGGATGGGAGGGTGGAACGGAGCCATGCATACAAGGATGGGAGGGTGGGAGCGGAGCGGAGCCATATATACAAGGATGGGAGGGTGGAGCAGAGCCATGTATACAGGATGGGAGGGTGGGAGCGGAGCCATGTATACAGGATGGAAGGGTGGAGCAGAGCCATGTATACAAGGGTGGGAGCGGAGCCATGCATACAAGGGTGGGAGCAGAGCCTTGTATACAAGGGTGGGAGCGGAGCCATGCATACAAGGGTGGGAGCAGAGCCTTGTATACAAGGGTGGGAGCGGAGCCATGCATACAAGGGTGGGAGCAGACCCATGCATACAAGGGTGGGAGCAGACCCTTGTATACAAGGGTGGGAGCGGAGCCATGCATACAAGGGTGGGAGCAGACCCTTGTATACAAGGGTGGGAGCGGAGCCTTGTATACAAGGGTGGGAGCAGAGCCTTGTATACAAGGGTGGGAGCGGAGCATACAAGGGAGTCACATTCACATTATAAATGTTATAATTAAATGATGAGTATGCACTACTACTAAACTACAACCCCGTCCATAGCCCGCGCCCCTTATGACCAAAGCCCCATCCCTGCCACACCTCCATCCCCGCCCTGCCATGGAAGAATGGTCTTTCTTAAAGCCGGTCCCTGGTGCAAAAAAAGTTGGGGACCACTGATATATACCCTCCGTTAACGGGTCTGAAACCGGCGAATCCCCGCAGCATACAGTGCGTGCCATGGGGGATTCATAAGTCTGCAGTCACACAGAGTGACTGTAGACTTATTGGTTTGGACTGGACAACCCCTTTCCACACATTTGTGCTTTGCTGAATCGAGCACGCAGGTGTATGTGTGGAGGGGAGTGACAAGAAAAATAACTGTCGGCCAAAAAAGAAAAAGAGTTTAGCAGACAGCTATTCTGCCTCCGCTCACTTCTATCTCAGCGGGGACACATGTCCTGGCAGATATTGGTAGAAGTGATATCACCCGCCCTCCTTGTACCCCAGGTGAGAGGAGACAGAATATTACATTAATTTGCAAGACAAAACGTAGACTGAGCACTCTGGACCATTCAAATGACCCAGGTGATAGCACCTTCCATGTACATAATCATTGGGTAAGATGCTGTGTAATCATTTTAATGATAGAGTATATTTGTGGCTCAGTGGTTAGCACTATAAGGGCTCGTGCATACGACCAGTTATCTCAGACGAGTGGCATCTATGGTTTTCATAAATAGAACTCGTACCCTCTCCACTGTGCGGCACCCCCTAACATCTCCTCCCTCATTTGTCTATCAGCCTAGCTGATCGCTGCGCTCCACAAACGACTTTCAACTAACCTCTGCACTAATCCGTACCTCCCACTCCCGACTCCAAGACTTCTCCCATGCTGCGCCAATCCTCTGGAATGCTCTACCCCAAGAAATTATGACCAGCCACAACTTGCACAGTTTTAGGTGCTCCCTCAAAACACATTTGTTCAGAGGGGTCTATCACATTTACTAATCAAAGTCATTTTATGTGTAAGTGTGTGTAGGCCATACACTATCTTTATATCTCCCACGATGACTAGACCATCATTGTATATACACACCTGTACTTTGTATCTCTCCCACCTCATTGTAGATTGTAAGCTCTCACAAGCAGGGTCGTCTTATTATAGTATTGTTAACGTTGTTACTTATGACTGTTGTGTTTGAAACTGTTGAACTATAAAGAGCTGCGGGATATGTTGTATGTTGGCGCTATATGAAGATTATTATTATTATGGCAAAAATGGAGAATTTTTTTTTTATTATCTTATTACATCTGAGAAAAATTGATGCAACTCTAATCAAACTCTGATCAGAATAACTGAACCGTTTTTCTCTGATGGAGAGAAAAGGGTTGTTGGAAAACTTGGCAGGTGCATCAGCCTCTAAGGTGACGTTCCCACGATGAGCTTTTGGTGTGTGTTTGATTTTACAGATTTTCTGCGCCCTTTAAGTAAAATAGGTTACTTTCATTTTTTTCTAAAATATGCAGCAAAAACTCATCGTGGGAACGTAGCCTAAAAGATACCATGTGCACATCCCCTCAGCAATGTCAGGAGACCTGGAATCAAATCCAACCGGGGACAAATTCTGCATGAAGTTTATATGTTCTCTCTTTGTTGGGCCGGATTCGCACATCCGTGTTTTGCGGTCCGAGCACAAATTATCTGTGGGTCTCCTGACCCGAACTTGACACAATCATATATACATAAGAGGCTGTCGATTTCCAGTCAGGAGACCTGCGGCCAGAGTGTAGTCGGACTACGAAACATGGATGCGTGAATTCGGCCTTTATGTGGGTTTCTTCCCATATATCGTGAGCCCCAATGGGGACAATGATGTCATGTAAAGCGCTGCGGAATATGTTGGCGCTATGTCAGCTACTAGTACATTAAGTGCAGCAATACACTTATACCATTGCATATAGACTCCCCTTTACAAACAGCTCCTTCCTACTATTTTTCTACAGACTATGCTGATTAAACAGAGTATGCAAATCAATTGAACACTTAAAGGACTTAACAGACGAGGCTCATTACTAGGTACCTGTGTGCTATTAACCCATTACTCTCTGGCTTCAACTATGGGCTAATATATTCATGTTCCTTGCAGCATATTCCTTTGGGGGATCTGTTTCTTTTCTCTGAGCACCTACCCACTTTTGTCTGGATTGAGGTAAAAAATCCTTTTTTCAACAGTTTTCATTAGTTACCAGCACTGTTTATATTCTATTATTTTTAATTTTTATTTACCTATTGTATATATTATTCCTTGTAAATGTGTTTTTCAGATGTCTGCCTAAAATGTGGATTTTTTTCAGTATGATAATGTTTTTCCCCAGTTGCTTTCATATGATTGATAGTGAGGCTCTATTTTTTCAATTTTATGTACATGAACATGTTTTGATTCTTTGTTTTCTTACTTTGCAGCGAGTACATGATTAAGGCTCAGGATTGAGCCGAAACGTCGTATTAATTTGCTTATTCCATTGCTTCGATTCTGTTTTGCCTACTTTATTTGGTGTTCATCTCAATAAATTTATCATATTTACCACTGAGTGTGCGGTAAAATTACATATATAGTTGTTTGGACCAATTTGGCCCATTATACCAGCACCTCTTACTTTAAAGACTAGAGTGCACGCCTATTACCACGGTGCTATATAAGCAACATAATAAGTAAATCACAATTTTTGACACACTAGAACAATTTTTCTACAGGCAAATGCTTAGAAACCTAAAACTATATATGTGAAAACCCATCTCTTCAAAAAGGCTTACAGCCTGCAATGACCACCCGGCCACCTCAACATCATCGGAGCTACTGCAACCCCCGACCTACTGTCTCCTTCCCCATATTAATGTAGAATGTATCCGGCAAGGGCAGGGTCCTCTCTCCCCTCTATATCGGTCTGTCATTGTTTATTTACTGTAAGTGATACTGTTATTTGTATGTAACCCCTTCTCATGTACAGCACCATGGAATCAATGGTGCTATAGAAATAAATAATAATAATAATATATACAGCCTATATCTATACATTGTATACAACAGGTAAACGTAGCGTCTGACGGTGGTCAATATATCTTTACAACCTGTGTATGAAGCCCAGAAAGAGCAATTCCCAAGGTGTTTCCTGTGACACAATAATAATAGCCACGACCGTCTCTGCTATACAAGAGCGAAAAGGACAAAAAACAAAAGAATTCGATCTGGGTTTGCTTTTCCTGGGGCCCTGCTGTCAGTGTGGCCCTTCACCACACCTGCAGAGCAGCCAGGACTGCTGCCAGCTGTACAGACAGGGCTTCTGGACCCAGCCCTGGACAATGGGGCAGGTGCACACTATTGGGGGCACAGGATGGATTCTGGGGCCCGCTTACCCGCTCTTGTGTTTGCCGTCCATTCTCTTTTTCTGCCTGACAGGTTGTAGGGAATATTATCCGTCATCTTGGCTGCTGTAAGGCTGTGGGTGTTGCTGGGAATGTTGGAGCTGCTGGAGGAAGGTGGAGTCTGTATTCTGGTGGCTCCCTCAGTTTCCTGCTCTCTTCCAGTCTGACAGACAAGTAACAAGAGGGTTGGTCTGCTGGAGGATTGTCCTGCTCATTCTGTCTCCTCCATTCACAGGCAGTACAATGGCTGCACCTTCTTTAACCCCTTTGCATTATTCTAATATCACAGTGACGTAAAGAGCACCCATAATGTATAGATGTGTCAGAAATTAGGCATCGATGCGAATAAGCAAGATATATTCTTTACTAACGTCGGGCTCTGTTCACATTTACACCGCAGTGTCCGAATTGAACAGACATGACGACATAACGCCTGATCTCTCAGACACTACAGGACATGCTCAATGGACTCCGCTGACCTATAACAAGGTCCGTCAGCTTCATCAGAGGTTTCCAACGTTTCATTTAGGCCTCATTCAGACATGTTCCTCCTTGAAGACACAAGTATAGTTAAGGTGTATAATGTGAATTGAGGTATGCGTTATTGGTGATAATGTTGTGTTCTGCCCAACAGTAGGGAGAGTTAGGGTTAATATTTGTGACTAGCCCAGAGCGGGAAGGGCTAAGGTGAAGGGTCAGAAACAGTTTCCTGTCAGGATATCAGAAAGGGCCCAGTGTGCACCAGAAGCAGACCTAGGGTATGGACAGTAAACAGTGCCGCATGACATGGGTGTCCAGAAGCGAGAGGAGACTGAGGAAAAGGATAGCGTGATCTGGAGAAAAGAGGAAGGAAAAGTGACAGGAGGACAGAGTGGTCAACCAGAGACGAGTTCTGTGAGAGGACGCCTAGCAGTATGGCTCCTAGTTTATAACTAAGGCCAGGATCACACATGCGAGAAACTCTCGCATGAAAACCCGGCGCTGCCGCCAGCACTCGGACCGGAGAGTGCGGCTGCATGTATTTCTATGCAGCCGCACGCTCCGGTCCGAGTTCAGGCAGTAGTGCCGGGTGTTCATGCGAGAGACTCACACGAGAATCGTGCAAGTTTCTCGCATGTGTGATCCCGGCCTAAGAGGGTAACGGACCAGGACAGGACAGAGGACCTGAGATGAACAGAGTGCCACGGGCGGGAGTTCCCAAGGCGTTAGTAGCAGGGAAGCTAAGTACCGGCCATATTAGCACACTAGTTCCCTTGAAGGTAAAAAAGACGCGGAAAACGACTAACTGGACTGTAGTTCTGAGCTGGGTTGGGGTGAAGGATGGTGAAACGGTGAAGAACAAACGAGAAAGGAATTGAGACTGTGTGTGAAAATGCTCTGTATTGTAAGAGAAACATTTATCAAGTTGTTTGCTCACTATCTACTGTATATAATCCCCAACAAGTTATAGTTCAGTAAAGCGTTTATTTTTGACTGGTGGTCTCCCCCATTGAACTGTCAAACATCTGGTCCTGGCATCGGTAACTTGTGGCCTGCTAGGACATACCGCCACCACCTACATGTAAAGGATGTAAGAGATGTCCACTGCTACCGCCACCGCACCATGTTACACATCTGTGTATCATGTGAGTGTTTTTCACGGATAGAATATGTGCCTATTTATGCCTATGGGGCTATTCACCATGTGTCCGCAAAAAATCATGGAGATATGTGTCATGGATCAAAATTACCCATATAAGTCTATGGGTTGGTGAAAAGCACTGACAGCACACTGATGGCATCAGAGTGCAGTCCGTTGGCTGTCTGTGTTTAATATTTGTAAGGAGATGGTTTGCAATTTATTTTCTCATCTGAGAAACAAATCATGGTGAAAAATGACACACTAGCAAAATACTGATGAAAATCCAATCTAAAAGACTAATGACACTCAGACCATTTTTTTTTTTGCATATGTGAAAAATCACGGAGGTCTGAATCAGGCCTTAGAAAAATAGTCCAGCGTGCAGCCCATTCTTTTTTTTTGAGAAAGGGACGGAATATGTGACATTAAGGAACAAGGTGCCAAGAAGCGGATGTCAAATCCAAAAATAGCATTCACCCAATGCATGCTAATGCGTAGTGAATCGCAAACCGATTTGTAAATTCGAAAATGCTGAAATATTTGTTGCTACCTATGTACTTCCTGTGATGACTGGATGTCATCCCTTCTAGGCTGTTTGTATAAATCGAATCCAGTGACGGCTAGACTAGTTCAACCCACAATTTAAGGCCTTATTCAGACATCTGTTTTTTTTTCCTTAAGTGTTATATTCTTGTTTTCCACAACATGTAGCCATTAGTGATGAGAGCGTGCTTGGATAAGGTGTTATACGAGCACGCTCGTGTCTTAATCGAGCATTTTCGGCGCACTCGTAAAAAATGCTCGAGTCACCACGTTTTACATGTCTCGTGTCTGCTCTACAGCCGCAACACATGCAGGGATTGCCTCTTTGTTAGGCAATCCCTGCATGTGTTGCAGCTGTTCGAACAGACACGAGACATGTAAAACGCGGCGACTCAAGCATTTTTTACACGAGCGTGCTCGTATAACACCTTATCCAAGCATGCTTGCTCATCACTAATAGCCATTAAATTCTATGGTGCTAGTCATGTCAGCGTTTTTTGCAGATCATGTGTCCACAAAAAAATCACAAAGACAAGTTTTTGATGAGTCTGTGCTTTTGACGGACAGCACACAGATGGCATCTGTACTGTTTGTGATTAACATTGCAATGGATAGATGATTTGTAATGTATTTTTTTCGTACCTGAAAATTACTTATGAAACACTGATGGGAGAAACTGACATTGACCCAAATGAAAATCTGATGAAAATCAGATGAAAAACACTGATGAAGCTTGGACTGAAAAATCACAGATGTCTGAATGAAGGCTTAGGAGATACACTACTGCGGTTTTTCGAGCCAAAGCCAGAATTGAATTCATCCTTATGTACACGCCCAGAATTCGCTTGTTAAAATTCCAATTAAAATGAGCGTAATGCACTGCAACGTCATAACGTCATTGCTGTGTACTTGTTCCGTCTTATGTCAATTCTTTTAAGTGCTTCTGGGTTCGGCTTTCCTCTAAAGTATAGAGTGAAAGTTGCCAGCGGTGAGTCGGCACAAGAACAATGGCAAAGTCGCCGCCATTTTCCTTCGCCTTGAAAAACTTGTTGGCTGCGTCGGCGTCTACATGCATAGGACCAGCTCCAGGTTTATGTGGAACAGAATACAGGGAGGCATGCCTGTCCCACCTTCTTAGGTCTCTTTCACACATCCGTTTTTTTTACTTCAGGCACAA
>JARQOD010000003.1:92655741-92773926 GCA_033576555.1 Oophaga sylvatica
TTCCCCATATTAATGTAGAATGTATCCGGCAAGGGCAGGGTCCTCTCTCCCTCTATATCGGTCTGTCATTGTTTATTTACTGTAAGTGATACTGTTAATTCGTATGTAACCCCTTCTCATGTACAGAACCATGGAATCAATGGTGCTATAGAAATAAATAATAATAATAATATATACAGCCTATACTATACATTGTATACAACAGGTAAACGTAGCGTCTGACGGTGGTCAATATATCTTTACAACCTGTGTATGAAGCCCAGAAAGAGCAATTCCCAAGGTGTTTCCTGTGACACAATAATAATAGCCACGACCGTCTCTGCTATACAAGAGCGAAAAGGACAAAAAACAAAAGAATTCGATCTGGGTTTGCTTTTCCTGGGGCCCTGCTGTCAGTGTGGCCCTTCACCACACCTGCAGAGCAGCCAGGACTGCTGCCAGCTGTACAGACAGGGCTTCTGGACCCAGCCCTGGACAATGGGGCAGGTGCACACTATTGGGGGCACAGGATGGATTCTGGGGCCCGCTTACCCGCTCTTGTGTTTGCCGTCCATTCTCTTTTTCTGCCTGACAGGTTGTAGGGGAATATTATCCGTCATCTTGGCTGCTGTAAGGCTGTGGGTGTTGCTGGGAATGTTGGAGCTGCTGGAGGAAGGTGGAGTCTGTATTCTGGTGGCTCCCTCAGTTTCCTGCTCTCTTCCAGTCTGACAGACAAGTAACAAGAGGGTTGGTCTGCTGGAGGATTGTCCTGCTCATTCTGTCTCCTCCATTCACAGGCAGTACAATGGCTGCACCTTCATTAACCCCTTTGCATTATTCTAATATCACAGTGACGTAAAGAGCACCCATAATGTATAGATGTGTCAGAAATTAGGCATCGATGCGAATAAGCAAGATATATTCTTTACTAACGTCGGGCTCTGTTCACATTTACACCGCAGTGTCCGAATTGAACAGACATGACGACATAACGCCTGATCTCTCAGACACTACAGGACATGCTCAATGGACTCCGCTGACCTATAACAAGGTCCGTCAGCTTCATCAGAGGTTTCCAACGTTTCATTTAGGCCTCATTCAGACATGTTCCTCCTTGAAGACACAAGTATAGTTAAGGTGTATAATGTGAATTGAGGTATGCGTTATTGGTGATAATGTTGTGTTCTGCCCAACAGTAGGGAGAGTTAGGGTTAATATTTGTGACTAGCCCAGAGCGGGAAGGGCTAAGGTGAAGGGTCAGAAACAGTTTCCTGTCAGGATATCAGAAAGGGCCCAGTGTGCACCAGAAGCAGACCTAGGGTATGGACAGTAAACAGTGCCGCATGACATGGGTCTCCAGAAGCGAGAGGAGACTGAGGAAAAGGATAGCGTGATCTGGAGAAAAGAGGAAGGAAAAGTGACAGGAGGACAGAGTGGTCAACCAGAGACGAGTTCTGTGAGAGGACGCCTAGCAGTATGGCTCCTAGTTTATAACTAAGGCCAGGATCACACATGCGAGAAACTCTCGCATGAAAACCCGGCGCTGCCGCCAGCACTGGAACGGAGAGTGCGGCTGCATGTATTTCTATGCAGCCGCACGCTCCGGTCCGAGTTCAGGCAGTAGTGCCGGGTGTTCATGCAAGAGACTCGCACGAGAATCGTGCGAGTTTCTCGCATGTGTGATCCCGGCCTAAGAGGGTAACGGACCAGGACAGGACAGAGGACCTGAGATGAAGAGTGCCATGGGCGGGAGTTCCCAAGGCGTTAGTAGCAGGGAAGCTAAGTACCGGCCATATTAGCACACTAGTTCCCTTGAAGGGAAAGAAGACGCGGAAGCTGTTGAGAATAGGACTCACTAACTGGACTGTAGTTCTGAGCTGGGTTGGGGTGAAAGATGGTGAAACGGTGAAGAACAAACGAGTACAGAAGGAATCGAGACTGTGTGTGAAAATGCTCTGTATTGTAAGAGAAACATTTATCAAGTTGTTTGCTCACTATCTACTGTATATAATCCCCAACAAGTTATAGTTCAGTAAAGCGTTTATTTTTGACTGGTGGTCTCCCCCATTGAACTGTCAAACATCTGGTCCTGGCATCGGTAACTTGTGGCCTGCTAGGACATACCGCCACCACCTACATGTAAAGGATGTAAGAGATGTCCACTGCTACCGCCACCGCACCATGTTACACATCTGTGTATCATGTGAGTGTTTTTCACGGATAGAATATGCGCCTATTTATGCCTATGGGGCTATTCACCATGTGTCCGCAAAAAATCATGGAGATATGTGTCATGGATCAAAATTACCCATATAAGTCTATGGGTTGGTGAAAAGCACTGACAGCACACGGATGGCATCAGAGTGCAGTCCGTTGGCTGTCCGTGTTTAATATTTGTAAGGAGATGGTTTGCAATTTATTTTCTCATCTGAGAAACAAATCATGGTGAAAAATGACACACTAGCAAAATACTGATGAAAATCCAATCTAAAAGACTAAAGACACTCAGACCATTTTTTTTTTTGCATATGTGAAAAATCACGGAGGTCTGAATCAGGCCTTAGAAAAATAGTCCAGCGTGCAGCACATATCTTTTTTTTTGAGAAAGGGACGGAATATGTGACATTAAGGAACAAGGTGCCAAGAAGCGGATGTCAAATCCAAAAATAGCATTCACCCAATGCATGCTAATGCGTAGTGAATCGCAAACCGATTTGTAAATTCGAAAATGCTGAAATATTTGTTGCTACCTATGTACTTCCTGTGATGACTGGATGTCATCCCTTCTAGGCTGTTTGTATAAATCGAATCCAGTGACGGCTAGACTAGTTCAACCCACAATTTAAGGCCTTATTCAGACATCTGTTTTTTTTTCCTTAAGTGTTATATTCTTGTTTTCCACAACATGTAGCCATTAGTGATGAGAGCGTGCTTGGATAAGTGTTATACGAGCACGCTCGTGTCTTAATCGAGCATTTTCGGCGCACTCGTAAAAAATGCTCGAGTCACCACGTTTTACATGTCTCGTGTCTGCTCTACAGCCGCAACACATGCAGGGATTGCCTCTTTGTTAGGCAATCCCTGCATGTGTTGCGGCTGTTCGAACAGACACGAGACATGTAAAACGTGGTGACTCGAGCATTTTTTACGAGTGCGCCGAAAATGCTCGATTAAACACAAGCTGCTCGTAAACATCTTATCCAAGCATGCTTGCTCATCACTAATAGCCATTAAATTCTATGGTGCTAGTCATGTCAGCGTTTTTTGCAGATCATGTGTCCACAAAAAAATCACAAAGACAAGTTTTTGATGAGTCTGTGCTTTTGACGGACAGCACACAGATGGCATCTGTACTGTTTGTGATTAACATTGCAATGGATAGATGATTTGTAATGTATTTTTTTCGTACCTGAAAATTACTTATGAAACACTGATGGGAGAAACTGACATTGACCCAAATGAAAATCTGATGAAAATCAGATGAAAAACACTGATGAAGCTTGGACTGAAAAATCACAGATGTCTGAATGAAGGCTTAGGAGATACACTACTGCGGTTTTTCGAGCCAAAGCCAGAATTGAATTCATCCTTATGTACACGCCCAGAATTCGCTTGTTAAAATTCCAATTAAAATGAGCGTAATGCACTGCAACGTCATAACGTCATTGCTGTGTACTTGTTCCGTCTTATGTCAATTCTTTTAAGTGCTTCTGGGTTCGGCTTTCCTCTAAAGTATAGAGTGAAAGATGCCAGCGGTGAGTCGGCACAAGAACAATGGCAAAGTCGCCGCCATTTTCCTTCGCCTTGAAAAACTTGTTGGCTGCGTCGGCGTCTACATGCATAGGACCAGCTCCAGGTTTATGTGGAACAGAATACAGGGAGGCCATGCCTGTCCCACCTTCTTAGGTCTCTTTCACACATCCGTTTTTTTACTTCAGGCACAATCCGGCGTGTTGTTAAAAAAACGGATCCGGTACCGGATGCGGTTTTTTAGCATTGACTTTCATTAGCGCCGGATCGCGCCTGATGTCATTGCATTGCATCAGTTTTTGTCCGGATCCGGCGGAAATGTACATTCCGGCGGCCGGACAAAACGGTGACTGCAATGTTTTTTATTTTTTCCGGAGCCGCCTGATAGTGACTGAAGCGGCGCATCAGGCGGACGGAAATAATAGAAGTGAATGGAACCGGACCAGTTTTTTGTGCAAACCGTCAAAAGACTGATCCGGATTCTGGAAATCAGGTACTACTACATCTACATTTTCCACTGTCTCCGGACATGCGAACCTGCATTTTCTGGCTGCAAAACTTCTTTTTCCGGGTTCAAAAGTTCAGGTCGGATCCAGCAAAAAAACTGATCCGTTGCATCAGTTTTTTCATTTCAGCGCCGGATCCGTCCTATCAGGTATTCGACGGATTATGCCTGACACAAAAAAAACGGATGTGTGAAAGCAGCCTTACCCTTATTGATGGAGCTTTCCGGGGATACAAATTTTTACATAATTGTAAAGAGGGATATATGTCAGGATACTGACATAAAACTTTTGAAAACATAGCAAAATTTTGGCACATCACATATACTCCAGCTACACAAACTTTTAGAAAGTTATGCAAATTACATGACTCTGGTATTGTGGATATTTCAGTGGTCAAACTCAGCTTTAAGCTCCCGTCTCACACAGCGATCTGAGTCACTAGTTTTGTGACGCAACAGCGATCTCCCCATCGATATCGCTGTGTGTGACATTCAGCAACGATCAGCCCCCCTGCTGGGTTTCCAGGCGCGGGCTGTGCCTAGAAACCCGCTGTGTACCTTGGATACCAGCGCCCTGATGCAGGGAGCTGGTAACCAAGGTACACAGCGGGTTTCCAGGCACCGCGCAGCGCCTGGAAACCCGATGTGTACCTTGGTTACCAGCTCCCTGCATCAGGGCGCTGGTATCCAACGTACACTGCGGGTAACTAAGCGATGTTACCCGCAGTGTCGCTGTGCTGATCGCTGCCCTGAGCTGCCTGTTTGGCAGCTCAGCAGCGATCATGTAGCGATACACCAGCGATCCTGATCGTTGTCGGGATCGCTGGTGTATCGCTATGTGAGACCCGGGCTTTACTCATCCCTTACTTCCCATTCTTTTCCCTCCCATCACTGAAACAACAAATAAAACTCTGACAGTTTAAATTGAATAGTTTGGCCACGTCAGCCTTTATTTAACAATACATTAAAACTTCAAGCAGTTGTAAGATAGCTGCCGGACTGGTCCTTGAGGGGATATATGTATCACCGAGGTTGGTAGCTTTGGTGACGTGAGCTCGTAATGCATGCGCCAGCACATATAGTGCTGAGAGTTATTAGGGCATTCCAGGGCCTGGTTTTACGAGCAGTGAAAAGAGATGGGTGGAAATGACTGCACGTATGTCGCCATCCGAGGGACGTAGTTTGGCAGATAAAATAGGACCAAGTGTCTTATTCAGTGTCTGTTACTGGAGGTGTGAAGGCCTCCAGTGTGTTTGCTGAAAGACACTGACCTGAGCGGGCAAATCCGCAGAACTATATAGACTATTGTGAAGAAACCTTAATTTCCCAGACGACTATTTTTAGCAAATCAAGAAGAATTGACATTTGTTTCCACTTTGTGCCGGAGAAGGCAATCTTTTGTTTGCTTATGCTTATGCAGCTTTATGAAGTTAAACAAACCTGACTGGACATTTTTATGAAAAACTGCTTCTTGTGCCTACCTCAGCAGCAGCTGAGTGAGTGAAACCTCTACAACTGGTGTTAGAAGCACAGGCACGGGCTCTGAGTTGTTGCCAGAGGCCTCATCCAATAATGTAATTTATTGGAGATGCCACACCCCAGATCACATAGCCGCTCGTTGCCCTATGAACACTGAGACCATGGACTGCAGCATAGGACGACGCTGCTCATATTCTGCATATCCTACACGCAGTGCTGTCCCTCAACCAGGCGAGGGCCGCAGGCATGTCCCGTATCAGTGAACAGAGTGCAAATGACTGGCCGGTTGCACTCATGTAGTTTGGCAACCCTAGTGAGGACCACAATTTCTCATCGGCTGATTCCTGGGAAGATAGTGGGCATCCAGTGTATCTGTCATGTGTGCATTGCCACGAAGATCGTCGCGGTTGCACATTTTGACTTCTCACAGCTGAGCTGCTGTTTCTTTGTGTTTGGCAGCTAGGGAGTTAATTCTGTCTGTGCTCGGTGCTGGGACTGGGTGCAGTTTTCTCCCGGCTGCAATTGATTATTTGTTGATTGGTTTCCTTTAAATTCCTGGTTGTCTGCTTGGGGAGTTGCCAGTGAAACCTTCATGCAGACCACAGATAGGAATGAATCTGTATAGACTTTAGTTGTGAGCTCCTTAGTTGTTCTAAGCTCAACTTGGTTAGAGTTTATTTCCCAGACCATTTATTTTCCTTTGGTGTTTGAGTGTGTATGCAAGCGAGTGTTATCCTGTCTGTCTTATATGTCTAATCTGTGTATTTAGCTGAGATCAGCCCATATCCCTTTGGTGGTAGTCAGGATCCTTCTTAGGACTGATTACAGGGTTCAGGGTCTGATAGGAGACAGGGTTAGGTTGGAGACTTGGACCTCTGAACCATTATCAGTACCTCCAAGGTGAGGGATTAGTTAGGACCCCAGTTTAGGGTCAGGTTAGATCCCGGTCCACCTCTTTCCTGTTTCAGCTCATCAAGTCCTCAAGATTAACCCTGAGTTCAGCAGATATCGTGTCAGGTAAATCTATTCTATACTTACATGCTGATGTTGCTATACTAGTTGTTGTATAGAGTGTTGTTCCTGTATTAATAGTTTACTGACATTGTATACATATCATTAGACAGCGTGACATTTTCACTGGCCATAAAAATTATCTCCAGTTACCATGGATCCAGTAGCCCAGCTGGCTCTGCATTTGCAGGGATTATCCATGGAGCTGACGGACATTAAGTCCAAAGTTTTGTCTCCCCTGGAGCAAACCAGAGTTGAACCTAAAGTAGCTCTCCCGGACAGGTTCACTGGTGGGCGAGACAAATTTTTCACCTTCCGGGAGGCATGTAAATTGTATTTTCGGCTTCGGCCTCGATCATCAGGGAGTGAGGAGCAGAGAGTGGGAATTGTTATCTCACTTCTGCAAGGGGACCCTCAATCCTGGGCATTTTCCCTTCCTCCGGGATCCCGGCTCTACTGTCTGTAGATCAATTTTTTACTGCCCTGTGATTGGTATATGATGACCCAGATCGGGTCTCTCTTGCTGAGACAAAATTACGTAAGATACAGCAGGGAGATCGTCCGGCAGAGGAATTTGCTTCTGAGTTTCGTAGATGGGCCACAGATACTCAGTGGAATGACCCAGCTCTTAGGAGCCAGTTTTGTCATGGGCTTTCTGATAAATTAAAAGACGTTTTGGCTCAGTATGAGTCTCCTCCTTCTCTGGAGGCTGCTATGGCCTTAGCTATCCGTACTGATAGACGGCTTCGGGAGGGGGTGAGGTAACCCCACTCCCTGTTGTTTCTCCACCTACCACTAAAGTCCCTTATGTTGAGGTTCCCTTGTCTGTTCGGATGAGCCTATGCAGTTGGGAGGGACATCATTTCGTAGGAGGGGATTGGCGGTACGCCGCAGGACTAGAAGATGTTTTTTCTGCGGGAAAGAGGGACATTTTGTTGGAGAATGTCCATCCCGTGCCTTGTTGAGCCAAAAGTCGCCGGAAAACTGTTAATCCCAGGTTGTGTGGTGGACGACAACCTGGGAGTATGTATTTCATCCGCCAGTTCTTCTCAGTTCCTTGTACCAGTGGAGGTGGTAGTTGGTACGAGAGTGGAGAGATTGTCTGTTCTTCTTGATAGTGGTTCCGGGGCTAATCTGGTTGACGCTCAGTTTGCTCAGGCTCAAGGTATGCATCTGAGTGTATTGGTCAAACCGATCCCTATATTCTCCATTGACGCCAGGCCTCTCGGCCAAGGTAGCTTTGTTCATGAGGTTCATAACATTGACCTTCGGGTAGGGGCAATACATAGGGAACAATTATCTTGTTATGTGTTGGAGGGTCTACCTACTCCCATTGTGTTGGGACTTCCTTGGTTGGTTAAACATAACCCTGTGATTAATTGGCAGTCCAGAGAAATAAGCCAATGGGGTGAATTTTGCAAAAGCAACTGCATGAACACAGTCATCAGTGCGGTCGTGCCTAGTACATTGCCTCCTTTTTTGGAGGATTTTGGGGATGTTTTCTCTGAGGAGGGGTGTCAGGAGTTGCCTCCTCATCGCGTGTATGACTGCTCTATTAATCTCCTTCCTGATGCTAAGTTGCCTAAAGCTAGGTTGTATAATCTTTCTGGTCCTGAGAGGCAGGCTATGAAAGATTATATTTCTGAAAGTCTGGCCAAAGGGCATATTAGACCTTCATCTTCCCCAGTAGCCGCGGGGTTCTTCTTTGTGAAGAAGAAAGATGGAGGCCTCCGCCCTTGCTTGGATTTCCGCGAACTTAATCGGATTACTGTTCGAGATCCGTATCCACTCCCTCTTATTCCTGATCTCTTCAATCAAATTGTTGGCGCCAAATGGTTTTCTAAATTGGATCTCAGGGGGGCGTATAATCTGATTAGGATAAAAGAGGGGGATGAGTGGAAAACGGCGTTTAACACGCCGGAGGGACATTATGAGAACCTAGTCATGCCTTTTGGTCTGACTACTGCACCAGCAGTATTCCAACATTTTGTTAATGACATTTTTCGTCACCTTGTGGGGCTGTTTGTGGTTGTATATTTGGACGACATTTTAATTTACTCGCCAGATCTTGTGTCTCATCAGGAGCATGTGAGACAGGTGTTGCAGATCTTGCGAGACAATAAACTATACGCCAAACTGGAGAAGTGTGTATTTGCCGTACAGGAACTTCAGTTTTTGGGTTTTTTGGTGTCAGCCTCCGGTTTCTGTATGGACCCTGAAAAGGTGAGAGCAGTGCTTGAATGGGATCAGCCAGGGGATCTTAAGGCTCTGCAGCGTTTTTTGGGGTTTGCTAACTACTACCGGAAATTTATTTGTAATTTCTCATCTGTTGTCAAACCTCTCACTGACATGACAAGAAAAGGGACGGATTTTTCTAAATGGTCGGACAAAGCTTGCCAAGCCTTTTCCTCTTTGAAGAAATGTTTTGCTTCGGCACCCGTTCTCATCCAACCAGATGCATCTCAGCCGTTCATTGTGGAGGTGGATGCGTCTGACGTAGGGGTGGGTGCTATATTGTCCCAGGGTCCGTCCCCTGGTAAATGGCATCCGTGCGCTTTCTTTTCTAAGAAATTGTCGTCCGCCGAAAGGAATTATGATATCGGCAATAGGGAACTTTTGGCCATTAAGTTAGCTTTTGAAGAATGGCGTCACTTTTTGGAGGGGGCAGTCCACCGGTCACCGTTATTACTGATCACAAGAACCTGTTGTATTTGGAATCCGCTAAGCGTCTGAATTCCAGACAAGCTCGATGGTCGTTGTTTTTTACCAGGTTTAATTTTGTCGTCACTTATCGCCCGGGGTCTAAGAATGTAAAGGCTGATGCCTTGTCTCGCAGTTTCCCAGGGGCCGGGAAAACGGACGACCCGATTCCTATCCTTCAGGAGGGGGTGGTAGTGTCGGCTGTATGTTCTGAGCTTGAGGAGGAGGTGTTAGAGGCTCAGGGGGACGCCCCTGCAGGACCTCCAGGGAGACTGTTTGTCCCAAATCTGTTGAGACAAAAGATTATTGAGGCACATCATAATTCTGCTCTAGCAGGACATCCAGGGAGTAAGGCTACTTTAGATCTCCTTTCTCGCCGGTTTTGGTGGCCTAATGCTAATAAAGATGTTATAACTTTTGTCGCGTCATGTGGGGTGTGTGCTCGCTCTAAAACCCCTCATACCCGTCCGTCTGGGACCCTTTTACCCTTGAAACTTCCGGAGCGTCCATGGACTCATTTATCTATGGACTTCATTACGGACCTTCCTCCGTCGTCAGGGAATACTGTCATACTGGTGGTTGTTGACAGGTTCAGTAAGATGGCACATTTCGTTGCTCTTCCTGCACTCCCTAATGCTAAAACTCTGGCGCAGGTGTTCATTAGGGAGATCGTTAGACTTCATGGGTTGCCTTCTGATGTGGTGTCAGATAGGGGGTCTCAGTTTGTGTCCAAATTTTGGAGGGCATTTTGTTTACGTCGGGGGATGCAATTGTCATTTTCCTCGGCTTTTCATCCGCAGACCAATGGTCAGACAGAGCGTCTGAATCAGAGCTTAGAGACATATCTCCGGTGTTTTGTCTCAGAGAACCAAGAGGACTGGTCTTCTTTCTTGCCTCTGGCAGAGTTCGCTCTTAACAACAGGCGGAGCGAGTCCACTGGTAAGTCCCCGTTTTTTGGGGCATATGGTTTCCATCCCCAGTTTTGTACTTTCAATGGGGGGGGCCCTTCTGGGGTTCCTGAGGAGGAGCGTTTTTCGTCGTCACTTGCTTCTGTGTGGAGAGGTGTATTGAATAATCTGAGTGCGATGGGGAACCGTTACAAACGTATGGCTGATAGGAGGAGAGTTTCTGGTCCAGATCTGAATGTGAACGATCTGGTATGGTTGTCTACCAGGAATATAAAACTTAAAGTGCCCTCCTGGAAACTGGGTCCCAGATTCATCGGGCCGTACAGGATCAGTTCCATAATTAATCCTGTGGCATTTCGTCTGGACCTCCCTCCTACGTTTAAAATTCATAATGTGTTCCACAAGTCATTACTTAAAAGGTATGTGGCACCAGTCATACCGTCACCTCTACCTCCTCCTCCTGTGTTGGTCAATGGTAACTTGGAATTTCAAGTATCAAAGATCATTGACTCACGTCTGAATCGCCGGTCCCTTCAGTACTTGGTGCATTGGAAGGGGTATGGTCCAGAGGAGAGGACGTGGGTCCCTGCGTCTGATGTTAACGCAGATCGTTTGGTTCAGACCTTCCACAGAACTCACCCGGGCAGGCCTGGCCCTGAGGGTCCGGAGGCCCCTCGTAGAAGGGGGGGTACTGTCATGTGTGCATTGCCACGAAGATCGTCGCGGTTGCACATTTTGACTTCTCACAGCTGAGCTGCTGTTTCTTTGTGTTTGGCAGCTAGGGAGTTAATTCTGTCTGTGCTCGGTGCTGGGACTGGGTGCAGTTTCTCCCGGCTGCAATTGATTATTTGTTGATTGGTTTCCTTTAAATTCCTGGTTGTCTGCTTGGGGAGTTGCCAGTGAAACCTTCATGCAGACCACAGATAGGAATGAATCTGTATAGACTTTAGTTGTGAGCTCCTTAGTTGTTCTAAGCTCAACTTGGTTAGAGTTTATTTCCCAGACCATTTATTTTCCTTTGGTGTTTGAGTGTGTATGCAAGCGAGTGTTATCCTGTCTGTCTTATATGTCTAATCTGTGTATTTAGCTGAGATCAGCCCATATCCCTTTGGTGGTAGTCAGGATCCTTCTTAGGACTGATTACAGGGTTCAGGGTCTGATAGGAGACAGGGTTAGGTTGGAGACTTGGACCTCTGAACCATTATCAGTACCTCCAAGGTGAGGGATTAGTTAGGACCCCAGTTTAGGGTCAGGTTAGATCCCGGTCCACCTCTTTCCTGTTTCAGCTCATCAAGTCCTCAAGATTAACCCTGAGTTCAGCAGATATCGTGTCAGGTAAATCTATTCTATACTTACATGCTGATGTTGCTATACTAGTTGTTGTATAGAGTGTTGTTCCTGTATTAATAGTTTACTGACATTGTATACATATCATTAGACAGCGTGACAGTATCCATGGGAACGCTGAGGACTACCCTGTGGCCCGAGTGGTCATAGACACAAACTGTGGCACTGAGTTCCATGTGGTGGGCATAATCAAGGACCTATTGCACCCTATTATAATAGGGCAGGACTCTGCATTATTTTTGGACTTGTCGGGAAAAGGGAGTATGCAAGTCGAGGTCCTTCCCATTAACATAAAACTGAAAATAAAGATTAAGAAACAACCATAAGATGAATTTCATCAACCAAGGTATCATTTTATTCAGTATAACGGCGCCAACTTGACACTGTCTGTAGGTTACTGTGCACAATCCTGCTGACAAGTTCACTTTAAGGCCTCCCAAGACTGACACATGGGTCTTGAACTTGCTAGAAACTTAGTTGTCTGTGTAAAGTTCCAGTCATCAAGACGTCTCCTGTTTGTCTGAGGTTTCCAGTCCATAAGTTATTTGTGGTTTTCAGTAACCTTGCTATTTGACTGGTCTTCAGGACTTTACCTACTTGTCTGCAGGGCCAGTTTTAGACAAAGTGGGGCCCCAAATGCTAATATATTGCACCATCACACAGAAACATTTCTGTTGCATTTACATGCAATGAGTTCAGACTGCTAAAAAAGCGTGATCGACAATATTGAAGTCGTTCGACGCTTATTTCCCGGCCTCTTTACAGCGGCTGAGGAAGAATGATGGGAACAGAACGATCGCTAGCAAATCAATCTGTCCTCATATAGTATCATACACTGCAGAAAAGATGTGGATTCCAGTCCGCGCTGCCCAAATAATAGATTTCCAAGACGTAGTAGCAGTTAAGAAATGGTTTAATCTACGCGTTTCAGGGTGAATACCACCCCTTCCTCAGGAAAATACCACCTAATACCAGGTGATCCATAAGGAAAATACAACAAGCTATCCAAACGTAACATAATCATTCAAAAAACATATAGAGTGCTTTCAGTGGGAGAAGCAAAATAGGAGTCTTGTGAGTATGATACCTTTTAATGGCTAACAAAATATAGTTTAAGATATTAGAGGGCGAGCTTTCGAGACTGCTTACGTCTCTTCATCAGGCTGGTATAGCAAAATATTTGAAGAAACCAAATTATATACAGTGAAAAGCAAAGGCATGGTGTGATACATGGACATTTAAATAAACAAACACTGAAATAAACAAACACTGAGCTTAAAGAGAGAATCCTTAATTAGGTAAGATTAGATAAGTGGTGTGAAAGTTTCATGGACCCCATATGCATGTGAGATCAAAGGACTGATGGTGTCTCCATTGTTTTTGGAGGAAGTTGCTCAGATTTGGTAATGCGACATGAAACCTCCTGACAAATTGAGTCCTGTGTGGATAGAATCAAAGATGTTAATGAATTTGCTTTCCCAAACTCTGCGATGGTTTTGCGATTGGAAATTGCCTCTTAGAATGAAAATTTTCATATTGTCTATGTTGTGTCTTGGACCACAGAAATGTTTAGCCACTGGTAGATGGGTTTTTTTGTCTGTAATCGTATGACGATGAGACCTCATCCTTGCTCTCAGTCTCTGTCCTGTTTCTCCAACATAGAGGCCACCCACAGGACATATATTGCATAGAATTAAATATACCACATTAGAGGAGGAACATGTGAATGTCCCAGGGATCTTATAGTTTTGCTGTGTGTTGGGGATTTGGATCTTGTCGCTGGTTTCTATATGACTGCAAGTTTTGCATCTTCTCCCATTGCAAGGATATGTCCCTCTTGGTGAATCTGAGGGCATTGAACTTCGGATCATGATGTTTCTTAAATTTGGAGGTTGCCTGTAACACAGCAAGGGGGGGTCTTTGAATAATATTTTTAACTGGTCGTCCTTGTGTAGTATATGGTGAAGTTTTTTAGCCGTTTTTCTCAGTATTTCAAGCTGTGGATTGTAGGTCACTACCAGAGGTACACGGTGATTTTCCTCTCTTTTCCTGTATTGAAGTAGTTGACTTCTAGGGATCCTTGTGGCCCTAGTGATCTGGTCCTCAATGGAGGTGGGATGGTAACCTTGAATTAAAAATGACATTTTAAGTTGGGTTAGGTGTTTATCCCTGTCCTTAGGACTGGAACAGATACGGTTGTATCTGAGGGCCTGGCTGTAGACAATGGACTTTTTAATGTGTTTAGGATGGAAGCTGTCCCATCTGAGGTATGTGGGACGGTCAATTGGTTTCCGATACACTGATGTTTGGAACAAACCATTTTGGATTTTTATGGTGGTGTCTAAGAAGTTGATTTTTGTTTTTGAGTGGTCCAATGTCAAGTTTATGGTAGGATGAAATTTGTTGAATTTGTCATGGAAATCTAGAAGTTCTTGTTCAGACTCAGTCCAGACTATTAAGATGTCATCAATGTAACGGAAATAGGCAAATGGTTTGATGGAGCAGGATGTTAAGAAGTCATTTTCCAGTTTAGCCATGAAGAGGTTGGCATACTGGGGTGCCATTTTACTTCCCATAGCGGTGCCGGTGCGTTGTAGATATAGCTCCTCACCGAAAGAGAAAAAGTTGTGTGTGAGGATGAATCTGGTGAGTGTTATTACAGACTCGGACGGGATCCCATTGGCCTCAAGAAACATTCGGCAGGCAGTTAGTCCATCTTCGTGTGGGATGTTAGAATATAAGGATTCGACATCCATCGTGGCTAAGATGGTGCTGTCGGGAGGGAACCTATCGTGGATAGCTTATTTAGCAGGTCTGTAGTGTCCTGTATATAGCTGGCTGTCTTCCTTACCAGCGGCTTAAGGATGTTTTCTACCCACCCTGAGATTTCTTCAGTGAGTGTTCCCACCCCTGAGATGATTGGCCTCCCTGGGTTGCCTGGCTTATGAATCTTGGGAAGCATATAGAAAGTTCCCATCCTTGGATTCTCAGGTATTAATCATTCAAAATACTGTAAAATACCAGGTGAGCAGCTTCTTACTTAAAAAAAAGATAACTTACTATTGGATAAGACCCTATTGCGCTTTGTGTCTCCCTTGCTTTATCTATTGGCTCATATAGTATCAGGCATATCTGCAGTTTTCACCAGGCGATGTGGTGCTGAGAACAATGATTTATGTTCCAGCATAAACAAAACAGTCATTCGATGAATAGTCAGCATTTTTCTTGGTTAGTATAATACACCCCATAGTCCACCACATAGTATAATGCACCTCATAGTCCTCCATTGACGCGAGGTTGTCACATCCCCGGAAGAATTGGAGTAAAACGGTCACGTAAGGTAATGAATCACAGCCCTCTTTAGTGATGTTGTTATTCATGTCCTAATTTAAATGGATTTTCCCTTCCAACAGTGCTGAGAGGGTTAAGGACTCTTTCCATGCTGGCTGAGATCAAACAGCCTGGTTGTTCTCAGCTGCAACTGCTTTCCCTTTACTCCCTCTATATATACAGGCTCTGAGTGTTTAGTCCCTGCTGGTGAAAGATTTGTCTTCCTGGGCTGTGTGCTAAAACTAAGTAGTTGAAGTTTGTTGTAGTAGTTGAAGGTTGTGATGTTCTGTAGTTTGCTGTTGTACGTGTGTGTTAATCTACTGGTCCCTTTTTCCATTTAGTTTATTCCTCCCAGTCCCTGTCCTCCTCCCTATTGTTGGTTAGTGCTTTTGTATGATAGAGATTTTCTGTTATCCCTGTTTTGTCTTTGTGTCTGGTTTACCTTTACATTTCGGTTCCATACATCATTGGGTGGAGGAGGGGACAGATTAGTTTTTAACGGAACATAATAAAGTCAGAGACTGGAGCCTCTCTGCCTTTAAGGCCGGCGTCACACTGCCGAGTTTGATGTGAGTTAGTCGCACGACTTTTTTGCATCAACACCCGGCACGGCCGCCCGAAAGTAAAAAAGTCAAAGATGCTATAGGATTTTTACAGGATGAAATGGTAAGAAAGGATGTTGAGAAGGCCAAACTTTTAAATTTCTATTTTTTATCTGTTTTCTCTCAGAAAGGAAATGTAACATCAACTGATCTTCACTGTCCTATTAAAGAAATAGGAGAATCCAGGATATCTATAAACAGAAAGATAGTGAGGAAACACTTAGCTAACATAAATTAATTCAAGTCTCCAGGTCCAGATGAATTACACCCCAGAGTACTGAAGGAGATAGCAGAAGAAATGTTTGCACCACTCTCCATAATCTTTGAAAATTCTTGGGTGAACAGGAGAAGTCCCAGAAGACTGGAGAAGAGCAAATGTTGTTCCTATCTTCAAAAAGGGGAAGAAGATGAACCCAGGGAACTATAGGCCAGTGAGTCTGACTTCTATACCAGGAAAGATCTTTGAACAAATTATTAAACATGTATGTACAGTGCCTTGTGAAAGTATTCGGCCCCCTGGAACTTTTCAAAATTTTCCCACATATCATGCTTCAAACATAAAAGATACCAAATGTAAAGTTTTGGTGAAGAATTAACAAGTGGGACACAATTGTGAAGTTGAACGAAACTTATTGGTTATTTAAAATATTTTTGGAAATACAAAAACTGAAAACTGGGGAGTGCAATATTATTCGGCCCCTTTTAACTTAATACTTTGTTGCGCCACCTTTTGCTGCGATTACAGCTGCAAGTCGCTTGGGGTATGTCTCTATCAGTTTTGTACATCGAGAGACTGAAATTCTTGCCCATTCTTCCTTGGCAAACAGCTCAAGCTCAGTGAGGTTGGATGGAGATAATTTGTGAACAGCAGTTTTCAGCTCTTTCCATAGATTCTCGATTGGATTCAGGTCTGGACAAAGCATTCAACTAAGTATCTCACACAATCCTTATTGAAAAAATGACTAAGTATAGAATGGACAAGATAACGGTTAGGTGGATTGATTTCTGGCTTAGTGATCCGAACCAAAGAGTGGTCATAAATGGCTGCACATCCAGTTGGAAGAAAGTCTCAAGTGGGGTACCACAGGGCTCTGTCCTGGGCCCTGTATTGTTCAACATCTTTATCAATGATTTAGATGAAGGAATTGAGGGTAAACTGATTAAATTTGCTGATGACTCAAAGCTAGGAGGGATAGCTAATACTAGAGAAGCGAGAGAGGATTCAAAAAAATATAAAGACTTGGGTATAATAAAAGATCACAGACTGAACATGAGTCAACAGTGTGATGCAGCAGCAAAAAAGCCAAATACAATTCTGGGATGTATTAACAGAAGCATACAGTCTAGATCACGTGAAGTCATTATTGCCCTCTACTCCTCTTTGATCAGACCTCATCTGGAATTTTGTGTCCAGTTTTGGGCACCACATTTAAAAAAAAAAAAACTGGAGCAAGTTCAGAGAAGAGCGACCAGAATGGTGACAGGTCTGCAAACAATGTCATATGAGGAACGGTTAAAGGATTTGGGTATGTTTAGCTTGCAAAAAAGCCTGAGAGGAGACTTAATAGCTGGCTACAAATATCTCAAAGGGCTGTCACATTGTAGAAGGATCATCTTTAGGCCGGCGTCACACTAAAGAGGAATACAGACGAGTGAGAGGCATGAAAATTACGCATTACACTCGGACCAATATTTCTCTATGGTGCAGCTCAGATCATGCGTATATTTCTTGGGCGTATTTTAAGCTGCGAGACACTCGCAGCATGCTGCGATTGTCATCGTATTACGCTCGTTGTACACCAATGAAAGTCTATGGGTGCGAGAAAAATACAGATTACACACGGACCACACGTGTGACTTGCGAGAAATACGCACCGGTGTCCTTTAGAAAAGCCGGCAATTCATCCCCGGCTATACTGTAAAATCACACTGACAGGTTTAATAAAGAATAGATATATACACATAGAATACACACATATATATTATATATATTATATATATATATTATACACACACATGTCATTGTGACATATATATATATATATTTATAGTTCATACACTTCTACATAGTATAATAGCCGCTAATTCAATTGCCGGCTTTTGTGAAATTACAGAACCCGACATGAAATGACACATGGTTTACATACAGTAAACCATGTAATTTCATGTAGTTTGATATATGGTTTTCACTAACAATTACATGTGTATGTGTGCAAAATTTCATACATGTAGGTGCTAATTAAATGTGTAAATTTGTTGAAAAAAATGCGTGGGCTCCCGCGGTATTTTCTCCACCAGACAGGGAAAGCCAGTGAGTGGGGGCAGATAATAGCCCAGAGAGGGACCATTATTTTTGGGTCCCCCCTGGCTACTAACATCTGCCCCCAGCCTCCCCAGAAAAGGCAAATCTATTATTAGATGTGCCTTTTATGGCACTTAACCCGTCTATTCCCATTGCCCTGTAGCGGTGGCTAATGGGTTAAGGCCACCTTGCTATTGGAAGGTGACTTTAAGCCAGGTTAATAATGTAGAGTTGTCATTTAAACAACTCTACATTATTAATCCTATTGTATGAAATGGTTAAAAATACACACATTAACTTAAAATAATTTTAATGAAATAAATACACAGTTTTTGACCATCTTTTATTGTACTGGTAATCCTTCGAATCCCTTGTTCTCCTGTAATAATAATAAAATAAAAAGACGGATTTTGGTAAGAACTTACCTGTAAAATCCTTTTCAGTGAAGGAAGGAAAGGAGACACACTAGTCATAACTAGTGGGTAGGCGGAGCCCAGACGAAATAGACACCTCAGATTAAAAAGAGTGTTGACCGGCCCCTCCAGCTCGGGCTCCTCCTACTCAGCTCTCCAGTTGTACACAAGCTTAAGGAAGAGCAATATCACCAGCGGAGCAACATAACCCCTTCTGAAGGACTTCAGAGGAAAAAACACAAGAATACAGGTTATGCATGCATGTAGGCAAAAACCACACAGTTCCAGGTATTACTCACTGGACCTGACCACTGCGATGAGCTGGCAATGCTGGAATAGAGCCTTAGCGCGTCGACCTCAGCCCAGATAATCGCTATCAGAAGAGGGTCACGCCGCATCTGAAAACACATCAACACACTTCTGCCATGGGAGGGAGCTGTGTCTCCTTTCCTTCCTTCGCTGAAAAGGATTTTACAGGTAAGTTCTTACCAAAATCCGTCTTTCAGCAGCAGAACGGAAGGAAAGGAGACACACTAGTCATAACTAGTGGGACGTCCCAAAGCAGTCCAAAAACTAGGGTGGGAAAAAAACCAAAAGAGGCAGAATCCCAACAACCTAGATAAATGCGCAACAGGCGCCAAATACAAGTTAACTAGAACTTTAAACTACGGCCGCCTGCAGGACCCTACGTCCTAAGGCCGCATCAGCGGAAGCACTGACGTCCACCTTATAAAACTTTATAAACGTGTGGACAGAACGCCAGGTCGCCGCTCAGCAGAGCTGAGCTGCCGAGGTCTCTTGATGAAAGGCCCACGAGGAAGCCACAGCCCTCGTGGAGTGAGCTCGAATCTTAATCGGGCAAGGTTCGCTTTTAAGTCGGTAAGCCTCCAAAAAGGCCGACTGAATCCAACGAGCTATAGAGTCCTTGGAAGCTCGTTTATCACGCCAACGATCTGCTGGAATCACAAACAGAGAGTTTGACTTCCGAAAACCTTGAGTAACAGTCAAACAGAACTTCAAAGCCCGCACCAAATCCAATGCGTGCAAGGCCCGTTCCTTCGCATTCCTTGGCCTCGGACAAAGAGAGGGCAACACAATATCCTGGTTAACATGAAATTGCTACACCACCTTAGGTAGGAAGTCGCTCCTTGTGCGTAGCACTACACGATCCGGGTAAAAACTCCAGGAAGGGAGGCGAGCAAGAAAGAGCCGCCAACTCAGAAACCCTTCTCAAAGAGGTGACCGCCACTAGGAAGGAAACCTTCCAAGAGAGCAAAGAAAGACTAACAGAGTCCATAGGCTCAAAAAGACCCATGTTGAAGAGCCTCCAAAACAAGGTTGGGACGCCAAGGAGACACAGACGCCTTCCGCGGTGGAAACTGGCGGGTTACTCCGCGAAAAAAGGAACGCACGTCCTTACGCGAGGCGATAGCCTTTCGGAACAGCAAGGACAGAGCAGAAACCTGACCCCTCAGGGTGCTCACTGCCAAACCCTTGTCCAGCCCGAATTGCAGGAAGGCCAACAAATTGGGAATGGAAAAAATCCTCGGGCTCCTTAAAGAACCCGAACACCACGAAAAGAAGGCTTCCCAAGTCTTGTGGTAAATTCTAGTAGTAGCCGGACCTCTGGCCGCTCGCAAAGTGACAATGACTTCGGCTGAAAAACCTCGATGAGTCAATATTTCGGTCTCAAGAGCCACGCCTTCAAACGCAGAGACTTCAGGTCCGGATGACGAACGGGCCCTTGGGTTAACAGGTCCGGGCAAAGAGGAAGTGGAAATGGCGGTGCCGCCAGAGTGACACCAGTGTCGAGAACCACGTTCTCCTTGGCCAATCTGGGGCTATCACTATAGCCGAGATTCTCTCTAGTCTGATCCGACGGAGTACCAGAGGTAGCAAAGAATCGGCGGGAACACATAGATTAGTGTGAATCGGACCAACGGAGCCACTAGAGCACCACCGCTACAGCCTTCGGATCCTTGTACCTGGACATGAATGTCGGTAACTTGGCATTGAACCTGGATGCCATCAAATCCACTTGAGGAGTTCCCCAACGGGAGCACAGTAGTGCAAAAATTTTCGCGACTTAGAAAGTCCGCCGTGATATTCTGAACTCCTGGAATGTGGATCGCAGAGATGGCTGGAAACTCTGGTCTCTGCCCATATCAGGATCCGAGATACCTCCACCATGAGTCTGGAACTCCTTGTCCCGCCTTGGTAATTGATATATGCGACCGCCGTCGCATTGTCTGTCTGCACTCGGAGAGGCAGACCGCTTAAAGGGACCGTCCAGTGTTGGAGGCAAAGGAAAATCACCCTCAATTCGAGGATGTTGATCGGCAAGACAGACTCTTCCGACGACCATACTCCCTGAGTCCAGAGATCGTTCCAGACACCCCCCCAGCCTGTCAGGCTGGCATCGGTGGTTATGACCGACCACTTCGGAGGGAGGAAGGACTTTCCCAGGGATAACTCTTTCGGACGTATCCACCATCCTAGAGACTCTCGTACCCTGTGGGGGATGATGACACTGTAATCCAGTGAAACCTGCGATCGATCCCAACGGCTCAGAATGAACCTTTGGGGGCCCTGGAATGAAACCGGGCAAACGGAAGTGCTTCCATGGACGCCACCATCAACCCCAGAAGACGCATACAGCTTCGCAGGGACATTGCTGTCGAAGACTTCATAACCCGTGCATGTCGAAGGAGACATGCTTGCTTGTCTGGAGGCAGGGACACCACTGCTCGCACCATGTCGAAATGCATCCCCAAAAACAGGATTGACTGCGACCGTTCCAGAGACGACTCCTCCCAATTGACCAGCCACCCGAAGTCCTCCAGGAGCTGAAGGGATAGATTGCGAGCAGTTACCGCCTCCTCCTTTGAAGACGCCACAATCAGAAGGTCGTCCAGGTAGGGAAGAATCGTAACCCCCTGCCTTCGAAGAATCGCCATGAGAAGCGCCAGAATTTTTGTAAAACTCGGGGCGCTGAGGCCAACCCGAATGGCAGAGCCACAAACTGGTAATGGTCCTGACTTATGGCAAAACGAAGGAAGCATTGGTGGGCCCTTCCGATTGGAAAGTGCAAATAAGCGTCGCGAATGTCGATTGACACCAAAAAAGCGTTCTGCGACAGGGCCGCCAAAACGGAGCGAAGCGACTCCATGCGGAATTTCCTGGCGTGGACATGCCGATTCAATCGAGACAAAGGGCCGAAATTTGTCCTCTTTTTTGGGACCACAAAGAGGTTAGAATAAAACCCTCTTCCCCGGCCCTCCGGCGGAACCAGCACCACCACACCTTTCTGCAGAAGGGAATCCACCTCCCACAGCAGAGCGGCAAAAAGCTCGGGCTCTGACGGAACGCGAGGTTGACAAAAAAACTGTCTGGGGGTCGAGAAAGAGACTTCTATGAAGTAGCCTGCCAACACAACCCGTGTCACCCAGGCGTCCGACATGCGGGAAGCCCAAGTCGGTTTGAATAGGAATAGACGACCCCCCACTCGAGAGCGCTCGAGTGAGACCCAGGCGTAGGTCTGCCTTAGGGGCTTTTTGCCAGCTTCCCGCTTGTCTGAACGGAAGTTCTGTTTCCAGGGTATGCGGAATTTCTGAGAATTCCCCCTTTTTTTTTTTTTAAAAAGAGAGGGACGACCCGAACCCCAGAGGGCTGACTGGATCATCCCCTGGACCGAAAGGACCGCCGACAACTACCGGCACAATCCTGCCAGACGCAGAAGTCACAGCTCTGCGCTGCGGTAAAGCTGTTTCTTTTGCCTTTACCTTGGCAATCAGCTCCGTGAGGTCAGGTCAAATAGCTGACCACCTTGCAAGCTAGCAAACCCTGTTTGGAAACTGCGTCCACTGTCTAAGGCACAGTGCTCTTCTGACTGTGACTGCCGAGGATTGCGCCCTGGATAGCAGTGATGCAGTATCCTCCAAAAACTGGAAAAGCCCATCTACCTCGATAGAGGAGATCCACCTTGCCACGCCGTCCGTAGACGATCCAACCGGCTCAGGTAAACTTTACAAACACACATGGATTCGTAATACTGAATCCATGATCCGCGGCCTCGCAGATGGATTTTTCTGCCATCTACGTTTTTTGTCCAGCGGGTCCTGCAGACTTGCCTTCCCCTTAACAGGAGAATTTTGCTAAGCTGGGATAAAGGGACATCCACTTCAGGAGAAGGATCCAATTATCATTACCTCCGTAGAACACGGAAACGGTGTCTCAATTTTCTGGACACAGGCGCTCCTTCTCCACTGCCCCATTAAGCTCATCCAGTGATGGTAAAGCTTGATTGTGATTGAAAACATCCGGGCCGACTTACCAGGACGTCCAGATACCTCCTCCGGTAACTGTAACGTCTCCAATAAAAACCTCTTTATGGCCCAAAAGAGAGGCAGAGTGTCCCTGCCGATCCTCCTTGTCCGAATCGGACATTTTCGTTACGCGGGAAGGAAGGCACCGGCTTGTGTCGCTTCCTGACATGAGAGGATCTAGCTGACACTCAATATAGAAAATCAGACAGGCCATCAATAGAAACTAGCGAGGGCCTCCATTCTGACACCACTGGAAACCTCCGACCGCTGCGCTTGACGTCGTCCAGGTCTGCGCGTCCGATACGCGAGACTGATCCTGTAGCGGATCTGGGAGACGGATGCACTGGTTTCTTAAAGAAAAAACGAAACGCTGAAGTGTTAAAGCTCTTAAGGAGAGAGCTACCCCAGCTGTCCCCATTAAGAGTTAACCGCCTAAGAAGGGGTTAAAATCGCAGACTCCCCACAACCTTAATAATGAAAAGGGTGTGCGAGCCCCAAGTGCCTCTTATAAGGCAGCAGCTATAGGACAGCTATGCCACACTTAACAAGAAAACGTTCACAAGATCGCTAAAAAAATTTGCGCTGTTTGTAAGTCGCAATGACCGCCAAAGTCATTAAGGAGATCGCTAACCGCCTATGCGTTGTTAGTGAGATCGCCCAGATTGGCAGCTACTAGCGACATTAAAAATGGTCACACAAAAGATCGCATAGTATGCGTCGTCGTTAGCAGGAACGTATAGTGGCAGTATTACTGTCGCAGACTCCCCACAACCTCTTTATAGAAAAGGTGTGAGAGCTTTGAGATAACAGCTGCAGGCAGCGCAGTCTGCCACCCATTTGTGCCTCAGAAAGGCGCCCGCGCTGTGAGGGTGAAGGGGTTAAGCTTCTGCCCTATGACGGGAAGAAGCGACTCACCCAGCTGGTCGCGGTGCAGCGCTGCCGAGAGGGGAGGAGAGCGATGTCCGAGGGAGCTTTCAGCCTGTCAGTAATGGCCGCCGCGCTGTGCCTCCGTGTGCTTCATGAGAGAAGCCGGAAAAGGAGACTGCCGTAAAGCGCGCGCTCAGAGCGGCGCGAAATTCAAATAAAAAAAGGCGCGCAGCTCCTCTCTCCCCCGTTCCTATGTCCTGCAGGCATCCACCTGCGGACAAAAAACACACAGTCACCGCATGTAAACTGTAACAGCGACTGCCGCAGCAGTCGCTGAAAACACTCAAACACATATTAAATGCGGAGTACTCACCAGCCGAAAGCACCACAGGGACCCCCAGGGGTTTCTGGCGCTTGCCCATGCTTCCCCCCAGGGCGGGGATCGCAGTGACCCCTGCAGCGCGGTTTGCGTCCCCGCCAGGGAAGCCATCCTCATCCCCCCGGGCCGGCAGGGTTCTGCAGGGACCACCATATAGGGTAATACAGATCCGCCAAGGGAGAGGTGGGGGTCCAGCAGCGCTGAGACCCCTGAGACCTCTAGACCACATTAGGTGATCCAAGTCTCTTGTCCGATAAAAAATAATAAAATCTTCTGAGGAGCTGCTTCCAGCAGCGACTATCTTCTCTGACCTCAAATTGAAAACTGGAGAGCTGAGTAGGAGGAGCCCGAGCTGGAGGGGCCGGTCAACACTCTTTTTAATCTGAGGTGTCTATCTCGTCTGGGCTCCGCCTACCCACTAGTTATGACTAGTGTGTCTCCTTTCCTTCCGTTCTGCTGCTGAAAAAAAAAAATACAACATTATTCTTACCTCTCCGGCGCTCAGTCAGGTCCCACGCTGCAATCCATCTGAAAGGGTTAACAGTTTTAGGCCTCATACTCACTGGCACCGAAAACGGATGAAAATCAGACAAAAAAAAATCGGATTCAAATCTGACCAATGTTAGTCAATGGGTGAGTTCTCATTTGCGATTTTTTTTCTCATCAGATATTGGTGTGAGAAAAAAATCGCAGCATGCTGCGATTTGATGCGATTTTGGCATGATAATCGCCAATGCAAGTCAATGGGTGCGATTAAAAAACGCACAGCACTCGCACCATGCACGTGCTGTCCGATTTATATGCACCAGTCTCCTTTGAAAAGCCAGCAAATCATCCCCGGCTACTGTAAAATCACACTGACAGCTCACAAAACACTAGATACATACATATATATATATATATATGTATTCTATGTCATTGTGACACATACATATATATATATATATATATTTATAGTTCATACACTTCTACATACTGTAATAGCCGCTAATTCAATTGCCGGCTTTTGTGAAATCACAGAAGCCGACATGAAATGATACATTGTTTCCACACAGTTAACCATGTCATTTCATGTATTTTGATATATGGTTTGAACTTACAATTACATAAGTGTATGTGTGCAAAATTTCACACATGTAGGGGTTAATTAAAGGTGTAAATTTGTTGAAAAAAAATGCGTGGGCTCCCGCTGTATTTTCTCCACCAGACAGACAAAGCAAGCGAGTGGGGGCAGATAATAATAGCCTAGGGAGGGTAAATTTTTTTTGTGCCCCCCCTGGCTAATAACATCTGCCCCCAGACACCCCAGAAAGAGAAAATCTCTAATTAGATTCGCCCTTTCTCATTCTGGCACTTTGCCCGTCTATTCCCATTGCCCTGTAGCGGTGGCGAATGGGTTAATAAGGGGTTAAAGGCACCTTGCAATTGAAAGGTCCCTTTAAGCCTGGTTAATAATTGAGAGCTGTCAATTAGACAACTATCAATTATTAATCCTATTGTATGATAGAAAAATAAAACACACACAGTTTAATAAAAAAGTTTAATTAAATAATCACACAGTTTTTGACCATATTTTATTTTCCTGCTAAAACCATTTCCTGTAATAAAAATAAAATAAAAAAGCAAAATTATTCTTACCAATCCGATGTACAGTCAGGTCCCACGGTGTAATCCATCAGAAAGGGTTAACAGGTTACAGCTCGCAGAGAGCTAATGCTGTCTCCGAGCTGTACACCCCTAATGAATAACTTCCTCTACCAGCGAAAGGAGAGGAAGAGATGAATGAATGGAGCTTAATTGATTTATTGCCACTTTCACTTCAGTGACCTGACCTAAAGTGAAAGTGGGATACAATCAATTAAGCTTCATTCATTAATCACATCCTCTCCTGTCGGCAGGAGATAAGCTCATTCATTCAGGAGCTATCAGCTGAGCACGCAGCATTAGTTGCGCTGCTTAGCTGATTGCTAGTTAACCCTTTGTGAAGGATTACATCGTGGGACGTGACAGATCGCCAGATAGGTAAGAATAATGTTGGTTTATTATTTTATCTTTATTATAGAAGATCAAGGGCTTCGCATGGATTAAGAGTAAAATAAAAGATGGTAAAAAAAATGTGTTTTTATTTCATTAAAATTATTTATTCTTAAAGTGTGTTTTTTTATTTCCTTCAATAGGATTAATAATTGATAGTTGTCTAATTGACAGCTCTCAATTATTAACCAGGCTTAAAGGGACCTTTCAATTGCAAGGTGCCTTTAACCCCTTATTAACCCATTCGCCACCGCTACAGGGCAATGGGAATAGACGGGCAAAGTGCCAGAAAGGGCGAATCTAATTAGAGATTTGCCCTTTCTGGGGTGTCTGGGGGCAGATGTTATTAGCCAGGGGGGGGCACAAAAAATGTACCCTCCCTAGGCTATTATTATCTGCCCCCACTCGCTTGCTTTGTCTGTCTGGTGGAGAAAATACAGCGGGAGCCCACGCATTTTTTTTTCAACGAATTTACACCTTTAATTAACCCCTACATGTCTGAAATTTTGCACAAATACACTTATGTAATTGTAAGTTAAAACCATATATCAAAATACATGAAATGACATGGTTAACTGTGTGGAAACAATGTATCATTTCATGTCGGCTTTTGTGATTTCACAAAAGCCGGCAATTGAATTAGCAGCTATTACAGTATGTAGAAGTGTATGAACTATAAATATATGTATATATATGTCACAATTACATATATATATTCTATGTGTGTATATGTATTGTTTCTAATCTTTATTAAAGCTGTCAGTGTGATTTTACAGTAATGCCAGGGATGAATTAGCGGCTATTATACTATGTAGAAGTGTATGACATTATATATATATATATATATATATAATTATTTGCTTTTTGTGTACATTTTTTTTTACAATGTGATTTTTACATGACTTTTTACATAGAGATAACTGCTCTATGTAAAACTTCATGTTAAAATCGCATTGCATACTGATGGAAAACTGATGGAAAACGCATGGTGCGATTTAAAATCGCATCAAAATCGCATGCCTTTTTACAACAAATGTACCGTTTTTTTCCTGCAGAAAACGGACTGATTTTTTTCCAGCCAGTGAGTATGAGCCCTTACAGGGGGGACCGGAGCTAATGCTGCAGCCTCCCTGTAAACCCCCGAATGAGTTCCTCTCTGCGGCTGACAGGAGATGAGCGGATTAGTGTGGGAAGCTTAATTTAATGTTTCCCAGGCTAATCAGTTCACTTCATGTCAGCTGGGGATTCCCTGTCACGTCACTGATGCTGTGCGGAGTCCCCGGCTGACCTGAAGTGAACTAATTACCGTGGGAAACATTCAATTAAGCTTCCCAGCTAATCACTTCCTCTCCTGTGAGCCGCAGAGAAGAGCTCATTCATTCGGGGGTTTACAGCGAGGCTGCAGCATTAGCTCCGGTCCCCGCTGAAAAACTGTTAACCCTTTCAGATGGATTGCAGCGTGGGACCTGACTGAGTGCCGGAAAGGTAAGAATAATGTTGTATTTTTTTTTATTACAGGAGAACAAGGGATTCAAAGGATTACCAGTACAATAAAAGATGGTCAAAAACTGTGTATTTATTTCATTAAAATTATTTTAAATGAATGTGTGTGTTTTTTTAACCATTTCATACAATAGGATTAATAATGGACACTTGTCTAATTGACAAGTCTCCATTATTAACCTGGCTTAAAATCACCCTCCAATAGCAAGGTGGCCTTAACCCATTATTAACCCATTAGCCACCGCTACAGGGCAATGGGAATAGACGGGCTAAGTGCCAGAAAAGGCGCAGATGCTAGTAGCCGGGGGGGGGGGGGGGGGAATACAAAAAAAAAAATAATGCACCCTCCCTAGGCTATTATTATCTGCCACCACTCACTGGCTTTCCCTGTCTGGTGGAGAAAATACTGCGGGAGCCCACGCATTTTTTTTTTTACAACGAATTTACACATTTATATTAACCCCTACATGTATGAAATTTTGCACACATACACTCATGTTAGTGAAAGCCATATATCAAACTACATGAAATGACATGGTTTACTGTATGTAAACCATGTGTCATTTCATGTCGGGTTCCGTAATTTTACAGAAGCCGGCAATTGAATTAGCGGCTATTATACTATGTAGAAGTGTTTGAGCTAATAATATATATAAATTATCTCACAATGACATTTATGTAGAATAATATATATATATATATATTCTTTCTTTTGGGATGTAAAAACTGTCATTGGGATCCATTATGTCAGTTTTGCAAGCCGGCGAGAAAATCTCGCCGTACGGATGCCATACAGATGCATACATGCGCAAAATACGCAGGCACACCTTGACAACGGATGAAATACGGATAATTGTGCAGGCAACATTTCTGAGTATTACGGCCGTACAATACGGTCCATATTTTTATACGTTGAGTGTGACGCCGGCCTTATCATTTGCACAAGGAAAGACTAGAAGCAAATGGGATGAAACTGAATGGGAGGAGACACAGGTTAGATATTAGAAATAACTTTGACAGTTAGGCTAGGGTCAGACATGCAAGAAACAAGTCTCGCATGTCTATACCCGGCACTGCCGCTGGCACTTGAGACTGAAGCGTGGGGCTGCATAGAAATACATGCAGCTGCACTCTCCTGTCCTAGTGCCGGGTATTGACATGCAAGACTCGTGCGAGTTTCTTGCACGTCTGACCCCGGCCTTAGGGTGATCAATGAGTGGAACAGGCTGCCACGAGAGGTGGTGAGTTCTCCTTCAATGGAAGTCTTCAAACAGAGACTGGACAGACATCTGTCTGGGATGCTTTAATAAATCCTGCTTTGAGCAGGGGTTGGACCAAATGACCCAGGAGGTCCCTTCCAATTCTACCATGCATTGCACTAGCTTATGTATCCATGGTTACGACCACTCAGTGACAATTAGCTGTTAGTGGTTGTAACCATGGATACCTAAGCTAGTGCAATGCCCTGCACATGGGGTAAGAAACATAATGAATCAGAAGAACTATAATACGTTTCTAATTGGAGGTATCTGGTAATATAGTTATACCTACTACATATAGTTTTAGGATCTTGGGGTGGGGAAATTATTGATAAAAGGAAACTGTATTTGGCTTTGCAATTCTAGTAATTGCTGATGTATAAAAACCAGTGCACAGATGGGAAAAAAAAAATATATATAATATATATATATATATATATATATATACACACACACACACACACACTCGATTCCCATACCCCCTTAGGAGTTATAGTCAGCATATTTTTAATATTTAGTTCCCTCCAATTATATATAATACATCAGTAATGCTAAACATGAGGCTTCACATACAAAAGTGCTTTGGACTGGTACTGTATGTGAATTCTTTAGTAAAGAAACTTACATGAGAAAAAGCTATCCCAAAAAATTTATTTAAGGAAGGGAAAAAAAATAAAATAAAACCCCCATAACTCAGTAATACATTCAGTAGATGCCGAAACACTACATACTCCTAAAATATAAGGGGTACATTCACATTGCAGAAACTTGGCACTGAACTGCCTTTTGCAACATCAACTTTACAATGTAAACAGGAACTATCATATTCAAGATTTCTAGTCCAGTAAGAAAGGCACAAAATGGCAATGGTCTGAAGAAATAAGCAATGTGCAAGAGTTTTTTTTTTTTTTGGTATTTTGCGCTGTTTTTTTTGGCCTTTCAAAAAGAAAATAGTTATATACACAAAAATAAAGAGGAAAAAAGGAAAGTTACAACTCTATGTTCATGTTGCATCTAAGATTCAAGTCTTTATATATTTACATAATTACATACACTCCCCCTACAGCAAACGATAGGGAACTTTGTAACAACATGAGAGAAGTACATTTCAGTGCTTGGAGGGTTTCCAGTACCAGTAAGGTTTACAGTAGAATTTCAGAGTGTGGGGAATAAAATAATGAGGTAGATAAATAAAAGGTTTGTACAGTAACTATTAACACATGATGTAAGAAATTATGTAATACTGCTCAGAAAAACAAGCATTTATAGCTCATTGAAGAAGCCATTGTTACACACATGTAAAGGAGAATTTTTTTTTCCTTCTCAGTGGTCTTACCCAAGAGAGGAAAAAAAAAAAAAAAAAAAAAAAAAAACCCACACACCACAAAACCACTTTGAAATACTGGAACAGGTGGTAGACTTCAGATGCACATGGGAGTGCCCTCAATGCACAGTTACTTTGGAGTCAAATCTACATTCAAGACTTCAAAAAAACGCCTACTTTAAAAAATAAAGATATTCCAAAATATGTACCCTCTCGTTATTTTGTGGACAGAAAATGAGGACTGTTCTCATTTTAAAGTTTTTAATGCAACTTTCAGTTTGGAGGTAATTTTTTTCTTTTTTATTTAAAGGGGGAAGGATAGAAAAAAAAATCCACAAAAGGATGACAAGTCCTCAGCAACAAGTCTTTAGTCTTACGGATGCATACTCCTCTACTCGGCATCCTTCAGAGATGCTCAAAGTCAATATGCAGAAAAAGCAACAGCAAGACAATCCAACAAGAGGAAAGACACATAAGATCCCAGCCATCTAGTTACGCCGTAACACATTTTGGCATCACAGCACAATAAGCCATTTCAGCTAGTTCACAGCTATATTTTCCTCCATGAAGTGAGGGAACTGGTGTTTTGGTGCACTCTCCGCAGATTTTTCTTCTACCGCCTCAGGAACGCTTTGACTAACACTAGACTGAGCGACATCAACGTTTGAGACAGTGACTGTGCTGACGATTGGCGCACTACCATTACTGACAGGTAATGCAGGAATGCCACCACTTTGGATCACAGAGATCTCATTAGTCTTCAGGGCAAGGCCATTATTTAGAGCTGTAGCATATTGGTTCCATACAGCTGGATCTATGTTAACTGTTGAAGGAACAAGATACTTTGGAAAAATTTCAGCCACTTTCTTAGTATCGTTTCCCAAGATAGGCATTTGGTTGTCCATGGAAAGTCTCCGTCCTCGACGTGCAGAGTTATTCCACATGTGCGTTCCCACATGTACCTAGAAAAGACAGAAAAGGTTAATGACACCATATACATTTCAATGCCCCCACTTTTGGAAAGAGAACGTTAGGTTAGTCAAGAGGCAAGACAGCATGCAGGAGGTTTTTGCAAGTTTGAGATTGAATACTGGGTTATGTGCATACAGTCGACAGTGGGGGAAATAAGTATTTGATCCCTTGCTGATTTTGTAAGTTTGCCCACCGACAGACATGAACAGTTTATAATTTTAAGATTGAGAGATAGAATATCAAAAACAAAATCCAGAAAGTCATTATCTAGATTTATTTGCATTTTGCAGTGAGAAATAAGTATTTGATCTCCTACAGACCAGTTAGATCATCCTAATGAACTTGTTACCTTAATAAAGACCGCTGTCTTACATAGTCACCTCTGTGAAAGACTCCCGTCCGCAGACTCAGTCAGACTCTAACTTTTACAACATGGGCAAGACCAAAGAGCTTTAAGGATGTCAGGGACAAGATCACAGAATTGCACAAAGCTGGAATAGGCTACAAAACCATAAGTAAGATGCTGGCTGAGAAGGAGACAACTGTTGGTACAATAGTAAGAAATACAAAATGACTCAATTGAAATCGATCTGGGGCACCATGCAAAAATCTCACCTCGTGGGGTATCCTTGATCATGGTGAAGGTGAGAGATTAGCCTAAAACTACACGGGGTTGGGGGGGGGGGGAGGGAGAGACTTTTTAACGATCTCAAGGCAGCTGGGACCACAGTCACCAAGAAAACCATTGGTAACACTTTACGCCATAAAGGTTTAAAATCCTGCAGTGCCCGCAAGTTCCCCCTGCTCAAGAAGGCACATGTGCAGACCCGTCTGAAGTTTGCCAATGAACACCTGGATGATTCTTTAAGTGGCTGGGAGAAGGTGCTGTGGTCAGATGAGGCAAAAGTTAAGGTCTCTGGCATTAACTGAACTCGATGTGTTTGGAGGAAGAGAAATGCTGCCTTTGACCCAAAGAACACTGTCCCCACTGTCAAGCATGGAGGTGGAAACATTATGTTTTGGGGTGCTTCCCTGCTAAGGGCACAGGACTACTTCACCGCATCTATGGGATAATGGATGGAGCCATGTACCGTAAACTCCTGAGAGATAACCTCCTTCCCACCGCCAGGACACTAAAAAAAAAAAAAAAAAAAAAAAGGGTCGTGGTCTCAGCAAGATGATCCCCCAAAAAAAAACAAAAAAAAAAAAACCAACATACAGCCAAGGCAACAAAGGAGTGGCTCAAATAGAAGCACATTAAGGTCATGGAGTGGCCTAGCCAGTCTCTATCTTAATCCCATAGAAAACTTATGGAGGGAGTTGAAGTTCTGCGTTGCCAAGCGACAGCCTCAAAAATCTTAATTATTTAGATATGATCTGCAAAGAGGAGTGGACCAAAATTCCTCCTGACATGTGTGCAAAACTCATCATCAACTACAAAAAAAAACATCTGACTGCTGTGTTTGCCAACAAGAGTTTTGCCACTAAGTATTAAGTCTTGTTTGCCAGAGGGATCAAATACATATTTCTCACTGCAAATAAGTTTATACAATGTGATGTTCTGGATTTTATTTTTGATATTCTATCTCTTATTAAAATTAACCTACCCTGAAAATTAGACTGTTCATGTCCTTGTCAGTGGGAAAACTTACAAAATCAGCAAGGGATCAAATACTTATTTCCTTTACTGTATATCAGGAGCTTTAATCAACATACACTTTAATGCTCCTATAGGCCCCCCCATTCACCAGGAGGCCAAAAATACATTCTTATGGCCTCCATCTACATACAGTTTATAAACACAGAACACGAACAATGGGTCCCTATGGTGGACGGATGCCATCCAGATAGTGGCCACTGTCAGGCACATGCTCAAGTGCATGTGTCTGATAGTTACCGTAAACGCAGTGTGTCTCTAGCATTGTGTTCGCCAAATATAATTAGGTTTAGGGTTTTAGATGCCAAGAAGTGGATCCCACCAATTATTTTTATGGGTAAAATCCTTTAATAAAGCTAATGTCTGCAAAGCAAAGATCCAATAAAATTATCCCCCCCCCCCCCCCTCAACAAGATAAAAAGCATATTTGCAATGGTGGCTTACCTTTAGGTTTCCCTTAGTTGTAAAAGCCCGGCCGCATATTGTGCAAGCAAAAGGCTTTTCCCCAGTATGGGTCCTTTCATGGATCTGTAGCGCACTTGCAGATGAAAAGTTCTTATTACACGCAAGGCATATATGCTGCTTTGTTGAACGACGTGGTGGGGCAATTAGGGGGCTCATCCAGGTGACAGACTTGGTGGGGTAATGAACTGTGCCATGCCTATAACCCGATCTGTTGGCATTTCCACTTTAATAAGTGTTGGGGGTGGACCAATGTACACATTTGAACTCCTACCTGCAGAACAATTAAGATGCGTTAAAGATGTGCCAAAATGAAGATCTTACTGCACGCAAAGTCTTCTACAAATCATACAAATGGCTTTAAAAACTGTCATATTAAGGCCACGTTCAATATCTAAGCAAAAAAAAAAAAAAAAAAAAAAAGCGCAATCAGAGGAAAAAGTATAATAGAAACAACGTCACCACTTCTGGATTTTTCCCCCACTCCTGGTTTTGGCTTACAACAACTGAACATTGCCTAAGACATATTTGCCTTCAGAATAACATTAGGTACACACATCATCATACTAGAATGTTAAAGACGCCTGACTGAGCTGTGAGGTAATTATCATACCAATTTTAACAGAAAAAAAAAAATACTTACCGAAATCTCCGTTTTGGTGCAGGCCTGGTTCTTCTTTGATCTTCCGGATCAATTTACTATTAGTTAGATCTAGGGCACCATCACCCTCTGTATCAACGGAGCCATGCTCAGAGTGCTCTGCTTTACTAGCCACACATAGCATATCATGGCCATTAAAGGAAGGTGGTGACTTAGCCAGCATGCTGCTATCATGGCTGTTAGCGGGTGAAAGCCCTCTCGACTCCATTTGTACAGGACTTTTCCCATTTTGATATTCTTGGTCTCCAATGGAGAAAGAATCATTGGTCAGTCCATCACTTTCTATTGACCCATGGTCCATTGATTTCACACTATTTTGCCTCTGCAAGTTTAGGGAAGGAGATTTGCGATTTTCTCTAGATGCAAGTTCAGAAAGCTGGGTCAAGTTCTCTGCCTGGACCTCACTTTGTGGTGTTGGTGGTTTAGAACACAAAGGTCCATCTCCAAACTCCAAATCTTCTTCCATATCAATGTCATCAATGTTGTCATCTGTAAGGCTGTTCAGATCTCCATTCTTCTCATCATTCACAGATGAATCAATGTCAGCATCTTCACAAGCATCTTCAGAAACTGGTGTGTTTGGGATCTGACCGCCCATATGCATTCGTATGTGTTGCTGTAAAACCACAGCATTAGTAAACTTCTTTTGACAGATTGGGCATGAATGCTGCACTTTTGAGGGAGTATTTGCACGGTGTACACCATAGTGGGTCTTGAGGTTGCTTTTGGTTGAAAAGGCACGTCCACAGATTTTGCATTTAAATGGCCTCTCTCCAGTGTGGGTGCGGTAATGCATTTTAAGGGAGCTTGGACAGCTGAGAATTCGGCGACAGATCAAACACTCGTTTGGGTCAGAACCAGTTTTGTCAATGTTCTCTACCAGTTGTTGGAGCTTGCTGGTTTCTGACCCTTGCTCACTTGACCCACTAGCAGAGGGAGAGTTTAAACTCTGATCAGTGCCAGATTCATGGCCAACTAGTCCAGATGACACAGATTCACCTTCACTGCCTGGTGAGGGCTTGGACTGCAGGTTAATTGGGAGGGAGGCTACTGATGAGTCGCCTATACTAGTTACATTTGGTATGGTTAAGCCAGAACTGGGAAGACTTGTCAGAACAGGTTTTGGGTCTGGAATCACATTAGACTCATCCAATGGAAGAGACATTCCATATGGGATCCCAGTTTTAGTTGGGATGTTGTCCAAATGCTCAGGAACTGGATAGGGATTCATTCTTATGTGTGGGTACTTATCTCTGTGACGTTGGAAGTGAACTTTGAGGTTTCCTTTTGTAGTAAATCTGTTGCCACATATGTTGCACTTATATGGTCTCTCACCAGTATGGGAACGCAAGTGAATTTGAAGAGCACTGTCATTGCCAAACACTTTACCACAAAACTTACATTTATGCCTGAAGACTTGATCCTCACCACCAGGCTTCACTTCAGATGTCGGGACAGGAAACTTGCTTTTCAGTTTTTTTGCAGGGTCATTCAGACTGAGTGGATTCTGGAAGATAACAGTTCCAGGAGCATGAGGTAGGACAGTGCTTGGAAATCGTGTAATGGAAGGAGGAATTCCCCTATTAACCTCAGGCTTTATTAATGGGCTTGTGAGGCTAATTGGCACAGGACCACATGCTGCCATAGGTATGCTGGTATGAGGTAGTTTGGATTGTTTAAGAGTCTCAAGTGTCAAGTTTTGGGCACCAGCCTTCTGCCCAATTAGAGCAACCGCAGCACTAAGCTGTTGGGATAAATGGGCACCTAGTGCCTTGAGTGGATCTGTAGCTGCTGCTATGGAAGGATGCAAGGAGTTCGGAGCCATCATAGCAATCTGAATGCGGATTTGCTCAGTAAGCTGGATCTGCTGAAGTTGCTGCTGCTGTAAGCATACCAGCTGTTCAAGAATCATTGGTATGGTGTTAAGGTTGTTTGCTGGATTAGAGATGCAATCTGACGTGCGTTGATTAACAGCCACTTTAGTAGTATTGATAGTTTGCAAAGTCACATTAGTGTTGGAGACCGTCGTTTTAGGCAGGTAGCCAAATCCATTAGCCTTAGGAGCTGACGGAGGAACGGTTTTATTTGCAGAGTCCACTTTTATGTCCATCTTCTCTGCTAAAACAGTGGAGCCCTTTGGAGGTCCGTCCTTATCGGCTTTATTCTCAGCAGGCTGTGCATCAACACTTTTAGAAGGTGCTTCAGAGTAGACTTTGGGTGTCCCCTCATTATCACACTCGCTCATTATCAGGACTGGCTGATTTTTTGTGCAGTTCTTTTTATGCTCTAAAAACTCTGCCTGGTTAAAGAACTCAGCACAGCATTTTTCACAGACATGCGCCTCTTCCATCTTGCAGCGCTTTACAGTTTTTTCGCCATCTGTGTCGCTCGGACAGTCTTGAGCTTCAGCTATAAGATGAAAAAGGTAAAATAAGTAAGCTGACCTACAGTATATAATCAAATCACTGCATATATACTCAAAACATTGAAGTGGAACTATTCATGTAGAGAAAGCAAAAAAAAAAAAAAAAAAGTTTATAGTATTAGAATAAATCTTCAAGTGGAGATAAGACAGCACATATTAAGATAGGACCCCAATGTTCTGTCTTACTACACAATGCATGTATCTATTAGCCCTATGGCTACTAATATTATAAACAACTATACATTTATAGATCAGGAAGTTGCCATCATGGATCCTACATTAGGTGGCAGTGATACACGCAGCTTTCAGTAATGAAACAATTCTGACGTCAAGAGCGTCATCACACCTCCCTCTTATGTAGCGGGGGGGGGGGGGGGGATTGCTCAGAATGTATCACTCACAATTCTAGTGACCAGTCATCTTTTATTAATCCAAAACACAGGGCTACCATACAGATAAATTATATGACCACCTACTCTGGATATTGTCCATTTCACCTGTGGGGCTTATAAAAAAATGTATTTATTTTTAATAATTATATTATATATATATATATATATCTCAAACTCCCATTTTGTCTCTTAAATTATAGATCAATAACCAGCAGCAGAGCATTCAGAATGCAGACATGTCACTGAAAGAAAATTCTTTATTACTAATACTGTATTGGACTAAGCTTTCAGCTACAATGTCTTTCTACAAATGATTGGATACAGATCAGTCTGTAGACGAGTGTGTGCTTTATTTTGCAAAACAAAAGAATATTAAATTAAGCACATGGCTTTTGTCCTGTACTAGGCACTGTAACATTTGGCTACACAGCAAAATTATAGCCCTGGCCATGCCATTAAATAATGGTGTACAGGGAGGGGGAGGTGTGAGGGCCTTTTCATTAATGATAAAAGCAGAGATCCAGAAAGTTCGTCTGTTTTGCCATCTCTCCACCCCTGAATTTGTGGAATGTTATCTCTCAGCATCTAGTTATCCAATAAGTTAGAAGAATGCAGTGAAGTCAGCAGGGGTTTAGATTAAATCACCAACAAATGGATTTGAGAGAGGGGAGAAAAAAAAAAAAATCCAGTGCTATTGTTAAGTATGCTAATGTGTTTACAGAATGTAAGCCCTTCCATGCCTCACCCACCACCACTGGAATAGTGGAAATTAAGATGCCCATACACAAGGTTACATTCTACAAAAGCATCCCAGAAAGAAATAGATTTTTTTTTATTTTAAAAACACACATCCTCTGCACTGAATAAAGTAGGTTTAAAATTGAAGTGTATCAAAAGGAAATCACACGCTATTTGGTAGATCTGTGTGAAAATAATAAATACAAATATTAAACAGAATAGAAGGACAAGATAAACACAGAGACAAACCTCACTCCAGCAAGAGCCAATTCCCCAAAGCTTGTCCTCTCCATTAAACGTGGGGCCATAAACAAGCGGTCACGCCACACTAAAGCTGCACTGAAGACACAGACCCTGCTGCCAAGGTCAATTGCGGGAACCCTAATTGTAAGCCTGACATCAGCTTACCACCCACAGTAGGTGGCAAAGGTTATGGCAGCAAGCGTAGGGGGGCACCGCAGGGATGACCATTGCTACAAGAAATATTTAGCTTTCCTTGAAGGTCTGGGGGCGAGCACATCCGAGAGGACACCTGGCCCAAATAAAAAAAGGATCCCTTAGGGTTCATCATACAGACACCAAAAACGGTCTGACATTCATCAGTTTTTCGTGGACGTTCAGATGGGGAGCAGGAGAGGAGGTAGGGGACAACGTAAAAATAAATAAATAAATTGTAATATATATATATATATATATATATATATTTTAATTACATGCACGTTTCTCTCAATCAAGTCCATTAAAAATTAATGGTATCAGATTACTACACAATTCTCTCACCCCCCCCCCCATGGAACCATTCCATACACTGCAAAAGTGTAAATCCAATCTGACTGCTGTCTGGTTTTGTACCGAGCAAAAGATACAAACATTCAAACTGCCCCATAGACCGTAAAAAAAAAAAAAAAAAAGAAAATTTATATATATTATTACAGATAGAACTAGTAAGAGAGAAAAAAAAACAGTATCTGAATGAGACCTTAACCAGAGAAATTATATTAATCGGCAATTAGGGTACTCATTCTGCCCCCATCTCAGAGGCAGATCTTTCCCCTTGCCTTCTTGAAACCAGCCCAAATATCAGAAGCCCAACAAAAAAGTTACCCATCGGCTTCCTCTTGAAAAGTACAGTAATAACATTTGTTGAGGGGAGAGGGTCTGGATCCAGGGTAGTATAGATGTAAATCAGGGTGATCAATGATGATGAAATTATATATTATATTACACACACCCCCTTGTAAAAGTGGAGTGCCCACTGTTGATTTCCTAAGATGATAATTAAAGAAAAATAAAAGTGCCTAGGGTTCAATATAGGAGAGTAAATTAACTTGAAGAACCAGAAGTAACAAAATTAAATAGATAAATAAATGTATGGAGTTGTTGTTATCTGTTGATCTTCAGAAGTCACGTGAGGCAGTGACCAGCACACGCCTGGAGGTGGCGCCACAGTATAAAGAGCTGGCTGCAGCATCACCTTTCTGTCCAGCAGCATCGTGATCGTTATCATTAGTGTCCAGGCTGGAGGAGACTCGGTGTGAGCAAATATTGAAGATAAAGCACGAGCTGGATTATTGATACATGGACACGAGTACAGAGTAACTGCTGGGGAGGGGACAAATAAGTTACTGCACCCTAAGGAGAGAGCCCCCAATGTCCAGCTATCAGGGGGAGGGTCCCAGCAGTATGGCTACATGTGCACACAGCACCTCACCCCATCCCGGCCGGAGCACATGCACAAAGGGAAGGAGGCGAGCGGACCGCAGCCATGGTCGCCCCTCACTCGCCCAGCCTGAGAGAGCGGACTGCAGCCATGGTCGCCCCTCACTCGCCCTGCAGCCATGGTCGCCCCTCACTCGCCCAGCCTGAGAGAGCGGACTGCAGCCATGGTCGCCCCTCACTCGCCCTGCAGCCATGGTCGCCCCTCACTCGCCCAGCCTGAGAGAGCGGACTGCAGCCATGGTCGCCCCTCACTCGCCCAGCCTGAGAGAGCGGACTGCAGCCATGGTCGCCCTCACTCGCCCAGCCTGAGAGAGCGGACTGCAGCCATGGTCGCCCTCACTCGCCTGCACCCATGGTCGCCCTCACTCGCCCAGCCTGAGAGAGCGAACTGCAGCCATGGTCGCCCTCACTCGCCCTGCAGCCATGGTCGCCCCTCACTCGCCCAGCCTGAGAGAGCGAACTGCAGCCATGGTCGCCCCCTCACTCGCCCAGCCTGAGAGGCGGACTGCAGCCATGGTCGCCCTCACTCGCCCAGCCTGAGAGCGACTGCAGCCATGGTCGCCCCTCACTCGCCCAGCCTGAGAGAGCGGACTGCAGCCATGGTCGCCCCTCACTCGCCCAGCCGAGAGAGCGGACTGCAGCCATGGTCGCCCTCACTGCCCAGCTGAGAGAGCGCTGCAGCCAGGGTCGCCCTCACTCGCCCAGCCTGAAGAGCGGACTGCAGCCATGGTCGCCCTCACTCGCCCAGCCTGAGAGAGCGGACTGCAGCCATGGTCGCCCTCACTCGCCCAGCAGCTATGGTCGCCCTCACTCGCCCAGCCTGAGAGCGGACTGCAGCCATGGTCGCCCCTCACTCGCCACCTGAGAGAGCGGACTGCAGCCATGGTCGCCCTCACTCGCCCAGCAGCCATGGTCGCCCTCACTAGCCACTGAGAGCGGACACTAATAAGTCCCGGACCGTGTGAGAATGTAAATATCATATCTAGAGCCGTATAGGGGGGCGAGGATGGCACAGCAGTGAGGAGACCCCGGATAATAGAGCAGGTGCGGGGGTCGCACAACTTGTTACAGCGCACATCCGGCGGCGGCAACAATGTAACAAAGTTACCAGAGGGAGATGGAGGGGACCGGCAGTGCACAAAGTCCCGAAATCCCCCCAGGAAGCCCCTCACAGCCGTGTACTCACCGCACGCCCCCAGCTGCTGCCCCTCGGAGTTGAGGTGCTGAGGCTTCGCCTGCTTGCGCCGCGACATGGTCCGTGCATCGGGAGCCAAACAAGTGGCAATTATTCCTCCCTCACAACAAATTCCGAGAGTCGGGTAATTACCCCCTTCAGGTGGAAATGCGCATGTCGCTGTAATTATGATTATCAATAATGCATTGCGATTTATCATGGGCTGCTGACAGCTGATTGGCCCGGCTCCAAAAAACTCACAGATTATTCAAATAAGGGCTATTGATCAGGAGGGGCGTGAGGCAGGCTGGGAAGTGTAGTCCTGGCGGGCGGCTGCCATGCTCCGAGCTGCTGCTGCTGACAGGCAACTTTTTTTTTTCCTTCTTCTCTTTCAATTACAAGACCCCTCCCCCCAAAGGCCAGAAATGCTTTATAATTCCAAGTAAACACAATGGGGATGGATGGGAGGGTTTTTTTGCAAGTGAAAAGAGAAAAAAAAAAGAAGTTGTTTGCAAATGAATGAAAATAAGCCCAGGAGACAAAAGAGGAGAGTTATATCTCCATGTGAGCTGTAAGTGGGGATTGTGGCCCAGATGTTACACAGGCTGTGCTGCAGAGCTGGGGATTGCCAGTAGGTGTGAGCTATTATATATATATATATATATATATATATATATATATATATACACACAGTATATATATTTATTGACTATATATTTTTTATATATATTATATATCCACATATTCATATATATTTTTATATATGTGTATATATATTTATATATATATATATATACATATATATCCACAAGTATCCAGAGACACATATATATATACAAACACACACACACATATATATATATATATATATACATTTATATTAGCTATAATATATATATATATATACACAGTGTGTCCCAAAAGTCTGGACTCACAGGAATTCTCATTAGCTATAATAGTATAATTGTCATTAACTATAATAGAATCTGTACAAGTCCCATCTAAAACTGTAAAGTGCTGCAGAATATGTTGGCGCTATAGAAATAAAAAAAATAATATAGAATTTTTCAAAGTGCATCATCCTTTGCATCGCAAAATCATGTTTAAGAAGTTATTTACAGTAATATTCCATTGAAATAAAATATTGTTACTAAATTTCAGTTCTTGAAAATAGGTGGTTTTGAGATCTTAGGGACATCATTTGAGTATATATTGTAGGATGGATGTGAAGGGGATAAAAAAAAGGTGATTCTGCCCAGAACAGATGAGATGTATTCTTTATTTTACAAATGGAAATTAAACGTTTATTTGTTCATCTTGGGCTGAGTTGACACTAGTGTATAGTTCTCATCCGAGAGAGTGGGGTCTCTTATGCTAATCGCACTCTGATCATAATGGGACCCGATTCTCTCGGTTGAGGAAAAATGGAGAAAATAAAAATATCTCCGTCTTCTCCATTCTGTCAGCGCGTGGAAATCAGACTCCACTCAGATGTCATCCGAGTGCAGTCTCATGGTTTCCATGGACTCATTGACTTGGTCGAGTAATTTCAGATAATCGGATCAAACTCAGGCATGCTGCCATTTTTTCCTCAGACCGAGGGAAAAAAAATCAAACATGTCCACGGCTCCAAAGAATAATATTGATCTAAGTGCAATCCGATGTTTTGTTGGATCGTGCTCGGACCGAAAATTCTGCCACCTGCACGAGCCCTTAGGTCGAGTTCACACGAGTGTAGACAAAGTTTTCCAATCCTCACCCTGAAAAAACTGACAATCTTTTCATCCGTATTGTATCCGTTTTTAGACGTCAGCAGTGACTACAATTTACCAGACCAAAGACAGTTTCCTATGTAAATATTTGTAGTGTAATCGGATTCTATACGGTTGATACCTATTTGTACACACACTTAGATCTGAATAGACGAGTCTCATCCATAATACGGGAGAGAACAGTGCGGCACGACGCCATTTTTAAACTGTGATCTGAATAACTTGGTCCGCGTGCTGTCTCTGCGCAGTCTGGATACCACACAGACAGCACTCAGATAAAATACGGTCATGTGAGCGTAACCTTAGAGGCACAGGATAGTTCTCCCCAATAACAATCCTTATAAATGTCTCCGAGACGATGGCTCCTGGGAGGTAGGAAGCCTTAGGGTTCGCTCACACGAGCTAATAACTCGGATGAGAGTGTCAGCACAATGTGATCCGATTTTCTTGGATGTGGAGAAGATGGGAAAATAATTTTTCCACCTTCTCCATTCTGTGAGGCAGTGCAAATCAGACTGCACTCAGATGTCATCCGAGTGCAGGCCTTTGTTTCCAAGTAGTCATTGACTCGCATGGCCGAGTATGAACCGATTTATAAATGTGAATTGTGCGTGCTGCAATTTTTTTTCCTTGGACATATTTAGTCCAGGAAAATAATCAGACATGGGCACAGCCGAATAAAATAACACTGGTCCGAATGCAATCCGATATATAGTCGGATCACACTCGGACGGTTATCTGCATGAGCTCTAAACCTTATACTTTGTTGCAAAGTTAATAGGGGGATTTGTGGAATAAGCAATTCTGGATTTGTAGACAAAGTGAAATTAGGGCTCTGTGCCCCCGATGAATCTTTGGTAAATTTTTGACATTGTGCGGTTTCGCTATTTTAAAAATGCAGCGTCTTAGGCTATGTTCACACGTGACATTTTTGCTCCCTTTCTTTCTGCAGAAAAATCTGCTCTCATGGCTGTAAAAAAGCTGCAGGAAAAAAGCAGGTTTTGCTGAGTTTTCTTGTGTTTTTTTGCTGCGTTTTTGTCATGCTGCATTTCCTCTTTTGCACACTCAAAAAGTTTAACGACCAAAACAAAAATCATATTCTACTTTATAAGGTTTTGGCACAAAAAACGCAGGAAATCCTCATATCTGTGTTTTCTTTTACCATCCGTTACTTTCAAAGGGTGAAAAACGCTGAAAGAAGTGACATGCTGTATTCTGCAAAAACCAAGCAAAGCACAAAATACTGACAACGAAAAAAAAAAACAATGTGTGTGCATGAGACTTCTGAAATCTCAAAGACTTTGCTGGTACTGTAAAACGCAGCTGAACATTTGCATAAAAATGCATAAAAAAGCAGCAAAATGCCTAGTATTATTTATTATTATAGCGCCATTTATTCCATGGTGCTTTACATGCGAGGAGGGGTGAACATATCCTTACAGTTACAGCAAAATGGATGGGATTTATAGAAATCTTACCTCTGTGCTTATATTAGATGTGTAAAGTCCGCAATTAAAAAAAAACGAGCTTTTGCTGGATTTCCACGGAGAAAGCATACTAAAATCATATGTGAGCCACACATACCAAATACCAGGAAGTATAAAAAACAAAACAGTTTTATTCAAAGCAAGAAGGCAAAAACTAAAGCATCAAAAATACGATAAAAACGTATGTAAAAAACACAATGAAAAAAGCAAATAACCTAATTTATTTACTGAAGGCTACGTTCCCACCATGAGCTTTTGGTGAGTTTTTGATGTTGCAGATTTTCTGAACTATTTCTGCTCCAATTAAGTAGGATACTTGAATTTTTTTCAAAAATACGCAGTGTAAAAAACTCCCCAAAAACTCATTGTGGGAACGTAGCCTTATGGGTGCAGAAATGGTACTGAATATCTTCAACAGCAAAGACTCACCAAAAGCTCATTGTGGGAACGTAGCCTAAGGGTATGTGCACAAGTTACGGATCCGCAGCGGATTTTCCGCACGGAATCGCTGCAGATCCGCAAGTGTTTGACCATACAATGTTAAGCAATGGAAAAAAAAATTGCTGCGCACATGCTGCGGAAAATTCCGCACAGAATCCGCAGCGGTTTATTTTCTGCAGCATGTCAATTCTTTTTGCGGATCCGCTGCGTTCTTGCACCCATTGAATTAATGAAATCCGCAGGGGTAAAAACGCATGGCAATCTGCAAAAAATACGCACAAAATCCACAAAAAAAGCGAGGATTTTTACCTGCGTTTTCTGGCAAGAGATGCAGAATCCGCTCAGGAAATTCCTGAGCCCAAGCCGCAACGTGTGCGCATATCCTAAGGCTACGTCCACACGTTGATTTTTTAGCAGTGTTTTTTTTTTTTATGCACATTCAAAGCTGCTTAGTATCAGCAAAAGCTGTGAGATTTCAGAATTCTTACACTTTTTTTTTTTTTACAGAATTTGAGAACCATATTTTTTAAATCTGCAGCATGTCAATTCTTTCAGCTTTTTTTTTCACCCATAGAAAGTGCAACAACGCTGCAAAAATTTTTTTGAGGGGTGAATAAAACTAACTTTAATAAACATACTGTATCATATTCAAACACAAAAAAATGCAATAAAAACGTAATAAAAAAAACAAAAATGCAATAAAACCTGTTTTTTGTACACAGCATTTGCAGGTTTTGCCTATAGAACAAGAAGAAAAAAATATTGCAAAAGCGCAATGTGTGAACATAGCCTAACAGTCTCCGGGGATATTTGATAGTTTGATACAATTGGGGCAGGTAGACATGTGCCAGGAACCTCCGATCTTTTTATTTTTACTTTATATTATCCTCCTTTGTACTGACAGAAGGTGAAGTGACTGAGCAGATTACTTATTCAGTGTAAACCATAATGGTGGTTATGTCTGTAGCATCAACATACCCTGACACATTGTACACACCACATTCTGACTCCAATCATCCCCTGTGTATACAACCAATTTCCTGTCTCTTTTCACATTTTACCCTATATGGCTGTTAGCAGAAAACAGATTTAATACAGTCATGGCCAAAAGTTTTGAGAATGACACAAATATTATATTTTCACATGATCTGCTGCCCTCTGGTTTTTATGTGTGTTTGACAGATGTTTTTTTATCACAGACAGAAATATAATTGCAAACATATGAGTAACAAAAGCTTATATTGACAGTTAGAATGAGTTAATGCAGCAAGTCAATATTTGCAGTGTTGACCCTTCTTCTTCAGGACCTCTGCAATTTCTCCCTGGCATGCTCTCAATCAACTTCTGGACCAAATCCTGACTGATAGCAGTCCATTCTTGCACAATCAATGCTTTCATTTTGTCAGAATTTTTAGCTTTTTGTTTGTCCACCCGTCTCTTGATGATTGACTACAAGTCAATGGGATTAAGATCTGGGGAGTTTCCAGACCATGGACCCAAAATCTCTATGTTTTGTTCCCTGAGCCATTTAGTTATCACCTTTGCTTTATGGCAAGGTGCTCCATCATGCTGGAAAAGGCATTGTTGATCGCCAAACTGCTCTTGGAGGGTTGGGAGAAGTTGCTCTTGGAGGACATTCTGGTACCATTCTTTATTCATGGCTGTGTTTTTAGGCAAGACTGTGAGAGAGCCGATTCCCTTGGCTGAGAAGCAACCTCACACATGAATGGTTTCAGGATGCTTAACAGTTGGCATGAGACAAGACGTGGTAGCGCTCACCTTGTCTTCTCCGAATGAGGCGTTTTCCTTATGTCCCAAACAATCGAAAAGGGGATTCCATCAGAGAAAATAACTTTACCCCAGTCCTCAGCAGTCCACTGCCTGTACCTTTTGTAGAATATCAGTCTGTCCATGATGTTTTTTCTGGAGAGAAGTGGCTTCTTTGCTGCCCTCCTTGAGACCAGGCCTTGCTCCAAGAGTCTCCGCCTCACAGTGCGTGCAGATGCACTCACACCTGCCTGCTGCCATTCCTGAGCAAGCTCTGCACTGCTGGTAGCCCGATCCCGCAGCTGAAACACTTTTGAGAGACGGTCCTGGTGCTTGCTGGTCTTTCTTGGGCGCCCTGGAGCCTTTTTGGCAACAATGGAACCTCTCTCCTTGAAGTTCTTGATGATGCGATAGATTGTTGACTGAGGTGCAATCTTTCTAGCTGCGATACTCTTCCCTGTTAGGCCATTTTTGTGCATTGCAATGATGACTGCACGTGTTTCTTTAGAGATAACCATGGTTAACAGAAGAGAAACAATGATGCCAAGCACCAGCCTCCTTTTAAAGTGTCCAGTGGTGTCATTCTTACTTAATCATGACAGATTGATCTCCAGCCATGTCCTCATCAACACCCACACCTGTGTTAATGGAGCAATCACTGAAAAGAGGTTAGCTGGTCCTTTTAAGGCAGGGCTGCAATGATGTTGAAATGTGTTTTGGGGGATAAAGTTCATTTTCTAGCCAAATATTGACTTTGCAAGTAATTGCTGGAAAAATATTTAGACTTGAGAGTCCTCAGTGGTTGATACCTTTTAATGGCTAACTGAAAAGATGGTAACAAATTGCAAGCTTTCGAGACTACTCAGGTCTCTTCATCAGGCATAGACTAATACAACATCTGAAGAATCACATATTTATACACAAAATAGCACAGAAAAAATGCAATAGGTAGGACAAGTGACATGAAGCAGAACTGTCATTATGGCAGAGGGATTAACATAAATATGACTAGTTCATAGATAAGGAGTGAAGGTTTTATTACCCTCTGATTGGGGTCTGGTATTGTGTTGTGATGACCCTAAAAGGTCAGGGAGGCAGATTCCTTAATTGTTGTAGAACGACATAAAACTCTGGGATATATTCATCCCAGCACTAAGAGTGTCAAAGGTCATCATAAGTTTATATTCCCAGACTTTTCTATCCTTCTCAGATTTGAAGTTAGATTTTAATACAAGTAATTCCATATCTGTCATGCTATGACCGGGCATACAAAAGTGTTTGGCCACAGGTAAATCCATTCTTTTTTCTCTTATCGTGTGGCGATGAGAATTCATCCTTGTTCTCAGTTTTTGCCCGGTCTCCCCCACATACAGACCCCAGTTGGACATTTAGTACATATAATTAGGTACACCACATTAGATGTGATGCAGCTGAAAGTACCTGGTATCTTGTAGTCCTGATGGGAGTTGGGGATCTTTATCCTGTCCGTGGTCATTATAGATGTACAGGTCTTGCATTTCTTTTGTCTGCAAGGAAAGGTTCCTGCAGCTGTTGGGGAGGACAGGGAGCTTCTGACAATGATGCTTCTTAGATTTGGGGGCTGCCTAAAACATAGTAGTGGGGGGTCTGGAAATATGGATTGTAATCGGGCATCTTTTTGTAGTAAAGGTTGTAGTTTCCGTGCAGCTCCCCTTAGCATCTCCAGACTTGGATTGTAGGTGACCACTAGAGGCACCCGGTTATTTTCTTCTTTAGTTTTGTAATGTAGCAGGTGATTCCTTGATATTCTGGTGGCTCTTGTAATTTGGTTTTCAATTGTTCTTGGATGGTAGCCCTGGTTCAAAAAAGTCTTTCTGAGGCGACCAAGGTGTTCATCTCTATCCATGGGGTTGGAACATATACGGTTGTATCTGATGGCTTGGCTGTAGACAATAGAGTTTTTTATGTGTTTAGGATGGAAACTGTCCCATTTAAGATATGTTGGACGGTCGATTGGCTTCTGATACAGGGATGTCTCTATTTCATTGTTCTTTAGCTTAATGGTGGTGTCTAAAAAGTTAATTTCAGTGCTGGAGTAGTTAAGTGTTAAGTTGATGGTGGGATGAAATTGATTGAACTGTTCATGGAACGTCTTTAGCTGTTGTTCAGACTCCGTCCAGATGATTAAAATGTCATCAATGTAGCGGTAGTAGGCCCGAGGCCTGATGGGGCAGGAGGACAAAAATTCGCTTTCAAGCTTGGCCATGAAAAGATTTGCATACTGTGGAGCCATTTTACTTCCCATAGCTGTGCCAGTCTCCTGAAGATAGATCTTGTTGTCAAATTCGAAGTAATTGTGGGTGAGGATGAATTTTGTGAGTTTCACCACAGAATCAGCATCATTCCGTGTTTCCATGAAGACTTTGCAGGCATTTAATCCATCCTGGTGTGGGATATTAGAGTACAAAGATTCCACATCCATGGTGGCCAGGATGGTTCCTTCTGGTAGAGAACAGTAATTGCTGTTAAGCTGATCACTCTTTATAACATTCTGGAGTATATGCAAATTGCTATTAGAGAAAGTGAAGCAGTAGACTTTGTAAATAATATTTGTGTCATTCTCAAAACTTTTGTCCATGACTGTAGAAAGTAAATTGGTGTAATGGATGTTTCCTGTACTGATCATAGGTGCAACAGTTTTCTTAAACATCCGATGAACATTCACGATGATCAATTTTAATCTTAATTATAAAATATATATTTTTGCTACAGAGGCCGTTCCGTCCGAGCAATGTCATAGATTTATTAATTAGTGCCATGACAAAATGTGAAGATTGGTGTCAGGTGCTGTAGGTTTTATGATGAATTTCGCACTACTCCCTTGCCTTGATAATTTTGTCCTCCGTGAGCTGACTCACGGCTGTTGTATCTATACACCATTGTCTTAAATTGCGCTCTAGATGACTCTTTTTTTTCTTGACACTTTAAAGGCCAGGTCCACGCAAGATGTTTTTCTGTGGTGTCTGAAGCGGCGAGTTTCATCCGACACACAGAAGAAACTAGTGAATGCTGCGTTTTTTTTTCACCCTCCGCTTCATTCAGTGAAAAAAAAAAACGCTCATCTCCACTGCCCCATTGAATAATATTGAGCAGCACTTGGAGCAGAAATACAGGTGTGTGAACGAGCTCTAAGGCTATGTTCACACGTTGCGTTTTTTTACTGCTTTTTTATGCAAATTTTAAGCTGCATTTTACAGTATCGGCAAAAGTCTATGAGATTTCAGAAATCTCATATACACAGATTGGTTTTATTTCCCTGACTGATTTGGAAAACTGATGCGTTTTTGAAAACTTTTTTTCAGAGTAGCTACAGCGGTTTTCCACCCATAGGAAACAATGGGTAAGTGCAAAAATGCAGCAAAAAACACAGGTAGCAGGTTTTACTGCGTTTTTGGTGTAAAAACCTAAGGAAGTTAAATCAGGCTTTTGGGGGGCACTAACTTTTATCAACATGCACAAGAGGCAACAAAAACTCAGCAAAAAATGTAGCAAAAACTAAGCAAATCCTGCCTTTAAAAAATGTGGCAAAAACGCAACGTGTGAACATAGCCTAAGGCTGGGTATATGGTGCTTTTGTCATGTTGCAGATTTGCTGGTGTTGTGAAGGAGGTTTTACAAGCACGGTGTAAACTGAGCTTTGTGGCAGATTTGACATTCACAGACTGACAACTTGTCCTGTGATTTTTTTCCCCAAGGATTTCACCTTTTACAATGCGAAGCGTAAAATATCCTTCAAACACGCAATATTCTCCCACTGAAATCCACTCTGCTGCTTGCCACCGCAGGTTTTCTACTGGGGAAAGTTGTTGAAGTTGTCATAAAAAGTGTCTAAAACTCAGAATAAATTAGAAGTATACATTTTCATTAGCATTTTGCCCTGATATATCCACAAACTTATTATAATTGTTCATATTGTATAATGCTTCCACTTTCTGCCTATGCGGTGTCTTTTTATGCCGTCTTTAGGCTGAGCTCACAAGGACTATATATATGGCTGATTTACCACAAGTTTTACCAGTTGGTAATAGTTGTGCGGTTTTATGGGTAAAATCGCAACTAATTTAAAAACCAAACGGCTGTAATGGGGGAACTCACCCTAATGCCGGGATCACACGTGCGAAAAACTTGCACAATTCTCGTGCGAGTCTCTCTCATGATCACCCATCACTCGGACCGGAGCGTGCGGCTGCATAGAAATACATGCAGCCGCACGCTCCGGTCCGAGTGCCGGCGGGAGTGCCGGGTGTTCATGAGAGAGACTCGCACGAGAATCGTGAAAGTTTCTCGCACGTGTGATCCCGGCCTAAGGGCTCGAGGACACGATCAAATTTCTCGTCGGAGTGCTATCAGTGGTTTTTATAGATAGCTCTCGTACCTATGATACTCTATGGGGCTGTGCAAATGTCAGATTTAATCCTCGTACAGTGTGCTCTGCCAAAAACAACATGTAGGAAAAACAGTCAAGTGACCCTAGACTTAAGCCCCCGTCTCACATAGCGATATCGCTACCGAGATCGGTGCTGAGTCACTAGTTTTGTGACGCAGCAGCAAGCTCACCAGCGATATCGCTGTGTGTGACATTCAGCGACGATCAGCCCCCCTGCTGGGTATCGCTGATCCTCGCTGAAATGTCTGGACATTTTTTTGATTGCTGGTCTCCCGCTGACAGGCACGCATCGCTGCGTGTGACAGGCGGGAGACCAGCGATCCGCTGGTAACCAAGGTACACAGCGGGTTTCCAGGCACCGCGCAGCGCCTGGAAACCCGATGTGTACCTTGGTTACCAGCTCCCTGCATCAGGGCGCTGGTATCCAAGGTACACTGCGGGTAACTAGCGATGTTTACCCGCAGTGTCGCTTGTACTGATCACTGCCTGAGCTGCCTGTTTGGCAGCTCTCAGCGATAATATAGCGATATACCAGCGATCCTGATCGTTGTCGGGATCGCTTGTGTATCGCTATGTGAGACCCAGCCTTTAGGCCACTTTCACACGTTGAGTGTTTGGTCAGTTTTTTACCTCAGAATTTGTAAGCCCAAGCCAGGAGAGGAACAATCAGAGGAAAAGTATAATAGAAACACGTCATCACTTCTGTATTATCACCCACTACTGGTTTTGGTTTACAAATACTGAGGTAAAATACTGACAAAATACTGAACGTGTGATCGTGGCCTTAGAGAAGTTATGTCCATGTATCTGATGTAATTAAAGGGGTTTTCCAGAAGTAGACCCAAGCCATTGCATAGTGGACAATCAACAAGCACATATAGTATTTACTGTCTCTGAGTCCAGCTTTGGCTGGAAACATCACCACTGCAACCAATCACCGAGCTCGTGCCATCCACATCAGCAGGGCCGCTGAGCTCAGTGATTGGATGCAGCGGTGATGTGTGCTGTAGTTGTGACATCACTACTGCAGCCAAAACCCAAAGGCAAGAGCCGGGGCAGAGCGTTAGTGCTGGACCTGAGGAGGGTGAACTATGTGTTTTTGCTGTTTTACAACACTGCAATCGTTTGAGCATCAATTTTGTGAAAGTGGAAAACCCCGTTAAAAAGCTGCTGGGCTAAGGTTTGTGATGTAAGGCTGAAGGTCTAGTCACAGTCTGAAAAAATTGTATGGTAGTGATATTTAGTAGAAATATACAAGATTGATGGCAGTAAAATGTTTCTCTTCTCTGCCATTTCACTTTTCTCTTAGGAGAGGTAAATGTTTATCTCGACCCTATTTATATTCATATGTTGGCAATTTCCATCCACTTCAGCTTGACTCTTGTTTCTCGTATCTACTCCTCTTGGGGTTTGCTCACATGTTCCGTTTTTGATGCATTTTCTTTCCGTTCTTTTTTTTGGGCAGAAAAATTCATTGTTTTACAGTAACTTTAAAATGAATTAAATTTAAAAAAAAAAACACATTCAGAAATTCCATATTTTTTTTCCTTGATGTTTATTTTTTGGAGTGCAGAATGTTTTCAGCATTGAACTGCATTTTTTCCCTTTGAAATCAATGGCAAGAAAAAAAAAATAACGCCATGTTTTCCACCCCAAATCCACATAAAAAGCGTGCTAAAATCATACACACGTAAAATTGCCTTTGGGGTTTTCTGGTGGTTTACTGCAAAGTGCTAAGTGTGAACCTGCCCTTTCAATAAAATTATATTTTCCTACATCTTTTGTTTTCAGCTCCATTAGTGAATGGTATCGTTATCATCATGGTGATTGTCAGAAATTCTATTTTGCATAGTGGCGTGTACATGTGGAATCTAAACTTATGTATTAATAGTTTTCTGGATGTCCATCTGATTGGGCAAGGTCCATACTTGTAAACCCTGTCTGACAGTCTGACCATTGCAAATTTTATCATGCAATTTTTTATATATACAGTACAGACCAAAAGTTTGGACACACCTTCTCATTTAAAGATTTTTCTGTATTTTCAAGACTATGAAAATTGTACATTCACACTGAAGGCATCAAAACTATGAATTAACACGTGGAATTATATACTTAACAAAAAAGTGTGTAACAACTGAAATTATGTCTTATATTCTAGGTTCTTCAAAGTAGCCACCTTTTGCTTTGATGACTGCTTTGCACACTTTTGGCATTCTCTTGATGAGCTTCAAGAGGTAGTCACCGGAAATGGTCTTCCAACAATCAAAGGAGTTCCCAGAGATGCTTAGCTCTTGTTGGCCCTTTTGCCTTCACTCTGCGGTCCAGCTCACCCCAAACCATCTCGATTGGGTTCAGGTCTGGTGACTGTGGAGGCCAGGTCATCTGTCGTAGCACCCCATCACTCTCCTTTGTCAAATAGCCCTTACACAGCCTGGAGGTGTGTTTGGGGTCATTGTCCTGTTGAAAAATAAATGATGGTCCAACTAAACACAAACCGGATGGAATAGCATGTCGCTGCAAGATGCTGTTGTAGCCATGCTGGTTCAGTATGCCTTCAATTTTGAATAAATCCCCAACAGTGTCACCAGTAAAGCACCCCCACACCATCACACCTCCTCAATGCTTCACGGTGGGAACCAGGCATATAGAGTCCATCCGTTCACCTTTTCTGCGTTGCACAAAGACACGTTGGTTGGAACCAAAGATCTCAAATTTGGACTCATCAGACCAAAGCACAGATTTCCACTGGTCTAATGTCCATTCCTTGTGTTCTTTAGCCCAAACAAGTCTCTTCTGCTTGTTGCCTGTCCTTAGCAGTGGTTTCCTAGCAGCTATTTTACCATGAAGGCCTGCTGCACAAAGTCTCCTCTTAACAGTTGTGTAGAGATGTGTCTGCTGCTAGAAATCTGTGTGGCATTGACTTGGTCTCTAATCTGAGCTGCTGTAAACCTGCGATTTCTGAGGCTGGTGATTCGGATAAACATCCTCAGAAGCAGAGGTGACTCTTTGTCTTCCTTTCCTGGGGCGGTCCTCATGTGAGCCAGTTTCCTTGTAGCGCTTGATGGTTTTTGCAACTGCACTTGGGGACACTTTCAAAGTTTTCCCAATTTTTCGGACTGACTGACCTTCATTTCTTAAAGTAATGATGGCCACTCATTTTTCTTTACTTAGCTGCTTTTTTCTTGGCATAATACATATTCTAACAGTCTATTCAGTAGGACTATCAGCTGTGTATCCACCAGACTTCTGCACAACACAACTGATGGTCCCAACCCCATTTATAAGGCCAGAAATCCCACTTATTACACCTGACATGGCACACCTGTGAAGTGAAAACCATTTCCGGTGACTACCTCTTGAAGCTCATCAAGAGAATGCCAAGAGTGTGCAAAGCAGTCATCAAAGCAAAAGGTGGCTACTTTGAAGAACCTAGAATATAAGACATATTTTCAGTTGTTTCACACTTTTTTGTTAAGTATATAATTCCACATGTGTTAATTCATAGTTTTGATGCCTTCAGTGTGAATGTACAATTTTCATAGTCATGAAAATACAGAAAAATCTTTAAATGAGAAGGTGTGTCCAAACTTTTGGCCTGTACTGTATGTTTGATCTGAATGTCGCACATAGCACAAATAAACCAATCTATAAATGCACATGACTGTACATGTGGAATCTAAACTTAAGTATTAATAGTTTTCCGGATATCCATTTGATTGTGCGAGGTCCATACTTGTAAACCCAGTCTGGCCAAGCTGACCATTGCAAATTTTATCATGAAATTTTTGATATACCGTATATGTTGGGCCTGAATGTCACACATAGCACAAATAAACCAATCTATAAATGCACATGACAGAACGAGGCTGAAAAATAATCAGAGGCAGCTACATTCACCTGGGGGGGTGAAGAGTTTCTGTCTCTCTTCTGTTTTTCATCTTATTTTTCACTGTAAAGTACACCTTCTATTTTATATTATGAACACTATTTCTAAACTTTTTTTGTGAATCTGCTAGCAAAATCCTTTGCACTTGTCTTTCAGAAATTCAGAAACTCAGCACAGCATGATCTGCACTTTCAAAATCCATCATCAGAATTAGCACAAGGCAAAAAAAATGCACAATTCATCAATTGCATCTTTAAAAGAACAATGAGAAGTTTCTTTAGGTGTGTGCTCAGCTGCACATAGAAATCTGCAGCAATTTGCGTATGAAAGCCAAGTGATTTCTAGAAGAGAAAAACTCTTAAGGGTATGCCACACTAAACAATATCGCTAACGGGATCGCTAAAAAACGTCACTATTTAGCGATCCCGTTAGCGATATTGTTCAGTGCGGCAGCTTCCAGCGACGAGCTTCCTGCTGTGATCTCGCTCGTCGCTGGAATCGCTCCGGACCCTATTTCATCGCTGGCGCTCCCGCTGGGTAAGTATCTTATCGCTGTGTGGCACCTTTTCTTAGCGATTTAGCGGTACTTTTGTACCGCTAAAGTCGTTAAGAAGATCGCTAACGGCGATAGCGTCGTTAACTATATCGCTAAATGCGGCAGCATTTAGCGATATAGAAACAATCCCGCTAGCGATCTCATTAGTATGCAACGCTAACGAGATCGCTAGCGGGATTGCTTAGTGTGGCAGTACCTTTAGGCCTCATGCATATGGCCGTATCATGATGTCCACAAGAGTGGCTGTACACAATGCTATAGACAGTAGGAGACAGGAGCATGTCACAGCCAGATTCAAGTCCTATCATCCACATCAGTACAAAATTAACAGCAAATGGGGTGTCGGCAGCACTTTTCTAGGTGCACTGTCTACTTGGTAGCTGAAATTTGTAATGGGCACAAGACCTTTTTTAGTTTAATTTACTCATTGCATACTTAATCCCTTCCAACGTTTTCATTTTCCGGGATTTGAGGCTGTGTAAGGGCTTATTTTTTGCGCCCTGAGCTGATACCATTTTGCAGTAGATATGACGTTTTGATCACCTCTTATTGCAATGTTGCAGTGGCCAAAAAACTAATGGTGTTTCATTTTTTTTCTCGTTATGCTGTTTACTGATTGGATTAATTTATTTTATGTTTTGGTAGATCGGACATTTAATTGTTTTTTTTTTTTCAATGGGACAAAAAGGGGTGATTTGAACTTTTGAGTTTTTTTTTTAACTTTTTTCACATTTTTAAAAACTTTTTTTATTTTCACTGTATTTAAAAGTCTTCTTAAGCTGCCATCATCCGATCGCCTGTGCTATATATATAGCAGTGCTTTAAAAATCATGATCTGTTATAAACGCCGGCGTTCACAGGAGGATCATTTAATAGTTAATAGCACCGCTCCACCCGCAGCTGTTAAAAACACATGATGGCTGATTAAATCAGCCATCAAGTGCATGGAAAGATGCGGGCTCAGCTTGCGAGCCTGGATCAAAGGCAGTGACACGTTATATATTGTGAAGTGGTTAAACAGAATCTGTCACCAGATTTTTTCCACTTAAGCTGAGAGCAGCCTGATGTAGAGACCAGTTGTTTCGTGCCATGTAGTCATTCGTCCTACTCTGTATAACCCCCCCTATTACTGATTGACCGATTTCTGCCTATGTACAGTGTACAAAGAAAGCTGCCAATCAGCTATGTGGGCAGGGTTATACAGAACTCAGCATTCAGAGCTCTGCTAGTTCAGAAGCAGATGAACGTTTTTAATCAAACCAGCAGCGAGCAGCACAATAAGTAACACATCACTGGAATCAGAGTCTCTGCCCCTTCATCATGCAGCTGTCAGAAAAACCTGGTGACAGATTCCTTTTTTTTACTATTCTCCGTTTGCTTTATTCTGTGACCTATGTTGAGAGTCTTGGGGGTCATATTATGGCGATTTGCTGTAAACTTCATATATAGTCACAGACAATAATATAGAATATGATTTTGAGTATCACATGCTATGAAGATGGGTCTGACTAGCATTGTGGGCTCAGGGTACAGCAGATTCATCATCTTGGCTACTTTAGTTTGTCAAGGTAATGAGTTCATCAGCCTGACATGTTCCGATCTGGAATATATCACCAATCATTGACGCGGATTAGTCACATGTAGAATAGGAACGAGGGTCAGTAATTCAGAAGATCCTATGAAGGGCTCGTGGTATGGATGTCAGATATAATGTTGCAGAATTTTCCATGTTCCCTTTCTGGGGGTCTCATTAACATGTTTTCCAGGAATCCTGAACATTTTCATTGTATATCTATCAGTTTATTGCACTAAGCAGATTCATGTACTAATACTGTGAAACCGCAGGTTCTCCAGTCAGCAGTTTTATTGAAGATGACAGATGTCCACTGTAGGACACGAAGGATCCGTATGACTTGGTTTATGGTAATGTAGTTCCATAAATGAAGCCGTACAGATCCTTTCTGCAAGCATTTTTTTCCCATTAGAAGTAGTAAGAAATATTGTAAATTATGTACATGTTACATATGACTAACGAATTCTCCTTTACTGTTCCCCAAATGCATCATGTTACAAGAATTGTTTTTAGTTTCCTTTTTATTTCCCATTATATTTTAACTCCATTTCTGGTTTTACCATTAGAAGGAGTCAATAATAGTTCATGTAATGAACTTTACATATAAAAATGTTATTAGTGAAAGTTAATTTATTCCTGTTCTGAAATTCAGACTCTTGTGGTTTCCTGGAGCTTCATGGCCACTATTTAGCGTTATACTTATATATAATATTTTATATAGGTATAAATAATTAATCCAGTGCTTGTAGATCATTTCTGAAGTTAATACCATAGTGTTTTTGGCAGACATATACTCATCATACAGAGAACTATCCTCAGTAATAACCCTAGCGGTTTAGAATATTTCATCTTTCATGAACGGACCAAAATGTATAATTCAGTTGATCAAATAATTGATAACACCTGTTTTTGTTCTTTTTGGCTTTAGACTGTGTTGCCACGATAAGTTTTTGATACTGCATAGTTTCTGTGTGTCAAAAGCGCTGCGTCTTACAGTTCCAGCAAAGTGGATGGGATTTATAGAAATCTCTTGCCCAGCGTAATCTGACTGTAAACTGCGTTTTGATTCCGCAACATGCGGGTACGGCGAGTTTTTCGTGAGGATTTTCCCCATAGACTTGCATTAGTGGCGAAAAATCAACAGGTAAAAAATACATGTACGTTTTTAGTGTGTTTCCACTGTGGAAATGCATCAAAAACACATGTAATCTACACATAACTGTATCAATATTTGTTTTCAAAGCCAAATACCAAGAAGAATACTAACAAAAATGATATACCAAGAAGAGACAAAAACCGTGATAAAAAATGCACTAAAATTGCACTGAAAAAACGCAAGTAACCTAATTTACATAATCTGCAACATCATAGATCATCGTGGGAACTTAGCCTAAACTACTGCAAGCTTTCTCTCCAGAACCTCATATGTTTCCCGTACAAATGTTTCAATAAGGCGTTATTTCTTACCTTTTCATTAAAAATGTCACCATTCTTGTATCGTCTAATGGAAATCAGTCAGTCAGTAAATGTATATATATAATTTCGGGGGTGGCGGGGGATTTGTGCATTGCCTATGAGCTGTATGGCATATACTGCATACATGGAACATATCACATTGTGGTATCTAGATAACCACCGCTGGGGCTCTGTGTCGCTCAGTCATAAAGGTGTATGAAGTTTCACCTTTTCTTTACATCTACCTAACAATATCTATAAGTAACTGAACAAACGGTTTTATCACTGAATGTCAGTAGCTTCAGGACCCAGAGCCATGGTTTGTGGCCTTACATGTTGCAATTAATTTGGGGAAATGTTAGTTTATTGCAAACATAACAGTGACATATCTATTATTTGGGACTGTTAGCATTATAGACTATAAACATTGTAACTTATATTCTCATTTCATGTGCTCAAATGCTATTAAGCTGCAGATATCTGCAAATTAATAACATTACAATGCTGAAAGTCCTGCTACTGGGAGAAAATGAGCTTTATTCATCCCGGGAGCCTCCGGCTTTCAGTCACAGAGCTGTACTGGCACAGCTGAAGTCATCACTCTGAGGAGCCGCCGGCTTTCAGTCACAGGCTGTTCTGGCACATCTGAAGTCATCATTCACTATATTGTGGGCAACGGTTGTAAGCACACCCTGACACATTGATTGACAACTCACTCTACATCGCATCTGTGCAGAGCGAGTTGTCAATCAAAGTGCTGGTCCATGCTCACAGCCACCTCTCACTGTGTACTAAGCAGTGACTGAAACCGCTCCGGCATGCCACTATGACTGAAAACCGGCAGCTCCCTGGAGGAATAAAGTTCATTTTCTCCCAATAGCCGTAATTTCACTACGAAGGCTCAACAACATTAGAAGGCTAGTAATCTGCAGATTAACCCTATATCTGTAGGTAAATAGCATTTTGGGACATGCCAGGTTTCCTTTAAAGTGAACCTGGTTTGGGCAACACGAATCAGAGTCCAGTTCTGTCATTTCAGAAAGGTATGATTTACTCTGAAACACTGCAGCGATGCAGAGAAAACTTTTATGTAAAAGCTGCTGCAGTCTATATGGAAAAATATCTCACTCAAGGGAAGCGGAGCAAGAGAAGGCACCGAGGACCGACCTCTTGGACTAGTTGACTGAGCAGTATGATCCCTGGTCGACTTTTAAATGAAAGTTTTTTTCTGAAACATAGCAGTGTTTCAGAGTAAAACATAGCAGCCTGAAATGATGGAGCCAAATTCCAATTCATGCTGTTCGTAGTTCGGGCAGGTAACGGTCTTGACAACCAGGAGTTATACTGACCTGGGTCAGAGAGAAGTATTGCTATGTTTACTGGATACCTCTGCGGATAAGAGGATCTGGGAACCTGTGTGGCCGACACCAGCAGGTAATGGACAGGAGTCCGTGTTATACTGATCGGGATCAGTGAGAGACTGTGTTCATTTGTTAAAGCTGAATGTGTAACGGACAGTGTAATGGCTGATGAAACTGGTGAATAATAAACCAAATGGACTCGTTTTAACCCAGAGTGTGCCAGTGTTTACCTCCAAGACCTGCAAAGTGAGCAATCCCCATCCACAGACAGTGTGGAATGTTACAATATATATATATATAAGTTTACGCACCCTGTGTAACGCTCGCGCCCAGACTGGATGATGCTAGCGAGGATTGTGGCCTTACTGTGCCACAAACCAGACTACCCTGAAGGGGCGTGACTAAGTAGCTACCTTGGTGTTCACTGGAGCCTCTAGTGGTGAGGTCAGGCTTGTGCGACAGGTAGCTGCCAGGTACCACTCCAGGGTTGTGTCTGGCAGTAGCAGCTGATCCCACTGGGGGACAGAACACTAATAACAGGTGTGGGCAAGTACAGACGGGCACGACTGGTGCTCTGGCGGGCATGGCTGACACTCTGGCAGGGAGGCGTGCACGGCTGGCACTCTGGCAGGCATGAGGCACCGCTGGCACTCTGGCAGGCAGGCGGGCACGACTGGCACTCTGGCAGGCAGGCGGGCACGGCTCAGACTGAAGGAACCGGAACTGTTTTGGGTAGGCAGAACAAAGGTAGGTACAAGTAGGATATGGGAACAGGTAGGAACCAGTTCAGACTGGAGGAACGGGAACTGGTTCAGGAAGGACAGGAACACGGGCAGGTAAGAGTGGTATATGGGATCAGGTAGGAACCTGTTCAGACTGGAAGAACTGGAACTGATTCAGGAAGGACAGGAACACGGACAGGTACGAGTGGAATATGGGAACAGGTAGGAACCTGTTCAGGCTGGAGGATCAGGAACTGATTCGGGAAGGATAGGAACACGGACAGGTACGAGTGGAATATGGGAACAGGTAGGAGCCTGTTCAGACTAAGGAATAAATGAATCGGTAGGAACCAGTACAGACTAGAGGGACAAAGAACCACAGGGTGTGGGAGCAGAGCAGAGCTGCAGGGTGCGGAGCGAGAGCAGAGTAGAGCCGCAGGGTGTGGAGCGAGAGCAGAGTAGAGCGCAGGATGCGAAGCGAGAGCAGAGCAAAACCGTAGGGTGCGGGGCAGGAGCGAGCGGAGCCGCAAGATGCGTAATAGGAGCAGAACTGCAGGATGCGGAACAGGAGCAAGCAGAGCTGCAGGATGCGGAACAGGAGCAGAGCAGAAGCACAGGATGCAGAACAGGAGCAAGCAGAGCTGCAGAATGCGGGATGCGAGCAGATCAGGGAGGGCTACAGACAAGAATACAAACAGGTTTAGATATAGGACTTAGTTCAGACAAGGACAGACACGGGAACAAGTTCAGAACAAGTTCAGAACAAAGAATTCAGGCCTGGGTATGCAGTCCCCAGGGTGACGGAAGCGAGACACAAAGAATACAGGTACAGGCCTGGATATGCAGCCCCCAGGGTGGCAGAGACAAGAGCGGAAACAGGACAGGATCTGGCATCTCAACAGCAGGAAGCAGACTAAGAGAGTTTGTTGCTCAGGCATCTCCCTATGGGTGGAGATGCCTTAAGTACCCGATACCTCTTGGCAATAGGCTGGGGACACATTATGAGTGTGCACACTGTCTCTATAAGACTCAAGAAGTGTAGGCGCCGCCGCCCTAAGCATACAGCCAGGAAGTATGCACACAGCCAGCAGAGGACATGAGGGTCACAGAATGGAGCAGGCAGAGGGCAGAACTCACAACATTGCCTGGAGTTGTGAGTAAGTTGGTGTATCAGCCTGATGGGAGACGGAAAGCCATGCAGTGATGCCGGCAGGGATGTTATACCATGTATGATTAGTACCTAGTAGCATCTCCTTTTGAAATTTTTAAAATATCATAGCTTGTAAACTCCTTTTGTAGCCAGCCAAGAGTCTTTCAATTCCTGTTTGACAGATTTTCATCCATTTTTTTCTTGGAAAATCATTCCAGTTCTGTGAGATTCCTGGATCGTCTTTCATGCACTGCTATTTTGAGGTCTAGCCAGATTTTCAATGATGTTCAGATTAGAGGACTGTGAGGGCCATTGTAAAACCATCAGCTTGCTCCTGGATCATTATCCAGTTGTAGAAGCCATCCTCTTTTCAACTTGAGCTTTTTTACAGATGATGTTATATTTGACACCAAGAATTTGTTGAAATTTCAGTCTGGGGTAAGGTTACTCCTTGTGAGAGTGACATACCACTCTGGCGTGTCAAGGTAAGGAGGCTTTTCGCCGTGCGATGCTCCTCTGGGAAATTTTAATATGCAAATTGCCTCTCAACAAAGATGGACTTTACTCTATAGCGCACCTTTTGGAAGTACGATCCTACAAGTCACATCAACCTTTAACGAGTCTTGTATATGACTTAGGATAAAAGCAATCAGATTCTCCATTTGCAGACACGGTGTGTTCGACTGTTGGTCCTCGCAGTGCAAAGTAGGAAATCTGATTGGCTAGATGAGAGGCTCTGGACTGGGGTCTGGGGGTAAGGTTACTCCTTGTGGAGAGTGACATACCAGCTCTGGCGTTACTTCCAATAGGTGGCGCTAAGTACAAGTCCTCTTTGTTTGAAGAGGCAATTGCATATTGAAATTTCAGTGAATCCATTCTTCCCTCTACCTGTGAAATGTTCCCGTGCCATTGGCTGCAACACAACCCCAAAGCATGATTGATCCACCCCCTTGCTTAATTGGCAAGATGTTCTTTTCCTGAAATTCTGTGCCCTTTTTCTCCACACATACTTTTTGATCATTGTGGCCAAAGTGTTCTATTTTAACCTTATCCGTCCACAGGATGAGTTTCCAAAATTCATCAGGCTTGTTTAGATGTTCCTTTGCATACTACTGACACTGAATTTTATACAGTACAGGTTTTCTTCTGATGACTTTTCCATGAAGTCACGTGAAGTCATTATTGCCCTCTACTCCTCTTTGGTCAGACCTCATCTGGAATACTGTGTCCAGTTTTGGGCACCACATTTTAAAAAAGGCAAATTGGAGCAAGTTCAGAGAAGAGCGACCAGAATGGTGACCGGTCTGCAAACCATGTCCTATGAGGAACGGTTACAGGATTTGGGAATGTTTAGCTTGCAAAAAAAAAAACAGAGGAGACTTAATAGCTGTCTACAAATATCTCAAGGGCTGTCACATTGTAGAAGGATCATCTTTATTCTCATTTGCACAAGGAAAGACTAGAAGCAATGGGATGAAACTGATTGGGAGGAGACACAGATTAGATTTTAGAAAAAACTTTTTGATAGTTAGGGTGATCAATGATTGGAACAGGCTGCCACGAGAGGTGGTGAGTTCTACAATGGAAGCCTTCAAACAGAGGCTGGACAGACATCTGTCTGGGATGATTTAGTGAATCCTGCTTTGAGCAGGGGGTTGGATCAGATGACCCAGGAGGTCCCTACCAACTCTACCATTCTATGATTCTAAAGCCATATTTGTGCAGGTGTCTGTGAACAATAAAACAATGTACTACTACTCCAGGGTCTGCTAAATCTTTCTGAAGGTTTTTTGTAGTCAAGCGGAGATACGGATTTGCCTCTGTACCAATCCTACAAGCAGCTCTCATTGAAATTTACTTGGTCTTCCAGACCTTGTCTTGATCTCCACTGTTCCTGTTAACTGACATTTCTTAATTACATTTCGAACTGAGGTGTGACGCTAGTCACTTCTCATGATCAAGCCGTGAGTCAGAGTCATCAATGAGTCCAAGGTCGGAAGCCAGGAGGTTACATCATAAACAGAAGGAAGAGACAAAAGAGTAGTCAGGTAACGTTCTGAGGTCAGAGTACCGGGAGGATAACGGATCAGAGCTGAAGGGATTAAACAGGCAGATGGTGAGACCGAAGTCCAAGGTCAGGCAACAGATCGAGCATACAAAACTCAAGGCACAGGAAAGCACAAACCTCACAAGCTGAACGTACGTGTGGCAGAGTTTTGGGAGACTCAGCTCAGTTAAGAAGCATGGCAATTAGCTGGAATAATGAACACATGGAGACCGCCGACACCTCACAGTCTCCAATTGGAGAGTTGAGCTGTCAACCAGCACATTGACAGCTCAGCACGCCCCTGTACCAGATTGGATGGCCAAGCTGTCAATCAAAGTAACGACAGCTTCAGCACAACCCTATACCAGATTGGACAGCCGAGTTGTCAGTAACTGCCTCCCAGACACTCTGAGGGGTGGAACCGTGACATGAGGAAAGGGCAACTTTAAAATGCTTTGCTATCTTCTTATAGCCTTCTCCTCCTTTGTGGGCCTTCACCATTTTCATTTTCAGAGTGCTAGACAGCTGCTTAGAAGAACCCATGGCTGTTTTTTGGTAAAGGGTTAGAGGAGACTGGTAAATTTGCATCAACTGGCCTTTTTTAACAATGATAGTGAACAAACCATAACCCTAACAGGCTAATTAAGGTCTGAAACCTTGGTCAAATTTATATGAGCACACAAATCTCCAAGACTTTTGCAGTTGCCCATTTTCCTTTTTGAAATTTTTAAAATTTCCCTAAAATAGAAAGGAAATGTGTCACATTTAACTTTAAACCTTTAGAGATCATTTCATCTTCAACTTGCTTAACAGATCACAACTACAGTAATTTTGGCCAGGGGTGCCCAAACTTTTACATGCCATCATAGATTATATAACATTTATCAATTCAGTAGGGATCTTTTAAGCATCTCTGAAGATAAGAGTTTACCACCATCAGCAAAATTAACTAAAAATTGTTAAATGGGAAATCAATGTCATAGATGCACGTGAGAAAATGATATTGGTGAAGTTTGTGGTTTCCAATTGCTTCTGGCAGTGCCATTCAGTTTTACCTCCCATCTCCCAATTTTTTTTTTTTTTGTAAATTCTCTGTTTATTTCACAAAGAGAGTACAACAGTATAAAACAAAGAAACAAACATTACGTTACATCACGTTTAAGCAAAAACAAATTAAAACCAAATGAATTAAACCTCATGTAGAACAAGGAAAAAGAAGAAAACAGAGAAGAAAGAAAATAAGGAAGAGAGCCCAATGTGTGGGAGAATAAGTCAAGGGCGACTTGAGTACAAATCAGAGGAAAGATAGAATGAGTGAAGATATAGAAATGGAGAAGCGGTGGGGAGGGTGGGGGGAAGGAGTGAAGGAAAGGAGGTGACGGAGTCCGATGTCTACCATTCAACCACTCAACCATCCAAGTGGCACTGGATTCAGAGCTAGTCTGAAGCCTTGTAGTCTACCCAAGGAGCCCAAAGTTTCTCAAATGCCGTGTAACGCAATTCCAATCTGGCTGTGAGGTCTTCCAATTTGTATATGTCGTCCACTTTTGCAAGCCACATATCTAGTGTCGGCGGAGTCACCGATCGCCATTGAAGAGGGATCAACCATCTGGCTGCCATCAGAAGGTGAGTGCTAAGTTTCTTTTTATGTGGGGTATAATTAGGGGTGTTACACCAGAGCAGTACCAAGTCCCTGGTGAGTGTAAAGTTCGGATCACAGATCCTACGGGTGGTGTCTTCTACTGTTTTCCAAAAAGGGGGCAACCGCAGCGCAGTGCCACCAAATATGTGACAAAGTACCTCTGGCAGATCTACATCTCCAGCATAAAGCATCAACAGTGAGGCCCCATTTCTGCAACATCTCCGGTGTTATGTACCAGCGGGTCAACAATTTTAACGAATTTTCTTTTAGCCGTACACAACGTGAGAATCCGTGTGAGCGGTTCAAGATCTGCTGTGTTGTTTCTTCTGAAAAGCAACAACCCAACTCGCGTTCCCACTCAATTAAGTAGGAAGGCTTAAACACTTCAGCAGGTGTTATCCGAGATGCGTACATAGTAGAGAGAGAACATCGGGGAAATGAGGCCTCAAGTAGTTGTTGTTCAAACTGGGTGGCGCTGCGTGTAGTTGAATGGTTTAAATTAAAGGTTTTACAATTGAATTGAAAATGTCGTCGTTGTAGAAAGTTTGGGACAAAAGGTAAGAGGTGTTCCAAGAGAAACGTCTCAGAGGGCAGTGAACCATGCGGCATGAAGAATGATATGGGAACACGCAGTCGGGACCACAGGTCTAAGGAAATGGCGTCTATATCAGATGACGAGTTAGCGAACGGATAAGACTGGCCGGCAACAGCGGAGAGGGGAAGGGCGACAGACGTGAGTCTGACCCGTTGCGTTTCCATACAGTCATTAACCCCTTCAGCATCGGATTTCGTAGCACCTTAGTCGTGTTTCCCAAAGCGGGAACCCAAAAAGCAGCTCTATCCCTGCTCGACAGTAATTCCAGGTCTATTATGGCTGAGTCCGAGTTCCCAACATGTCTGCAGATGTCTAACCAGCGTAAGAGCTGTATTGATTCATAGTAGGTCTCCAAATCCGTGAGGTTAATACCTCCGGCTCTACGAGGTAGCCTCAAAATTTTATAAGCAACTCTACTTCTACCGCCCCTCCACAAAAAGTTCAGAAAGAGGCTCCGTACATTCTTAAAAAAGGACTTTGGTACAAACACAGGAGCAGCCTGGATAATGTACAGCAGTTTGGGCATTATATAAGAGACCAAATATGTTTTCCGGCCAAGCCAAGACATGAAGGGGACTCGTAGTGACTCAAGTCTCTTCCTAATCTTTTCCAGCGCCGGGATATGGTTATTCGGGAAGATCGCAGAAATATCTCTGCTCAACTTTATACCAAGATATATAATACCTCGTGACGGCCATTGGAAGGGAAACATACTGCGCAAAGTAGCAATGTGACATGAGGGGACCGACACATTTAAGGCCTCAGATTTCTGGTAGTTGACTTTGAAATTCGAGATCTCACCGAACATCTCGAAAATCTTCATCAACTCGGGAAATGCTTGCTGTGGGTCAGAGAGGAATAGTAACAGGTCATCAGCATATGCAGCCGTTAGATGGTGTCGCTCCCCAACTATGAGACCCCGCAACTGACTCCGAGTTCGGATCCATTGCAAAAGAGTCTCCATGCAAAGAACAAATAGGGATGGAGACAATGGGCATCCCTGCCTGGTTCCGTTGGCGACCAAGAACGAACGCGAGAAGGCACCGTTCACTTTGACTGAAGCCGTCGGTTGATTGTAGAGCGAGAAAATCGATGTCACAAAGGCCGGCGGCAGACCAAACCTCAGCAATACCGATCTCATGAAAGTCCAATCGATTCTATCAAATGCCTTCTCCGCGTCCGTCCCCAGCAACGCCAACGGAACTCCCCGACTCCCAGCATAATGTATTAAACTAAGAACTCGGCACGTGTTACTCTTGCCCTCTCTCCCAGGGACAAACCCCGTCTGGTCTGGGTGAATCAAGCGGGGTAGGAGACTCTGCAAGCGGGAAGACAATAATTTTGCCCATAATTTTACGTCTACATTTAGCAAGGAAATTGGTCTATAACTACTGCACAGGGTGGAGTCCTTCCCCTCTTTTGGTATCACAGCTATATGAGCCATCAGGGCCTGCGCCGGAAGCCCTTCACCCTGTGCTAGAGACCCGCACCATCGCTCCAATTGCGGCAGTAATACTTGGCTCAATTTTTTGTAATAAGTTATCCGAAGACCGTCAGGACCTGGGCTCTTCCCCGATGGGATGGACTTAAGTACCTGCAAGATCTCCTCCCCGCTGAAGGGTTTCATAAGAGCTGCCTGTTCTTCCGAAGAGAGAGATGGAAGTTGCAATGAGTTTAAAAAGGATTCGACCTTTCCCAGATGTGCACGTTGTTGGGATGAGGATCTGTTAGGGTGTAGACCATATAAGGTTTCATAGTAGGAACAAAACTGTTCCCCTATCAATTTAGAGGTGGACACCCGGGAACCATCCGGTTTGCGAATCGCGGAGATGAATGTGTTCGGCCGGGTGGCTCTAACATAAGCGGACATCAACTTACCACCGCGGTCCCCGTGAGCATACAGTCTCTGTCTCGCGTAGAGGAGGGACCTCATGAATTTCAAGGACAAATATGTCTTAAGTTTGGTCCTAGCTGACAGTAGTTCCTCCAATGTACTTTCCGCTTTGGATAACTTATGTGTTTGTTCAAGAGTGTTGATTGTGCGTAGAAGCGCATCAATCTCCTCATTGCGTTGTTTTTTCTTAAAGGAACCCAGAGACATAAACAAACCACGTACATAAGCCTTGTGGGCCTCCCATTGTATCGGGATAGAGACTTCTTCATTGTCATTTAGGGTAAAATATTCTTTAAGTTTCCCACTAAAGTCTCGCACAGTACTTTCGTCATTTAAAAAGGATTCATTAAGTTTCCAAGTGAAAGGACGATTGAACTCAGTAGGAAGGTGTAACTTCAAAGTTACAGGAGCATGATCCGAAATTGCTATATTACCAATGGAGACTCCTTCCACGCAAGACAGAGAACGCTTAGATAAAAAGACGTAGTCCAAGCGGTGGTAAGATTTGTGTACTATAGAATAAAAGTTGTAATCTCTCGCCAGAGGGTGGGCGGCTCTCCAGGTGTCCACCAGATCCAAAGCCGCCAGTGCCCGTTTAACAGCGGAAAGTTTAGAGTTCCCCACGAGAGGCCTCCTGCTGGAGGAATCCACAAGGGGGCACAACGCCAGATTTAGGTCCCCACCCAACACAATCGTACCCTCTGCAAAGGCCCGAACCTTGGGGAGCACTGACAGAATCCAAGGAGTTTGGTTGGTGTTTGGAGCGTATAACCATCTCCTAATTTGACTCTCTACCTAATGCTTTTTTTCCCCTCCAAAACAAATGTAAGCTAAGTAAATTTCTACAATATTGCCTACATAAATCAGACTGGTTTATTCAGGAAGCAGTGACATTACCCATTCGCCTCTCCAAGAGGGTAGAGCAATGAAAGTTGATTCATTTGTTGATATTGACTGAATATCAACCAATGAAAATCTGACATTGCTTCTGAATTTTGATTGAACAGAAAAATGTAAAAAACAAACCAATGAAACTGGCCCAGACAAAAAGGATGGTTCCCTTAACTTAATATTTTGTTGCACATTGTTTTGAAGCAACCTGTATGTCTCAATGAGACTTCTGCACCCGTTCACAGGTATTTTGGTCCACTCATTGTGAACAAACTCCACCAGGTTTGAAGGCACCTTCTCCAGACTGCAGGTCTCAGCTCCCTCCACAGATGTTCAATAGGATTTACAGTGGGTTCGGAAAGTATTCAGACCCCTTTTTTCCATCTTTGTTTCATTGCAGCTATTTGGTAAATGCACCCCATCTTGACTGGAAAAAAAAAAAACAAATGTAGAAATTTTTGCAAATTTATTTAAAAAGAAAAACTGAAATATCACATGGTTATAAGTATTCAGACCCTTTGCTCAGACACTCATATTTACATCACATGCTGTCCATTTTCTTGTGATCCTCCTTTAGATGGTTCTACTCCTTCATTGGAGTCCAGCTGTGTTTAATTACACTGAGAGGACTTGATTTGTAAAGGCACACACCTGTCTATATAAGACCTCACAGCTCACAGTGCATGCCAGACCAAATGAGAATCATGAGGTCAAAGGAACTGGTCAAGGAGCTCAGAGGCAGAATTGTGGCAAGGCACAGATCTGGCCACGGTTACAAAAGAATTTCTGCAGTACTCAAGGTTCCTAAGAGCATAGTGGCCTCCATAATCCTTAAATGGAAGAAGTTTGGGACCACCAGAAGTCTTCCTAGACCTGGCCGTCCAGCCAATCTGAGCAATCGTGGGAGAAGAGCCTTGGTGAGAGAGGCAAAGAAAAACCCCAAGATCACTGTGGCTGAGCTCCACAGATGCAGTAGGGAGATGGGAGGAAGTTCCAAAAAGTCAACTATCACTGCAGCCCTCCACCAGTTGGGCTTTTATGGCAGAGTGGCCAGACTGAAGCCTTTCCTCAGTGCAAGACACATGAAAGCCCGCATAGAGTTTGCTAAAAAACACAAGAAGGACTCCCAGACTATGAGAAATAAGATTCTCTGGTCTGATGAGATGAAGATAGAACTTTTTGGTGATAATTGTAAGCGCTATGTGTTGAGAAAACCAGGCACTGCTCATCACCTGCCCAAAACAATTACAACAGTGAAACATGGTGGTGGCAGCATCATGCTATGGGGGTATTTTTCAGCTGCAGGGACAGGACGACTGGTTGCACTTGAAGGAAACATGAATGCAGCCAAGTACAGAGATATCTTGGATGAAAACCTCTTCCAGAGTGCTTTGGACCTCAGACATGGCCGAAGGTTCACCTTCCAACAAGACAATGACCCTAAGCACACAGCTAAAATAACAAAGGAGTGGCTTCAGAACAACTCTGTGACCATTCTTGACTGGCCCAGCCAAAGCCCTGACCTAAACCCAATTGAGCATCTCTGGAGAGACCTGGAAATGGCCACCAATGTTCACCATCCAACCTGAGGGAACTGGAGAGGATCTGCAAGGAAGAATGGCAGAGGATCCCCAAATCCAGGTGTAAAAAACTTGTTGCATCATTCCCAAGAAGACTCATGGCTGTACGAGCTCAAAAGGGTGCTTCTACTCAATACTGAGCAAAGGGTCTGAATACTTATGACCATGTGATATTTCAGTCGTCTTTTTTAATAAATTTGCAAAAATTTATACATTTCTGTTTTTTTCAGCAAAGATTGTACATTAATGAGTGAAAAAATGAACTTATTTGCATTTACCAAATGGCTGCAATGAAACAAAGAGTGAAAAATTTAAAGGGGTCTGAATACTTTCTGAACCCACTGTAGCTCTGGTCTCATAGAAGCAACCTCAGAATAATCCAATACTTTGCTCTTTGCCATTCTTGGATGATTTTAGCTGTGTGTTTTGAGTAATTATCCTATTGGAGGAACCATGACCTGCAACTCAGACCAAGCTTTCTGACACTGGGCAGCACATTTCACTCCAGAATGCCTTGATAGTGTTTAGATTTCATTGTACCCGGCACATATTCAAGACACCCTGTGATAGATGCAGCAAAGCAACCTCAAAACATATCTGAGTCTCCTTTATGTTTCATAGTAGGTACAATGGTCATTTCTATGTATGCTTCGTTTTTGCATCTGTGAACATAGAGCTGATGTGACTTGCCAAATAGCTCCACTTTTGTCTCAACTTTCCAAAGGACAATCACCCAAAAACTTTGTGGCTTGTCAATATGCATTGTGGTATATTCCAGTCTTGTTTTTTTGTGATTTGCTTTCAGCAGTATTTTTTTTTCATCTGTCGTCTTCAATGAAGTCCATTTTGGCTAAGGCAGCAATGGATAGTGCAAACTAACACTGATGTGTCTTAACCTTGGAGTTCACCTCTAATCTCTTTGGAAGTTGTTCTGGGCTATTTGGTTAACAGTCGTATTATCTGTTTCTTCAATTTGTCATCAATTTTCCCCTTGTGGCCACGTCTAGGGTTGGGTACAGTACTATAGACCTTAAACTTCTGGATCATTGTGTCCAAAGGTGAAAACAGCAGATCACATAGGATGATAGAGATTTGCCGATGTCACCCCATATGTGCAGAGAGTTTGGCTATACGATGGCCAAGTAAAATTCAATTCTGTGCAAAACTTGGTAGGGAGGTTGTTCCAAACATATTGAAGGACAAACCAGATATATTCTGTGGATGTCGACTTGTGCAAATTCTATCTCTTCATGTAATCCCATACAGACTCAATGATAGATCGGGGCTCTGTTGGGGCCAAATTATCATTTCCGGGACTCATTGCTCTTATTTCTTGTCACAGATCATACAACATGGCAAGACTAAGGACAGCAACAATACAGAAGGTAGTTATACTGCATCAGCAAAATCTCTCCCAGGCAAAGATTTCAAAACAGACTGGGGTTTCAAGATATGCTGTTCAAGCTTTTTTGATGAAGCACCAAAAATTGGGCAATTTTGATGTCTTTAGATGCAGTGGTCGGCCAAGTAAACGTAGTGCAGCAGATGAAAGGCTCATCATGCTTACTCCCCTTCAAAATTGGAAGGTGTCCAGGAGTGCCATCAACTCAGAACTGGCAGCAGTCAGTGTGACTCAGCTAAACTATTAAGATGTTATACTGCAGTGGCGTAGCATGGGGGGAGGCGGGGGGGACGGTCCGCCCCAGGCGGCACATGTGTGGGGACGGCGCGGCAGCAATTCGGAATCCTCTCCTCTGTGGGAGAAGCGCGGAGGCACAGACTGTGCAGCAGCAGCAGCCCCGCGCTCCGCACTCCCCCGGGCACTGCCCCAGACAAAGGATGCGGCACCAGGAATCGGATGCTGGGGGCTGGGCACAGCGCTTGTAGCTCTCCGCTCGTGCACTACTGGCCCCAGACAGTACCACTTCATAACGACACAGACACTTCCTATGTGATCACAAGGCCGGGGTGGGCAGTGCAGTCAGTCACAGGAGGAAGTGAACAACAACAAGAGGTGTCTGGGTGACCTCCTGTAGCTGCAGCATGGTCCGGTCCGGCAGGAGATGAGGCTCCGTCCTGTCCGTGTGTCCTGAGCTGGGATCAGTCCTGGTAAGTCCTAATCTATGGATGGGGGATCTCTGTTATTGGTACACTTCTACCACTGCCAGAGAGATCTGTGTGCAACTTCTCAGCCCCTGTGTATGATCACCGCCGACCTCCATGATGTCATCTGCTGATGGGATTATTCCGAGGACTACAACTCCCAGCGGCGTGTGTCAGTGATGCAGCAGTAATGTGCAGTTATGAGCAGTATTGGGGCAGGGGACAAATTCCAGCAGGGTCAGTAATGGCAGATGGGACTGAATAGTAGGAAAGTATCTGTAGTCCAGGAGGTGTAGTAGTAGTAATGGCATGGGGTGCTGATCCTGGGGTATAAAGCTGACACTGATTATGTGGGCGGATGATACAACCACCAGGGCAGCATCATATGAAGCTTTTGCAGTGGTCGGACGCTCTGTGCTCGGATTCTGGGTGATTGGGGTAGTAGTGGGTGAGATGGGGGTAGTATTGGGTGAGATGGGGGTAGTAGTGGATGAGATGGGGTAGTAGTGGGTGGGATGGGGGTAGTAGTGGGTGAGATGGGGGTAGTAGTGGGTGAGATGATGGAGGTAGTAGTGGGTGAGATGGGGTAGTAGTGATGAGATGGGGAGTAGGGTGAGATGGGGGTAGTAGTGGGTGGGATGGGGGTAGTAGTGGGTGAGATGGAGGTAGTGGGTGAGATGGGGGTAGTAGTGGATGAGATGAGGGTAGTAGTGGGTGAGATGGGGGTGGGATGGGGGTAGTAGTGGGTGAGATGGGGGTAGTAGTGGGTGAGATGATGGAGGTAGTAGTGGGTGAGATGATGGAGGTAGTAGTGAGTGAGATGGGGATAGTAGTGGGTGAGATGATGGGGGTAGTAGTGGGTGAGATGGGGTAGTAGTCATACGGCCGCCTCATATTTCACTTCATGGTGTCAGTGGGGCATGTCCGCCAGGTTTATCAATTGGACAAAGTCCGTCTGCTGCGGTAAAGGGTCTGCAGCGCTCCCCCGACTTCTACGGCTGATCATATGGGGCGATAAACCTCGGACCCCCGACTAATCTAATATGAATGAACGGGCTATCAGGTTTTTTTAATATCTGGATGACATTTAATTTACAATTGGCGCGTGGTTTTGTGGGAATTAATAGGCAAATTGTAACCAGAGAAGCCCCCGCCGGCCCGCTTCTGGCTGAACCTGTAGGCAAGTTTCACCCGTATGCCAGTCGGGGTCCGAGCACGAATCCCAAAAATGGGGGTCACCTGACCCCAGACATATGAGAGTTTGGGGAGCCGCGGATGGTCCCTACTTGGACCATGAATTATTCTACCTGTCTTACTGTCCAGAGATCCATTCACAGTTTTATGGTCTTCACAGCTGAAATCATGAAGCCTTTCCTGCTTGCTCAGAGCTTTCTCTGGTTTTTGTCTTTACATTGGGCACCAAGAGTAAAAATGGTGTTTCCCTGCATAATAGGCGCTCCGCTAAGACTCTGCTCAGAGTAGTGGAGAGTGCTCTACTGTGCGCCATGTTGGGGACTGGGTCCAGCAGCTATAAGGCAACGGTAAGCCTGTACGTGCCCGGGACTTTACCGCATGTTTGTCCCATGTCAGTGAGCAGAGACTAGACCTGTGGGATACACTGGGCCGGGCACTACTGACCCCAGCAGGGCTAATGACTGCAGAGTGCAGACAGCATCGTCCATCATGTCCTGCTCCGCCCTCAGGAGCCTCTCCTCTCATGGGGACGTTAGAGAACTTACAGAAACTTCTTGATGCTCTGTGATGCCAGTCATACCTCAGCTGTCCCCAGCCATGCCAGCTCCGTGTACCAGAAGCCTGTGCTTGCTGGGCTCTGTAGTGCAGGTGTTCAGCTCTCACCCTGCATGAATCTACAGCTGGCATCTTTGGGCACAGGTTTTTCTAAAATACAGATATTTTTGGCTAAAAATCATTTTTGTAGTTTTGCCTGTAAGGTTGAACAGTGCACATCTTTCTTAATGAATGTAAAATGATTTTTAGCCCCAAATGCATATAAGTAAGAAAAACCTCCCCAGAGGCGGAGAGCCCCTCTAATGTTGTCTAGGGTGGGTTCACACAAGCGTGTAACAGATGAGCCTCCTCCAGGAGAGTGGGCTGACAGTCTCTCCCTTGTCATCCGTGTGCTGTCCATCTACAATCCGTTTTTACTCCGCAGCTATCCTGGCACAGAATTGCTATGTGTTGGTTAACGTCTCATGCTATACTGTGTCACTGGGCGGCATCCGATATTTTTTTTACGCACCCATAGCCTTGAATGGATGAGTCTCGTCCGAGTTACAGAAGAGATCAATGTTTGCTGCAATTTTCTTTTTTTCACATGCAGATTCAATCAGTGAAGAAAGATCACTAATCTGCATGGCCCCATTGACTATCACTGGTCCAAGAACTATTTGTTTTTTTTTTCCATACGCCGCACTCGGACCAAAAATACTCTTGTGTGAACGAGCCCTTAAAGTGCAAACTGGGATCTGGGGCTTTTGAGATTCAGCACAGTAGTTTATATTAGGCCATTTTCTGCGTTTTTCTGACTTTGATAAAGTCCCTCGTGAGGCGCACCATTTCTTTTCGGTGTTATATTTAAATATATATTAAATTTGTCTAAATTGATTTTCCATAAAATAAGGTACAATTTGCTCCAGTTTTTGGTACAGCTCCATTAGTAAATGTGGCTGAGTGTGTCTCCAGGACCATATGGATTTACAATATGGTATATAACGCATATGCAGATTTTCCTCATTGAATGCATTTCTATGGGGAAAATCTGCACCACTTAGACCACGTTCACCTGCTCAGTATTGGTGAAAGTATGTTACATCAGTATTTGTAAGCCAAAATCAGGAGAGGAACAATCACAGGAAAAGTATAATAGAAACACGTCACCACTTCTGTATTTATCACCCACTCCTGGTTTTGGATTACAAATACGGAGGTAAAAACTCACCATCTACTCAGTGGCGTAGCGTGGTGGGGCGGTCCGCCCCAGGCGGCACGTGTGTGGGGGCGGAGCGGCAGCAGCAGCAATTCCTCTCCTCTGTGGGTTATCAACGACCAAAGGGGCGGCAAATTTTTCGACCGCCCCGGGCGCCACAAACAGTTGCTAGCCACTGTTATACTGTTCTGAAAAGTCTGTCCATAAGTGGTTTTCATAGAAGAACTGGAGGCAAAAAGCCATACCGCCATATTTTTACATGGAAACAAGGTCAAGTGGCTCATCTATGGACAAAAACATAGGAGCTGGGGTATAGAAAAATGGTAGGAGGTACTCTGGACATAAGAAACAAACTTTGAAATATTTGTTTTTAACAAAAGTCTGTTTGCCAAAAAGGCTGGAGAATCTTACAATAATGTGTGTTTGCGGCAACAGTGAAGCATGGTGGAGGGTCCTTGGAAGTTTGGGAGTACATTTCAGTAACTAGCGTTGGGGACTTGGTCAGTATTAATGGTGTCCTCAATTCTGAGAAATACAGGCGGATAATTATCCGTTATGCAATAATATTGACACCATATAAATAAAATTAATATTATACATGTGTAAAAAATACACTTTTGAACAGTGAAGAATTTTAACACTGGAGAGATAAATAGCAATATATAGAACATTTCAACAGTTTTTTTTTCCAAATATGTTTCTTTCTCTTGTATCAAATCCCAAAAAGGGACTAAGTGTAATGCTTTCTTTTTCACATGAATATGCCCCTATTACTCACTGTATGCAGTTCTTCTTAGACTTAGGGTCCATTTGCACTGGCCATTAATTGGAAACGAGCATTCCCAATCATTTCCCGATTATCAGCCTGTTTAAACAGACTGCCAATTACCCGATGAAGGAGCAAAATGCTCATTTGTTGGGTGAAATGATTTTTCAATTAGCTTAAAGATTATTGTTCTGGGCATCCCAACATCCTTTGAAGGCAAGACATATTCTGCTGAGAACAATGATATTTTGTGCACACAGAACGATTGTGGTAACAATTCTGCATTTATGGAAGTGCGGTTGGTCTGTCTAAACAGACTATTAAATTACAGCTGTTCGTTTTGTCTGTAGCCGATCGATAGTCATTTAACAGCCATGGTTGGCCAGTGTGAATGCACCCTTAGTCACTCTCTTCCAATATGGTACAATTTTTGTTTACACTCTCTTCCATATGTCACCATTCATTTCTGTGAACACATCATGGTCTTGGACACTATTTATTTTTGTGTACACGTTCTTCTGTATGTTATTTGTTTCTTTACACACGCTCTTCTATAAGTTATTTCTGTTCACATGCTCTCCCATATGTTATTTCCGTGTACATGTTCTTCTAAAGGGCATTTCTGTTCACATGCTCTTGTATACGTTATGTATTTCTTTATACGTGCTCTTTTACAGATCATTTAATTCTGTGCACACGCTCTTCTATAAGTTATTTATTTTTTTAGTACACAAGCTCTTCTACACATTATTTATTTCTGTTCACACACTGTTCTACATTTGATTGATTTCTGTGTTCACACTCTTCTATAGGTTATTTATTTAGGTGTTTGTATTCATATCTTAATTTCTGTACACACAATCTAATACATGTTATTTATTTCCATGCTTTCTCTTTTTTCTATTTCTGTGTACACACTTTTCAACATGTTATATATTTCTGTGTACACACTCTTCTATATGTAATTTCTTTCTGTGTAAATGCTCTTCTATATGTAAATTATTTGTGTACACTCTTTTCCGTGTTGCTTATTTCTGTGTTCATGCTCTCCTATATGTAATTTATTTCTGCGTACATGTTCTTCTATATGTACTTTATTACTGTGCACATGCATTTCTATAGGTTATTTATAGTGTTTGATTCATATCTTAATTTCTGTCACACAATTAATACTGTTATTATTTCATGCTTCTTTTTTTATTTCTGTGTACACACTTTAACATTATATATTTCTGTGACACACCTTCTATATAATTTCTTCTGTAATGCTTTCTATATTAATTATTTGTGTACACTCTTCGGTTGCTTATTCTGTTTCATGCTCTCCTATATGTATTATTTCTCGTACATGTTCTTCTATAGTACTTATCTGTCACATGCATTTCTATAGGTTATTTTTTAGGTTTTGTATTCATATCTAATTCTGTACACACAATCTATACATGTTATTTATTTCCATGCTTCTCTTTTTTCTATTCTGTGTACACACTTTTCACATGTTATATATTTCTTGTACACACTCTTTATATGTATTTCTTTCTGTGTAATGCTCTTCTTATGTAATATTTGTGTACACTCTTTCGTGTGTTATTCTGTGTTCATGCTCTCCTATATGTAATTTATTTCTGCTATGTTCTTCTATATGTACTTTATTACTGTGCACATGCTTTCTATAGTATTTATTAATTCTGTTTACCCTGTTTACGTATATTTATATCTTAACCGAAAAATTAACTGGAATAAGTTTTATTTATATTGTGTATGCCTCTCTCATGTTATCTACTTCTGTGTACATGCTCTTCTATAGTTTTTTTTTTCTGCACACATGCTCTCTACATGTTATTTATTTCACGTAGACTCTTCAATTGTTACTTATTGTGTTACTTGCTTTCTAAGTTATTATTTGTGTACACATTATTTCTGTCTCATGCTCTTCCCATGTTATTTATTTCTGTGTACATGCTCTTCTATATGTTATATATTTCCATGTCACACTTTCTATAGATTATTTATTCAGTGTACATGCAAAATTACATGAACACCCGATTCTTACACTATGGCTGGTCCGAACAATGAAAGCAATTGTTACCATCCACCTTTCGTGTCTCCCCTTTTTCCTCATAGATTGTAAGCTTGCGAGCAGGGCCCTCATTCCTCTTGGTATCTGTTTTGATCTATGTGTTTATTGTTACGCTGTAATGTCTATTGTCTGTACAAGTCCCCTCTATAATGTAAAGTGCTGCGGAATATGTTGGTGCTATAGAAATAAAATTATTATTTCAGTGTACATGCTCTCCTAAATGTTATACATTTCTGTGTGCACACTCTTCAATATGTTATATATTTCCGTGTACACGCTCTTCTATAGGTAATTTATTTCCGTGTACACGCTCTTCTATAGGTAATTTATTTCTGTGTACGTGTTCTTCTATATGTTGCATATTTCTGTGTCCACGCTGTTCTATATGTTATATATTTATCTGCACACACTCTTCTACATGTTATTTTATTTTCATATTATTAATTCTGTGTGCACGCTCTTCTACATGTTATTTTATTTTCATATTATTAATTCTGTGTGCACGCTCTTCTACATGTTATTTTATTTATTTGTATGTACACTCCCATCTATTTGTTATGTATTTCTGTGTGCACGCTCTTTTATATGTTATGTATTTGTGGACATGCTCTTCTATAGGTAATTTATTTCAGTGTACATGCTTTCCTATGTTATATATTTCTATGTACACCTTCTATATGTTGCATATTTCTGTGTACACACTTCTCCATGTTATATATTTATCTGCACACACTCTTCTACAGGTTATTTTATTTATATATTATTAATTCTGTGTGCACGCTCTTCTACATGTTATTTATTTGTACGTACACTCTCTTTTATATCTGTTATTTATTCTGTGTACATGCTTTCCTAAATATTGCTATTTATTTCTGTGTCCATTAAAGCAAAGTAACTTTTTACAACTTGCACAAACCACGATTGCTTTTTTTAAAAAAAAAAAAATGTTTTCGGAGCTGTAACAATACTTTGTGATTATCCTAGTGCTCAGTACAGAATGTAAATCAGACTGAAGCGTAATATGGCAAAGCCATAAATGGATAATAGGCTGTATTGTTAGAGGCCGGGTATAATCTTACTCCAAGACACTATATAGCAGACTGATTAGAATTTCTAATTTATGGAAAAGTATGCATTCTACTCATATGTAGATATAATCCATCCAGAGAAGAGGTTGTGTGGGGGGTGAATATGTTAATAATCTTTTTGTAATATTCAGTGTATTGGCGAAGCGGGAAAGCATTCGTGTAGGTTCACTTAAAGAACATTGCTTTATCCTGTTGTTTTTTTTTTAATCAGTAAAGGAAATCTAGATTCTGTTTTGGCTGAAATCCTACAACAGATTGAGGAGGCATAGATTTCTGTTTTACATGTTAAAAAGGGGTCAGCTAGCTGGCCATTAGCATCTGAATAGTTGATACAGGCCAGCTATGGATTGAAATACATTGCACTGTATTATACAGGAGAACACTTGAAGCTTTTTTTTGTACATTGCATTTCCTGCCTGTGGTCTTTTGTTTTCATAAAGGTGTAAAACCATGAGGAGCCCCAAACAGCTTCTCTTTTGTTAAGTTAATTAGGTCAAACTCTCAAAGATATTTATCAAAATGATGCAGAGAAAAAAAAATCTCTAGAAGCTTGGGTACGATTTTCTTCGAATAAAAGGCGTCTCGATAAATTTTAACAGACTAAAGAGGAATATTCTCACATATACACAAGGGATTAAGCTGGGTTTTTTTCTGTGACAGTTTTGGTAATGCAGAAAACCTTTTTTTTTCACTTCTTATTTAACTCTCACAGCCTCAGCAGCAAAATAATAGATCCAGATGCAAAACCTTTATTGATAAGTCTTGTACAGAGATTGTAGGCACTGGCACTTTTTAACATTTTGTAGCTGTTAAATTGGGATTTGTCATGGATACAGCTCTTTTGAAATAGATGCCCTAATAAAACTAATGATTGCTGCTATATCCACTTTGCAGTTCCTGCAAACCCTGTTTATGGGTGTAAGTGGCAGTACACTATATATCTTAATTGTAAAGTGCTACGGAATAAACTTGGCGCTATATAGACTGCCCACCCCACAAGAGGCCACAAGTTGAATGGCCGTCAAGTGACTGAACTGCTAGACTTAGGGAGTTTTGTGACACTTGTGAGGGCCACATGTTCTCTCCAGCTCATCAAAGCAAAAGGTGGCTTTTTTGAAGAACCTAGAATATAAGACATAATTTCAGTTGTTACACACTTTTTTGTTAAGTATATAATTCCACATGTGATAATTCATAGTTTTGATGCCTTCAGTGTGAATTTACAATTTTCATAGTCATGAAAATACAGAAAAATCTTTAAATGAGAAGGTGTGTCCAAACTTTTGGTCTGTACTGTACAAAGATCATAGAACACGAGGTTCTGATGGAACCCAATGTGCGGGTGAACTTGAACCCTATCAAATTCCCGAGCCCAAGAGCTGATCTCCGAAGAAGTAAGGCGTTTGTTGAATATCGGAGTCATCGCGGAATCCAAGAGTGGGTGGTCTAGCCCGATTGTCCTGGTTTGAAATGCCAATGGCGAATGGAGATTCTATAACAATTATAGGAAGCTGAATGAAGTAAAGCTAATTTAGAGACTCGGGCCGGCAAGATTCATAACCACCTTGGATTTGATAAAAGGATATAGGCAAATCCCCATGTCACAAGAAGTTCGACGGATGCTTCCAATACGCTCCGATGCCTTTTGACCTGCAGGGAGCCCCAGCCACCTTATAGAGGGCTATGGACTGGATCCTCGCACCCCATAAGAATTACATCGTGGCATACCTGAACAATATTGTAATCTTTAGCCCGGATTGGGGAAGTCATCTGCGAAAGGTCCAGGTGATGTTTGATGATGATAGGAAGGAAGGCGGAGTTTTGATAAAAAAAAAGTGCCATGGGGAAAGAAGAGGCTGATACTTAGGATATGTAATAGGTAGAGGCGAGATCAAACCCCAAATCATTAAAGTGGACGAAATCTGGGAATCGTGCAATTCTACAGGAGATTTATTCCAAACTTTGCCATGATGGCCGCACCCCTGACCAACCTTCTTAAGGGGACCAAATCAGCTATGGCCAAATGGACTGTGGAGGCGGAGACGACCTTTCAAGAACTGAAAATAGCTTTGTGTAAGCATCCAGTTCTGGTTGCCCCGACATTAAGAAGGAATTTGTACTCCAGACAGAAGTCAGTTTAGGAGCAGTCCTTTCTCAGGAGATATTCAAAGGGGCTCCCTGTTCTCTACCTGAATGGGAAGCTGTCAGCATATGAGAAAAAGTATTCCATCGTAGCAAAGGAATGTATAGCCATAAAGTGGGTTGTGGACACATTGAGATACTATCTGTTAGGGTGAAAATTTAAATTAGTATCAGAGCATACCCCACTCAGGTGGATGAGAGAGAAAGAGGGAAAAATGCTTGAGTTACCCACTGATTTCTAGTCCTGCAGGATTTCAGCTTGCATGTGGAACACAGAGATACATGGTATGCTGATGTTCTCTCTAGAATCCTGTGTCTATTGTTTTAGGCAGAGGGGGTGTGTAAGGTGGTTCCCGGCACATAGTTGATGGGAGATATGTATCATGGTGGTGGTTGTCCTCTATGATGTGAACCTGGAGTCTTGCTCTAGTGCACATAATACAAAGAGGCTGGTTTTGTGCATCTGGGCCAGGTTTTATGGGTACCCTGAGAGATAGGCGGGTCTGGATGCCCACATACCCCACCCCTGGGTGTGGTTCACAAGGTAAAATGGAGTCTGTTTGTTTGACACATGGTCTGTATGTGAATGTAAGAAGGCTTCTTCTGTTTTATCTCCAGAATGAGCCGATATGCTGCATGCTATCCAGCTTGGTTGTCCTGGACTATCTCTAAAGGGCCCGTCTCACATAGCGATATCGCTACCGAGATCGCTGCTGAGTCACTAGTTTTGTGACGCAGCAGCGAGCTCACCAGCGATATCGCTGTGTGTGACATTCAGCGAACATCAGCCCCCCTGCCGGGTATCGTTGATCGTCGCTGAAATGTCAGGACCTTTTTTTGATCGCTGGTTTCCCGCTGACAGGCACGCATCGCTTACCAGCGATCCGCTGGTAACCAAGGTACACAGCGGGTTTCCAGGCGCGGGGCTGTGCCTAGAAACCCGCTGTGTACCTTGGATACCAGCGCCCTGATGCAGGGAGCTGGTATCCAAGGTACACAGCGGGTTTCCAGGCACCGCGCAGCGCTTGGAAACCCGCTGTGTACCTTGGATACCAGCTCCCTGCATCAGGGCGCTGGTATCCAAGGTACACTGCGGGTAACTAAGCGATGTTACCCGCAGTGTCGCTGTCCCAGATCGCTGCCTGAGCTGCCTGTTTGGCAGCTCAGCAGCGATCATGCAGTGACACACCAGCGATCCTGACAAGTGCATATCATTGTCGGGATCGCTGGTGTATCGTTATGTGAGACCCAGCCTTAAGTGACTTTGTTAAGAACTGTTTACTTTGTTTTGCCTGCACTGAATTATTTTCCTTTACTTGTGGCATGGTTTCTGGAGCATCAATACACCAGCATGGATATTTAAATGGAAATTGTTACTGTGTTACCTCACCACGCACCCAAGTGATTATCATTACCATACTACATATAATCAGATGTTTAGCCGAGCAGTGACTTCAGATATTTTTTATCTGTATTTATATTTTTTTAGTATGCTTACTTATACAGCACCATCATATTCTGCAGCATTTTACAGACATCATAATCACTGTCCTCACTGTACAGTGTAAGCTCTTGTGGTCATCAGGGTCCTCTATCTCTCTCTTTCCTGTACAGTGTAAACTTTAATGATCAGCGGGTCCTCTCTCCTGTCAGAGGTGTATCTAGCTTGGTGCTCCTCACATGTATATATGGTATTTTAACAAAACAATAACAGACTAACCTAAGCTAGTCAGTGGGTATGACTAAAACTGCTGGTATACCTGTGAGGGCTGTTGGTGATATAATAAGAATTTGCTATGGTCCACAATAGAATAGTCTAAAATTTAATTTCTCCCCCTATAATGTCCTCAGATTTCAGCCCCCATAATGTCCTCAGGTTTCTGCCCCCGCAATGTCCTCAGATTTCTGCCCCATAATGTCCTCAGATTTCTGCCCCCGTAATGTCCTCAGGTTTCTGCCCCCATAATGTCCTCAGGTTTCTGCCCCCATAATGTCCTCACTCAGGTTTCTGCCCCCATAATGTCCTCAGATTTCTCCCCCTCCCCCCATATGTTCCTCATATTTCTCCACCACATGCATGTCTGCCCCTGGCCTTGCTCCTCACACACTGTCCTCAATTTACTGCCCCTGCTCCCTCCCTATCCATGTGTCTGCAGCCATCCCCCAATCTCACATATTTCCTTGCACTGACTCCATATAGTGTCCTGACCCCAACCATCCCTTCCTAGCCCCCCAGAGCATGTCCTAATTTCCACCATTAATCTTCTTCGGTGTCATCAGCTCCATTACCCGTCTGGAGCACTTACCACCAACTGCAACGCTGCCTCACTGCCTGACTGTGTCTTCGCCTCTGAAGAGCCGGCGTGTAACGTGATCATGTGACCTGTCACGCTGCTGGCTCTTCATTGATGCGGAAGTGCCGGCGGCGGTCAGGGCTTACATCAAGTGAGTAAGTCATGTGTACTAGCGTCTGAAGGCACCTGAAGACGCTAGTACAGCAACGCGCAGCACTTTCTCTGAGCCGGCTGTCAGTTTCAGCCCCGACTCCCCCCCTGGCTACGCCTCTGTCTACTGTAGAGTGTAAGCTCTTATGAATGGTCGGCGGGGTCCGCTGTCTTTCCCCTGTAGAGTCTAAGCTCTTATGGGCAGCAGGGTCCTCTCTCTTTCTCCTGTAGAGTCTAAGCTCTTATGGGCAGCAGAGTCCTCCTTTCTATTGTATAGTGTAAGCTCTTAGGGCTCATTCCCACTTGCGATGAAATCGGATTGCATTTGGACCAATGTTATTCTATCATTGTGTGTTCATCTTTGATTTTTTTTCAAGCTCAAATCGGATCATGATCGGACTGGAAAAAAATCGCAGTATGCTGCGGAAATAGGATCACATTTGGCAATAGAAGTCAATGGGTGTGAGAAAAAAATTGCACAGCACTTGGACCATACGAGTGCTGTCCGCTTTTTACACACTGTTGTCCTTTGAAAAGCCGGCAATTCATCTGCCGCGCACAGTAAAATCACAGCGGGACCCGACAGTAATGAATAGATAGAATACATACGGTATAGAAACATAGACTTGATAGATATAAAGATGTCAGTGACATATACAATTAGTACAGTGCAGTGTAGCTTACTGTACGTATATTTAATTATTAAAAGATTATTTTTCTGAAAAAAATGGCGTGGGCTCCCTTGTAATTTTCTTAGCCATCAGAGGGAAAGCTGACAGCTGGGGAAGATGTTTATAGCCTGGGAAAGGGGTTATACCCATGGAGCTTCTCTGGCTATTAATAGCAGCTCACAGCTGAATACTTTACTGGTTATTAAAATTGGGGACCCCACCAAAAAAATGACTTGGGGTCCCCCTATAATTAATAACCCGCATAAGCTAGGCAGACAGCTGAGGGGTGATATTAATAATCTAGGAAGGGGCCATGGACATTGCACCCCCCTGCTAAAAACATCAGCTCTCAGCCACCCCAGAAAAGGCTCAACTATAAGATGTGCCAATTCTGTCACTTAAGCCCCCGTCACACTAAGCGAGATCGCTGAAGCGTCAACGATTTTGTGACACAACAGCGACCTAGCCAGCAATCTCGCTTAGTGTGACACACAGCGATGATCAGCCCCCCTGCTGGGTATCGCTGATCGTCGTTGAATGTCCTGGACCATTTTTTCATCGTTGGTCTCCCGCTGGCCAGCGCGCATCGCTGCTTGTGACAGCGGGAGACCAACGATCAGCGACCTCCCAGCGCGTACCACAGAAGCTGGGAGCTGGTATCCAGGGTACATATCGGGTAACTAAGCACCGCGCGGTGCTTAGTTACCCGATGTGTACATTGGATACCAGCTCCCAGCGCGTACAGCAGAAGCTGGGAACTGGTATCTTGGGTACATATCGGGTAACTAAGCACCGCTGCCTATGTGACAGCTCACCAGTGATCAGCTAACAATGTCCCAGCGATCCCATCCACGTCGGATCGTTGGTGGGATCGCTTGGACATTGAAGAGTGTGACTGGACCCTTAGCCTCACTCTTCCCACTTGCCCTGATGCAGTGGCAAGTGGAGTGATAGTTGGGGGGGTTGATGTCACCTTTGTATTGTCAGGTGACATCAAGACCAGAGGTTAGTAATGGAAAGGCGTCTATAAGACTCCCCCCTTACTAACCCCATAGCCAAATTGTATTAAAACACACACACACCCACAATAAAGTCCTTTAATTGAAAGAATGACACTGACTCCTTCAATCAATCTCAATATTTTTAGCCTGGGGGAGCAATATCCATGGCCCCTTCCTATGCTATTAATATCAGCCCGTAGATGTCTGCCTAGCTTTTGCTGGTTATTAATTATAGAGGGACCCCAAGTCATTTTTTTGGGGGTCCTCCATTTTAATAACCAGTAAAGGCTAAGTATACAGCTGTGAGTTGATATTAATAGCCAGGGAAGGTCCATTTGTATTATCCCCTTTCCAGGCTATAAACATCTTCCACCAGCCATCGGCTTTCCCTCTGCTGGTTAAGAAAATTACGCGGGATCCCACGCCATTTTTTTCAGAAAAATAATCTTTTAATAAATAAATGTATTAGTAAGCTGCACATGCACTGTACTAATTATATATATGGCTGATATCTTTAGAACTATCTATTCTATGTGTTTATACTGTATGTAATCAATCTATTCTATCCTGTTGGGTCCCTCTGTGATTTTACAATTGCCAGATTTTCAACTGCATCTGTCTATCTATCTATCTATCTATCTATCTATCTATCTATCTATCTATCTATCTATCTATCTATCTATCTATCTATCTACATATATGTGGTGTGTTTTGAAGAATATTTCCTTTGAAAACTATGCGTAAATGACATAGAGCAATTCTCTATGTAAAAGCTCATGTTAAAATTGCATTGCAATCGGATTGCAATCGCACTGCATTTGGATGTAAATCGGATGCTAGGTGTTAAAAATCGGATTGTACTCGCATAAAAAACACGACACTCGTCTGATTTTGCAAGAACAAAATCGGACCGATTTTAAAATCGTTATTGTGTCTCCCGCCTTATGGTCAGGGGGTCCTCTCTCTCTCCTGTAGAGTGTAAGCTCTTATGATCAGTGGAGTCCCCTCTGTCTCATGTCAAGTGTAAGCTCTTATGATCAGCAGAGTCCTCTGTCTCTCTTCTATAGTTTGTGAGCTCTTACGGTTCTCTCTCCCCATGTGTATTTTCCGAGCAAGTACAAACTTAACAGTATTGAAATTTGCGCAAATTTTTGTTGCAAATCAAATTTTTGGGAAAAACTCTGTAAATCGGCATTGCTGGTTATTTTCTTTAGACAACTGTTTGCCCTTCTCTGACAGCTATTCTTCCCAACCCTTATAAACATGTGTGCTTTGCACAGCTGAGTTTGCATTCATACTGAGTGAGGGGAAGGATTAGGCCTCTGCTAGATATGTTTGTTGATATGCAACTGCCTTATTGTTTTAATTTTTGACAATCCAGGAAAAGTGTTTGGAAGACATTGAACTAATGTATATGGCTCTGTTCACATCACATTCAATGGGACCCTGTGGACAGTGCCCCCAATGTATGTCTTAAATGTATGTAAATGTATACCAGTGCTGTTCTTTATATTTGCCATTTCTTCCCAATGTAAAATAAAAATGTATACTGCAGAGAGCACCTTTTTTTTTTTCTTTTTTGTCGGACAATAGGTAAAGACAAAACTTGCAGTTTCCCTGAGTTGTCATTGCATTCAGGGAACATGAAAATAGTCAGGAATTAAACCACAAAGTTTATAACAAAGTTTCTTTTTTTTTTTTTCTTGTACAGTGATTTAAGATTTATTAAAAAAAAATCTGGAAAAATTTATTTCCAAAGCTCAAATATTTCCAAAATTATGAATCACAATTACAGAACTAAAGGGAAATGAGTAATGACAAAGCTGTCTCACACAAAATCCGACTATTAATGTATTCACTCATGCAAGGATCCTCTTTATGATTCATTGTTAGTTGATGTCACTGATTTAAAGGGATCTTTCATCTGGTTATCAGTGAGTCATAGTGCAGTCTGATTGTGGCCTAAACACTTCTGTAGTCTTCTGATGATCGGAAATGTTTTATGTTGTTTTAATTTACTAACAACATTTGGAGTTTTTTACTTTTCTATTTATCATATTGTATAATAATTAGATACTCTACATAAATACATCGGGGCATATTTATCAAGCTAAATGCAGCTGAAATTTGGCATAATTTGTGCCCCCCAAAAATAGTTTTTCTTGACTTGCATTATATTTGTTATGTATTTTAGACAATTTCTGACCCTTGTGTTAAAGGGGTCTTGTCCTCCCAGAAAAGGGGTGTAGTTTGCTGGAAAAGGGGTGCAACACTGCAGCAAACATGACGTCAGTGCTGCAAACCATAAAAGACCCCAGTAGCAGTGGCGGAGACTCAGCGTTGGACCTGAGGACGGTGAGTAAGCTCAGTTTGTTTTGGGGAGGGTGAGTCGAGAACAGTTTAATTCTTAGTTTTTATACAAACCGTGCTTGGGAAAAATAATTTTCTGATACATGAAAACACTCTTCAAAGGGTTTTCCGGCATGTAACATTTGTTGACCTGTCTGTAGGATAGGTCATCAATATGAGATCAGTGGGATTCGAGATCGCAGCAGTCAATGAGCAATATATTACACCCCATTCATCACTTATATCCAGCCACTGCTCGATCAGATTTCAGTTCATCAATGGATGTGCCGGATGTGAGACCCCAACCAATCTCATACTGATCGATCTTATTGATCGAGCATCACTTGTTAAATCCCAGACAACCCCTTTAATTGGCAGAGCCTTTGCTACTTTTCTCCTCATTCATCAAATTTGAAATTTGGCAAGATTAATTGGTTTATTCACTAAGAAAACATAGATTAGACCAAATTTATTAACCGGTCAAAGGAACAATTACTGATGACAAAATTTATTTTTTCATAGAAGACCTAGTAAAACTTTTTTAGGGTTAGAATGGCAATTTTTCTTTAGAGGTGTGTGCCATCTGTTAAAATTTGGGAAGCTGCAGAGAGAGACAGAAGTGCACACAAATATGGCAGTACCGTCTGATAAGAAGAAAACAAAAGCGATATTAGTGCTCACCTGGAGGAGTTGTGTACAGGCACAACATCTATTAAAGGGTGGGTAACCGATGCGGCTGCCCCATGGCTGGAGGAGACATTTCTTCCAGATTTGTATTATCCAGAACGGAGAAAGTCACGTCAGGTGGGCTGCGCTGTGGGAGTAAAAAGACCCGTGGCGTTCCAAATAAGTTTTTTTTTATCAATACCAATGTGTTTCAATGCCAGACTTTTGCCCTTCTCAAGGTAAAAAAAACAAATGGGAACATTCTTTTTCTAACCTTGAGAAAGGCGCTGAAATGCGTTGGTGTTAATAAAAAAAAATTCTCCTTTTGAACTCCAAGGGTCCTTTACCTCCATGGCGCAGCCTGCCTAACGTCACTTTCTCCATTTTGGCTAAAGTATTAAATTTTAGACCAAAGCACAGAATTCCACTGGTCTAATGTCCATTTCTTGTGTTCTTTAGCCCAAACAAGTCTCTTCTGCTTGTTGCCTGTCCTTAGCAGTTCTTTCCTAGCAGCTATTTTACCATGAAGACCTGCTGCACAAAGTCTCCTCTTAACAGTTGTTGTAGAGATGTGTCTGCTGCTAGAACTCTGTGTGGCATTGACCTGGTCTCTAATCGATTTCTGAGGCTGGTGACTCGGATAAACTTATCCTCGGAAGCAGAGGTGACTCTTGGTCTTCCTTTCCTGGGGCGGTCCTCATGTGAGCCAGTTTCTCTGTAGCGCTTGATGGTTTTTGCAACTGCACTTGGGGACACTTTCAAAGTTTTCCCAATTTTTCGGACTGACTGACCTTCATTTCTTAAAGTAATGATGGCCACTCATTTTTCTTTACTTAGCTGCTTTTTTCTTGCCATAATACAAATTCTAACAGTCTATTCAGTAGGACTATCAGCTGTGTATCCACCAGACTTCTGCACAACACAACTGATGGTCCCAACCCCATTTATAAGGCCAGAAATCCCACTTATTAAACCTGACAGGGCACACCAGTGAAGTGAAAACCATTCCCGGTGACTACCTCTTGAAGCTCATCAAGAGAATGCCAAGAGTGTGCAAAGCAGTCATCAAAGCAAAAGGTGGCTACTTTGAAGAATCTAGAATATAAGACATAATTTCAGTTGTTACACACTTTTTTTGTTAAGTATATAATTCCACATGTGTTAATTCATAGTTTTGATGCCTTCAGTGTGAATTTACAATTTTCATAGTCATGAAAATACAGAAAAATCTTTAAATGAGAAGGTGTGTCCAAACTGTCGGTCTGTGCTGTGTATATAAATATACAGCTCTGGCAAAAATTAAGAGACCACCACATCAAAACCCTGTCATGGCCAGCCCAATCTCCAGACCTGAACCCTACTGAAAACCTCTGGAATGTAATCAAGAGGATGATGGATAGTCACAAGCCATCAAACAAAGAAGAACTGCTTAAATTTTTGCGCCAGGAGCTGTGTGAAGGCAAGCATGCCAAGACGCATGAAAGCTGTGATTAAAAATCATGGTTATTCCACAAAATTTTGATTTCTGAACTCTTCCTGAGGTAAAACAGTAGTATTGCTGTTTCAAAATTATTATGAACTTGTTTTCTTTGCATTATTTGAGGTCTGAAAGCACTGGTTCTTTTATTTAATTTTGACCATTTCTCATTTTCTGAAAATAAATACAAAATTTATTGCTTGGAAACTCGGAGACATGTCAGCATGACATGTCATAGCAATTTACATTTTACTCAAAAATATACCTATAAAGAGAAAAATCAGACAAACTGAACATTTTGCATTGGTCTCTTAATATTTGCCAGAGCTGTATATGTATATATATATATATATATATATATATATATATATATACTGTATATATATATATACACACACACGTGGTCAAAATTGTTAGTACCCCTTGTTTAATGACAGAGAAACAGAGAAACCCACAATGGTCACAGAAATACCTTGAATCTGACAAAAGTAATAATAACTAAAAAATCTATGAAAATGAGCAAATGAACGTCAGACATAGCTTTTCAACCATGCTTCCATAGAATTTAAAAAAATAAGACTTATGAAATAGGCCTGGACAGAAATGATGGTACCCTTAACTTAATATTTTGTTGCACAACCTTTGGAGGCAATCACTGCAATCAAACGATTCCTGTAACTGTCAATGAGACTTCTGCACCTCTCCACAGGTATTTTGGCCCACTCCTCAAGCGCAAACTGCTCCAGTTGTCTCGTGTTTGAAGGTTGCCTTTTCCAGACGGCATGTTGCAGCTCTTTCCAAAGATGCTCAATAGGATTTAGGTCAGGGCTCAAAGAAGGCCACTTCAGAATAGTTCAATGTTTTCCGCTTTGCCTTTCTTGGGTCTTTTTAGCTGTGTGTGTTTGGGTCATTATCCTGTTGCAAGACCCATAACCTGCGACTGAGACCAAGCTTTCTGACACTGGGCAGCACATTTCTCTCTAGAATCCTTTGATAGTCTTGAGATTTCATTGTACCCTGCACAGATTCTAGACACCCTGTGCCAGATGCATCAAAGCAGACCCAGAACATAACAGAGCCTCCTCCATGTTTCACAGTAGGGACAGTGTTCTTTTCTTGATATGCTTCATTTTTCCGTCTGTGAACATAGAGCTAATGTGCCTTGCCAAAAAGTTCCATTTTTGTCTCATCTGTCCATAGGACATTCTCCCAGTAGCTTTGTGGCTTGTCAACATGTAGTTTGGCAACTCCCAGTCTGGCTTTTTTTATGATTTTTTTTCAACAATGGTGTTCTCCTTGGTCATCTCCCATGAAGTACACTTTGGCTTATACAACGACGGATGGTGCGATTTGACACCGATGTTCCTTGAGCTTGACGTTCACCTTTAATCTGTTTAGAAGTTTTTCTGGGCTCTTTTTGAAACCATTTGCATTATCCGTCTCTTTGTTTTGTCATCAATTTTCCTCCTGCGGCCACATCCAGGGTGGTTGGCTACAGTCCAATGGAGCTTAAATTTCTGAATAATATGTGGAACTGTAGTCACAGGAACATCAAGCTGCTTGGAGATGGTCTTATAACTTTTACTTTTAACATGTTTGTCTGTAATTTTCTTTCTAATCTCCTGAGACAACTTTTTCCTTCCCTTCCTCTGGTCCATGTTGAATGTGACACACACCATTTCACCAAACAGCACAGTGAGTATCTGTAGCCCTCTATACAGGCCCACTCACTGATTCCAAATTGTAGACACCTGTGATGTTAATTAGTAGACATACCTTGATTTAACATGTCCCTTTTGTCACATTATTTTCAGGGGTACCATCATTTCTGTTCAGGCCTATTTCATGAGTTTTAATTTTTTTTTAAATTCTTTGGAAGCATGGTTGAAAAGCAATGTCTGACTTTCATTTGTTCATTATCATAGATTTTTTCGTTAGTATTACTTTTGTCAGATTCAAGTTATTTCTGTGACCATTGTGGGTTTTTCTGTTATTAAACGAGGGGTACCAACAATTTTGACCACATGTGTGTGTATATATATATCTATATATCTATATATATAGATATAGATATATATATACAGTACAGACCAAAAGTTTGGACACACCTTCTCATTTAAAGATTTTTCTGTATTTTCATGACTATGAAAATTGTAGAATCACACTGAAGGCATCAAAACTATGAAGTAACACATGTGGAATTATACATTACACTTTACAAAAAAGTGTGAAACAACTGAAAATATGTCTTATATTCTAGGTTCTTTAAAGTAGCCACCTTTTGCTTTGATTACTGCTTTGCACGCAGAAAAGGTGAACGGTTGGACTCTACATGCCTGGTTCCAACCGGGAAGCATGGAGGAGGTGGTGTGATGGTGTGGGGGTGCTTTGCTGGTGACACTGTTGGGGATTTATTCAAAATTGAAGCGGTGAGTGGTCCAGCTCACCCCAAACCATCTCGATTAGGTTCAGGTCTGGTGACTGTGGAGGCCAGGTCATCTGGTGTAGCACCCCATCACTCTCCTTCTTGGTCAAATAGCCCTTACACAGCCTGGAGGTGTGTTTGGGGTCATTGTCCTGTTGAAAAATAAATGATGGTCCAACTAAACGCAAACCGGATGGAATAGCATGCTGCTGCAAGATGCTGTGGTAGCCATGCTGGTTCACTGTGCCTTCAATTTTGAATAAATCCCCAACAGTGTCACCAGCAAAGCACGCCCACACCATCACACCTCCTCCTCCATGCTTCACGGTGGGAACCAGGCATGTAGAGTCCATCCGTTCACCTTTTCTGCGTGCAAAGCAGTAATAAAAGCAAAAGGTGGCTACTTTGAAGAACCTAGAATATAAGACATATTTTCAGTTGTTTCACACTTTTTTGTAAAGTGTAATGTATAATTCCACATGTGTTAATTCATAGTTTTGATGCCTTCAGCGTGATTTTACAATTTTCATAGTCGTGAAAATACAGAAAAATCATTGAATGAGAAGGTGTGTCCAAACTTTTGGTCTGTACTGTATATAAACAACACAACACATTTAATCGAGTGAAAAGACTCTGCTGATGCCAGCTCCGGTTTGGAAATGGATCCCCTTGCAAATTAAATGTACGTGGGAGCTGGTGGGAGCTTTGTAGTACAATCACTATCTGACCCAAAGTTATGGGCACTATGGTCTTGATTTCTTCCTTGGAGGTGTTTCTTACTGCCTAAAACAAGCCTGCAGGGCTCTCATCAACTCCCATGTTCATTACATGGTCAACCATCACCTACAGATATTTTACAGGTTACTTGCAAGGAGCAAACGAGAGTTGATGCATATTGTAAGGTTTCACTCACTCGGCTGCTTCAGAGGTAAATCAGGAGACTCGATCTTATGCAAAAAGTCCTTAGGTTTATTACATCATAAACCATATGGTAACATATAATACAGCTCTTCAATGCTTCAGCTCCTGCCTGGAGCCTCACTCTTCATTCACAGAGACCTCTCTGTAATGTCCTGCCTTGGACACATGGAAGCCTGTCCACACTGGCAGACTCCCACACACTCTCTCACAGATGCCAAGCACACTTCGTTACATAGGTGTAACTCCACCCACAGATGAGGTCAGGATCACATGGTTAGGTCACCTGGTCATGACCTCATCACAGGTCCTTTACCACAACACAAATCATGCCTCCATGCATATCCCGAGGAGCATACACAATGCTCCCTAGCTGCATCAGGGGTCACTACACCACATACCTCCCCCCTCTGTTCAAACTTGTGGGGTTGAACACTTGTTACCCGACCAGAGATCCTTCTCGGTCGTCTCTGCCAGTCAAACCGTCTGGCTAAGTCGGGCCCTCTGTCAGACCACCCGCATCCCCAGCGGTCAGTACGGCGTCGCAATTCACTTGCACCCATACGTCCTGTCTGGTCTGAGTCATTTTCATTTCGTCCACTACAGGTTCTCCTGCTTAGGTCACTCATCACTGAGCTAACTGAGGCATCACTATTTCTACCTCTTCCATCAGGCGCTCTTCGCCTCTCAACACTACGGATTGAAGGTGGCGGCCATCTTATTTCCATTTCCTGCAGCTCTCTGTTGACCTGCTCCCTCTCCAGTCGTAGCTGCTCTACTTCTCTCAAGTATGACACACGATACTCCAGGAGCATCCGGATATTCCCAAGGCTCTCTCTGGATCCGACAACGAGGAATGGAACCATCCCATCTTCACCCCTGACCTGGACTTCGTCATCAGCCGGAATCCTGACTCTCGTCACACCGGACTTATTCACCATCTCCTGCATCACTTTCCCAAGTCTTCCAATGACTTTCTTCACCAGACCTCTGGGCACTTGAATGATGTCTTCCACCCATCCAAGCCGATTTTGAGCCTTTCTTGCTTGCTCCAAACGTCGAGCGGCTTCGTGATTTCTCACCAGGATCATTTGCTTAGTGCGGAGACAATGTAGGTGCATGTCCCTCAGGATAGCCACTCGCTTCATTGTGACTTCCCTAGTCGACAGTATAACTAACTGTTTCATCTCTGGCACCCAGTTCACACTAGATGCTTCTACCGCTTTTCTAAAGGCGTCATGCACCTCCTCACTGGCACATACTTCTCGCAGGTCTTCGGGTATCTCTATTACAGACTTGAAACCCGATCCGTCACCTTCTTGAACAGACTGTTGGACCTCCTCGTCCTGAGCATTAGTACAGTTTTCCAAGACATCGCTCTCCCTTGTGTATCCATCTGCATGGCACTTCTGCTGGATTTCTTCTCCCATAGATTTCTGGAGCTGGGCACCAGTCTCCTCCTCCATCTTGAGCTCTCAGAGAACTTCATCTCGCTCTTCTGCCAAGCAGTGACACTCCTCCTGATGTTTCTCTTGGGCCTCTCTGAGCACCACCTTCTCCTTCCATAGAGCCTTGTTCATACTCTAACACGCTGACAGACGATCTCTGAGCTTAGAGACTTCCTTCTCCAGCTCCTCCACTTTGTGCTCAATCATTTGTCTCAGGACCCTTTCTCGCCCGAATGTCTCTTTCACTGTTTCCTCAAACAGCTCCATCTCATGGTCCTGCTCTCTCCCAGCCAGCACATGTCGCACCATCACCTCTTCAATTACATTTTCGGCTGGGCACTCTTGCCCACACACACTCTGCCTCTCCAGAGCTTCGCCTGTTCCTGCATCTGCAGTTTCCACTGTCTCACGACTCTCGGTAACTTCAGAGAGCTCCAGCTTACTGCACTCACTTTCCCTTGCGGTCGAGTCACAGTCTGCATAGGAGTCACTCCCCCTCCCCCTGTCATCCTGGAACAGCACGTCCCCACTTAGACAGGTCTCTGCCTCCTTTCCTGGAGCTATACCGTTTCTCACGGTCACACGTCTTGTCACGTCCAAGTCCCCAAGTTGGTCTGACCCACACTTTCTTCTGGTCACCTCGAACTCTGGACTATCGCTATTAGGTGTTACCTTCTTTTCACACATCACACGACAAGGAACCACTACAGCCACCTGCTGTGATGGGGCTCCCTCCTCTGAACAACAACACACTTTATCAATTTCCCATGCCTTTTCAAATAACGTGAAGTCCCGCTTCCTCTCGTAGGGGTACACTAAGTTCAGTGGTATACCAGCATAACACCCTTTTGGAATCTCCACCCACTTTTGGGCCACCATCCCCTTTTGAGTTGCCACCCCCTTATGGGACTCCGCCCCCTTTCGGGCCACTTTACTGTTTTGGGCTACCACCCCCTTTTGAGACTCCACCCCCTTTCGGGCCACCATCTCAATTTGGGTTACCGCCCCCTTTTGAGACTCCACCCCCTTTCGGGCCACCATCTCAATTTGGGTTACAGCCCCCTTTTGGGACTCCGCCCCTTTTGGGTAACCATCCCTGTTTTGGGTTGCCGCCCCCCTTTTGGGACACCACCCATCACTGGGGTACACACCACGGCTCTTACAGGCCCCAGTCCACACAGTACCCTTAAATAGTGACTTTCACTTAGGGCGTGTACTGGCCCTTTAAGAGTTCATGTGCCTCGGTTCACACTGTCCTTTTTTCCCCACACCAGCTCCTGCTGGTTCTGCCACTGCTTCCGTTGCAGCCACCAACAACCAGCACCTCCAGATGCTACTCTTAAGCTGCTGTGGCTGTTACTGCAGCTCCGGCTGCTGCAGAACCTCTTGCTGCAACAGTCACTGTAGCTCCTGCTACCACAAGTCTCTGCACGCTGCGCTGTCTTGCCGCTTGTCACCTTCGTGACCCCACGAGTCACAGCCAGCCGCTTGTCACCTTCATGACTCCTCCGAGCCACAGCAAACACCTCACACGTGTTCCAGAAAAAAAAAAAAAAAAAAACAGTTTCTTACTGACCCGTCAGCACAACACAGACTCCTGTCTGTCACTCTCGGCCAGAGAGATTTTCCGGACACCTCCTCTTTCATAGAGGCATCCCACAAAGGAAAAAAACAGTTTCTCACTGACCCGTCAGCACACCACAGACTCCTGTCTGTTACCTGTTGATCACTCAGGTTTCCGGATACCTCCTTTTCATAGAGGCATCCAACAAAGGAAAAAACAATCTCTCACTGACCGTCAGTACACCACAGACTCCTGTCTGTTACCTGTTGATCACTCAGGTTTCCGGATACCTCCTTTTCATAGAGGCATCCCACAAGGACAAAACAATCTCTCACTGACCCGTCAGTACACCACAGACTCCTGTCTGTTACCTGTTGGCCACGCAGGTTTCCGGACACCTCCTCTTAGAGGCATCCAACAAAGGAAAAAAAAACAGTCTTTCACTCACGAACAGTTCCCTCTGGTCCCGACCAGCATAACACGGTTTTCAAGACCGTTACCTGTTGGCGTCAGCCATACAGGTTCCTGGAGATCTCCTCCTCAGAGGTATCATATCAGCATGCTTTTTCTCCATTTTCAATGACCCCGGTCAACATAACACAGACTCCTGTCTGTCACCACTGCTTAACAGCTTCTTCAGATACCTCATATCAGAGGCACCCCATAAACATAAATGCACAGTTCATTCGTGACCACTGGTCACACTCACGGTTTTCACAGACCGTCCGTTCCTCCTCTGATTCCTCATTCCCAGTCCTGGAACATGTGCTCCTTGGGCCGCTGCCAGCATTCCATCCACCAATTGTAAGGTTTCACTCACTCGGCTGCTTCAGAGGTAAATCAGGAGACTCGATCTTATGCAAAAAGTCCTTAGGTTTATTACATCATAAACCATATGGTAACATATAATACAGCTCTTCAATGCTTCAGCTCCTGCCTGGAGCCTCACTCTTCATTCACAGAGACCTCTCTGTAATGTCCTGCCTTGGACACATGGAAGCCTGTCCACACTGGCAGACTCCCACACACTCTCTCACAGGTGCCAAGCACACTTCGTTGCATAGGTGTAACTCCACCCACAGATGAGGTCAGGATCACATGGTTAGGTCACCTGGTCATGACCTCATCACAGGTCCTTTACCAGAACACAAATCATGCCTCCATGCATATCCCGAGGAGCATACAAAATGCCCCCTAGCTGCATCAGGGGTCACTACACCACAATATTTACAGCGAGTACCAACACATTCGGTACCAGCCATCACCCAGTCACACATCAAATCTTGTAGACATATAACACATATCAGTGGTGCCAGCCAGAGTACATCACATTCATAGTGGCAGTGAGCAAATAGACAGCCAATGCCCCGTGTGATGCCATCCACACGATATCAGCTCGTGCCTCATCGCACATTGTAGAAATGTGCAATTTACATTCCTACAGCGAGTGATATAGTAAAAATCAGTGTAATTAAAATGCTGTTACACAGAGATTATTTTTAATTAATAATCTCACGACAGCATGGAATTCTATTTTACCACCCACAAGTTAATGAGCGGCAATTAACATCAATCTGAATTAATGATGGATAGACTTTCCTTTTGAATCTTTTTTATTAAGCTGACATAAGAAAATATACAAGCACTTTGTTAGGTCAGTGAGGAATTTGCACTCTTGTGTGAGTTTAACATTGTATATAACGAAGAGTGCAACTCTTAACAAATTGCCCTCCTCAATAGTGAAATTTCTGCATATGGCGTTCATAATCGATACTGAATAAAACGAGATGATTTGAAAAATTTGTTTCCATTTTTTCATCAGTTATGGATCAATAACATGTCTATCTGATTCCCATAATTCTACGACTTTCCCTTTTTTTGATGTTGCAATAACATTGTTGAGGAATATATATTAACATATTAACAGATGCAGAAACTTTTTTCTCATAATAAAATTAATAAAATTTTAGCCTGGGCAGAAATTTTCACTCTGAATATTAAGCATGCCTTTCTTCCCGTTATATATTGCAGCAAGGCCAAAACAACATTTCAGAATTATGTACATTTTTATTTTAGTTTTTCTTAAAAAAAAGAAAAAAAAAGAAATAATATGGCTTGCACATCTCTAAATGTAGGAAGCACACTTTTGTGTTTTAGTAACGCTGAGGGGTTTAATACTGATCCTGCTTGTTTTCAGTGTGTGAAGAATATAAAAAAGGATGTTTATGTTGCTGCAATATATCACAGATCAATCGATTCACAGTCACAATGAATGACTTTAAAGGTACTACACTCCCTTATATATCACTTGATTCTTTGGCTTAGGCTGCGGTCACACTATCAGTATTTCACATCAGTATTTGTAAGCCAAAACCAGGAGTGGGTGATAAATACAGAAGTGGGGATGTGTTTCTATTATACTTTTCCTCTGATTGTTCCACTCCTGATTTTGGCTTCCAAATAATGAGGTAAAATACTGACCAAACACTGATAGTGTGACCATAGCCTTAAACTGAGACTGCTACTTAGATTTTCAATCTGCTTGTGCACCGAAAGTAGTATATCATAAACAGATTAAGCCTTTTCCTATCCCTAGGTGAAGCGAGTTGTATGTTCTGACCTCCTATCCTTATGCTGGAAAAGCTTAAAATGGCGTGGTTTGGCTGTCCCTCATCTTTTATACATCCTGTGACAGTCCTGCCTAATTGGCTGCACTTGACCGTGTGATGTGGTAGCTGCAGGACATTATGGGGAACCCCGTGTGGTCGTTCTTGATGTCATTAGTCCGCTCTCTGAGGTTTCCACAGTGTGCAAAATGCTGCTGGGCGAAATTCCCCAACTTAACATAAACTGCAGTTCAGAGATTCATTGCTGTCAATCAGGGCTTATGCAGACGACTGTATTTTCGGGCCGAGTACGATTCGACAAAACATCGGATTGCACTTGGACCAATGTTACTCTATGAGGTGCACATGTCCAATTTTTTACCTCTGACAAGGTCTATTCTGAGAAAAAAACGAAGCATGCGAAATGTTGATTTGATATTCGGATTGCACTCGGCCATGCAAGTCAATGAGCTTGTGGAAACTATCGGACTGTCACCTGAGTGCCGTCCAATATCCACATATTGACAGAATGGAGTAGGTGGAGACTTTTTTCTCCATCTTCTCCTCATCCTAGATAATCGCATCACGATATGCTTACCCTCTGATCAGAGTGTAAATTTCAGAATTGACCTGATTCTCTCGGATATGAGAGACTATACACTTCTGTCACCCTAGCCCAGTGGTGGCGAACCTATTGCACGCGTGCCAAAGGGGGTACGCAGAGCCCTCCCAGTGGGCACACGCGCCATCTCCTCAGGACTAGTCCCACCACCACTCTTCTCAGCCCCCTCGTGAGGGGAGAGGGAGCTGCGGAGCAGTGGGTCACAGGAGGCAGGAGACGGCGGCTGCGGGAAAAGCCTGTGCCCGCTGCTAAAGGGAAATAAATACTACATTGGCAATGAATATTCATTTCTCATATCACTCACAGTTACAGCTGCAGCCGCCGGCTTCCAGCAGCTGCCAGGCTAGCACGGGTGCCCGCCCATTAAGGTAATGAATATTCACCTCTCAACTCACATAGGCTTGGAGTGAGGTAACTATTCTTTACCGTAATGAGCGGGGACACGTGATTGCTCGGCAGCAGATTCTGCTGGTACCGGAACAAGATGCTGCGAGCGCACGCAGGGAACGTAAGTAGGATTTTTTTAAATGTTTTTCTCATGGGGGCCATACATACAAGGATAGGGCTGAGGAACCATGCATACCAGGACTGGGATGAGGAGCCATGCAGACAAGCTTGGGGAATAAGGAGCTATGCATACAAGGATGGGGATAAGGAGCCATGCATACCAAGATAGGGATGAGGAGCCATGCAGACAAGGATGGGGATAAGTAGCCATGCATGCAAGGATGGGGATGAGGTATCATGCATGCCAGAATAGGGATTAGAGGACAATGCATTCTCGGCTTAAACTTGAGTCAATAAGTTTTCCCAGCTTTTCGTGGCAAAGTTAGGTGCCTTGGCTTATACTTGGGTCGGTTTATACACGAGTATATACCATATTTATTTGTTTTTAATATGAGGCCATTATACTGTATAGAGCACTATGTGGGCACATTATATAGTATGAAACACTATGTGGGGCCATTATACACTATGGAGCATCATGTGAGGCCATTATACAGTATGGAGCATTGTGTGAGGCCATTATACAGTATGGAGCATTATGTGAGGCCATTATACTGTATGTAGCATCATGTGAGGACATTATACAGTATGGAGTCCTATGTGAGGCCATTATACAGCCTGGAGCATCATGTGGGGCAATTATATAGTATGGAGCATCATGTGGGGCCATTATACAATATGGAGCATCGTGTGGTGCCATTGTACAGTATGGAGCACTATGTGAGGCCATTTTATATTACGGAGCACTATGTGAGGCCATTTTATATTACGGAGCATCGTGTGGGGCCATTATAGTGCATGGAGCACTATGTGGGGCCCATTACACTTTATGCAGGACTATGTGTCACGCTGTATAGCAGATATATATATGTGATGTCAGTAATCTACATCAAAAGGGCAACATACTATATAACATGCGCATAGATATATGATAACATAGATTTACCTGACAGAATGTCCAGTGGGTCAAAACGGAATCCGTTATACGCTGTCTCCGGCTAGAGGGTGACCGGGGTCTAAGCTGACCCTAAACTGGGGTCCTAACTAATCCCTCAACCTGGAGGTACTGTTAAAGGTACAGAGGTCCAGGCCACCAGCGTAAACCCTGTCTCCTATCAATCCCTGCCAACTGTATTCTAGTCCTAAGAAGGACCCTGAATACCACCAAAGGGAATGAACAGGTAACGGTTAATGAACAGAAAGACATACAAGAAAGACAAGAAATAAAGTAAATAAAGTCTTACATACAACACTCACACACAGTAGGAACACCTAAGGTCTCAGAGATAAACTATAAGCTATAAGAGTAAAAACAACTAAGGAGCTCTTAGCTTAATATTCTCAGAACCGCTTCAGTCTGCTAAACTACATGAATGCTTTCACCGGCGTCTAACAAACCAGACTGGCAGGAATATAAAGGAAACTAATTAGAACATAATCAAAAGCAGCCGGGCGAGGCTGGACCTAGTCTTAGCAAAGAGCTAGGTAAAATTAACTCTCTCATTACCAAAACACAAAGAAACAGCAGCTCAGCTGTGAGAAGTCAGAATGTGCAATCGCGACGATCTTCGTGGCGATGCACCCATGACAGTACCCCCCCTTCTACGAGGGGCCTCCGGACCCTCATGACCAGGTCTGTCCGGGTAAGTTGTGTGAAAGGTCCGAACCAATCGATCTGCGTTAGCATCAGACGCAGGGACCCACGTCCTCTCCTCAGGACCATACCCCCTCCAAAGAACTAAGTACTGAGGGGATCGGCGACTGAGACGTGAGTCAATGATTTTCGACCCATGAAATTCCACGTTATCATTGACTACCACTGAAGGAGGAAGTAGAGGTGACGGTATGACTGGTGCCACATACTTTTTAAGTAATGACTTGTGAAACACATTATGATTTTTAAACGTAGGAGGGAGGTCCAGACGAAATGCCACAGGATTAATTCTGGAACTGATCCTGTACGGCCCAATGAATCTGGGACCCAACCTCCAGGAGGGAACTTTAAGTTTTATATTCCTGGTAGACAACCACACCAGATCGTTCACCTTCAGATCTCGACCAGAAACTCTCCCCTATCAGCCATCCGTTTGTAATGGTTCTCCGTAACCTTCAGTCTTAACCGATCTGGAACTATCAGTCTCGCTGGAAGTCCCACAGGGGCGTCCCCCTGAGCCCTCAATACCTCCCCCTCAAGCTCAGGGCAAACAGCTGACACTACAACTCCCTCCTGAGGAATAGGAACCGGATCATCCATCCTCCCGGTCCCTGGGAAAGTACGAGATAAGGCATCAGGAAGAAACTTTATTGAGCAGTCATATGCGCGATGAGGAGGTAACTCCTTACCCCCCTCCTCTGAGAACATCTCCCCAAAGTCCTCCAGAAAAGGAGGCAAAGACCTAGGCACAACCGCACCGATGACCGTGCTCATGCAGTTATTCTTGCAAAATTCACCCCACTGGCTTATCTTTCTGGATTGCCAATCAATCACTGGGTTATGTTTAGCCAACCAAGGAAGTCCCAACACAATAGGAGTAGGTAGACCCTCCAACACATAACAAGACAATTGCTCTTTATGTATTGCCCCTACTCGAAGATCTATGTTATGAACAGCTTGTACCAAGCTACCTTGACCAAGAGGTCTAGAATCAATAGAGAGTATAGGGACCGGTTTGGCCAATACACTCAGTTGCATACCATGCACCTGGGCAAACCGAGCGTCCACCAGATTAGCCCCAGACCCACTATCAAGAAAAACAGAAATCCTCTCAGTTCTAGTACCAATCACCACCTCCGCAGGCACGAGAAACTGAGAGGGATTTGGGGACGAAATACACACACCCAGGTTAACTCCTTGGCTCAAAGAGGTCCGGGATGGACACCCCCCAACAAAATGTCCCTCTCTCCCGCAAAAGAAACACCTTCTAGTCTTGCGGTGCACCGCCGATTCCCTCCTACAAAATGATGTCCCTCCCAACTGCATGGGTTCCTCAGAACAGACCAGGGGAACCTCAGTAAAAGGGACTTTAGTAGTAGGTGGAGTCATCACGGGGGGCGGAGTTACCTCGCGTCTTCCCCGAAGTCGTCTATCAATGCGAATAGCGAGGGCCATAGCAGCCTCCAGTGATGGAGGAGAATCATACTGAGCCAACACATCTTTTAATTTGTCAGACAACCCTTGACAAAACTGGCTCCTAAGAGCTGGGTCATTCCACTGAGTATCTGTTGCCCATCTACGGAACTCAGAAGAATATTCCTCCGCTGGACGATTTCCTTGCCGTATTTTACGTAACCTTGTTTCAGCAAGGGAGACTCGATCCGGATCATCATATACCAGACCCAGGGCAGTAAAAAATCGATCCACTGACTGGAGATCTGGGGAGCCTGGAGGAATAGAGAACGCCCAAGATTGAGGGTCCCCTTGTAAGAGCGATATAACAATTCCCACCCTCTGCTCTTCACTCCCAGATGACCGAGGCCGCAGCCGAAAGTACAATTTACATGCCTCCCGGAAAGTAAAAAATTTGTCCCGCCCACCAGTGAACCTATCCGGGAGAGCAACCTTAGGTTCAGATCTGGTTTGCTCCGGGGGGGACAAAACCTTGGACTTAATGTCTGCAAATTCCATGGACAGCCCCTGCAACTGCCGGGCCAGCTGGGCTACTGGATCCATGACAGCTGGGGAGAATCTTTAGTTTGGGCCGGTGAAAATGTCACGCTGTATAGCAGATATATATATGTGATGTCAGTAATCTACATCAAAAGGGCAACATACTATATAACATGCGCATAGATATATGATAACATAGATTTACCTGACAGAATGTCCAGTGGGTCAAAACGGAATCCGTTATACGCTGTCTCCGGCTAGAGGGTGACCGGGGTCTAAGCTGACCCTAAACTGGGGTCCTAACTAATCCCTCAACCTGGAGGTACTGTTAAAGGTACAGAGGTCCAGGCCACCAGCGTAAACCCTGTCTCCTATCAATCCCTGCCAACTGTATTCTAGTCCTAAGAAGGACCCTGAATACCACCAAAGGGAATGAACAGGTAACGGTTAATGAACAGAAAGACATACAAGAAAGACAAGAAATAAAGTAAATAAAGTCTTACATACAACACTCACACACAGTAGGAACACCTAAGGTCTCAGAGATAAACTATAAGCTATAAGAGTAAAAACAACTAAGGAGCTCTTAGCTTAAGTATTCTCAGAACCGCTTCAGTCTGCTAAACTACATGAATGCTTTCACCGGCGTCTAACACCCAGACTGGCAGGAATATAAAGGAAACTAATTAGAACATAATCAAAAGCAGCCGGGCGAGGCTGGACCTAGTCTTAGCAAAGAGCTAGGTAAAATTAACTCTCTCATTACCAAAACACAAAGAAACAGCAGCTCAGCTGTGAGAAGTCAGAATGTGCAATCGCGACGATCTTCGTGGCGATGCACCCATGACACTATGTGGGAGCCATTACACTGTATGGAGGACTATGTGGAGCCATTATACTTTATGGAGATCTGTGGAGCCATTGTACTGTATGGAGGATTTTATTTGCCCGTTATACTGTATGGAGGGCTGTGTAGAGAATACAGTTGGGGAATTATACTGTGACGGGGTCACCATTCTTTGTTGGGAGAACTGAGGGAGGGAGGTACAGTAGGGCATCATACTGTGTGTGTGGAGGAGTTCACTGTGGGGGTATCATACTGTGTTTGGGAGCACTTTTGTTTGCATCATACTTTATCTGTTTTATTCAAGATTTTTTTTATCCTTTGTTATTACATATTTAAATTAGGCCATTGGGCCATATGCTTTTACTGCTGTTAGATAACATATTCTATTATTGCACTATAATTCCAAAAGTTTATCATTTTATTTGACAAGGAAAAACTTTGTCAATTGTAGACTATTTAAACAAATATCAAGGTTGGCCTACAACTTTCTGCAAGCTTTTAACTTTGGCCCTCTGTGTATTTGAGTTTGATATCCCTGCCTTAAAGGGTTTGTTCTCATCATGATAAAGGGTTACAATTGCAAAAAGGTTGTAAAAAAAACAACGTTGCAATTTTACTTTTGATTAAAAATCCTCTCTATTCTCAAGAACAGACCTTCACTACAATCGGTGGCTAGTATCTTAGGCTTGGAGTGCAGCGCTTACAAGCTCTTTCATATTGACTCTATAGCGCGCTAATGTACGAGTTGTCTTTCTAATCTAAAACCTCAGTATTCAGGGCACTTTGTGAAAAATAAGTGGGTTTTAGATTGCAGTTTGGGCACTCTGCCTCTAAAAGGTTTGCCATCACTGCCCTAGCCTCAGAGTTACTACACAAGTAGGCAACTTTAGTATTAAGCACATGACGTGAATGCTGCGATATGGACACAAAAAGTGGTTCTCTTGTATAGTAAAGGGCTAGTCCAGAAAGTAAAATCATGCACCATTGAGTTTCAAGTCTTTAATATTGGAAAACACCAACCCCTTCATCATGTGAGCCCTTTGATGTGATCAAGGGGGGTTGGTTTTGTACTTCCTAACCAGTTGTCCTATAATAAAGCTTAAGAAGTCTAGGACAACTGTTCGGTCTTCATTACTTACCTGCTGACGTCCTCTATGACTGGTACTTTGTGTTATATTGCTCACTTGGCATTTAATAAAGCATGCAAGATATAGATAAACTTATAATATAGACCCTGCATAGGTGAAAAGTCAGGCACTGTAGAATCATAGAATGTTAGCATTGGAAGGGACCTCAAGGGTCATTGTGTCTAACCCCCTGCTCAATGCAGAGCAGGAGTTTATTGAGATGTCCAGTGATTACCTGGACATTGTAGATGTGTAGAATACGCTCGTTTTCTAATTAAGATGCTGTTTACGTCCGACCAAAATCATGTCAAAACATTTCTAGATGTCATACACAAGAACCAGCCGTGAACCCTTGTGCCACTGCAGAGAAGTACATCAAATAAATAAAAAGGGGATGTTTCTCCAAAGTGCACAAAGTTTCATGGACCATCACTGGTTATTTAACCTGACAGAATGTTTGTCAGTAACCCAATTCCTCATAAAAAGCACATCTATGAAATTATACGCCTTCCTGAACACTGTCAGACATTTGGAAACATTTACTAGGAATGCTTGTTGGCTGTGTGGTCTATGCAACATGCATATATCATCATTTATATGCGTGTCTGTATATATATGTATCATATGTCTCATTGTTAAAGGGTTTATTCCTATCTTTATAGATGGATATTTTTGGAGACTGCACTTTTGCGATTTATTGTTTATTAAAATTTGCAGCCGTTCTTTTCTTTACAGCTCATTGGAGACCAACCACCAGTGCCGTCTAGCTTGTAAGCACTGCATTTAAGCTGTCCCAGATTAGGAGGTTAAGTATTCTACCAATCCTGGTGAGCTTGAAACCAATGCTTACAAGCTCAGTAGAAAAGAACTCGAAAGCACTTGTTTTGCTGTTAGCAGCGGTAGTCGGTTTCCAAGGCAACAAGCTGTAAACAAAACAAATGAAAAGTAGTAAAGGGAATTTGTCACCTTGGTAAATGCTGTTTACCTGCAGATATGGGGTTGATTTGCAGATAAATAGTGTTCCAATGCTTCCTGGCCACCTTACTGAAATTGTGGTTACTTTACTCACATGAACCTGTAATTTTTAGTCATGTGCCACAGTGCCACAGTTATCGCACTATATTGCACGCCCCGGCATTTTGATTGACAGCTCACACTTCACAGGAGCACTACACCGAGATCTGCCAATCAAAGTGCCAGGACATCCTCACAGCCGCCGCTCACAGTATAGTCTGTGCACACCCCCATGACTGAAAGCCAGTGGCTCCTGGGAGAATATAAATTAATTTTCTCCTGGTAGCTGCACTTTTAGTAACGTAGCCAGCAAGCATTGAAGCACTATTTACCTACAGACTAACCCTATATTGCAGGTAAATAGCATTTTCGAAGGTGAAAGGTTCCCTTTAGATACAGGAAAAATGTATCTTTGTACCTTAAAAAAATATCTGCAGACTTTCTACTGGAACATCTACTGACTCTCAAATTTTAATAGGTTCCCTTTAATATCACAAAGGCTCTGAACATGTTAATAAGCAGTAAATTGAAGAATTGCTTGTAACCATCTATCTATTCTTCAGGATTTGTTTTAGTCTTTGCCTGATGAAGAAACCTGAGTAGTCTCGAAAGCTTGCAATTTGTTACCATCTTTTCAGTTAGCCATTAAAAGGTATCAACCACTGAGGACTCTCAAGTCTAAATATTTTTGTAACCATCTATGAAGCCTGTGGATGTGCAGTGCTTCGTTGTGCTTTACGTGCTTTCATAGGAATGGTGCGAAGCCCCATCTAGTTATGATCTACATCAAAGTTAGATTCATCTGCTAAGATGTTGAGAATGTTGTACTGAAGGTGAAGAATTTGACAACATGAATGTTTTACCTGATTTTTATTCCTTTTATCACCTGTAGTTTAAGCACCGCATTTATCGCAATATATAAACCTAACAGAGATGAATGGCAGGACTATAGATTTCCATAAAGCACGGGTGACTTAGTGACTTAATATTACCAGCATAGCTGCTTAAAATGCCTAAAAATACATTATTGTCTCACATGTGAAGTGAACAAAGAGGTGTAGCGCCGTACGTATCTTCCATAAGAGCTATTATACAGTATATTGTTTTGATTTGAGCCTTGTCAGTCCTGCCCGGACTTTATTTTTAGTGATGAGCGAACTTGCACGAATTAGGAGTTATCCGAACGTGCTCGGGTGCTAACCGAGTGTCTTCGGCGTGCTCGAATAATATGTCCCCACTCCTGCATGTCTCGTGGCTGTTCGACAGCCACAACACATGCAGGGATTGCCTAATAAACAATTTTACATTTTTCCGACAGTGATATTTTATAATATCCCTGCTTATTTTATTATAGGCCATCCAAATATTTGGCACTCACATGTTCATAACTATCGACATTCAGGACAGATTCTTGCTGGACGATTGTTTTGTGGATTCAGAAGCTAATACTCCCATCTGATTGAAATTGGTGTTTCACAAAAATATGTGTAAAATCCTCAACATTTGGTGTTATCTGCATACCAACATGACACGATGACTGCCGAACCACTGTATTTCCATGATTGTTTGTCATATAACTGGCTGTCAGATATATGGTAGGATCCCCATGCACCAGTCCTGATTAGCTTGGGGCGACTTCCCACCAAACCGGTAGTCAATGCAAGTCAACAAATACAAGGAAGCAGAATTATCCCTAACAAAAATATTCTTTATTGACCATGTTACATAACAGGTAGTAAAAACAACCTCTTTCAGACTCAAATGGCCTTTATCAAGTAAAAAGTTTTTTTTTTTACTGTAGCTTGATAAAGGTCGATTGAGGCTGAAACGCTGCTGTTTTCATCCAACTTTTTCCATAAACTTCAGTAATGATAACATTTTGTTTTGAAGATGTCCTTGTACTATTAACCAATGAATACACATGCTATTGAAGATGTCCTTGCACTATTGACCTAGGAATGTCCATTCACATAACACATAAAGTGGACATTCTCATCAGATAGCTCTCAACCTTCATGTACATTTGCATTGTTTGGGGAGAGGAGAGGACTCTGCTTTCAGCCACCTCTGAAGGCAGCTTATATTTTGGTAGATTAAAAGGATTGGACATATAAATTTCTAATCTTCTTTCTGGGAAGAGTCAGGATTCCCCCATATACATTAAATGATCTACCAGTTCCTTTAAAAAGCAAGTCTTACTAATTTTAATATGTATGAACATTTATCAGAGGAAATTACCAATGAAATTAACGATGAACGATCCTTTAAATGACTGGAACACCATTATCTGTAAAGAAGTCAACCATTTTTGAATTTTTTCGTATGATAGTTGAACGAAGGATGCTTCATTCACAAATGAATGTTTCCAGAAAGATATTATACAAATGTAGCCACCATTATGGAGTAAATTGTGTATGGCTGCATCAGCTATATAGTCGGTCATTTATTCAACAGTTGTTCCATCATTATCCTACTTCTTCGTAGGCTGGAGTCACATCTTGTTAATTATCATGATGTGAACTCCATCTTATATGTATGGTCATCTGTAGGGTCAATTTTGTGCACTAGCTATCATAGTTTCAGTTTGAGGAGTAATGAAATAAGGGTCTTTAAAAGGGTTTTTTGGGCAAAACGAAAGGTTCCTGGTGTCTGAGCTGACACCGGAGAGGACACATCACCCTTCTAGCAAAAAACACAAACATAAAAACATAATAAGCAAATACCCTGCAGTAAATAAATAAATATCAATGTGCATGAAAACAATATAGGGTACTTAGTTAACATAATTTTGATTAAAGAAAAAGAAAAGCCATCCCACCATGTCAAGGTGACCCTACTGGGGATGGTCCTAACCTCTGGTATTAAAACCTTACCATTTGTTTAGTGACGTACATTGATAGCAGTCTCATCAATCGATAGCAGTCTCTCCACCAAGAAAATTGCCAAACTACATGATATGAGTGCCATGCCAGTTGGAAGAATACAAAATGAAGTTCGTTCATCCATTCAGAAGCCAAGAGGTGGACGTCCAGGCAAAATATCAAAGTCAACAAGTTGGCTCATCACTTGGTCTATCAGTCCTGGTACAAAATGCACTGCAATATAGGTTTCTTCTATGCTTTGTAATAGCAAGATCACGGACGTGCATGCAAACACTGTGTGATGCACGTTATACAAGTCTGCAATGATGGCCCGAAAAAAGAAGACTCAACCTCAATGTTCAAGCAGCTGACAGCACTCGGGAGTTAGCACGGATGCACGTTCAGGCGTTCAAGGATCCAAATGAACAACAGTCCAACGAAAAAATAGGAACAGCATCCAATCCAGGTGAAGTATAACAAGTCTTTATTCAGCCACCATAAAATACGACGTTTCTGCCATTTTCAGGCCTTTATCAAGTATACAAAAACAGGCAAAATGGTGTCCTTAAATGGTGTGGAGGAGCCAATCACCATCCAGGAACCGCCCATAATACAAATAGACATATATACAGAATATACAACGATAATCAATTTAAAACAGTGATCAAGCTCAGAATAGTGACATCATAGAAAAATACAGCAGTGTTATAATTGTGCATATAATATGCCATAGATTACTCCATATAACAATATCACCATTTAGTCTGCCAATCGATGATCTGTTACTGCACACTCCCATTCTGGTGCTGCACCAATCATGTACTCACTAGCAGCAGCGTCCTCCATATCCAATCAGTGTCAGTTCAGCAGCGCTTAGTCAGAGCACTTATCCAATAGCCCACAGGATAATAAATCGGGAGGCACACCTAACTCACTCCCCACTGTGTGGTAAACAAAGGCACATGTTCAGAAGTCATCATAGCAAACGCCCAGTGGATCATGTGAACACCAGCGTCATCAGACACCCAGTCACATGACCGCAAGCATCATCCGAGGTCTAATCACATGATAGTCCCATCATAAGCCTCTATTCTAAGCTGAAAACACTAAAATAGCGCGCGATCACCGGCATCATCCGACACCTGAAAAAAGAACACGCATGCACAATAAACTCTATCATTATTTATATTACTCCAGCTATGTCATCAGGAAACCTGCAGGTCACATGACCGTCAGTATTGGCATAATGTAAGCAAGAGACCGCACATGCGGATCTATATAGAATGGAAGATTAACAATATAGCAGACGCCTAAAGAAATATATATAATATCTACAAAATAAATGATGTCATCAGGAACCATTAAGTCACCACTCCGATCACTCCAGATAATAATCCTACGAAAACAACAAACATAAGTAAAATATATATCTCTAAAAACAAACACAGAATATAGATGCAAAAATTACCTAGCACAAATATGCAAATTATATTCGATATTCAACCCCTTTGGTTGCAATGTCTCCAAAACGGAGATCCACCGGAGTTCTTTCTGTTTAAGCAACTTAGTCCTGTCACCACCTCTCCTGAGGGTGGAATCCCGTCAATAACTCTAAATCTCAGCTGACTGACCAAGTGTCCACATTCTACAAAGTGCTTAGATACCGGCAGTTCCATCATCTTCGTCCTGATAGTACTTTTGTGTTTACTTATCCTAGCCTTAACTTCCATCGTTGTCTCGCCTATGTACATGAGTCCACACGGACACACGAGCATATAGATTACAAAGCTAGATGTACAAGAGTACCGTTCCTGGATCCGAAAGCGTTGACCCGTGCATGAGTGGCCAAAACTGTCACCCTTGATCATATTGCCACAGCATGCACAATTCAAACATGGAAAATTTCCATTTTTTGGAGGGCCCAAAGTTAACTGTCTGGATATTTTGGAGGATCCAATGTCCAATGGTTTCGTGATGCTGAAGATTACAGGACTGGACATGTTTTTTCTTGGCAGGGTGGAGCACGCAGAACTATCTATAGGAAACCAGATTCCTTTGCACAACCCCGCAGAAGAAGGAGACAGCAAACAAGGGAAAGGAAAAATGGACAATGTGGCAAAAGGAGGCCAAGGAGAGGTGGTAAGAAACACCGGCGACAGAGAAGTGGACAATCAGATGCCGTGCACCTCCCGCAATCTGTCCATGAGAACCCGGAACGAGGGAAGAAGAGAGCCACACAGAACAAAAGAACTTAGTGGTAAATATTTCATCTTGCACACTTACTGATGTGGACTATAATGTATTATCCAAAGGACTGTCGTTTTGCCCTACCAATTATCCAGATTGGTTTAACATTGAATGTGACCTTTTTGCCTTTTTTAGAAGGCTAAGATTAGCAGTATATTTCAATGAGAGTGATGACACACCTATTGCTGCAATTAGTGATGCCCCTAGGGGTTTTGCTTTACATGATTTTGGTCTTTATAACAAAAGTAACTTTCAACCTTCTGTTAAAAATAATTTTGTGGAATCATATATCCAATTGGTTGAAAGGGACATGGCTAGATTGAAACGTGAGGGTGTAGGTCCATTCAAAAGAGGGAATTTAACACACAGTGAGAGACAGGTGTTGGATAGGCTCTCAGGTAACAAAGCTATCACCATCAGGGCAGCCGACAAAGGCGGGGCCCTGGTGGTGATGGATACCCATAAATATAGGGCTGAGATTTGTGGTCAATTGTTGGACAGGCAGTTTATGCTAAGTTGTCTAAAGATCCCACACCTTGTTTTCAAAGTGAATTGAGAATACTGATCAATGAGGCATTATCTAATGGTTTGATAGACCAAAAACTCTCTGATTTTCTTTTGGTGGAGTTTCCAGTGACACCTATTCTGTACACCCTGCCTAAAATCCATAAAAATCTGATGGATCCCCCTGGACGCCCAATTGTGTCTGGGCGGGGCTCTCTATGTGGTAAGGTATCCATTTTTCTAGATAAAGTGTTACGTCATTTTGCTATTGAGGCCAAATCTTATATCATGGATACTAACCATTTTCTGAGTAAGATTGAGGGTCTGGACATCACAGAGGATACTATTCTCGTTTCGTTTGATGTTGTATCATTGTACACCTCCATTAAACATGAACGTGGTTTGGAGGCTGTTGGTGTGGCGCTGGCGGGCTCTGACATGGCCCCAGGTGGTACACAGCTGGTCCTGGCACTGTTGGAGTTTGTCCTCAAGAAGAATTTTTTTCTTTTTGGGGATGAGTTTTTCCTGCAGTTGCGTGGTACCGCCATGGGGTCCAATGTGGCGCCCACTTATGCAAACATCTACATGGCGGTACTCGAGGACCAGCATGTGTACAATTCCATCCACTGGCGCCATGTCAGAGCCTGGTGGCGCTACATTGATGATATCTTTTGTGTTTGGGAGGGGAACATGAATGATCTGGTATCTTTCCATAGTCATCTTAACATGATATTTCCCGAGCTGAAGTTTACAATGACACACTCCTTTGACCAGATTCAATTTTTGGATACTTTAGTGTACAAGCACAGTGGATTGTTATGCACTGATTTGTTTATAAAGGACACAGACAGGAATAGTCTCCTGGTTTTTGATAGTAATCATCCAAGAAAAATGATAGAGTCTCTGCCTTGGAGTCAGATGCTGAGAGTACGTAGGATAGTAAAGGACGAGACTGTATTGGACAGGAGGCTTGATCAGATGTGTGAGAAGTTCATCAGAAGGGGGTATCCTGAGAAGGATCTTAGAAAATTCAAGGAGAAAGCCTTGAAGACAACATTGGAAGATGTGAGAAACAAACGTATTAAGATTTCCCCTAAAAGAGTCCCTTTTGTTTCTACCTATTGCCCTGTTAGTGGTAAAATAGGGAATATCTTGAATAAGCATTGGGGTCTATTACATAGAGGTTTACCGGAAGTAGCTGAATTTGCGCACAAGCCATTGCTTTCTTATAGGCGAGGGCGTAATTTGAAAGATAAGTTGGTCAAATCTGACATTGGATCCTCCAAAATATCCAGACAGTTAACTTTGGGCCCTCCAAAAAATGGAAATTTTCCATGTTTGAATTGTGCATGCTGTGGCAATATGATCAAGGGTGACAGTTTTGGCCACTCACGCACGGGTCAACGCTTTCGGATCCAGGAACGGTACTCTTGTACATCTAGCTTTGTAATCTATATGCTCGTGTGTCCGTGTGGACTCATGTACATAGGCGAGACAACGATGGAAGTTAAGGCTAGGATAAGTAAACACAAAAGTACTATCAGGACGAAGATGATGGAACTGCCGGTATCTAAGCACTTTGTAGAATGTGGACACTTGGTCAGTCAGCTGAGATTTAGAGTTATTGACGGGATTCCACCCCTCAGGAGAGGTGGTGACAGGACTAAGTTGCTTAAACAGAAAGAACTCCGGTGGATCTCCGTTTTGGAGACATTGCAACCAAAGGGGTTGAATATCGAATATAATTTGCATATTTGTGCTAGGTAATTTTTGCATCTATATTCTGTGTTTGTTTTTAGATATATATTTTACTTATGTTTGTTGTTTTCGTAGGATTATTATCTGGAGTGATCGGAGTGGTGACTTAATGGTTCCTGATGACATCATTTATTTTGTAGATATTATATATATTTCTTTAGGCGTCTGCTATATTGTTAATCTTCCATTCTATATAGATCCGCATGTGCGGTCTCTTGCTTACATTATGCCAATACTGACGGTCATGTGACCTGCAGGTTTCCTGATGACATAGCTGGAGTAATATAAATAATGATAGAGTTTATTGTGCATGCATGTTCTTTTTTCAGGTGTCGGATGATGCCGGTGATCGCGCGCTATTTTAGTGTTTTCAGCTTAGAATAGAGGCTTATGATGGGACTATCATGTGATTAGACCTCGGATGATGCTTGCGGTCATGTGACTGGGTGTCTGATGACGCTGGTGTTCACATGATCCACTGGGCGTTTGCTATGATGACTTCTGAACATGTGCCTTTGTTTACCACACAATGGGGAGTGAGTTAGGTGTGCCTCCCGATTTGTTATCCTGTGGGCTATTGGATAAGTGCTCTGACTAAGCGCTGCTGAACTGACACTGATTGGATATGGAGGACGCTGCTGCTAGTGAGTACATGATTGGTGCAGCACCAGAATGGGAGTGTGCAGTAACAGATCATCGATTGGCAGACTAAATGGTGATATTGTTAATATGGAGTAATCTATGGCATATTATATGCACAATTATAACATTGCTGTATTTTTCTATGATGTCACTATTCTGAGCTCTGATCACTGTTTTAAATTGATTATCGTTGTATATTCTGTATATATGTCTATTTGTATTATGGGTGGTTCCTGGATGGTGATTGGCTCCTCCACACCATTTAAGGACACCATTTTGCCTGTTTTTGTATACTTGATAAAGGCCTGAAAATGGCCGAAACGTCGTATTTTATGGTGGCTGAATAAAGACTTGTTATACTTCACCTGGATTGGATGCTGTTCCTATTTTTTCGTTCAACCTCAATGTTGTCATAAGAAGCGTTGGTTTGAGTTTGCAAAAAAGTACGAAAAGTGGACAGTAGAAGTATGTAAATAGGTGATTTGGAGCGATGAGACAAGCGTCAATAGACTAGGCTCTGATGGTTGCAAATGGGTCTGGAAGAAGCAGGGGAAAAAGGGGCTAATGGGTCTAGAAATTGAAGGAACTCTCAAGTTCGGTGTAGATAGTCTGATATGGGATTGTTTCACAGCCAAAAGTGTTGGATGCTTGACCAGTATCAATGGTGGCCTCAATGCTGAGCTATATGTGAGTATCCTACAAGACAAGGTACTTCATATACTCGAGTACTATAAGAAATGGGGTATGAAAAGGACGACTTAGTGTCCCAGCAGACAATGACCCGAATCATACATCAAGATTGGTGAAGAAATGGTTCAATGACAATGAAGTAGAGGTACTGGATTGTCCCCACTATCCCCAGGCCTCAACTCAATCGAACACTTGTGGGTAGAGTTGAAGAAAAAACTGTATCCCAAGTGAGTCGACCAGTATGCACCAACTTTGGGAGTGTGTAGATGAGACCTGAGATCAGATTTAGGTGGAGACAAACTTGAATCTGATCAAGGGCATGCCCTGAAGGATTCAGGAAGTGTTGAAAACCAAAGGTAGATTTACAAAATACTAACAAAATAATAAAAAATTAAAATTCAGATTTTTTTTAGGAGGAAAACAGTAACAGTGCAGTGACATGACAGTAATCTGCATAACTAATCATATGCTAAATAACTGCAAGTTAAATTTATGGAAGAGATAGCCAAGATGATTGTCTATAAAATGATGGTAGTCTCACATTTGAAGCAGTAATGTATGGTGAAATGTGGAGCCTGAAAGTCGAAAGGTCAAAACATTGTGATCTGTGATCTTCTCATTAGAATAGGAAAAAGTGTTTATGAGGACAAGGCAGCTGATATCACTCAGTCATGCTGATTGAACTAAAAAAAGTAGACTGGTTGCTTTAAAAAGGGGCTTGGGCTTGAAATAGTTTTCTTCTTCTATTAACCTTGGTTACCTCCAAGGGCCATTATTCTGTACATAGGGTGCTTTGGGGGACATAATGCAGTTTATATGAGGCTCTGGTGGCATTATACTGTATATAGGGAGCTGTGGGGCACATAATACAGTAAGGAGGAGGCCGTGGAAGCCAACATACTATATATAAGGGAGATGTAGAGAAATACTATATACAGGGGCTTTTGAAACATACTGTATATAGGAGGCTGTGGGGACATCATACAATATACAGTACAGACCAAAAGTTTGGACACACCTCATTCAATGATTTTTCTGTATTTTCATGGCTATGAAAATTGTAGAATCACACTGAAGGCATCAAAACTATGAATTAACACATGTGGAATTATACATTACACTTTACAAAAAAGTGTGAAACAACTGAAAATATGTCTTATATTCTAGGTTCCTCAAAGTAGCCACCTTTTGCTTTGATTACTGCTTTGCACGCAGAAAAGGTGAACGGATGGACTCTACATGCCTGGTTCCCACCGTGAAGCATGGAGGAGGTGGTGTGATGGTGTGGGGGTGCTTTACTGGTGACACTGTTGGGGATTTTTCAAAATTGAAGGCATACTGAACCAGCATGGCTACCACAGCATCTTGCAGCAGCATGCTATTCCATCTGGTTTGCGTTTAGTTGGACCATTATTTATTTTTCAACAGGACAATGACCCCAAACACACCTCCAGGCTGTGTAAGGGCTATTTGACCAAGAAGGAGAGTGTTGGGGTGCTACGCCAGATGACCTGGCCTCCACAGTCACCAGACCTAAACCCAATCGAGATGGTTTGGGGTGAGCTGGACGCTCACCGCTTCAATTTTGAATAAATCTCCAACAGTGTCACCAGTAAACACCCCCACACATCACACCACCTCCTCCATGCTTCACGGTGGGAACCAGGCATGTAGAGTCCATCCCTTCACCTTTTCTGCATGCAAAGCAGTAATCAAAGCAAAAGGTGGCTACTTTGAAGAACCTAGAATATAAGACATATTTTCAGTTGTTTCACACTTTTTTGTAAAGTGTAATGTATAATTCCACATGTGTTAATTCACAGTTTTGATGCCTTCAGTGTGATTCTACAATTTTCATAGTCATGAAAATACAGAAAAATCTTTGAATGAGAAGGTGTGTCCAAACTTTTGGTCTGTACTGTATAGGGAAGCTGTTTGGACATCTTACTACTGTATATATAGGGAGCTGTGGCGACATCTGTTAGGTTGTTATACTGTATATAGGTAGACTGTGAATGCCATCATACTATATATAGGGAGCTGTAGGGACCATAACATTGTATATAGAGGGCTGTGGGTCATCATACTGTATAGAAGTAGCAGTAGAGGTAATTATACTATATATAGGGAACTTTGGGGACCATCGTATTGTATATAATGAGCTGTGGGAATCATCATATTCTACATAAGAGGCTGTGGAGGCCTCATAATGTATATAGTGGCTTTGTGCTGACCATTCTACTATATATAGAGTGCCATTGTGACCATCATATTGTATATAAGGGGGCTGTGGAGGACTCATAATGTATATATAGAGCTGCTGGATATCATATTATACATTGAGGCATCTGGGACCTTATAATGTATGTAAGGCACTGTGGGGAACCATAATACTGCATATAGAGAGTTGTGGGGACCATCTTACTATATATAGGGCACTTTGGGGTCCTCATGTATAAAGGGAGTTGTAGTGACATCTTATTGTAAATATTGTATAGAGGGGCTCTGAATGCCTAATAATATATATAGGGGGTTGTAGGGATCATATTTTATATAGGGAGCTGTTGCGGCCATCATATTGTATATAGGAAGTTTTGGGGACATTATATTGTATATAGGAGGCCATCATATTGTGTATATATATGTCTATGGGGCTTCATACTGTATATAACGGGTTGTGAGGCCATCTTACTGTATGCAGTCATGACCAAAAGTATTGGCACCCTTGAAATTCTTCCAGAAAATGAAGTACGGTGTTTCTCCCAGAAAATTATTGTAGTTACACATGTTTTGTTATACACGTTTATTTCCTTTATGTATAATGGAATAACCCTGAAAACAGGCAAAAAAGAGGACAAAAGGCAAATTAGACCTAATTTCACTACTAAAAGGTCTAAAAACAATGAAGTAACAAATTTTGTGAAATAAAAATTTGTTTCAGCCTCAAACCTTTTGGCCACGACTGTAAATAGGATATTAAACGGCCGACAATCAGCAAACAAATAGCTGGTTTGGCCCACACATATCTATTGTGTTTGGGGCCCCTTAATTTGTTATGTTTTTACATCTTCAAACCCCTGGGATTTTTTCTTTTGGCCCCAATAACCCCTTTAATGTGTATTTGTTATTTTATATTGTTTTCAATGCCGTACTTGATAAACAGTGAATCTCGGTGGCCTTACTACTCTAATCTCTACCTTATCTGCCCCTTGTTCTTGTATTCACTGATAATACAAAGAAAAATGTGTAAACATTGAAATTAGTGTTGTTGAGCACACAAGACATTTTATTAACCTGAACCAAGTCGGGAAAGAAGACATAGGAATTCATCCTGTTAAAGTATTTTGGAGGGAACCTTAAGGCACATTAAAAGTCACCTTGAGATTACAGAAAATGGGACAGGAAAAAAAGAAAATACAATTCTCTGTATTTGCTTATCTTGCTTCATTCTTTGTGTTTGTGAGCAATGAAATATTGATTTTACTTTGCGAGGGATTTGCAGTATCCTAAAATCAACTTACACTGTGGATAGAAAAACTGAACTTTGAACAATAGGTCATTTTTGTTTTTAATTAATTAACTTGAAAATGTTTTGCTAC
>JARQOD010000003.1:92774026-92808652 GCA_033576555.1 Oophaga sylvatica
GATTCATGCGTCCCTAGATGCAGCTAATTGCGCTGCTAGCACAGCCGCCAATGCTATCGCCATTCGGAGGTCCCTATGGCTTCGTGAGTGGAGTGCAGACGCTGCTTCAAAGAGAACTTTAACTTCATTGCCCTATCTGCCAGGACGTCTCTTTGGAGACCGTCTTGATCAGATTATTTCTGACGCCACTGGTGCAAGAGTAAATTTCTTCCACAGCGCAGAATCAATCGATCTTTTCGGTATCAATACCAGGGTCGTTCCCGACCATTTCGTGGCTCTTTTAATTGGTCCGCCACTTCGACCTCGGCTCGAGCACCCCGTTCATCTCGCAGAGACAGGGACTCGCAACCATCATCTAGGTCCCCTCAACTCTGGAAAAATAGATTCCGCAGACAGAGAATAGGAATTCCTCTGTTCGAAAGCAGTCCTCCCAATGACTCCTGGCCGGGACGAGGGACTTAGGCAGGGTAGGCGGCTGCCTACGCTTGTTTTAAGAGGTAGGGTTCTCGATCTTGTACACTCCAGCCACAGGATCGAAGGTTTATTCCTCCTCCCAACATATCTTTTTCAGTCACGTCCCCCCAGGTCCAAGGATACCTTCAGAGGGTTGCTAGTTCTCCCTCTAGAGAAGATCATTTCTCTGAGACGGAGAAATCTTTTGTTGTTTCTAGGCCATTTGCATTTTCTATGGAGTGCAATGCAGATCCTGAGAAAAATGGTGGTACCATTCGCTCAGTTTCACCTTCTTTTTCTCCAGTTGGAACTAATTTTGTTTTGGGACAGGAGTCCCGCGTCTTTAAATCTCCTCGGATGGGGAGTAGCGTTCCTCCATTGCATGACTCAAAGTCAAGGGTCTCCTCCAGAGACTTTTCTTTTAGAACAGGTCATTTGCCAATATCGGCAAATACAGGATGTGAATCTCATGGCATGCAGATTGAATGCCAGGGTTCAGATTTTCATAAGTCAATTCCGCAATCCATTAGCCATCGGCTTGGATGCATTAGTTCTCCCTTGGAATCAATTTCACCTTCCTTACATCTCCCCACTCCTTCCGTTAATCCACAGGGTGATTCGGAGGGACAAGGCGGAGGGTGTTCCTCTCATTCTGGTCGCTCCGGACTAGTCTTGCCACCCGTGGTAGGCAAAACTAGTACGGCTAGTCGCAGACGTTCCACCCGATCATCCGGATCTTCTGTCATAGCATCCAATTTACCATCACAATTCGAGGGTTCTGAATTTGATGGTAGGGCCGTTGAAGCCTGGATCTTAGGTCAGGCTGGTTTCTCTCACAAGGTTGTTTTCAACAATGGTTAATGCCAGAAAACCGGCTTCCGCCCGCATTTATCATCGGGTCTGGAAGACATTTTTTTCCTGGTGTAAGGATAAAGGTCGTTCCCCTTTTGTTTTTTCTATCCCTGCCATTCTAGAGTTTCTTCAAACAGGAATGGATTCGGGGTTAGCTCTTTCTTCCCTCAAGGGACAGATTTCTGCTTTGTCCGTCCTTTTTCAACGGCGGATCGCAGTTAAGCCTCAGGTCAGGACTTTTATCCAGGAGTATCACATCTTGTTCCTCCTTACAAGAGGCCTTTAGAGCCTTGGGATCTTAATCTGGTCCTCAGTGCTTTACAGGAATCACCTTTCGAACCTTTGTCAGAGGTGTCCTTATCGCTTCTCTCCTGGAAGGTTGTCTTCCTAGTGGCGATTACCTCTATCAGACGGGTATCAGAGTTGGCAGCCTTATCTTGTAAGTCTCCTTTCCTTATTTTTCACCAGGACAAGGTAGTTCTTAGAACTTCTCCTTCTTTCACGCCTAAGGTCGTTTCAGATTTTCATATCAATGAGGAGATAGTTTTGCCTTCATTTTGTCCGGCGCCGATTCACCGTACTGAAAAAGCTCTACACACTTTGGATTTGGTGAGAGCTCTCCGAAGATATATTTGAGAACTGCACCTTTCCGAAAATCGGACGCTCTGTTTGTACTTCCAGAAGGTCTCAGACAGGGTCTTCCTGCTTCAAAGGCCACGTTAGCCAGATGGATTCGCTCTGCGATCCAAGAGGCATATCGTGTTAAAGGTCAGCCTATCCCGGCTGGGATTAAGGCACACTCCACTCGATCTGTGGGGGCCTCCTGGGCCATTAGGCACCAGGCTTCGGCACAGCAAGGTGCAAGGCTGCGACTTGGTCCAGTCTTCATACTTTTGTCAAGCATTATGAAATTCATGCTCAGGTTTCTTCAGATGCGGCGTTTGGCAGAAAGATTCTGCAATCAGCTGTTGCGCATCTGTAAGTTGTATATTGACTAGTTATGCGTTTTTTATTTTATGCATAAGTTTTACGAGGCTCCATCGGTTGATGGCTGCCCACCCAGAGACTGCTTTGGGACGTCCCAAGGTCTGTGTGTCCCCCAATGAGGCGAAGGAGAAAAGTAGATTTTTGTGTACTCACCGTAAAATCCTTTTCTCCGAGACACTCATTGGGGGACACAGCTCCCACCCTTTTTTTTGAGTTCAAAGCCTCGTTGTTTATTTACATTTGTCTATTTTGATTTGTTGACATATTGCATTATTGGTATGAGCTCCTACTGCTTTGGTACCGAACTGGTTCATGAGTGAGCCAACAGGAGGTATATACTGCAGGAGGAGGAGCTAATCTTTTGTGCTTAATGATTTGCTTAGTGTCCTCCTAGTGGCAGCAGCATATACCCCAAGGTCTGTGTGTCCCCCAATGAGTGTCTCGGAGAAAAGGATTTTACGGTGAGTACACAAAAATCTACTTTTTCCTGGCATTCAGCAAACCCAGACCTGTCCGTCAGATACCAGATAGAGAAGCGTGATTCATCATCACTCCACAGAATACTTTTCCACTGCTTCAGAGTTTGGTAGTGGCAGCTCTGTTTTTTATACAATATTTTGCAAACGTTAATACCTGAGTAGATTTAGACTTCAGTTATGGAGTCAGCAGAGCGTTGGTGACTTTTCTGCACTTGGTGACCCCGCACTGTAACGTTACGTGGTCTCCACTTTGTGGCTGAGTTGCTGCAGTTCCTTAGTCTTCTTTACTCTACTTTAAATGGAATCTCACCCCATTTTAGTCATATCAGCTAAAGATATGACTGAATAGTGTGTCCCATAAGCAAGCTATCGGTATGTATGATATATCCATATACCCCCGTTTTGATAGCAAAATACCTTTGTAAACTTGGGATTCTTTTCTCTAAATCAGGGCGGTCCGGTCCGGAGGGCGGCGTTTTCTCTCCTCTCCCCCCCTGCTCCTCGGCATCTCTTGCGTATCACCGTCTTTGGGCAAAGCAGAAAATCATGACAGCGCATGCGCAACTATTGTCATTCACTTTCCTTGCCGAAGTCGTCAAGAAAGAGTCATTCGGGCAAGAAGTGGCATGCCTGTCATGATTTTATGCTTTGCCCACTGTTGGGCAAAGCAAACTGTGCATGCTCGGGGGGGAATTTGAACAGCGCAACAGCGGGAAGCAGAACGCCATCTGTGCTATTCACAGACGGCGATACGCAAGAGATGCCGAGGAGCGGGGGGGGGGGAGAGGAGAGAAAACGCTGCCCTCCAGACCGGACCGCCCTGATTTAGAGAAAAGAATCCCAACTTTACAAAGGTATTTTGCTATCAAAACGGGGGTATCTGGATATAAGCTACATATCGATAGCTTGCTTATGGGACACACTATTCAGTCATATCTTTAGCTGATATGACTAAAATGGGGTGACAGATTCCCTTTAAGAGAATCTGTCGCCATGAAATGCAATCTTATATTCAGCCATCATGTTCAGGCTGACAGTCACTGATAAGACTGCCCACTGGACTGAAAATACCCAAAAGAGCAGAAGATTAAATGGTTAAAACACAAATTATACTGAATGTTTCCTTACAAAACAATATATCAGTCTATCAGCGTCCCCTGCTCTATAACATGGTGCCTGCAGATTGGACTACAATTTCAAGGTGACAGGTTCTCTCTAAAGGAAACCTGACTGGTCTGCCATGCCCACCAACATTGGTATATTCCTTGATATATATTCTACCTCTACACTAAAGGGGTAGTCCAGTCCAAATCAGTAAATCTGCAGTCACTCTGTGTGACTGCAGACTTATGAATTCCCCTAGTGAACACATTGTGCGTTGCAGGGATTCGCCGGTTTCTGAGCTGGGACTGGACGGTATGTATGAGTTATGCATGCTCCTGGCCAGAGCCCGCCCAATGAGCTTGGCCTTACTCCATACACTTGTATGTGGGAGCCCCTGGAAGAAGCATAGGCGAAACAACGTCGGGTGTGGTGAGGACAAAGCACCTACCCTTTTCCACTGATGGTCTAAACGCATTTAGGTAATATGGTTCTTGCACTATCCAGACATCACTTTTATTTATTATTTTATTTATTTAGTATTGTATATCATTACTATCAGGATTACATGAATCCTTTAATTATAATAGCCTTCTCATTGTGTCATCTATAATATATATGCCTATATTTTTCCATGCAAGCACTTGCATATTGTTGACAGGATATTGCAGATCACTGACTTTGCACTTGCACTTTATTTATAATAGCCATATTAATGTCGGGATTAATATATATATTGTTATGAGCACTTTCCTCTTGATGAATATCGTGCACTTACATTTGTATCTTGCGAACTATGGATATACTTGCATGTATATTACTTGAATTTGTCTATATCCGCTGATTGGGCACAGGCATCACGTGTCACAACCACCACACGGGAGCCCAGGGAGAGCGGGTGCTGACAGCGTGGGAACAGCGGTGGACAATCCCTTTAAGGTCACGTTCAGTGTGTTAGCTCAGTATTTGTAAGCCAAAACCAGGAGTGGGTGGCGTCCTGTGCAGACCTGTTTCAAGGAGATGCAGAGGGAGCCCATTGATTCATATGGGGCCCATCTGCTTTCCTATTGATTTTTAGAGCGGAAGGAATAGTTTTGCCTGTAGAACTTTTCTACCCATTCTAAAAATAACAATTGGAACGCAGACCGACCCATGACTGCACAGGATGCTCATTCCGTTTATCTGCTCCGTTTGTCTAAAACGGATCAGACAAGTGGAAATCGTAAGCGCACATGTGAACAGATCCTTACATTCTCTTTTAAAAAGGAGCCTAAAGTCAATCAATGACAGCATCAGTCACAATCCAGCAGGATGTATGTGTGTACATAGCAGTGATCCTCATCACATCCCCCTCTCCTGAGAGCAGGAATGTGGAAGGTAGATGCCGCTAATCTTATTAAACACATATACAACCAGGGGCGTACATAGAAATCATGGGGCCCCATAGCAAAAGTCTGAATGGGGCCCCCCCAAAAAAAAAAAACAAGGTGCTCTTAACTCCACACACACACACACCTGCAGTGCATGCAGGGCCCCCTACACCCTCCACAGTGCGTGCAGCCGGGCCCCCCTCCCTAAGGTGCAAAGTGCAGCCAGAGGCTAGCCATTGTAAATATAAAGTGCCAGCACAGTGAGGGGACACATTCAACAAAAAAATCCACCTCATACCCCAGCCAGCAGGACTCACCTTCTTGTGTATCTCTTCCCTGAGTGAAACTTATGAATGTTTTCTGCTTCCTGTGATGCACGTGTCTCTGGCTGCAGGCTGGCTTTCTTATGCAAATGCAGCCAGAGACTTAAGCCAACTGCTGACCAGAAAACAACAAGGAAAGAGGACCTTCAAGGGGGTTTACAGTGTCCGGCCGTCGCTTATATTTAATTAAAGGAGATAGTACTGTGTCAGCACAGCAGAGCTGCCAAACGACAGCGGCCGTCGTGGGCCCCCTCACCTGTCTGGGCCCCATAGCTGCTGCTTAGTCTGCTCTATTCACGGAACGCCACTGTATACAACATTATAATAAACTAGATGGTGGCCCGATTCTAACGCATCGGGTATTCTAGAATATATATGTAGTTTATTTATGAAGATTTAAGAATAATGCAATGAATACACAGGATTTTTCGGGTAAAATATATACATTAGCATTAAATGTTATTGCTCATAGAACTTAATGAACTTAATACAACTGAACGAAATTATTAAACAGATCATCAAAATATATAAACTATTACATGAATATCTAACTGTATTTAAATAAACTCATCATACAAAAGAAGTACATCGACACTATAATATATTTGTTAACAATATCAACCCAAAATATTTTTGTACACTACATTTTTTGTGAATACTTTTTGACTATCTCTAAGCAACTTTCCTTGTAAATGGGTATCCAAAACTTGCACCTTGACGTTGGATCTCATTTTAACTCTTAAAAATGCAACATAGAGTTGTCCATGACCAAAACGGGCTTCTGTAAATATATGCCAACACGGTGTAGAGTTTGACCTTGTGACTTGTTTATTGTCATGGCAAATGCTGGTTTTATTGGAAACTGTCGACGCCGAAGCCTAAATGGAAGACCGGTGTCCAAAGGACATAAATCAATGCGTGGAATGAACACTTCGTCTCCTTTTGCTGATCCAGTGATCTTGATTGAATTATGTGTGAATGGTGTTCCATTACATAGACCATTTCTTGCATTTAGATTCCGCAGCAACATTACATCGCTGATTGGTTACACCGTTCTGCTGATTGGTCGCGGCCGCCGCCCGCGACCAATCAGCGATTTTGGCGCCAAATTTAAACACGCTCTCCGGGAGAGGATACACTCTCTCCGGGAGATGACCGGCTGCTCGAACCAGAAGTATCCCGACCGGCGGCGCTGCTCCCCGGTCCTCCGTTCACACTTGCCGTCGGGAGATCAGTGGCCCTAGCCGCTGATCTGCCGACGGTAGCCGCATGGAGGTCAACGACACTGCCGGTCAGGGTACTTCTGCTGCGAGCCGCTAACGGCCGCCATCTTTTTTCTGAAATCCCGCATCGCTGATTGGCCGCGGCCAGACCAATCAGCGATGCAGGATTTCCTGGACAGAAAGATAGACAGACAGATGGGATAAGACGATTATATATATTAGATAGATATTACTGTGTATTACCTCATGTCACTGTGTATTACCTCATATTACTGTGTATTACCTCATGTTACGGTATATTACCTCATATTACCTCATGTTACCTGTGTATTACCTCATATTACTGTGTATTACCTCATGTTACTGTATATTACCACATGTTACTGTATATTACCTCATGTTACCTGTGTATTACCTCATGTCACTGTGTATTACCTCATATTACTGTGTATTACCTCATATCACTGTATTACCTCATGTTACCGTATGTTACCTCATATTACCTCATGTTACCTGTGTATTACCTCATATTACTGTGTATTACCTCATGTTACTGTATATTACCTCATTTTACTGTGTATTACCTTATGTTACTTATGTATTACCTCATGTCACCTGTGTATTACCTCATGTCACTGTGTATTACCCGTGTTCAGTAAACATGACAGAAGTACATCAGACACTGTGACTGACAAAACATGTTCAGTACATCATAAGCAGTTGGTGAGTCACATGACCACATGGGTGGAGTTAGCCCTGCGTCGCTGATGTTACTTTGTATTACCTCATGTCACTGTGTATTACCTCATATTACTGTGTATTACCTCATATAACTGTGTATTACCTCATGTTACCGTATATTACCTCATATTACCTGTGTATTACCTCATATTACTGTGTATTACTTCATGTTACTGTATATTACCTCATTTTACTGTGTATTACCTTATGTTACTTATGTATTACCTCATGTCACTGTGTATTACCTGTGTTCAGTAAACGTGACAGAAGTACATCAGACACTGTAACTGACAAAACATGTTCAGTACATCATGGGCAGTTGGTGAGTAACATGACCACATGGGCAGAGTTAGCCCTGCGTCGCTGATTGGCCGCGGCCGGACCAATCAGCAACGCGGGATTTCCTGGACAGACAGACAGGATAAGACGATTATATAAATAGATACCGAAGGCAAAAAAAACAATATCTTTCATTCTAAAATCATTAAATGTTCATTTAAGGCTATGTTCACACGCAGCATTTATAAGCTGCTTTTTACAGTAAGAGCCAAATCTATGTGATTTCAGAAATCTCATACACACGCTTGTTTTTAGTTTTCTGATTAAATGTGACAACTGCAGTGTTTTTGAAATTTTCAACATGTCAATCACTTTGTTTTTTTGCAGCATTAATTTTACCCATAGAAATAATGAGACGCTACCAAAAAAGCTCAGTAAATGTTTTTGCAGCGTTTTTGGGGAATAAAATTAAGCTTATAAAACATGAATTTTAGACAAATTGTGCAAGTAATCCTTGACAAAAAAACTATACAAATAAATGTAAAAAAAAATGCCCCAAAAGTAGCATTTTGAATGCAGCATTTTTACTGCCAAGGTTTTGGCTGCAGAAAAAAAGGGCTGCAAGCAGTGGCGTAGCGTGGGGGGGGCGGGGGGGGCGGTCCGCCCCAGGCGGCACATGTGTGGGGGCGGCACAGCGCAGCAGCATTTCCTTCCTATCCTCTGTGGGAGAAGCGCGGAGGCACAATTCAGCAGCCCCGCGCCTACATGGGACCCGCTGCTGAAGGAGGACTCACAACGGCGGAGGCTGCAGGCCTGCAGGAATCTGTATAAGAAGGACCTGCTCGGACACTTCGGTTGTGGACGCCGCTGTGCTGAGGAGCCGGTAAGGAAGCGCTGCTGTTGTTATAGGACGGAGACTGCGGTGAGAGGCGCGGGGTCATGTGATGGAGGGGAGGCCGTCCCGTCCTCCATCTCTGCCTGTGGCTCATGCTGCATCCTGCTTACGGTGTCCAGAGCTAGGCGCTGATTCCTGCTGATCTCTGACAGGTTATTTAGCTAGTGAGAATGTGAGGGGAGAGGTCTAATTATTGGAGCAGTTTCCCATAGCAACCAACCAGATTGTAGTTCTTGGAAAATGAAAAGTCAGCTGATTGGTTGCTATGGGAAACTGTTACCTATTTCACACTGAGGGTGAGTTTCCACGATCAGGAAACACTGCGTGTTTGGCGCTGTGCGCTGGCGCAGCACCAAACACGCAGCGTCCAGATGTTACAGCATAGTGGAGGGGATTTCAAGAAATCCCATCTCCACTATGCGTAACAATACGCAGGTGGCAGACCTGCGTAAACGGACATGCGGCGCGTCTTTTCAGACCGCAGCATGTCCTAGCGTATTGCGGCGACGGTGCGTCGCCGCAACGGAATTTAACACAGGGCTATGTAGCCCTGCGTTATTTCCGGAGGTGTTCCGGAGGTGTCCTGAACACCTCCGGAAATAACGCGCGTCAGAAAGGGGGCGGGGCTTAGACGGAGCGGAGTTTCCGCTCCGTCATATACGCTGTGTTTCCTGATGGTGGAAATACAGCCTAAATGTGCTGCCCCCGGATATTCCGCCCGTGCGCTGCCCTCTCGCCTCCGCCCGTGCGCTGCCCTCTCGCCTCCGCCCGTGTGCTGCCCTCTCGCCTCCGCCCGTGCGCTGCCCTCTCGCATCCGCCCGTGCGCTGTCCTCTCGCACTGTTTCATTATTGTTGATACGCCCCTTGATGTTGCGAAATGTGGTTAATGGGGTTTTCAGGAAAGTCGACTCCAGATGGATGCTTCCGGATTATCAACGACCAAAGGGGCGGCAAATTTTTCGACCGCCCCGGGCGCCACAAACAGTTGCTACGCCACTGGCTGCAAGGGAACAAAGCCTTTACTTTGCAAAAAAAATCACCAGGAAAAGGAAATGTAATGCAAAAGATTTCTTTGCAATGCAAAAGTTATCAAGGTGGACATAGAGTGTTATGTCTGTATATAAAATTCACAATTGTATGAGTAGATACTATAATATAGAGAGCAGGCGCTCCGGGGACATTTTTTTTAGGCTTTGTGGCTGCAAATCTGCAAATCATTGACAAAGACAAAATTTGCATTTAACACTTGTAGATTTTGTCATAGATTATATCCTATTGTATTAAGGCACTGTCACACTTAGCGATCGCACTACCGATCACGACAGCGACACGACCTGACGAGATCGTTGGTGCGATCGCTATATGATCGCTAGTTAGATTCCAAACACAATTCATCAGCGATCTGTATAACGACGTCTGCTGTCGTTGGGAAAACCTAGTCCCACCTGCGATGCTGGTGAAGTCGTTCATAAAGGGTGTCACACTCAGCGATTCAGGCTCACCAGCAGGACACCAACGACCAAAAAACGGCTCAGAACGTTCATAAGGGATCAGCGACATCTCAGCAGGGGCCACATCGCCGCTACATGTCACACACAGCTAAGCCGCTAACGAGATCGCTACTGCGTCATAAAATCGGTGACGCAGTAGCGATCTCGTTAGCGATCTCGATTAGTGTGACAGTACCTTTACAAAGCATTGCATGGGGTGAAATCCATGGTGATAAATCTGTACGTGTTGCAGATTTGGAAATACTTAGCATGCTCCGCAGATGTAGAAATACGGATCATGCTCTGCAGATGTCGAAATACGGAGCATGCTCTGCAGATGTAGAAATACGGAGCATGCTCTGCAGATGTAGAAATACGGAGCATGCTCTGCAGATGTAGAAATACGGAGCAAGCTCTGCAAATATAGACATACGGAGCATGCTCCGCAGATGTTGTAGTATGGCGCATGCTCCGCAGATGTAGAAATACGGAGCATGCTCTGCAGATGTAGAAATACGGAGCATGCTCTGCAGATGTAGAAATACGGAGCAAGCTCTGCAAATATAGACATACGGAGCATGCTCCGCAGATGTTGTAGTATGGCGCATGCTCCGCAGATGTAGAAATACGGAGCATGCTCTGCAGATGTAGAAATACGGAGCATGCTCCGCAGATGTAGAAATACAGAGCATGCTCTGCAGATGAAGAAATACGGAACATGCTCTGCATATGTAGAAATTCTGAGCATGCTCCGCAGATGTAGAAATACGGAGCATGCTCTGCAGAAGCAGAAATACGGAGCATGCTCTGCAGATGTAGAAATACGGAGCATGCTCTGCAGGTGCAGAAATACGGAGCATGCTCTGCAGATGTAGAAATACGGAGCATGCTCTGCAGATTTACATTGTAACAGGGTCTTTAAAGAGACAGCGCTTAAGCCCCCGTCACACACAGCGATTTCGCTAGCGAAATCGCTGCTGAGTCACTAGTTTTGTGACGCAACAGTGATCTCCCCAGCGATATCGCTGTGTCTGACATTCAGCGACGATCAGCCCCCTTGCTGGGTATTGCTGATCGTCGCTGAATGTCCTGGACTTTTTTTGATCGCTGGTCTCCTGCTGGCCAGATATAGTGAAAACTGTAAGGGATATAGAATCTTAGATCCCAAAATAGACAGAGTTAAGGGTATGCCACACTAAACAATATCGCTAACGGGATCGCTAAAAAACGTCACTATTTAGCGATCCCGTTAGCGATATTGTTCAGTGCGGCAGCTTCCAGCGACGAGCTTCCTGCTGTGATCTCGCTCGTCGCTGGAATCGCTCCGGACCCTATTTCATCGCTGGCGCTCCCGCTGGGTAAGTATCTAATCGCTGTGTGGCACCTTTTCTTAGCGATTTAGCGGTACTTTTGTACCGCTAAAGTCGTTAAGAAGATCGCTAACGGCAATAGCGTCGTTAACTATATCGCTAAATGCGGCAGCATTTAGCGATATAGAAACAATCCCGCTAGCGATCTCATTAGTATGCAACGCTAACGAGATCGCTAGCGGGATAGCTAAGTGTGGCAGTACCTTTACAGTGAGTAACAGTGTGACATTCAATGAAGATTTAAATGAAGACATTATGATTTCAGTTGAAACAAGAAATGAGAAAAACAATAGTGACATAACTGAAGAAATATCTGATGAGAAAGAAGTAGAAATTAATGAAGAACAAAATACTGAAAGTGAAGAATCACAAGTTCACAACTACAAACATACACAGAACCAAGACGTTCAATAAGAGAGAACAAAGGAAAACCACCAAAACGTCTCTCATACAATACAAGTATAAGAAAAATTCATGAGCCTACCTCTTGGGAAGACATATCTAAACTTCCTGAAGAAGAAGCTAATAATTGGATAGAAACAACAGAAACAGAAATTAAATCCATGCATGATTCAAATACATGGACACTAACAGATTTGCCAGAAGGAAGAAAAGCCATAGGATGTAAATGGATTTTTAACCCCTCTCTGACATTAGACGTACTATCCCGTCCATAAAACCCGTGCCATTCTGCCCATGGACGGGATAGTACGTCATAGGCGATCAGCTGCGCTCCTGGGGGAGCGCAGCTAATCGCCGCCGGGTGTCAGCTGATTATCACAGCTGACACCCGTGACTGTGTGTCAGGAGCGGTCACGGACCGCTCCCGGCACATTAACCCCTAGCACACCGCGATCAAACATGATCGCGGTGTACTGGGGGCACAGGGGAGGATCGCGCAGGGTGGGGGCTCCCTGCGCGCCCCCTTGAGACCCTCAGACCAGCGCGATGTGATCGCGCTGTTCTGAGGGCTTCCTCCCTCCCAGGACCCGGATACAAGATGGCGCCGGGGTCCTGGAGGGAGGCGGCTTCCTCAGTACCTGCTGAGAGCAGGCACTGAGAAGCCTGCAGCTATGCCTGAGCGATCGCTGGTGTGACAGAGTGCTGTGCACACTGTCACACCAGCGATTTGATAAAATACAGTGATGTCCCACCCTGGGACAAAGTAAAAAAGTTAAAAAAATAAAAATAAACATGTTATAAAAAAAAATCCAAAATAAATAAAAAAAAATATATATATTCCCCAATAAATTCATTTCTTCCTGTAAATAAAAAAAACAAAACAATAAAAGTACACATATTTGGTATCGCCGCGTCCGTAACGACCCCCCCTATAAAACTGTCCCACTAGTTAACCCCTTTAGTGAACCCCTTAAAAAAAAAAAAACGAAGCAAAAAATCAATGCTTTATCATCATACCGCCGAACAAAAAGTGGAATAACGCGCGATAAAAAGACCGATATAAATAAACATGGTACCGCTGAAAACGTCATCTTGTCCCGCAAAAAACGAGCCGTCATAAAGCATCATCAGCGAAAAAATAAAAAAGTTATAGCTCGCAGAATAAAGCGATGCAAAAATAATTATTTTTTATATAAAATTGTTTTTATTCTATAAAAGCGCCAAAACATAAAAAAATGATATAAATGAGGTATCGCCATAATCGTACTGACCCGAAGAATAAAACTGCTTTATCAATTTTACCACACGCGGAACAATAAAAACGCCTCCCCCAAAAGAAATTCATGAATTGCTGATTTTTGTTCATTCTAACCTCCCAAAAATCGAAATAAAAAGCGATCAAAAAATGTCACCTGCTCAAAAATGGTACAAATAAAAACGTCAACTCGTACCGCAAAAAATAAGACCTCACATGACTCTGTGGGCCAAAATATGCAAAAATTATAGCTCTCAAAATGTGGCGATGCAAAAAACTATTTTTGCAATAAAAAGCGTCTTTTAGCGTGACAGCTGCCAATCATAAAAACCCGCTATAAATAGTAAATCAAACCCCCCTTTATCACCCCCTTAGTTAGGGAAAAATAATAAAATTAAAAAAATGTATTTATTTCCATTTTCCCATTAGGGTTAGGGTTAGGGTTGCGGCTAAAGTTAGAGTTAGGGTTGGCGCTAAAGTTAGGATTAGGGTTAGGGTTGGGATTAGGGGTGTGTTAGGGTTAGGTTTGTGGTTAGGGTTGGGACTAGGGTTAGGGGTGTGTTGGGGTTAGGGTTGGAGTTAGAATTGGGGGGTTTCCGCTGTTTAGGCACATCAGGGCTCTCCAAATGTGACATGGCGTCTGATCTCAATTCCAGCCAATTCTGCGTTGAAAAAGTCAAACGGTGCTCCTTCACTTCTGAGCTCTGCCATGCGTCCAAACAGTAGTTTATCCCCACATATGGGGTATCAGCGTACTCTGGACCCCAAGAGTTATTGTGCAATTTGTCCTATTTCTTCTGTTACCCTTGGGAAAATAAAAAACTGGGGGCGAAAATATCATTTTTGTACAAAAAAAATATTTTTTTGTTTTTACGGCTGTACATTATAAACTTCTGTGAAGCACTTGGGGCTTCATAGCGCTCACCACACACCTAGATAAGTTCCTTGTGGGGTCTATTTTCCAAAATGGGATCACTTGTTGGGGATTTCCACTGTTTAGGCGCATCAGGGGCTCTCCAAATGCGACATGACGCCCCCAGACCATTCCATCAAAGTCTGCAATCCAAAACGTCACTACTTCCTTTCCGAGCCCCAACGTGTACCCATACAGTAGTTTTCTCCCACATATTGGGTATCAGCGTACTCAGGACAAATTGGGCAACAACTTTTGGGGTCCAATTTCTCCTGTTACCCTTGTAAAAATAAAATATTGGGGCGAAAAAAATCATTTTTGCAAAAAAAAAAAGATTTTTTATTTTTACGGCTGTGCGTTATAAACTTCTGTGAAGCACTTCGGGGTTCAAAGTGCTCACCACACATCTAGATAAGTTCCTTGTGGGGTCTATTTTCCAAAATGGGGTCACTTGTGGGGGGATTTCCACTGTTTAGGTGCATCAGGGGCTCTCCAAATGCGACATGACGCCCCCAGACCATTCCATCAAAGTCTGCAATCCAAACCGTCACTACTTCCCTTCCGAGCCCCAACGTGTACCCATACAGTAGTTTTCTCCCACATATTGGGTATCAGCGTACTCAGGACAAATTGGACAACAACTTTTGGGGTCCAATTTCTCCTGTTACCCTTGTGAAAATAAAATATTGGGGGCGAAAAAATCATTTTTGTAAAAAAAAAGGATTTTTTATTTTTACGGCTGTGCGTTATAAACTTCTGTGAAGCACTTCGGGGTTCAAAGTGCTCACCACACATCTAGATAAGTTCCTTGTGGGGTCTATTTGGCAAAATGGGGTCACTTGTGGGGGGTTTCCACTGTTTAGGTGCATAAGGGGCTCTCCAAATGTGACATGACGCCCCCAGACCATTCCATCAAAGTCTGCAATCCAAAACGTCACTACTTCCCTTCCGAGCCCCGACGTGTGCCCATACAGTAGTTTTCGCCCACATATTGGGTATCAGTGTACTCAGGACAAATTGGACAACAACTTTTGCGTTCCAATTTCTTCTGTTACCCTTGTGAAAATAAAATATTGGGGGCGAAAAAATCATTTTTGTAAAAAAAAAAAAAAAGATTTTTTTTTTACGGCTGTACGTTATAAACTTTAGTGAAACACCTGGGGGTTCAAAGTTCTCACCACACATCTAGATAAGTTCCTTGAGGGGTCTAGTTTCCAAAATGGTGTCATTTATGGGGGTTTCCACTGTTTAGGCAGATCAGGAGCTCTCCAAACACGACATGGCGTCCAGCCAATTCTGCGTTGAAAAAGTCAGACGGCGCTCCTTCCCTTCCAAACTCTGCCATGCACCCAAACAGTGGTTTACCCCCACATATGGGGTATCAGCGCACTCAGGACAAATTGCACAATAACTTTTGGAGTCTTGTTACCCTTGGAAAAATAAAAATTGGGGTGAAAAGATCATTTTTGTGGAAAAAATATGATTTTTAAATTTTACGGCTCTACGTTATAAACTTGTGTGAAGCACTTGGGGGTTCAAATTGCTCATCAAAAATCTAGATAAGTTCCTTAGGGGGTCTAGTTTCCCAAATGGGGTCATTTGTGGGGGTTTCCACTGTTTAGGCACATCAGGGGCTCTCCAAATGCAACATGGCATCCAAACTCAATTCCAGCCAATTTTGGTTGGAAAAAGTCAAATGGTGCTCCTTCCATTCCGAGCTCTGCCGTGCGCCCAAACAGTGGTTCCCCCCCACATATGGGGTATCAGCGTACTCAGGACAAATTGTACAACAACTTATGTGGTCCAATTTCTCCTGTTACCCTTGGGAAAATAAAAAATTAGTGACTAAAAGATAATTTTTGTGGGAAAAAAATAGGATTTTTTATTTTCATGCCCGGGCATTATAAACTTGTGTGAAGCACTTGGGGGTTCAAAGTGCTCACCTAAGATCTAGATAAGTTCCTTAGGGGGTCTAGTTTCCAAAATGGGGTCACTTGTGGGGGGTTTCCACTGTTTAGGCTCATCTGGGGCACTGCAAACGGAACATGACCCCCATTAACGTCTGCATTCCAAAACGTTACTACTTCCTTTCCAAGCCCTGCCGTGCGCCCAAACAGTTTCCCCCCCCACATATGGGGTATCAGCGTACTGAGGACAAATTGCACAACAACTTTTGGGGTCCAATTTCCTTGGGAAAATTCAAAAATTTGGGACTAAAAAATCATTTTTGTGGAAAATTGATTTTTTTTTTTTTCACACCCAGGCTTTATAAACTTTTGTGAAACACTTGAGGGTTCAAAGTGCTCACAACAGATCTAGATAAGTACCTTGGGGGGTCTAGTTTCCAAAATGGTGTCACTTGTGGGGGGTTTCCACTGTTTAGGCGCATCAGGGGCTCTCCAAACGCGACATGGCATCCAATCTAAATTCCAGCCAATTTTAGTTTGAAAAAGTCAAACGTCGCTCCTTCCCTTACGAGCTCTGCCGTGTGCCCAAACAGTGGTTTTCCCCCACATATGGGGTATTGGCGTACTCAGGAGAAATTGCATAACAACCTTATCTGTCCATTTTCTCCTTTTACCCTTGTGAAAATAAAAAAAAAGTTTGTAAAAGATCATTTTTGTGGCTAAAAAGTAAAATATTCATTTTTTCCTTCCACGTTGCTTTAGTTACTGTGAAGCACCTGAAGGGTTAATAAACTTCTTGAATGTGGTTTTGAGTACCATGAGAGGTGCAGTTTTTAGAATGGTGTCACTTTTGGGTATTTTCTGCCATATAGACCCCTCAAAGTGACTTCAAATGTGAGGTGGTCCCTAAAAAAAATGGCTTTGTAAATTTTGTTGTAAAAATGAGAAATCGCTGGTCAACTTTTAACCCTTATAACTTCCTAACAAAAAAAAATTTTGGTTCCAAAATTGTGCTGATGTAAAGTAGACATGTGGGAAATGTTATTTCTTAACTATTTTGTGTGATATATTTCTCTGTTTTAAGGGAATAAAAATTCAAAGTTTGAAAATTGCAAAATTTTAAAAATTTTCGCCATATTTGCGTTTTTTTCAAAAATAAACGCAAGTTATATCGAAGAAATTTTACCACTAACATGAAGTACAATATGTCACGAGAAAACAATATCAGAATCGCGAAGATCCGTTGAAGCGTTCCAGAGTTATAACCTCATAAAGAGACAGTGGTCAGAATTGTAAAAATTGGCCCGGTCATTAACGTGCAAACCACCCTTGGGGGTGAAGGGGTTAAAGTAAAATACCAAACAGATGGCACACCTGAAAGATATCGAGCAAGACTCGTAGCTAAAGGGTATTCTCAAAAATATGGAGAAGACTATGATGAAACATTTGCTCCAGTTGTCAAACACACTACAATAAGAACTTTACTTACAGTTGCAGCAATGGAACAGATGGAACTAAGACATCTGGATGTAAAGACAGCTTTTTTGAATGGAGATTTAACAGAAGACATTTACATGGAACAACCTCCAGGATTCAAAGATGAAAGAAATCCAAAGTTTGTAAACTACAGAAAAGCATATATGGTTTAAAGCAAGCAGCTAAAGCGTGGAATGACAAAATCATACCTTTATCATCACTTTTTTGTGATAGGGTGGCTGTCCTCATCAGTGGAGGGCACCTGTGCTGCGCCAGCCTTTATCTGTGGGAGCCAGCTGCATCCTGCTAGTGCACTGTTCATCTTTCAAGATCTGGTGAGGCTATTTTCATGTTGTGTTTTTGCTAAAAAAATTTTAGGATTTTTAAGTCCTTCTATCTTTGTCTGTGAGCTTTGAATTGATGTTAGTTAGTTACTCGCAATATAATGGGGAACCTTGCCGTTGGTTTGCGAGCTTATCTGCTTTGGCCAAAATAGTAACCAATACCTCATTGATGCATTTATCAGATGCATTTTTTTTTTGCACTTTTTATCATTTTCTGCAGGGTGCAGGTAGGCTCCTTTTTGATGGTCTGGTGTTTTGTGTGATGCATATATAGTGCTGAACAGCCCGCTTTCTATTATGGGCGTTATAAATAGGCTGCTATCCAGACACTATGCATTGCACTTTTTTGTCCTCCTAAGCAAGCCTTATTTGTGTGTTTTCTCCACTAGGCAGCTTATACCTTTATCATCACTTTTTTGTGATAGGGTGGCTGTCCTCATCAGTGGAGGGCACCTGTGCTGCGCCAGCCTTTATCTGGGGGAGCCGGCTGCATCCTGCTAGTGCACTGTTCATCTTTCAAGATCTGGTGAGGCTATTTTCATGTTGTGTTTTTGACAAAATCACGGAAGTACTAACAAATAGTGTTGAGCGATACGATACTGCAAATATCGGATATCGGCCGATATTAGCTGTATCGGCCTTTCGATTCCGAATACCGATATTTTCGTCATATCGAATACCGGAATCGGGATTGTCACTGTCATTGTCAGTGTCCGTCGGTCGGGTCTGTCACTGTCAGTGTCCGTCGGTCGGGTCTGTCAGGAGTCAGCGGCACTTACCTGGCAGAAGATCTCCGGCGGTCACGGCCTGGACTGCTTCATGGCCGCCATCCTCTTCTCCCCGGCGGTCACATGCAGTTTCTCGCGATAACTGCAGTGACTGCTGGGTAATCCCGGCCGTAAAGCAGTCAGTCCGATGACGTCACCGCCGGGGAAGCAGGTAATCAGCTGTGCTGCGTCGCGATGACAGGCTCTGCCTGTCATTGCGATGTAGCAGAGCTGGATCGCCGTGGGACAGTCGTCACTATGGACTGCGTCGGACAGGTGGTATACTGTTGTTTTTTTTTTTTACTTTTTTTACAGGAGATCGATGGCGTCGCAGGAATGAGATTATAATAAAAGAAATGAAAACTGTGTTGTCTCTTTTATTTCATTAAAATACTTTTTTCTTGCTGTGTCTTTTTTTTAAACATTTAATAACTTTGGGATTAATAATGGATCGGTGTCTTATTGACACCTCTCCATTATTAACGGGCTTATTGTCACCGTGCAATCAACGGTGACATTAACCCCTTATTACCCCACTTGCCACCGCTACAGGGCAGTGGGAAGAGCCGGGTAAAGTGCCACAATTGGCACATCTTTTGATGCGCCAAATGTGGGGCTGCTGTAGCCTGGTATTATCAGGCTGTTGAGGGCCAAAATCCATGGGCCTTGACAGTCTTTTAATACCAGGCCGCAGCAGTCTGCATTTTACTTGGCTGGTTAATAAAAATAGGGGGACCCCTACGCCGTTTTTTTTTCGAGGGGATCCCCTATTTTTGTTAACCAGCCAAGCTAAGCAGACTGCTGTGGCCTGGTATTATCAGGCTTGCAAGGTCCATGGATATTGGATCCTTACCAGCCTGAAAAACCAGGCCTCAGCGGTCAGCTTCATCTGGCTGGTTAACAAAAATAGGGGGGACCCCACGCCAATTTTTTTCGAGGGGATCCCCTAGTTTTGTTAATCAGTCAAGATATGCAGACTGCTGTGGCCTGGTATTATCAGGCTGGCAAGGTCCATGGATCTTGGCTCCTTAACAGCCTGAAAATCCAGGCCTCAGCGGTCTGCTTCATCTGGCTGGTTAACAAAAATAAGGGGGACCCCACGCCAATTTTTTTCGAGGGGATCCCCTATTTTTGTTAATCAGCCAAGATATGCAGACTGCTGTGGCCTGGTATTATCAGGCTGGCAAGGTCCATGGATCTTGGCTCCTTAACAGCCTGAAAATCCAGGCCTCAGCGGTCTGCTTCATCTGGCTGGTTAACAAAAATAGGGGGGACCCCACGCCATTTTTTTTTCGAAGGGAACCCCTATTTTTGTTAATCAGTTCCATCTGACGTCACTGATGGTGTCCCTGGCTGACCTGAAGTGAAAGTGGAAAGCAATCAATTAAGCTTTCCACTTCCTCTCCTGTCAGCCAGGAGAGGAGCTCATTCATTTGGGGGTTTACTGTGAGGCTGCAGCATTAGCTGCGGTCCCTGCAGTAAACATTAATCCTTTCTGAAGGATTACACCGTGGGACCTGACTGTGGTGGGATAGGTAAGAATAATTTTGCTTTATTATTTTATTTTTATTACAGGAAATGGTTTTAGCAGGTAAATAAAATATGGTCAAAAACTGTGATTATTTCATTAAACTTCTTTTTTATTAAAGTGTGTGTGTTTGATTTTTCTTTCATACAATAGGATTAATAATTGATAGTTGTCTAATTGACAGCTCTCAATTATTAACCTGGCTTAAAGTGACCTTTCAATTGCAAGGTCATTTTAACCCCTTATTAACCCATTCGCCACCGCTACAGGGCAATGGGAATAGACGGGCAAAGTGCCAGAAAGGGCAAATCTAATTATAGATTTGTCTTTTCTGGGGTGTCTGGGGGCAGATGTTAGTAGCCAGGGGGGGCCAAAAATAATGGTCCCTCTCTGGGCTATTATTATCTGCCCCCATTCGCTGGCTTTGTCTGTCTGGTTGCGAAAATAGGACGGGAGCCCACGCATTTTTTTTAAACAATTTTACACCTCATATATATATATATATATACATGTCATTGAATGTGTGACACAATATATATATATTTATATTTATAGTTCATACACTTCTACATAGTATAATAGCCGCTAATTCAATTGCCGGCTTTTGTGAAAATGCAGAACCCGACATGAAATGACATTTGGTGTACATAGGGTTAACCATGTCTTTTCATGTCCTTTGCTATCTGATTTGCACAAACAATTACATCAGTCTATGTGTGCAAAATTTCACACCTGTAGGGGTTAATTAAAGGTGTAAATTCGTAGCAAAAAAGTCCGTTTTTTTTACAACGAATTTACACCTTTAATTAACCCCTACAGGTGTGAAATTTTGCACACATAGACTGATGTAATTGTTTGTGCAAATCAGATTGCAAACGACATGAAAAGACATGGTTAACCCTATGTACACCAAGTGTCATTTCATGTCGGGTGCTTCTGTCTTTTCACAGAAGCCGGCTTTACCCGGCAATTGAATCAGAGGATATTTTACTATGTAGAAGTGTATAAACTATACATATATGTATATATATGTCACAATGACATGTATATATATATGTATGTATTCTATGTGTGTATATTTAGTGTTTACAAGGAAATAAAGGTTTTTTTTAGTTGCGATTTTTTGTTCCCATAGACTTACATTGGACTTCCGGTATCGGAATCGGATATCGACGATATTTAGTGATATCGGCGATACCATTTCGATACGATATTTTTAGATATCGAGCAGTATCGCTCAACACTACTAACAAATGAAAAATTTCAAAGAAGCAAAGCTAATCCATGCTTGTACGCAAAAAGGATGAGTAATAGATGGATTTATGTACTCATACATGTAGACGACATTTTGATTTGTTTTAAACAAGAAAGGGATAAAGAAAACATTCTAAAAATCCTGAAGCAACATTTTGAAATCAAATACTTGGGAAATGTAAAACAGTACCTAGGAATACAGATAGAAAGAGAAGAAGACGGAAGTTTCCTACTGAATCAAAATCACATGATTCAAGACATAACAGAAAAATTTGGACTAAAGGATGCAAAAACAGTAAAGTCTCCAATGGAAACTAATTATCTCAAAGAGATGAACAGTGAAGAAAATATGCTACCAAACAATGAAGAATACAGAACAGCAATAGGAAAACTACTGTATCTAGCGACCGTTACAAGACCAGACATCGCAGCAGCAGTAGGAATCCTGAGTAGAAAGGTATCAAAACCAAATAAAGCTGATTGGAATGCCGTGAAGAGAGTAATACGTTATTTGAAAGGAACTAGCAATGTTAAGCTGAAATTACCCACAGGTGATAATTGCATTTTAACAGGATATGTTGATGCAGATTGGGCTGGAGATCCAACTGACAGAAGATCTACCAGTGGACATATTTTTTTTCTCTCAGGTGGACCAATAAGTTGGACAAGTAAGAAACAGTCAATTGTGACACTGTCTTCAACAGAAGCAGAATATGTTGCAGCAGCACATGCGAGTCAAGAAGTACTGTGGTTAAGACAATTGTTGACAGAATTAGGACAACCACAGTTGGAACCAACAAAACTAAAAGAGGACAATCAAGGATGTCTTGTTCTTGCTCAGATGGAAAGAGTCAATCCAAGAACCAAGCATATTGATGTGAAATATCATTTCTTGAGAGATCATCAGGATCAAGGAGTCTTGAAGTTGGAGTATTGCCCTACTGAAGAAATGACAGCAGACATTTTCACGAAGGCGTTGAATGCTGATAAACATCAGAGACTAATAAAAAAGTTGGGTTTGATTGAATAAGTCCTTACTGTTGAGAAAGGGTGTTGGCATATGCTACAGATTAGGACTTATTATAAGTAAAAGGAGGACTTTATGGTGACCTGACAATAGATGGCGATGTTATGGGCCCAGACACCCAGAACACTACAGACATCCCAGATACCAGAGAATCCAGACACTAGAGAATCCAGACACCACAGATCCCAAGCACCAAGAATATCAGATACCCAGGACACTGGAACTCTCAGCAAGACCCTGGTGAATGCAGAAGCATTCTTCAGTGCAAATCTCTCCAATCCTTTGGATTGTCAGTGAACCAATAACCAGCAAAACAGGTTTTACATGGTAACAGGGTCTTTAAATAGACAGCGCTTAAGCCCCCGTCACACACAGCGATCTCGCTAGCGAAATCGCTGCTGAGTCACTAGTTTTGTGACGCAACAGCGATCTCCCCAGCGATATCGCTGTGTGTGACATTCACGATGATCACCCCTGCTGGGTATTGCTGATCGTTGCTGAATGTCCTGGACTTTTTTTTGATCGCTGGTCTCCTGCTGGCAGGCATGCATCGCTGTGTGTGACAGGCGGGAGTCCAGCGATCTGCTGGTAACCAAGATACACATTGGGTTTCCAGGCGTCGCGTTGGATACCAGCGCGCTGCTGCAGGGGAGCTGGTAACCAAGGTACCAGGTGCCTGAACCCCGACAACTTTGCTAATCCAGATGTTTCAGGACACATTTACATGCATTGTTTTTGCTGCTTTTTTTTTGCAACTAAAATCTGAGGCTTTGGTAGTAAAAATTCTGAACTCAAATCAGGTTTCGCTGTATTTTTGGTGCACACTACACGTGTGATTTGTCTACAGTACACGTTTAACATAATTAGTTTTATTCACCAAAAACGCAGCAAAGAACGTTGTAATATGGCCGAAAAACCTGTTAGCGATGTTTCTTGCAGCATTATTTCACTCTCTCATTGTTTTCTGTATGTGAAAAAAACGCTGCAAAAACGCTGAAGGAAATGATTTAAAAATGCAGCAGTTCTCTGTCCAAAAACAAGTGTCTGCATCTTTTTTTCTGAAATCTCACAGCTTCTGCTGCTACTGTAAAAAGCAGTTTATTATTTGCATAAAAAACACTACGAAATAATGCTGCATGTGAACATAACTTTAGACAGATTCATGAAATCTGACTTTTCTAAATGTCACATTTTTGGGTTCATCTCACTCCATTTACTATCAGGAATAAAGTTTTTGGTGGATTTTTATTTTCATTTTGGCGCAGTTGAAAACTAACATGCCATATTTTAAAGGATTATGCAATTTTTTTTTGCCCAAAAAGCTCCCCAAAATGGTTAAAGACAAAAATAAAGAGCATTTAATTTTTATCGGCAAATTCATGAACTGCTTGCGACATTCTGATGAATTTGGTGCAAATTGTTAATGATTTCTCTGGCTCTTAGTCTTGTGGCCTTATATTCTGCAGAACTGTACCGGGGTGGTCAAAAGCACTCCATGTCATATTCCTCCGTAGGGACTTGTACATATGACCGTATTTTCGGTCCAAGTGCGATCCGACAAAATATCGGATCGCTCTTGGACCAATGTTAGTTTATGGGGCTGTGCACATGCCCAATGTTTTCCTTGGATCGTGCCAGTCCGAGGAAAAGAATTGCTCCGTGCCTGGGTTGGATCACATATTCGGTTCACACTCAGCCAAGTCAATAAATCCATGGAAAACATCAGATGTCATCTGAGTGCGGTCTGATTTCCACGGACTGACAGAACAAAGAACAAGGGAGAATTTTTTTTAATGCTGGTTTGATCCTAGCCCAATAGTGTTTCATGCCACATTTCTTTGACCTTCGATACATGAAGAATTTGACAAGAGAATTGGCGTAGAGGTGCAGTAAGTTCCCATATACTTTTAAGAGCACTTATAGGGTTTCATAGATTATGTCGAGAAGTAATACAGCTGTGTGCTCAATGTTGTAGGATGCCACCTGTTTCTAAACTTTGAGAGCACAGTGAAATCTCCCTTGTTGGTTCATTGGTAGGCAGGAGTGGACATATCATTGGTGCAACCAAAGACCCAAGAGGTAAGGTGGGCACTTCCCCCTCTAAAGAAGGTGGAATTGTGCATTATGATGAGCTGTTTGGATTTTAAGGGACCAATATAGTGTTCTTGCACAGGGTCCTATTCTCTCTGTGTCCCCCAGTGTTGGTAGGTAATTGTGGGAATTTCTTCATAGTTTGCTTTATTCTACACTGTTCCATGTAACTGGATCATGATTTTTCAGATGTTGATCGTTTATAAGAGTACTACAGAACAGCTGACTCTAGTGTAGAGTAAGTGAGGACAAGCACATGGCGATGTGATCCAACCTTCCTAAAGGATTTGTCTCCACCAGGCACTAGATGATTATTCGAGAATGGCTTCTCCAGGAACTTCAGTATATTCTTTGTCACTCTCCATCTCCTCATTTCTCTCTGCCAGTCATTACCTCCTTAGCGCTCATACAATTTGTCACAATCAATAGAAATATCCTCTGCACAGCGTGCCTCAGCTGTCACTGTCATCTGGAAATGCCGCTAAACCGTGTGGGGCTTTTCATCCAGTACCGGGATCATCCACACTGTCAGCTGAGTAAGCAGTCTGATAAATCCGAGCAATGCATCTATTGAATGACACCACTGTCCATGTCCTCGAGGGAGTCAGCTATGTGGCTTATTTGTGTGTCCATGAATGTGATTTGTATGTTTGCCTGCGAAAACGATGGTTTTTGCCGTTGGTTGTGGATAGTGTGCTCTTCACCAGACGCACACAAGGTACACACGCAACGTGGTGAGAATGAGGTGTACAAGACAAAGCCATCAACAGCCTGAACTCGCAATTTATGGGCATGGATAGACCTCTTGGATGCCAGACAACAGCTTGTTCACATCTCTTGAAGAAATGTGGATTGCACGCTCGGATAATTTCTTTACTTTGTCTTTGTTGTCTATTAAACATTTAAAACCATAGATTATTGATGTGATTCAGCCAAAATATCTTCTGAAACTGGACTTTTGGCTGCAAATTACCATGTGGTTAGCCACAATGTTTCCCCATAGAGGGAAAAAAGTTACATGAAAATCCAAATAATTTCACAATGGCTACAATTTTTTCAATAATTAGAAGTCGCCTGTGTCTTTTTACCCTGTAAGGAAACATTAAGATCAAATAATGGTGAGGGCAATGTTCAATTTTACTGTAAATGTCACAGTAGCAAGGGTCACTAGTCTACATGTTTTTTTCTTCAGATCATTGAGAGCTGCTCAATATGAAACAAGGACCAATATTTATTTATGTATTTATTTTTATCATTACTTTTATAAATGATTTATTCTCCTCTAAATTATAATGCTCACAGGTACTCCAATGGCTTTTGAAATATGTGTATAGCACTCTTAATCTTTTTAATGCATTCTCCCTTTCAATCATTTTAATGCAAACATAGCCTTAATGTTAAAGTGACCTCATCATAGAAACAGATGGTAATTCAGTGGTAATCAACAGCCCATTTAATAACAAAGTGCACTTTTTACCAGATAAACTTGGTAAAAACTATTTCTCTTAGGGCCTCGTCTCACATAGCGATGCACCAGCGATCCCGACAACGATATGCACTTGTCAGGATCGCTGGTGTGTCGCTACATGATCGCTGCTGAGCTGCCAAACAGGCAGAGATCAGGACAGCGACACTGTGGGTAACGTCGCTTAGTTACCTGCAGTGTACGTTGGATACCATCCCGCTGATGCAGGGAGCTGGTAACCATGGGGTTTCCAGGCGCTGCGTGGTGCATGGAAACCCGATGTGTACATTGGTTACCAGCTCCCCTGCAGCAGCACGCTGGTATCCAACGTACACATCGGGTTTCCAGGCACAGCCCAGCACTGGCCAGCGGGAGACCAGCGATCAAAAAAAAGTCCAGGCATTTCTGACACGACCAGCGATTCACAGCAGGGGCCTGATCGCTGGTACGTGTCAGACATAGCGAGATCGCTGCTGAGATTGCTGTTGCGTCACAAAACTTGTGATTCAGCAGCGATCTCGCTAGCGATCTCGCTATGTGAGACGGGGCCCTTAGTCATTTGTGATCAGGCATATCATTCTATGGTTTCACACTTCAGTGTCTCCAATACGTGTAGTGACAGTTTTCTCACGTACCGGAGACACTGAAACACGTAGACCCATTCAAATGAATGGGTCTATGCATATGTCAGCGTGGTTTCACGGACTGTGTATCCGTGTGCAAAACACGCTGACGTGTCCATTTTTTACCGGCAGCACGACCGCAAAACGTGCACACAGAGAACAGTGCACACTGTCCTCCGTGTGCACGGCCGGCCGCCAGGAAAGAAGCGGCTACTGTAAGCGCTGTCCCCCGGCGGCTGGTGCTGAAGCCGGCTGTCATTCTCCCCTCCTCTGCCTACGAGCAGAGGAGAATGATGAGCAGTGTATTAAAGTCCGAACGACAGCAGGTGGGGGCTTTTGGGACTGTTACCCACATCATCCGACACCTGATGTCATTCGGACTTTAATATACTGCTCATCATTCTCCTCTGCTAGCAGGCAGAGCAGGGGAGAATGACAGCCGGCTTCAGCACCAGCCGCCGGGGGAACAGCTCTTACAGTAGCCGCTTCTTCACCGGCAGCCATCTGTGTGGTCCTGATGAGGCATACGGGTGGCACACATGTGCTGCACGTAGTACACACGGACACTGATATCTCCGGTACCGGAAATATCAGGATGTCTGAAACTGGCCTAACACATACTGACTGTCGCTGTCAGAGGTAACATCATACTGCTGTGACTGCGGTAAGTGATGTGCCATATAATCAATAATTCCCTCTGCTTCCTCTCCACTAATATGCTTGTCAGAGGCAAAGGAGGCCAATTGTGGCTTGCATTTGGTAGTACTACTCGCTGAAGTCAGCGGTGGTGACACATCTGTTGCTGCTTTCTTTTGCAGTACTCCATCCAATGCAATTTCCACTTTTTTATCATACATTTTGTACAACACTATAGTTAAGTTTTGACAATCTTCTCAACCCCAAATATTCAACCCTTGCCAAAAGGATACAATAAGAAATGGTAGGTAGGTACAGTCATGGCCAAAAGTTTTGAGAATGACACAAATATTATATTTTCACATGATCTGCTGCCCTCTGGTTTTTATGTGTGTTTGACAGATGTTTTTATCACAGACAGAAATATAATTGCAAACATATGAGTAACAAAAGCTTATATTGACAGTTAGAATGAGTTAATGCAGCAAGTCAATATTTTCAGTGTTGACCCTTCTTCTTCAGGACCTCTGCAATTCTCCCTGGCATGCTCTCAATCAACTTCTGGACCAAATCCTGACTGATAGCAGTCCATTCTTGCACAATCAATGCTTTCATTTTGTCAGAATTTTTAGGTTTTTGTTTGTCCACCCGTCTCTTGATGATTGACCACAAATTCTCAATGGGATTAAGATCTGGGGAGTTTCCAGGCCATGGACCCAAAATCTCTATGTTTTGTTCCCTGAGCCATTTAGTTATCACCTTTGCTTTATGGCAAGGTGCTCCATCATGCTGGAAAAGGCATTGTTGATCGCCAAACTGCTCTTGGAGGGTTGGGAGAAGTTGCTCTTGGAGGACATTCTGGTACCATTCTTTATTCATGGTTGTGTTTTTAGGCAAGACTGTGAGAGAGCTGATTCCCTTGGCTGAGAAGCAACTCCACACATGAATGGTTTCAGGATGCTTAACAGTTGGCATGAGACAAGACTGATGGTAGCGCTCACCTTGTCTTCTCCAAATGAGGCGTTTTCCTGATGTCTCAAACAATCGAAAAGGGGATTCATCAGAGAAAATAACTTTACCCCAGGCCTTGCTCCAAGAGTCTCCGCCTCACAGTGCGTGCAGATGCACTCACACCTGCCTGCTGCCATTCCTGAGCAAGCTCTGCACTGCTGGTAGCCCGATCCTGCAGTTGAAACACTTTTAAGAGACGGTCCTGGCGCTTGCTGGTCTTTCTTGGGCGCCCTGGAGCCTTTTTGGCAACAATGGAACCTCTCTCCTTGAAGTTCTTGATGATGCGATAGATTGTTGACTGAGGTGCAATCTTTCTAGCTGCGATACTCTTCCCTGTTAGGCCATTTTTGTGCATTGCAATGATGACTTCACATGTTTCTTTAGAGATAACCATGGTTAACAGAAGAGAAACAATGATGCCAAGCACCAGCCTCCTTTTAAAGTGTCCAGTGGTGTCATTCTTACTTAATCATGACAGATTGATCTCCAGCCATGTCCTCATCAACACCCACACCTGTGTTAATGGAGCAATCACTGAAAAGAGGTTAGCTGGTCCTTTTAAGGCAGGGCTGCAATGATGTTGAAATGTGTTTTGGGGGGATAAAGTTCATTTTCTAGCCAAATATTGATTTTGCAAGTAATTGCTGTTAAGCTGATCACTCTTTATAACATTCTGGAGTATATGCAAATTGCCATTAGAAAAAGTGAAGCAGTAGACTTTGTAAAAATTAATATTTGTGTCATTCTCAAAACTTTTGGCCATGACTGTACATGTACAAAGAGCAAAATGAAGCGGCAGGCTGCAGTATAGATGTTGCATATATGGTTGTCAAATTGGGCTAGTAAAACAGATGTGCAAATATAGACATGCACAGTAAAATGTCTACATTTTTGAACACCATTTAATCAAATTCCCAAAAATGACATTGTGTGGAGTATTTGTCAAATGCTTTAGGACTTTCTCCTATCTCTAAGTGCAGGTGCAGACGACAGTATTTTCAGTCTGAGTGCGATCCGACAAAACATCACATCGCACTCCTCTGACCAATGTTAATCTTTGGGGCAGGGCACAGTTCTGAATTTTTCCTTGGACAGAGTCTGTCCAGGTAGAAAATCTCTGCATTCCTGAGTTTGATCCTATATTTGGTTCGCACTCGGCCATGCAAGTCAATGAGTCAGTGGAAAACATCAGCCCTCACTAAGATGACATCCATGTGCCGTCCAATTTTCACAGACTGACAAAATGGAAATTATGGAGAAACTTTTTTTTTCCATCTTCTCTTCATCTGAGAAAATTATATCACACTGTAATCAAACTCTGATCAGAGTGTGATTGGAGTGTGCTTAGCGAGTTGACAAATATTCACCTACTGTACACTCTTGGCATTCTTCATCTTTTCCACATGGCAGCACAAATTTAACCCATTCGCTTCTCCATTACCCTCATTTTTCATCCTTTCATGGGTCTGCAGCAGCATATGCGTTATCAGTGGTTGTGTGCAGACAACCCGATCAGGTGAGCAGTGCACCAATAGACAATTCTTTTTGGCATTTTACCCAGATAAGACCCTATTTGCGTATTGTGTCTTTCCAGTCTTCTTTCATTTCGATTTTGCCTATGGTCATATCAGCCTTCTGTAACTAATGCAGTTGTCTTCAGTGTGTAAAGTGGTGGTGGGCATTTTTTTGGCTATTCACGCAAATTGATTGCAAATTGCTCAAATTCGACAGGATTTGCAAATTTCATAAATTTCGACTTGCTTTGGATTAGCATCTAATGTGATCATTTTTAAACATGTGTGATATATATTTGAGACTTTTTAATATCTTTATCATTTAAAGGGTTATTCTGACACCCAAAAGTAAATTTCATTGAATAAATCTTTAACTTTTGTAGTTTAAGTCATGGTAAAATTCCCTACCATTCACTCTGTACTGCAACCTAGGGTTCTGTTTATATTACCCACTTCCTATGACGATTCATTTGAGAATCCCAGTGCATGATGGGATACTCAAACCAATCGTCATCTGCTGGCTGAAACTGCTGTCACTCCGCTTTCTGCTCTGAAATGAAGCGTCCCCACCGAAGGCTGGCTCATCCCGACACTTTGCTTGCCGTCCTAAAATGAACCGTCGTCAGTGACTCTCGTTTCAGGAGCTGGTACCTGTTCTGTCCCTGCGGTGTCTCCTTTGTGCAATGTGTTCCTTGTGCAGAGTTGCCCCCAGTTCCCTGTGCTATTAGTGCAGCATACGGTCAGTTGTCTGCTTACATGAATAGTATTAAGCCGGCAGCAGAGCGCTGTCACTATGCCTAACAGAGACCAGTGACATCACCAGCTGGAGCGGCGTTAGTCCTCCTGCACACTGGCTACAGTGACACTGCTCTGCTGCCGGTTTATTACTATTCACTTACTTATTACTAGGGACTTTTACTATGACTTCAATTACATTAAGTTATTAGTTTTTAAAGATGTATTAATTGAAATTTACTTTTGGGTTTCGGACCTTTGAAGTATTCAGAAATCACAAGGATCGTCACCCTTTCTGACATTTTGCACATGATACCACAGAACACAAACACATCTCCTAAATTATCTAAGTCCTCCTGGCAGGTCTGTAGTAATATCCTCTTTTTGGTATCTGTCTCTTGCAGCCTTCAATATATATGACCTGCGATATTTCGGAGCAGTTACAGGGTCTATCAATTACTATAACCCAGAGCGCATTTTGTCATGTAATGTGATCACATGAGCACTAACCCATACAGAAAACAAGAGCAAACATCCAGACAAAAGACTTCTGGAATGGAGATCAGTCAAAATCCTGATATATTTTACCATACAATAGGAACGTTTAAAGACACCTGACATTTCTCATGGAACTGCTTGCTTTTCATTACTTGTAAATTGCAAAGTGTTATCAACTCATCAGAAGATAGAAGCCACTGACAAAATGCTCCAAATTGTGAGGCTGATCACTTAAAATTCCACTTCAAGTATTTTCTCTGCCCTGTTTGAGCACTTATAGTATACTTCCTGAGGAAAGCAAAGGACACAACCAGTAATACATTCCATGGGGGGAGATCATGTCATCACTTTTTACTTACTCAGAAACTTATAATATTAGGAAAATTGAGAGAAAAAGCATCCTCACATTTATAGTGATGAAGAAAAACACATAAGTCTTCCCTACTGACTATTTATAACAGTGAATGGTTTCTGAGACTTTGGGTTGGGGGACAGTGAACTATTACTGTACTTATTAAAGAAGAAAAGTTACTTAAAGGAAAGCTGTCATGTTGTATATGCAATTTGAGCTATGGATAACACGGTATAAAGAAGGAGAAGCTGAGCAGAATGACATATATTTTTGTTGAAAAAAGATTAAGTATAACTTTTTGTAATTTATGTACAGAAATCCTTGGTCTTTGTATGCATATTATTATTATTTATTTGTATAGCACCATTAATTCCATGGTGCTGTACATGAGAAGGGGTTACATACAAAGTTATAGATATCGTTTACAATAAACAAGTTTACAATGACAGACTTGTACAGAGGGGTGAGGACCCTGTCCTTGCGGACTAACATTCAACGGGATAATGGGGAAGAGACAGAAGGTCGGGGGGAGGCAGCACTGGTGGTGGTGGCGTGGCGGCAGCACTGGTGTTGGTGGGGAGGCGGAAACTTGGGTGATGGCGAGGGGCAGAATGGTTTTTGCAGGCTGTAGGCTTTCCTGAAGAGATGGGTTTTCAGGTTCCGTCTGAAGGATCCAAGGGTCGTGGATAATCGGACATGTTGAGGCGTGGAATTCCAGAGGATGGGGGATATTCAGTAGAAATCTTGGAGGCGGTTGTGTGGGGAGCAATAAGTGTGGAGGATATTAGGAGGTCTTGGTAGGATCGAAGTATAGGAAGATATTGGGAGATTGGTTCAGAGATATAGGGAGGGGACAGGTTGTGGACTGCTTTGTAGGTTAGTGTTAGTAGTTTGAACTGGATTCGTTGGGGAATTGGGAGCCAGTGGAGGGATTTGCAGAGGGGAGAAGCAGGGGAGTAGTGAGGAGAGAGGTGGATTAGTTGGGCCGCAGAGTTGAGGACAGACTGGAGTGGTGCAAGAGAGTTGACGGGGAGGCCACAGAGGAGGGTGTTGCAGTAATCAAGGCGGGAGATGATGAGGGCATGCACAAGAGTTTTAGTAGATTGAGGGCTGAGGATGGGACGATTCTGGAAATGTTTTTAAATTGGAGGCGACAGGAGGTGGCAAGAGTTTGGACGTGTGGTTTGAAGGACAGGGCAAAGTCGAGAGTTACTCCGAGGCAGCGGATTTCTGGTGCGGGAGAGAGTGTGATGCCATTTACCATAATAGATTAATAGATCGGGTAGGGAAGATACGTGTAGATGGAGGAAAGATGATGAGTTCGGTTTTGTGTACATTGAGTTTTAGGAAACGAGAGGTGAAGAAGGAGGATATGGCTGCTAGACACTCCGGGATTCTGGACAGCAGAGAGGTGACATCTGGGCCAGAGAGGTAGATCTGAGTGTCGTCTGCATACAGGTTTTACTGGAAGCCATGGGACTTTATGAGTTGTCCTAGGCCAAGGGTATAGATGGAAAAAAGTAGGGGCCCCAGTACAGAGCCTTGAGGGACTCCAACAGAGAGAGGACGGGATGAGGAGGTAGTGTGGGTGTGGGAGAGGCTAAATGTGCGGTTGGAAAGGTAAGCGGCGATCCAGGACAGGGCAAGGTCTTTGATGCCAAGGGAAGAAAGAATCTGTAGCAGTAGGCAGTGGTCGACTGTGTCGAAGGCAGGGGACAGGACGAGGAGGAGGATGGAGAACTGTCTGTTAGCTTTGACTGTGAGTACGTCATTAGTAATTTTGGTCAGGGCAGTTTCAGTGGAGTGGTGGGGGCGGACGCCAGATTGAAGGTTGTCAAGGAGAAAGTTAGATGAGAAGTGGGAGGAAAGTTGAGCGTGGACATGCTGCTCAAGAAGTTTGGAAGCAAACGGGAGCATTGATATTGGGCAATAGCTGGGCATAGCAGTTGGGTCAAGGTTTGTTTTTTTGAGGATGGGTGTGATGGTGGCATGTTTGAAGGCAGAGGCAAAAGTACCAGAAGATAGCGATAGGTTGAAGAGATGGGTTAGGGCTGGAATGAGCGTGTTAGTGAGGTTGGGGAGCAGGTGGGAAGGGATGGGGTCAAGTGCACAGGTGATGAGGTGTGATTTGGAAAGGAGATGAGCAAGCTCTCCTTCAGTGATGTTGGAGAAGGAGGTTATTAGGGAAGGGCAGAGGTCTGGTATATGGAGTGGTTGGGGTGGTGGAACAGTAAAGGTTTGCCTTGTTTGGTCGATCTATTTTTGAAGTAGGTGTCAAAGTCCTCGGCAGAGATGAGGGGAGTTGGAGATAGCAGTGGTGGGCGGAGGAGAGAGTTGAATGTGCTGAACAGTTGTTTTGGGTTGTAGGATAATGAAGATACAAGGTTTGTGAAATAGGTCTGTTTAGCAGAGGTGAGGGCTATTTTGAAGGCAAGTGTAGCTTGTTTGAAAGCAGTGAAGTCGTCTGGTAGTCGTGTTTTCTTCCAATGCCGCTCCGCGACCCTGGATGATTGTCGAAGTTTTTTGGTGAGATTGTTGTGCCAGGGTTGCCTATTGATTGCATATGAGTCCATGGGCGGTCCTACTCATTAGTCTAGTGGTCGGTCCTACTCAAGAGTCTACTGGACATTCATGCTCATGAGTTTTTTCTCAGACTCATAGACTTGAATGGCCAAATGTAATCTGATTATTGGAGGAAAATCGTGCATGCTGCGATTTTTTTTTTTTGCCTTGGATCGAATAAACAATTGGACATTGCACTGCCTCTTTGAATAAAATTGGTTTGAGTGCAATCCAATGTTTTGATGGATCGCAATAGGATGAATGTTATTCAAAGACCATTACATGGTCGTCTTCACGAGCCCTTACTGAAACTTTTCCCATACAAATGTATATGAATCTGATCAAGCCTCCTCTATAACATCCCATTGACAAATCTGATGATAATTTCAACATGACAGGTTCCCTTTAAAAACATGCCACCCATGTCCAAAGTTGCTGAAGTTAACGTCCGTTTACTTTGGTCATTCCCAATTATTGAGATTATTGAGTGAACATGCCAAGCAATCAGCCAACAAACAAGCAATTGCTCATTTGTCATCTAATCATATATTTGATGGGGACCTAAAAATTACTTCTGGTTGGTAGCACATCTCTTTCTGCAAACAGGAATGTGCTGCCAAAAATAATGACCGTGTGGAAGAACGAATGCCCAGATGATAATTTTTAAGTGCAATTGAAAGCAAGTGAGAGCCAAATGGCTTCC
>JARQOD010000003.1:92808752-92862795 GCA_033576555.1 Oophaga sylvatica
GGTTGCCTTCTGATGTGGTGCAGATGGGGGGTCCAGTTTGTGCCCAAATTTTGGAGGGCTTTTTGTTTACGTGGGGGTGCAATTGTTTTTTCCCCGGTTTTCTCCGCAGACAATGGTTCAGACAGAGCGTCTAAATCAGGCTTGAGCATATCCCCGGTGTTTTGTCTCGAGAACCAAGGGGAGGTTTCTTTTTGCCTTGGCAGAGTTCGCTCTTAAAACAGGGAGCGAGTCCAGGGGTAAGCCCCCTTTTTTTTGGGGCATATGGTTTTACCCCCTTTTTGTACTTCAAGGGGGGGGGCCCCTTTTGGGGGTTTCCTAGGGGGCATTTCTGTCGTCCTTGCTTCTGTGTGGGGGTGTATTGAATTTGAGTGGTGGGGAAAACCGGGTTACAAACTTTAGGGCTGATGGGGAGAGTTCTGGTCCAGATCTGAATGTGAACGTTGGTAGGTTTTCTACAGGAATTTAAATTAAAGTGCCCCCCGGGAAAAAGGGGCCCCCCGATTCTGGGCGTACAGGTCGTTCCAAAATTAAAACCCTGTGGTTTCGTCTGGACCTCCCCCCTTCGTTTAAAATTTTTTAATGTTTTCCCAAGTTTTTTACTTAAAAGGTATGTGGCCCCCATATACCTTTCCCCCTCTCCCTTCTCCTCCTGTGTTGGTCATGGTAACTTGGAATTTAAGTTAAAAATTCATTGACTCACGTCTGAATCGCCGGTCCCTTCAGAATTGGGCATTGGAAGGGGTAGGGTCAGAGGGGGAGTGGGTCCCTGGTCTGTGTTAACGCAGTCTTTGGTTGGACCTTCCCAAAATACCGGGGGCCTGGCCCTGGGGTCCGGGGCCCCTCGTAAAAGGGGGGGTACGTCATGTGTGCTTGCCCGAAGATCGCGCGGTTGCACATTTTGCTTTCCCAAGTGGCTGCTGTTTCTTTTGTTTGGCGCTGGGAGTTATTCTGTCTGTGCTCGGTGCGGGGAGGGTGCAGTTTCCCGGCTGCAATTGATTATTTGTTGTTTGGGTTTCTTTAAATTCCTGGTTGCGTTGGGGAGTTTCCCGTGAAAAATTCTGCAGACCACAATAGGAATGAATTTGTTTGACTTTAGTTGTGGCTCCTTAGTTTTTTCTAAGCTCAACTTTGGGTTGGTTTATTTCCCAGACCATTTATGTTCCTTTGGTGTTTGAGTGTGTATGCAAGTGAGTGTTATCCTGTCTGTCTTATATGTCTAATCTGTGTATTTAGCTAAGATCAGCCCATATCCCTTTGGTGGTAGTCAGGATCCTTCTTAGGACTGATTACAGGGTTCAGGGTCTGATAGGAGACAGGGTTAGGTTGGTGACTTGGACCTCTGAACCATTATCAGTACCTCCAAGGTGAGGGATTAGTTAGGACCCCAGTTTAGGGTCAGGTTAGATCCCGGTCCACCTCTTTCCTGTTTCAGCTCATCAAGTCCTCAAGATTAACCCTGAGTTCAGCAGATATCGTGTCAGGTAAATCTATTCTATACTTACATGCTGATGTTGCTATACTAGTTGTTGTATAGAGTGTTGTTCCTGTATTAATAGTTTACTGACATTGTATACATATCATTAGACAGCGTGACAACGTGCCTAGGGCGGGACTCTGCGGGGGGGGACGGCACCTGAGCAAGAATTTTTTTTTTCTTTTTTTTTTTTTGGTCTGGGGGGGTCGGCCCTCCCCTTGCTTCCCTCACCCCCCAATCATCATACTCACCTCCTCCTGTACTGAGCGAGCAGTCACTCCTGGCACCGCTCATTAAGCTCATGAATATTTGCGCCACTCCACTCTCATAGGCGTGGCATCCATATTCATGAGCTGAATGAGCGGTACCCACGTGTAACCGCCCGCTCATACAGAAACAGGATGTCGGCGCTGGACGGTGGAGTTGCAGCAGGAGGCGGTGAGTATATCTATGATGATGGGGGGTGAGGTGAGCGCTGTGTGCTAGGGGCTGAGCGCTGTGTGCTGGAGGGTGAGGGCTGGGGGGGTGAGCCGCGCTGTGTGCTGGGGGTGAGCGCTGTGTGCTGTGGGGGTGAGTGCTGAGGGCTGTGGGGGTGAGCGCCGTGTGCTGGGGGTGAGCGCTGTGGGCTGGGGGGTGAGCGCTGTGTGCTGGGGGGTGAGGGCTTGAGGGGGTGAGCGCTGTGTACTGGGGGGGTGAGCGCTGAGGGCTGGGGAGGTGAGCGCTGTGTGCTGGGGGTGAGCGCAGAGGGCTGTGGGGGTGAGCGCTGTGGGCTGGGGGGTGAGCGCTGTTGGCTGGGGGTGAGCGCTGAGGGCTGGGGGGGTGAGCGCTGAGGGCTGGGGGGGTGAGCGCTGTGGGGCAGGGGGAGGAATGAGCGCTGTGGGCCGGGGGGAGGAATGAGCGCTGTGGGCCCGGGGAGAGGAATGAGCGTTGTGGGCCGGGGTGGGAGGAATGAGCGCTGTGGGCTGGGGGGGAGAGGAATGAGCGCTGGGGAGTAATGAGTGCAGGGGAGAATGAGCGCAAGGGGGAGAATGAGCGCAGAGGGTGTAATGAGCACAGGGGGGAGAATGAGTGCAGGGGAGAATGAGCGCTGGGGGAGGATTGAGCGCTGGGGAGGAATGAGCGCAAGGGGGAGAATGAGCGCAGGGGGGAGAATGAGCGCTGGGGAGGAATGAGCGCAGGGGGGCAATGAGTGCTGGGGGAGGAATGAGTGCAGGGGGAGAATGAGCACTGGGGAGAATGAGCGCAGGGGGAGAGTGAGCACTGGGGAGGAATGAGTGTTGCGGTGGGGAATGAGCGCAGGGGGAGAATGAGCGCTGAGGGAGGAATGAGCGCAGGGGGGTAATGAGCGCTGGGGAGGAATGAGCGCAGGGGGAGAATGAGCACTGGGGAGTAATGAGCGCAGGGGGAGAATGAGCGCTGGGGAGGAATGAGCGCAGGGGAAGAATGAGCGCTGAGGAGTAATGAGCGCAGGGGAGAATGAGTGCAGGGGGGAGAATGAGCGCAGGGGGTGTAATGAGCGCAGGGGGTGTAATGAGCGCTGAGGTGGGGAATGAGCGCTGAGATGGGGAATAAGCGCTGATGTGGGGAATGAGCGCTGAAGGGGGGAATGAGCGCTGAGGTGGGGAATGTGCGCTGAGGTGGGGAATGAGCGCTGAGGGGGGGAGTGAGCGCTGGTGGGGAATGAGCGCTGGGGAGAATGAACACTGGACTAATGTAAAAAAGGCGGTTGGACAGAAATGACATCACAAAACTTTTTTTTTGTTAAATAACATCTTTATTTAGCTTACAAAAAGGCATACAAATCCGCATGTAAAAAACGCATCAAATACTCACCTGCGTTTTCTACCAAGAGATGCGGATTATGTACGGAAACTTCTGCAGACAAATCTGCAACGTGTGCACATACCCTAAGGCTATGTTTCCACATTCAGGAAACGCTGGAGAGGACACAGCTCCATCCAAAGCTTTGCCAGCTTTTGTACGCGCGGTGATTCCACATGTGTTCATTGAACCGTGTGGAATCATCGCATCCTATACATAGGACGGTGTTATTTATCTTGCGTAGACTGAGATAAATAGACATGCTGCGGTCTATAAAGACGCGCCACATGTGCATATACGCAGGTCTGCCACCTGCATCTTTGTACGCATAGTGGAGCTGGGATTTCGTAAAATCCCCTCCACTATTCTGTAACATTTGGACGCTGCGGATTGGATTCTGCGGCTGTTCTCAGCGTCCAACCCGCAGCGTTTCCTGAATGTGGGAACGTACCCTAAATATATCTCTGCCGCTGGACATTATATAGTATAGATTTGCCTGGACTGTACATTATTATAAATCTACTACCTGAGCATTATATAATATAGATCACCCTGGACATTATATATAATAGATTGTACATCATATATTACAGGTAATTCTGGACATTTTATACTATAGGTCTCCTTGTACATTATATATTATAGATCTATAATAAATAATATACGGGAGATCGATAAGATGAATTGTCCAGATTTATATGTAAGTATCTGTTTACACCCAGACATATGAATAAGGCCTTAGTCAGAGACTGGGCAGTAATAGAATAATAAAATCCATCCAGTAATCCTCCAGTGTCTGCTGGACATGGTGTGGGGGAGAGCTTCTAGTTCAGTTAGAACACAGACACCAGATTTCTTGCCGTTAACCAGTTAATGTTTTCTTGTCCACTACACTGCAGTGTCAAAAGAGGAAGACAGCGAGACAGGCAGCAACATCACATCAGAGAGTGCTTGACCTCGAAACAGAAAATCCTCAGATCCTGGTATTGTAACATAATATTAAGAATAATATTTATTCATTGATATTGCGCTATTAACTCCACAGCACTTTACATACACCATCAACACTGTCCCCATTGGGGCTCACAATCTAAACATCCTATTTGTATGTCTTTTGAGTGTGGTAGGAAACCACTGTCTTTGAAAGAGCTACATGGGCATACACATAGATTCGGCCTCATTCATTCCCTATGGGACTTGCAAACATGTGCAGCACTTGCAGTGAGACGAAAAAACACTGCTAGTAGCATTTTTTTGTTCCGTTGCTGCAAGTATCGGATTTGCGGGATCGCGTCAAAACCGCAAGTGTCGCACATGTCTGCAAGTCGCATAGGGAATGAATGAGGCCGAATGCAGTGTTGCCATAAGTGATCCGTTACGTGGCAGATGCGGAAAAACTGTCGGATCTGCCGCGAATGGCAAAAATCGCTGATGTGCAAGTTGCCTAAATACGGCCCTTGCTCAGAGGTTGGGGTGTAGGCTGTTTTGTCTCAAGGTGCTAAAACCCTGACAAACCTACGGCCATGTAGGTAAACATCTCAGTAAACAAACTCACTTTGTTTCGTTATCAGGGTTACCTAAAGCTGAGACGCTTTCCATGTTATTTATCAATCATGAGATTGAATGGCATTCCTTTGAACATAGTATCCCATAGGGGGTGCAGTTTGTCTCCAAATTCTGGAGAGCGTTTTGAAAGAGATTGGGGATTGACCTGTCATTTTCCTCTGCTTACCATCCTAAAACAAACGGTCAGTTAGAGCGGACAAATCACTCGTTGGAGCAAATTCTAAGATGTTTCGTTGTGGCTCAGCAGGAGGACTGGTCCTCATTCTTACCTCTTGCTGAATTTGCCTTTAACAGTCGGGTTAACCAGTCTTCTGGAACCTCGCCGTTTTTTTTGTAATTTTGGTTTTCATCCTCATTTTGATGAATTCTTGAGGATGTTTGTAGAGATTCAGAAGAATATTGGGGTGGCCCAGTGTCGCCAGAAACGGAAGGGTGATAGAAAACGTTCAGGGGGTCCCATATTCAAGGTTGGTGATAAGGTCTGGGTTTCTTTGAAAAATATTAAATTGAAAGTGCCATCAGCGAAGTTGGGTCCTAAGTTTAGTGGTCCTTATGAGATCATGGAGGTAGTTAACCAGGGCTTTCAGATTAAAACTCCCTCCACAATTTCACATTCCAATTATATTCCATAAATCACTTCTAAAAGAGTTTGTCCCTACCGTTTTGTCTCCTCCATCTCCAACTCCACCAGTTTCTAGCAATGACATTTTGGAGTTTGAAGTGCAAAAGATTGTTTATTCCCAGAAAGTCCATAATTCCCTCCAGTACCTCATTCATTGGAGAGGTTACGGACCAGATGAGAGATCCTGGGTCCCTGCTTGAGCTGTAAACACCGATCGTTTGGTCAAGACCTTCCATCACAGGTTTCCTGGGAAACTGGGGGTTCGGTGAGTCCCCCTAGAATAGGGGGTACTGTCATGATTCAACCACTCAGTGAGTGATTGCTAAGCTGTTCTATGGAAACTGTCTTGCTGAGTTGTCTGTGTCTTGATTGACAGCTCAGCTGTCCAATCTGTGACTGGGAGATGTGGAACTTTCTCCAGGTGTTCGGTGTTCTGGTGATTGCTCAGCTACTTAACTGAGCTGTCTGCCCCTGATCCCTGCCACACTAGTTTGTGCTTCTTGGTGAGTGTGTTCCTGATTCTATTGCTCTAAATTCTGATCTTCTGCTGCCAGACCCTTTGGAACGTGTTCAGACTATCCCTCTGTCTTGTCCTTTGGCTTTTGATCTGCTGTCTCTTGTTATTGACCCTGAACTGTAACCTGACTTATGCCTTCGTCTTTTCCCTTGTCTATCTATGTACTTTTTCGGTATTGACCCCGGAACGTCTGACTCTTCTGCATCACAGTCTGTCTGTGAGTAGTGACTAGCATTCAGGTTTGTCCCTCAAGCCTTGGGCATTTGAAGACTTGGTATCTAGTGACACCTTGGTGTCTAGTGGTTTAACTCACCATCCCTTGGTGTGTAGTGGTTTAGTTCTCAATCCTCTGGTGTGTAGAGGTTTAGTTATCCAACCCTAGGTGTTTAGTAGTTTAGTTCCCCAACCCCTGTTGTCTGGTAGTTTAGTTCTCCATCCCTTTGAGTGTAGTGGTTTAGTTTTCCATCTCAAAGTGCCCTGCAAGCCTTGGGGATTCTAAGACTTGTGGAGCAGACCCTTCCCCGCCTGACCCACAGTCACCAGAGTCACCCAGTGACCAGTCAATGAGATGTAATGTCCCTGGCCATGCTTGCTCTTCCAGGCGTCAGTGATGAAATGCTGCTGTAATGCAGGCACATCTTTCTTAGAGAAGTAATGGCAACTGGGCAACTGGTACTGGTGGACTGTGTCGGGCATCAGCTTTCGGAAAGCGTCTGTATATCGCCAGGCATAAAGGCAGCATTTCTGCGGCCAATAGATTGGAGATGGTGAAGTTCAAGCTCTTAGCTTTGGCTTGTGTTAGAGGAAACCATATTTTACATGACCACAACTGCGGGACCGAGGGCTGACTGCTGTACTGAGAGAGGGTGATGTAGGGTGAACACGACAAACTGCTGAACTGTGAAAGAGGTGCTGGTGGAGATGTTATAGAGGATTGAGAAAGATCTGATGTGCTTGGTGTCTGAGATCAGTCATAAACAACAGGCATGTCCACGTCTGTAACAGCTGATGAGCTCTCACTCACCCCGACTGTAGTGGGTAAACAAGTAAAGGTTCTTTGGCCGGAGACCTGTGTGAGAATACTTGCCACGGTAATGGAAGAATCAGCAGATGTGGTTGATTGGGCAAACGGAGGTTGACAAGGCCTGCTAGGCCACATTTTAGCACAGTGAGATTCCTAGACTAACGCATGTTGATCGTGCATGTACTGGTTCACGCACGTAGCAGTCAAATTATTGGAATTTTTGCCTCTGTCAAGTCATTTTTTACAAAGTTGGCAGATAACATGAGTTGGGTCACCCTTTTCGGTCTTAAAAAACACCAATACTAGGCAACCATTGCCGCTCATGTGAACTACAGACCCTCGACCACTTCTGGCCACAGCCAGAGTTGTGGCTGAGGTTGCAGTGCTTGTCGTGGTTGCATCAGATGTCTTTGCTTGAAGCCACAACGTAACCTACTCGTCTCCCTCCTCCTTTACCTCCTTTGCTGAGCTACTCAGCTGCGTGCCTCTGGGTTAACACCAAGTAGGATCTACAACCTCATCATTATCCTCTCTGTTTTCCCACTCGTCATGAGAGTCACCCTCTCTCTCTTCCTGCCCTGTCAGCACAGTACAGTCCATGTGTGCCTCAGGTATCTGAGTCTCATCAGGATCACCTCTACCCCCAGGGGTTTAACGTCTGCTGGTGAGGGTCTGGATTCTGCTCAGACCATACTTCGTCCAGCCCCGGATCCAACTGGGCATCGGTGCAGATTCTTTCCTCATCTTGAGTCTGTGAATCTTTGGAGCGTACCACTGATGCCCATGGAACAGAATGTGCGAACTGCTCTGCAGACTCACCCATCTGTGGTTCCTCACAGTCAGTTGGGCGGTTGGAGAGTTGTGACGCAGGGGGAAACAAGAGTAATTGGGTGCCACCTCTAAGGACTGTACTGTGTGTAATATTAGGGTGGAGGAAGAGGAGGAGAGGCCACTTGATGCAGCGTTTGCCATCCCTTGGATCACATGCTCTTTCTGGCCCTCATCTACAAGGTGTAGATGAGGGCATCCCACAAACTCGCTGCCTCAGGGTAACTCTGAAATCTGATCTCTCCCTCAAAACATATATCCATGCCCATTCCACTTCCTGCCAACTACAACACAAAAATGTTTCCCGGATTCGTAAATTCCTTAATCAAGATCCTGCAAAATCCCTAGTCCATGCACTCATCATCTTCTAACAGTCTTGTACCCCTCCAATCTATCCTAAACTCTACTGCCCAACTAATCCACCTATCCCCCCGCTATTCCCCGGCCTCACCTCTCTGTCAATCCCTTCACTGGCTCCCCGTTACCCAGAGACTCTAGTTGAAAACCTTAACCTTGGCATACAAAGCCATCCACAACCTGTCTCCTCCATACACCTGTGACCTAGTCTCCCCATACTTACCTGCACTTTATTTCCGATCCTCACAAGATCTTTCTCTACTCCTTTCTTATCTCCTCTTCCCACAATCGCATACAAGATTTCTCCCATGCATCCTCTCTACTCTGGAATTCTCTACCCCAACATATCAGACTTGTGCCTACCATGGAAACCTTCAAAAGGAACTAAAGAACCTCCTCTTCCAAAAGCCTACAACCTACAGTAACCATTGTTCATGGCGCATAACATGTGAAAAGGGGTATACATAATTAAAATAAGTACATTAATCTTAAACAATACAAGTCACCGACCGGTACAATACAAGTCACCGACTGGTACAGAAGGAGAGAGGACCCTGACCCTGCATATTTTTATTATGTATACCCGTTTTCACATGTAAAACGCCATGGAATAAATGGCCCTATAACAATAATAATAGTAATAATACCGCTGTCTGGCTGCCAAACAAAGGGAATCGAGTAGCCCGTCCACTAACAGAAGTTGTAAAAATGCTGTGCAGTTATACAATTTCTACTCTGGGGAAATTGATGTCACTTTACTGGTGTATGGCAATAATTTTTTAAAATGTTTGGACTCCAAGTTGGGTCTTCGTCATGTGTGTTGCCTGTAGCTGTAGGGCTACCAGACTGGCAGGACTGCACTTACTTTCATTCAACTACCTGTGTTACTCTTCTTAAATGTTTCTAAGGGCTCGTACCCATTACCGTAAAAAAAAATTCTGATTTCGGGCAAGAGAACTTGGACTAGTGTACCATGCGATTTTCATGAGAGTACAATCCGATTTTTCACATCTAGCATCCGATTGACATCCGAATGCCATGCTGATTGCAATGCAATTTTAACATGAGCTTTTACATAGAGCAGACTGGGCAAAGTGTGGCCCACGGGCCACATCCGGCCAACTGGCTGTCTCAGTATTTAATTATTAAATGATTATTTTTCAGAAAAAAATGGCGTGAGCTCCCACATAATTTTCTTAACCAGCAGAAGGAAAGCCGACGGCTGGGGGGGCAGATGTTTATAGCCTGGGAAGGGTATAGTCAGGCTTTTAATATCAGCTCACGGCTGTATACTCAGCCTTTACTGGTTATTAAAATGGGGGACTCCCCAAAAAATTACATAGGGTCCCCCTATAATTAATAACCAGTAGAGGTTAATTACAGATATTTGAATAGGATGACTGTGAGGAAAGGAACCGCCACCATCTTGGCTATTGGCCTGCTCCAGCCTCCATTTTGGTCTGAGCTTGGCCCAGTGAAGATATTTTGCCTGACTTCACATAGTTCCAGGCAATGGCCAGGCCTTTTAGCATGCTAAGAAATTCAGGCCCCTATTTGAATAAGAAGATCATTAGTATGCTAAGTAATTCACCCCAAAACAGAGTTTACAGCTCAATGTGAATAGCCAGGCCTGATTAGTATGCGTGCTTCAAAGTAGAGGCTTCAATTAGATTATACCTTTGTCATGGGTGCATCGCCACGAAGATTGTCGCGATTGCACATTCTGACTTCTCGCAGCTGAGTTGCTGTTTCTTTGTGTTTGGTAATGAGGGAGTTAATTTTACCTAGCTCTTTGCTAAGACTAGGTCCAGCCTCGCCCGGCTGCTTTTGATTATGTTTTAATTAGCTTCCTTTATATAGCTGCCAGTCTGCTGGTTAGATGCCGGTGAAAGCATTCATACAGACTGCAGATAGGATCGGTTCTGAGAAGACTTAAGCTAAGAGCTCTTTTGTTGTTTCTCCTCACCTTGCTTATAGTTTATCTCCTAGACCTTTGGTGTTCCCTCTGTGTTTTAATGTTGTATGCAAGACAGTATTTACTTTATCCCCTGTCTGTCTCGTTTGTCTATACTGTTTGTTAACCTTTACCTGTCCATTCCCTATGGTGGTAATCAGGGTCCTTCTAAGGACTAGATTACAGTGGTCAGGGATTTATAGGAGACAGGGTTTACGCTGGTGGCCTGGACCTCTGTACCATTAACAGTACCTCCAGGTAGAGGGACTAGTCAGGACCCCAGTTTAGGGTCAGCATAGACCCCGGTCCACCTCTAGCCAGAGACAGCGTGAAAAGGATTCAGTATTGACCCACAGGATATTATGTCAGGTAATACTATGCTATATATACATGTTAATGTTACCTATTTATATGTTATATAGAATGTTGTCCCACTTGATAGATTACTGACATTATATATTTATACATCTGCTAGACAGCGTGACATTTTCACCGGCCTAAACTATAGATTCTCCCCAGCTACCATGGATCCAGTAGCCCAGCTTGCCCTGCAGTTGCAGAAATTGTCCATGGAGTTTACGGACATTAAGTCCAAGGTTTTGTCCCCCCCGGAGCAAACCAGATCTGAACCTAAGGTTGCTCTGCCGGACAGGTTCACTGGTGGGCGGGACAAATTTTTTAAATGTAAATTGTACTTTCGGCTACGGCCTCGGTCATCGGGGAGTGAGGAGCAGAGGGTGGGAATTGTCATCTCGCTCTTACAAGGGGACCCTCAATCCTGGGCGTTCTCTCTTCCTCCGGGCTCCCCGGCCCTCCAGTCAGTAGATCGATTTTTTGCTGCCCAGGGGCTGGTGTATGATGACCCGGATCGGGTCTCCCTTGCTGAAACGAAGTTACGTAGGATACAGCAGGGAGATCGTCCGGCGGAGGAATTTTCTTCTGAGTTCCGTAGATGGGCCACAGATACTCAGTGGAATGACCCAGCTCTTAGGAGCCAGTTTTGTCAAGGGTTATCTGACAAATTAAAAGATGTTTTGGCTCAGTATGATTCTCCTCCGTCACTGGAGGCTGCTATGAACCTTGCTATTCGTATTGATAGACGGCTTCGGGGGAGGTGCGAGGTAACTCCGCCCCTGTTATTACTCCACCCACTACTAAAGTCCCTTATATGGAGGTTCCCCTGGTCTGTTCTGAGGAACCTATGCAGTTGGGTGGGACATCATTTTGTAGGAGGGAATCGGCAGTGCGCCGCAAGACAAGAAGGTGTTTCTTCTGCGGGAGAGAGGGACATTTTGTTGGGGGGTGTCCCTCCCGTGCCTCACTGAGCAAAAAAGTCACCGAAAAACTGTTAATCCCAGGTTGTGTTGTGGACGACAACCTGGGAGTAGGTATTTCGTCCCCAGGTCCGTCTCAATTTCTCGTGCCTGCGGAGGTGGTGGTTGGTGCGAGAGTTGAGAGGATTTCTGTTCTTCTTGATAGTGGGTCTGGGGCTAATATGGTGGACGCTCGGTTTGCCCAGGTGCAAGGTATGCAACTGAGTGTATTGGCCAAACCGATCCCTATACTTTCTATTGACGCCAGACCTCTCGGTCAAGGTAGCTTTGTACAAGCTGTTCATAACATAGACCTTCGAGTAGGGGCAATACATAAAGAACAGTTGTCTTGTTATGTGTTGGAGGGTCTTCCTACTCCTATTGTGTTGGGACTTCCCTGGTTGGCTAAACCTAACCCAGTGATTGATTGGCAATCCAGAAAGATAAGCCAGTGGGGTGAATTTTGCAAGAATAACTGCATGAACACGGTCATCGGTGCGGTCGTGCCTAGGACTTTGCCTCCTTTTCTGGAGGACTTTGGGGAGATGTTCTCAGAGGAGGGGTGTCAAAAGTTACCTCCTCATCGCACGTATGACTGCTCAATAAAATTGCTTCCTGATGCCTTATCTCGTAGTTTCCCAGGGGCCGGAAAGACGGATGACCCGGTTCCTATCCTTCAGGAAGGAGTGGTGGTGTCGGCTGTGTGCTCTGAGCTTGAGGAGGAGGTGTTGGAGGCTCAGGGGGACGCCCCTGTAGGACCTCCAGGGAAACTGTTTGTTCCTAATCAGTTAAGACAAAAAGTTATCGAGGCACATCATAGTTCTGCTTTAGCAGGACATCCAGGGAGTAAAGCAACTGTGGATCTCCTTTCTCGCCGGTTTTGGTGGCCTAACTTAAATAAAGAGGTAATAACTTTTGTCGCGTCCTGTGGAGTTTGTGCTCGCTCTAAGACCCCACATACCCGTCCATCTGGGGTTCCTGAGGAGGAACGATTCTCGTCGTCACTTGCTTCAGTTTGGAGAGGAGTGCTGAATGGTCTGAGTGCTATGGGGAACTGTTTCAAGCGGAGGTCTGATAGGAGGAGAGTGTCTGGTCCGGACCTAGGTGTGAACGATCTGGTGTGGTTGTCTACCAAGAATATAAAACGCAAAGTTCCCTCCTGGAAACTGGGTCCCAGGTTCATCGGTCCATACAGGATCAGTTCTATAATTAATCCTGTGGCATTTCGTCTGGACCTCCCTCCTACGTTTAAAATCCATAATGTATTCCACAAATCGTTGCTTAAGAGGTACGTGGCGCCAGTTATACCGTCACTTCTACCTCCTCCTCCAGTGGTGGTCAATGGTAACTTAGAATTTCAAGTGTTGAAGATCATTGACTCACGTCTGAATCGCCGGTCCCTTCAGTATTTGGTTCATTGGAAGGGATATGGTCCTGAGGAGAGGACGTGGGTCTCTGCGTCTGAGATTAACGCAGATCGATTGGTTCGGACCTTCCACACGACTTACCCGGACAGACCTGGCCCTGAGGGTCCGGAGGCCCCTCGTAGAAGGGGGGGTACTGTCATGGGTGCATCGCCACGAAGATTGTCGCGATTGCACATTCTGACTTCTCGCAGCTGAGTTGCTGTTTCTTTGTGTTTGGTAATGAGGGAGTTAATTTTACCTAGCTCTTTGCTAAGACTAGGTCCAGCCTCGCCCGGCTGCTTTTGATTATGTTCTAATTAGCTTCCTTTATATAGCTGCCAGTCTGCTGGTTAGATGCCGGTGAAAGCATTCATACAGACTGCAGATAGGATCGGTTCTGAGAAGACTTAAGCTAAGAGCTCTTTTGTTGTTTCTCCTCACCTTGCTTATAGTTTATCTCCTAGACCTTTGGTGTTCCCTCTGTGTTTTAATGTTGTATGCAAGACAGTATTTACTTTATCCCCTGTCTGTCTCGTTTGTCTATACTGTTTGTTAACCTTTACCTGTCCATTCCCTATGGTGGTAATCAGGGTCCTTCTAAGGACTAGATTACAGTGGTCAGGGATTTATAGGAGACAGGGTTTACGCTGGTGGCCTGGACCTCTGTACCATTAACAGTACCTCCAGGTAGAGGGACTAGTCAGGACCCCAGTTTAGGGTCAGCATAGACCCCGGTCCACCTCTAGCCAGAGACAGCGTGAAAAGGATTCAGTATTGACCCACAGGATATTATGTCAGGTAATACTATGCTATATATACATGTTAATGTTACCTATTTATATGTTATATAGAATGTTGTCCCACTTGATAGATTACTGACATTATATATTTATACATCTGCTAGACAGCGTGACAACCTTTCAGCAAGACCATGAAAACACAGCTATTGTATATCCCAGACACGAAGGCTCCGTTCTAGGATTATGAATTATGAGCACATTTTTGTAGGTACATTCTCATAAAAATATCTGTGTGACCCGGCGGACCTCGGGCATTTGATGGTGCAACTCCCAAGTCGGTGATGGCTTCGGGGGATGAGATATGGAGATTGGCCATCCACAATGACCCAATCGGGCCAGGTTTGATATCCATGCGACAGGCAAAACATACTGCATCCACTGGTACCTCTCGTGTCCTGATCCGATCGTCCTGGAGAAAGTTAACCCCTTTGTTAGATATTGGGAATAAATTCTGCCAGGGAGCTAAGGGTGGAGATTATCTTCCCACCCTCGAACACAGAGAGGAGGGACCTAGCAGGTTTAAGAACTGTGAGCTATGGGCAGACTGGAGCCATTCTCACAGAAGCCAAGAAGCAAGAGGGACAGACCTGTCAAGGGAGCAGCGGCACACGTTTTGGGGGACTGTCCAGCAACTAAGACTTTCACCTGGGGATCGCAGAGCTCCCTGCCTCCTCATGTCCATACAACCTGGTAATATTGACCTCTAGCTAATACCTCTAAGCTTTGTATCATTATTGTTGTATTTTACTCTGACTGCAAATCCATTGTAATTCAGTTGTATAGCTTACTGTATATTGCTGTAATTATCTAGTGCGCCCTTAAGGCAATTAAACCATAACATTAATCTTGGGCTGATGCTTTTACTCTGATCACGAATCTTAGAATACCCAGTGGGTAACAGGACACCCTCCCCGGCGGCCATTTGCTCTAGGTGTAGTTCCCTTACTGACCTGAGAGACAAAGGGGGCGCCGGAGAGCTGTGCCTGTGGAGTTACGTCACATTGGTGGCAGCGGAAGGACGGGGGCATCCTTCACATTTGGTGGCAGCGGTGGGATCAGAAGCTGTGATACCCCGGGCTACCGTGTGGCGGTCGGCATCGTTCTTCACAATGACCAACAGTTTAAACTGTGTACCCACACTTGATAGCAAAATCACTGTCAATGGGATCTCAGGTGGAACCTGAGTTAAGAAATGCAGAGGTAACAATGACTCCAGATTTGGTAATCAAATCTTTAGTGTCAGTGTCCTCACATATTAATGACTCTTCTTGCTTTTTCATTAGTTTTAAGAAATTAATTATTGTATCTGAAACACTCAGTCATTACATGACCAGTTAGACAACAGTATAGATAGAAATAAGCAGTTTTTTCAAGTTTAATTCCCTCCTTGAGCTGTCTGCATGCCCCAGTTTGCATCGGTTCTCCTGCCTGAGCAAGAGAAGTCACAAAAACACCACCAAATGTTTTATAATCCTTAAGACATCTGTCCAAAGACACTGCCAGTGACATGGCCTCATCCAAGAACAACAGGGAGCGACTATAAACCATTATATCTCATCTTTGGCTAGAAAGACTCTGGAAAAATTGACTGCTGTGAGCTGCGTCATTCCAGGAGGTTTCCTCTGCTCAGCGTCTGAACTAAGAGAAGTACTCCACACTACGATTTCCCTTAACCAACCTGTGGACCATTGATTCAGCAACAGTAATTTTATCAAGGTCATTATAAATGAGGCCCAGAGCAGAGAAGAACGCGTCAACCAAGGAAAGCACTGGCGAATCCTCTGGCACAGAAAATGCCCTATCCTGAAGATCTCCACAAAGCAATGACAGAACGATACCCACATGTTGACTATCTCCTCCGGATGAGAGAAGATGGAAATGAAAAAAACAACTTAAGTGAAGAAAAAAAAATGGAGAACTTACTTCTGTCCCCGTCTAAACAATCCAGCAAATTTTCCCAAAACTCAGAAGGTGGCTTTAGGTGTAATAGAGCCTGCGTAGCAGTGATTTACACACGCTGTTGTTGCTGCTTGATGTCTTCCACCTCCATAGTCAAGGACCACATGAAAAATGGAGTGTGCTCACACAATCGGAATAATAGATGTAAAGCTAAAAACTGCAACTGGCCCTGCTGGTTTCTGTAAAGACTAGAGATCCTGACCCTGCAGTTCGTAGTGGTTTCTGTGTGGGCTGAAATAGCCCTAACTACAGACTAGAAGATGAGACTCGGACCTATGCTGCCTGAAAGGCCGTCAAGCACTTCATGTTCCTCCTAAAGAACCGGAGGGTAGAGCAGAGTGTGAATTACCTACAAAAGGGGAAAGGTGCTGAAAATTGGAAAGATCCCAGAGTGAGTAGAATAAATCACGAATTTAAAAACAAAGTAAGTACAGTTTGATAATATGCTGCTTACTTCCTAAAAAGAAACCGAAGATAGATGCAAAGAAAAGAACAGAAATAGCAAGGAAAAAAAACCCTAGCTGAAATTTCACTGACTGGCTTTAAACTTCCACAGAATGGCTGAACATCCAAGTGAGACTATCACCAGCAGGAAATGCCAGCAGAGGGAAAGAATATATAGCGGCACCAGAGAGGTGATTGGGCAGACTAATGAATACAACTGTGTAATGCTAAAAAGACTACAGACAGAATAACAGAATCCAAACATCCATAGGAAAGGTGTGTCTGCTGTTGCTCAGCTGAAGAGAAGTCGACCATAAAGCACAGGCTCTGGGGTTTGAACCCATGAGCATCACAGTAAGATCAAGCATGGTGTGAAAAAAAAACCCACAAACAACTTTGGTAAATTATATGCATGCCAAAATGCTGCCAACTATGCTGCAAAAAAGTGCCAATATGGTTATGAGAGAGGAAAAATAAAAGTGGTAAAAAAGGTATAGTTCTTTGAGTAGATGAAATAATGAAAGCCCCGAAAAGACCAGTCCTAATAAGTTCAACATAATGAATTGATGCCTGTTTTCAGTCATATGTATTAATCAATAAGAAATCTTGTTTGAAAGTACTCCTATGAAAGTTTTTATTCTCTTAATATATTGCAGTCATCATATTATATAACACTGTCTACTTAGAATTGCACATTTTGCCATTCTTCCTGGTTAATTCTTCTTTTCCATTAGGTCCATGACACATTGTGATTAAAAACTGTTTAGCTGAATCCCTCTAATCTCTACATAGAATCAGGAGGTCAATTTTCCTGCATTAGTCATCCCCCTCTCCAACTCCTGATGCAGCAGCTCTGCTCCTCCCACTGCCAGAGATTTTGGAGTGATGTAGAAAAGGTAGTTCTAATTATGACTCATGCAGGGAAAAGAGACCTCCTGTTTCCACATAGAGCTCAGAATTCCCTAATAGTGTGAATGAAAATGAGTTTTCTAAACTAACCAAACTTTTTATGTTCACAACCCTATCCCTAACCATAACCATTCTATTGCTTTATGGTATGTGTAACGAATGGAAGCGGAGGCAGAGATGGTGAAGTTCACATTCGTCTTTTATTTTTGAAGTGGAACCTTGAGACCGCGGTCCGGGGGGCTCCGAAGGGGGTGTGACTAGTGAGCCCCGGGTACCCGTAGTAAGGCCCCTCGAACAGGACCAGAATGGAATACCCGGAGGACACAGGTGCTATCCCCCAGTTAGACCCCGGACACGTGGCAGCTGTCCCAGAGGGACCAAAAAGGGGTAACAGATAAGATAGCAGAAACCGTGGAGGGTTAAATGTAGATGAGGAAGGTCCTAGGTTCAGGCTGGCTCCAGTAACCTTGTCACAGTCCACGGATTCAGATGGCTGATGGCGGAACGGGATGACACTTGCGCCAGTGATAGCCGAGATTGTCAGAGATAGCCGGATACAGGATCCCAATGATCTGTGGAGACAAATAGAATGAGCGAAGCACAGAGACTGCTAACCCAGCGCAGACAGATCAGAGTCAGAACTGGATGTAGCAATGATAGAAACACGTTGTAATAAGTAATAGTAATAGTAATCAGTGCGTTGCCATTGGTTGATTGACATTTTCAAAAATGCATGCTGCCCCTTTAACCCCTTAGTGACAGAGCCATTTTGCAGCTTAATGACCGGGCCAATTTTTACAATTCTGACCACTGTCAATTTATGAGGTTATAACTCTGGAACGCTTTAACGAATCCAGCTGATTCTGAGATTGTTTTTTCGTGACATATTGTACTTCACGTTAGTGGTAAAAAAAATTTTATCTGACTTGCGCTTATTTATGAAAAAAACGGAAACATGGCGAAAATTTTAAAAATTTAGCAATTTTCAAATTTTCAACTTTTATGCCCTGAAATCAGAGAGATATGTCACACAAATTTCTTAATAAATAACATTTCCCACATGTCTACTTTACATCAGCACAATTTTGGGAACAAAATTTTTTTTGTTACGAAGTTATAAGGGTTAAAAGTTGACCAGCAATTTCTCATTTTTACAACACCATTTTTTTTTAGGGACCACATCACATTTGAAGTCACTTTGAGGGGTCTATATGATAGAAAATACCCAAAATGGACACCATTCTAAAAACTGCACCCCTCATGGTGCTCAAAACCACATTCAAGAAGTTTATTAACCCTTTACGTGCTTCACAGGAACTGAAGCAATGTGGAAGGAAAAAATTAACATTTAACTTTTTTTGCAAAAGCTTTACTTCGGAACCAATTTTTTTTATTTTCACAAGTGTTAAAAGAAAAAATGAACCACAAAATTTGTTGTGCAATTTCTCCTGAATACGCCGATACCCCATATGTGGGGGTAAACCACTTTTGGGCGCACGGCAGAGGTCGCAAGGGAAGGAGCGCCGTTTGACTTTTTCAATGCAGAATTGGCTGGACGCCATGTCGCGTTTAGAGAGCCCCTGATGTGCCTAAACAGTGGAAACCCCCCACAAGTGACCCCATTTTGGAAACTAGACCCCTTAAGGAACTTATCTAGATGTGTGGTGAGCACTTTGAACCTCCAAGTGCTTCACAGAAGTTTGTAACGTAGAGCCGTGAAAATAAAAAATCATATTTTTTCCACAAAAACGATCTTTTCACCCCAATTTTTATTTTCCCAAGGGTAACAAGACCCCAAAAGTTTTTGTAAAATTTGTCCTGAGTACGCTGATACCCCATATGTGGGGGGTAAACCACTGTTTGGGTGCATGGCAGAGCTTGGAAGGGAAGGAGCACCGTTTGACTTTTTTCAACGCAGAATTGGCTGGACACCATGTCGCGTTTATAGAGGCCCTGATGTGTCTAAACAGTGGAAACCCCCCACAAGTGACCCCATTTTGGAAACTAGACCCCCTAAGGAACTTATCTAGATGTGTGGTGAGCACTTTGAACCCCCAAGTGCTTCACAGAAGTTTATAACGCCCGGGCGTGAAAATAAAAAATCATATTTTTTTCCACAAACTTGATAGTTTAGTCCCCAATTTTTTATTTTCCCAAGGGTAACAGGAGAAATTAGACCACAAAAGTTGTTGTCCAATTTGTCCTGAGTACGCTGATACCCCATATGTGGGGGGGGACCACTGTTTGGGCGCACGGAAGGACTCGGAAGGGAGGGAGCGCCAATTGACTTTTTGAACGCCACAGCGTTTTTGGAGACCCCCTCATGTGCCTAAATAGTGGAAACCACTCAATTCTAGCTCCAACCCTAACCCCAACACACCCCTAACCCTAATCTCAACCCTAACCCTAATATCAACCCTAATTCCAACCCTAATTCTAACCCTAACCCTAATTGTAACCCTAACCCTAGTTGTAACCCTAACCCTAGTTGTAACCCTAACCCTAATTCCAACCCTAACCCTAATTATAACCATAACCCTAAGGCTGGGTTCATATTGCGTTTTACCAGCCCATTCAACACATAGCGTTGACGGGCTGGTAACGGTATAGCATAACGCGATCGCGTTATGCTATACCCGCTAGCGCAGAGGAATCAGCGATGATTCATCTGCGCTAGCGGTGACGGAGCCCAGACGCTGCAGGCCGCGTCCGAGGCTCCGTCACTGAATGGCGGCACGTCGCAAACGCATGCCGCTTTACGGCATGCGTCACGATGCGCCCTCAAATGGGGGTGAATGGCAGCGCTAACGGACTGCCATAACGCAATATGAACCCAGCCTTATAATAGTAACCCTAACCCTAATGCTAACCCTAATTATAACCCTAACCCTAATTATAACCCTAATTATAACCCTAACCCTAATGGAAAAATGAAAATAAATAAAATTCTTTATTTTATTATTTGTCCCTAACCAAGGGGTGATTAGTGTTGAGCGATATGATACTGCAAATATCGGGTATCGGCCGATATTGGCTGTATCGGAATTCCGATTCCGAGTACCGATATTTTCGTCATATCGGATACCGGAATCGGAATTGTCACTGTCACTGTCAGTGTCCGTCGGTCGGGTCTGTCAGGAGTCAGCGGCACTTACCCGGCAGAAGATCTCCGGCGGTCACATCCCGGACTGCTTCATGGCCGCCATCCTCTTCTCCCCGGCGGTCACATGCAGTTTCTCGCGATAACTGCAGTGACTGCTGGGTAATCGCGGCCGTAAAGCAGTCCGATGACGTCACCGCCGGGGAAGCAGGTAATCAGCTGTGCTGCGCCGGGATGACAGGCTCTGCCTGTCATTGCGATGTAGCAGAGCTGGATCGTCATGGGACTCTCGTTATGGACTGCGTCGGACAGGTGGTATACTGTTGGTTTTTTTTTTTTATTTTTTTACAGGAGATCGATGGCGTCGCAGGAATGAGAGAGTAATAAAAAAAATGAAAACTGTGTTGTCTCTTTTATTTCATTAAAAGACTTTTTTCTTGCTGTGTCTTTTTTTTACACATTTAAAAACTTTGGGATTAATAATGGATCGGTGTCTTATTGACGCCTCTCCATTATTAACCGGGCTTATTGTCACCGTGCAATCAACGGTGACATTAACCCCTTATTACCCCACTTGCCACCGCTACAGGGCAGTGGGAAGAGCCGGGTAAAGTGCCACAATTGGCACATCTTTTGATGCGCCAAATGTGGGGCTGCTGTAGCCTGGTATTATCAGGCTGTTGAGGGCCAAAATCCATGGGCCTTGACAGTCTTTTAATACCAGGCCGCAGCAGTCTGCATTTTACTTGGCTGGTTAACAAAAATAGGGGGACCCCTACGCCGTTTTTTTTTCGAGGGGATCCCCTATTTTTGTTAACCAGCCAAGCTAAGCAGACTGCTGTGGCCTGGTATTATCAGGCTTGCAAGGTCCATGGATATTGGATCCTTACCAGCCTGAAAAACCAGGCCTCAGCGGTCTGCTTCATCTGGCTGGTTAACAAAAATAGGGGGGACCCCACGCCAATTTTTTTCGAGGGATCCCCTATTTTTGTTAATCAGCCAAGATATGCAGACTGCTGTGGCCTGGTATTATCAGGCTTGCAAGGTCCATGGATCTTGGCTCCTTAACAGCCTGAAAATCCAGGCCTCAGCGGTCTGCTTCATCTGGCTGGTTAACAAAAATAGGGGGGACCCCACGCCATTTTTTTTTCGAAGGGAACCCCTATTTTTGTTAATCAGTTCCCTCTGACGTCACTGATGGTGTCCCTGGCTGACCTGAAGTGAAAGTGGAAAGCAATCAATTAAGCTTTCCACTTCCTCTCCTGTCAGCCAGGAGAGGAACTCATTCATTTGGGGGTTTACTGTGAGGCTGCAGCATTAGCTGCGGTCCCTGCAGTAAACATTAACCCTTTCTGAAGGATTACACCGTGGGACCTGACTGTGCATCGGATTGGTAAGAATAATTTTGCTTTATTATTTTATTTTTATTACAGGAAATGGTTTTAGCAGGTAAATAAAATATGGTCAAAAACTGTGTGATTATTTCATTAAACTTCTTTTTTATTAAAGTGTGTGTGTTTGATTTTTCTTTCATACAATAGGATTAATAATTGATAGTTGTCTAATTGACAGCTCTCAATTATTAACCTGGCTTAGGCCTGTTTCACACATCCGGCGGGCGCCTAAACGGCGCCCCCGGCATTTAGCCCCAGCGCCGCATGTGAAAAGCTTTCACACTTCCGGCGGCCAAAATGCGGTTTTTTGCCGGATGGTTTCTGATGCTTGGAGAGATAAGAAACCATCCGGCAAAAAAAAAAAACGTTACATGCAGCGTTTTTTCCGGACGCCGCAATGTACATTTGCGCCGCATCCGGACAAAACCGCATGCAACGCATTGACATGCGGCGCCATGCGGCGCTAATGCATGTCAATGCGAAAAAAGCCGCATGCGGCGCATCAGATTTTCAGATGCGGCGCTGCGGGAAAATGCCGGGGGCGCCGCAAGGCGCCCGCCGGATGTGTGAAGCCAGCCTTAAAGTGACCTTTCAATTGCAAGGTAATTTTAACCCCTTATTAACCCATTCACCACCGCTACAGGGCAATGGGAATAGACGGGCAAAGTGCCAGAAAGGGCAAATCTAATTAGAGATTTGCCCTTTCTGGGGTGTCTGGGGGCAGATGTTAAGTAGCCGGGGGGGGCCAAAAAAAATGGTCCCTCTCTGGGCTATTATTATCTGCCCCCACTCACTGGCTTTGTCTGTCTGGTTGCGAAAATAGGGCGGGAGCCCACGCATTTTTTTTCAGCAATTTTACACCTCATATATATATATACATGTCATTGAATTTGTGACACATATATATATATATTTATATTTATAGTTCATACACTTCTACATAGTATAATAGCCGCTAATTCAATTGCCGGCTTTTGTGAAAATGCAGAACCCGACATGAAATGACACTTGGTGTACATAGGGTTAACCATGTCTTTTCATGTAGTTTGATATCTGATTTGCACAAACAATTACATGAGTGTAAGTGTGCAAAATTTCACACCTGTAGGGGTTAATTAAAGGTGTAAATTCGTAGCAAAAAAGTCCGGTTTTTTTACAACGAATTTACACCTTTAATTAACCCTACAGGTGTGAAATTTTGCACACATAGACTGATGTAATTGTTTGTGCAAATCAGATAGCAAAGGACATGAAAAGACATGGTTAACCCTATGTACACCAAGTGTCATTTCATGTCGGGTGCTTCTGTCTTTTCACAGAAGCCGACTTTACCCGGCAATTGAATCAGAGGATATTTTACTATGTAGAAGTGTATAAACTATACATATATGTATATATATATGTCACAATGACATGTATATATATATATATATATGTATTCTATGTGTGTATATTTAGTGTTTACAAGGAAAGAAAGAGGTTTTTTTAGTTGCGATATTTTGTTCCCATAGACTTACATGGGACTTCCGGTATCGGTATCGGGTATCGCCGATATTTTAATGGTATCGGCGATACCATTCCGATTCCGATACTTTTGGATATCGGAAAGTATCGCTCAACACTAGGGGTGATATAGGGGGGGGTTTATGTACTGTTTTTTTATTTTGATCACTGTGATAGTTTATCACAGTGATCAAAATGTACTTTTAGAGAATGAATGAATGATTTTTTGAATTTGCCGCCAGGCAGATTCGGCGGGCGCACTGCGCATGCGCCCGCCATTTTTTTTTTTTTGGAAGGAGACACCGGCTGAACGGAGGCCAGGGGGAGGACCGGAGTCGAGGGGGAGGATCGGACCGCACAGGGGGGGGATTGGAGGACACGGGACCCTGCAGGTACAGGGGGGGGTGAGATTGGGGGTCCTGGGACACTATTTCTCTCCCCTCTGATGTGCGATCACATCAGAGGGGAGAGAAATTTACAGGCAGGATCACGGCTGTGATTTCTCTTTTGCGATCGCCAGTATATGGCGATCGCAAAAGAGTGGTGACTGGGGGGGCCCCTATTATGTTCTCTGGGGTCTCGGCTACCCCAGGCAGCCGAGACCCCAGAGAAAATCGCCCATCCCCCCCGTCACCTCGCGGCGGGCGCACCACAAGTGCGCCCGCCATTTTAAAGCATGGCGCCGGCACCGGGGGACACCGGAGGGCCCTGGGGCCATGAAGAGGGTTCGGGGGCCACAGTGGGGGTCCCGGGGACCCTTTTTCTCTGTCCTCTGATGTCCGATGACATCAGAGGACAGAGAAATTAAATGGCACATTGTTTTTTTTTTTTTTTTGTTGCGGTCGCCGTTATAGGGTTAATAACGGCTATCGCAACATCGGTGTCGGTAAAAACCGACTCGATTCATGTTCTCTGGGGTCTCGGCTACCCCCGGCAGCCGAGACCCCAGAGAAAATGCGCCTCTGGGGGGCGCTATTCACTTTTTCCACAGCGCCGTTAATTAACGGCGATGTGGTTTAAGTACCCTTAATGACCGCCGTTAAAAGGCGTATCGGCGGTCATTAAGGGGTTAAGAGAGAGGGTGGAGACGGCCTCGCGTCCTAAGTATTCTTTCTGGAGGCCTGCTGGCAGCATGCGAGGAACTGGGAGAGGAAGCAGGACGCTGGGAAGCAGAGGGAGCAGAAGGTAAGTGACCAGAACGGAGAGCAGAGCCAGCACGGGGACCAAGTGTAACAGGATGGGAGCTGATATATTACCTAAATGTCAATAAAACAAAACACTGATGGAAATACGATGGATCCCATGGTAACATAACGTGATTCACCAGGATCTATTAGTTCCATTCATAAATGAAACAAGCAGACCTCTTGTGGCTTTGTTTGGAGGCTTGCTTACCTGTAATTTCACACGGCAAAGAGTTACACTCTAAGAAGAACACAATCATTTCATCAAACTCCATCAAATAAAAATAAATCTGCTCATATGATTTGATTACTGAATATTCCAGCTGCCAGCGGAGAACATTTTTGGTAAATGTGGAGACTGTCTGTGGTGGTGGGGGGATGCTGTCACTTCATAAATGATATGTTGCCATGGAATAAGCACATTAATGGGAAAAAATGAAATGAATGAGCCTCCTTTAGAGCATGTTCCCGGCTCTTAGATACTGTATTTACAAAAGGCTTTGTAGATGGCAATTAGTACATGCAGGTGCAGAGGAAATAAAGACACTTCGGAAACAGACCCTCAGCCAAGAGAAAGCTCCCATTCTGCAAATGGAGATAGGTCCTTCATATCTTATTTATTCCCGTCATGTCAACAGCCATACAGCAAGACACAGCTAATGAAGGACGGCACAGGGCACACACATGAAAAGCTTTGGGATATCATGCCACTATTTATCGTCAATTTCTCAACAATCAAAGCATTCAGTGCCGAATCAGCTGTAAATTCTCTGAATAAGTAATAAAGCCTGATAATCAACTCTGCTCCAGGGCAGTAATAAACCAACGGGTCTAGAAGAAAGTTGCATGAAAAAAGGTATCTAACCTATCTAAAAAAAATAAGGAAAGAGAGACAGCGCTCTGTAGATTGTGCAAAAAGGTGGACTTTTATTAGCCCATGTGGCGACGTTTCGAACCTGTTATAGAACCGCTCTAAACCTGAGAAATGTCGCCTTATTGACTGATAAAAGTCTTCCTTTTTTCCTGTCTTTCCTCATTTTTATTATAGTACAAAAATTGGGTACATGTCCATAGCTTTGCACCCACCAATTAGCATAGTGTTCCTGTCAAGAATACAGTTTCCGACAGAAACCACAACATAATTCTCAGCAGAGAGCACTATATTAATGTGATTCTAGCATTAGATGTTATAGACCAGTGCCTTACATATCTATTAAATGTAGAACTGGTATATTTGGACTTGGGCAGCCCTTCATGTTTAAAGCCGGTCATACACATTAGATGGCAGTTGGCCGAACAATGGTTTGTAATATTGTTTGGCCGACTCTCCTATAGTCAGGAGCACTCGCTCGTCATAGCTCCCATGTTCTCTTTTAGAGAGCAGCCATCTGACATGTCTGGCAGCAACTAATCTCTGGAAGAATAATGTGATCTGCAGCCCGTAATCGGACATGCCCGATCAATATCTCACCAATAATCAGTTGGTCAACGCCCACATAGACATTAGCCTGTCAGATGACCTCGTCGATATCGACAGCTTCGGCCAACATTAGTTTAGTGTGTTTAGGGTGGAATAAATAATTTCCATTGTTCAACTCAGAGGAGCAGAACAATAAAAAGTATTGCAGATGTGAATGAAGCGTTAGGGTCTGTTTAGACCGACCAAATTGCAGCACGATATGACTGCCGATTGGCAAACTTTTACTGATCTGCGGTCATTTGAATGCCTGTTTAAACAGGCAGACCAAGGAAAATGATGCACACAAAGCAATCAGTAAGCATAGGCTGCCATAGTACTCGACAGTGCAACTACTGGTTACACAGACAGAGAACAATAATCTTTTGTGCTCCATAACAGATCGTTTCACCTGATGAATGGGCGGTTTGCGGGTTATCGTCAGAAAGATAATCATGGAATAAGCGTTTTTAACAATGCTTATTCACAATTATTTTGCATTGTCAATGGCCCTTAGTTGTAATGGTTATATAATAAAATGTTGTCAGATCCTCAGTAGAAAAACGCAGCACTGGGTATAAAAATACTGGATGGACGTGACGGATGTGAAGAGCAATGAAAATGTGCTGACTTATGGAAACTATTTTTCTTTGTAGCATTTATTCAATATGAAGGGCCTCACTATCACTGTAGTAAATTGCAATAGTACTGTCACACCAGGACTCTCAGAGTTATGCTGGATGCAATAGCGCAGAAGAGTTAAGTTCAGTCATTTTCAGCAGCTGCATGGTACATAGGAAATCAAATATGTTGGGATCGCTTTTCATTCAGCACCATGGAGAGCGGATGTCTGTGAAGACCCAGCTCAGCCTTAGTTTCTAGGAATTGGGCCTCTTATAGTCCTCCTCTACAACTTGTAGATTTTCTTTTTTGGTCTCCAGATTTTGCTAGTTTTGTCCTTCTGCGCTCTCCTTACAGTGATGTCATATATGGCATGTCACTGGTGTAGGAAACATTTTAGCCTCTGTCGGTGATATTCTGGGGAGGTCAAAGTCTATGGAGAGAAAAATTATCAAAAGATTTTAATTATTACAAAATCTTAAAAGTGTGTTCTGTTACAGGAAGAAGAACTGATACTCTCAATAATAGCGGCCTGCAAAAATCGACTATGAAATGGACCTTCACATGTACTCCTAGGCTTTGAGGTCCACACGGCTGTAATTTATAGCTTCTCAGTCCTGGGCCCCAAAGCAGAATCTGTAACTGCACCATCACCTTCCATGTTACCTTCATAATTCTGAAGTGGCGGAGGAGCCGATGGGTTGAGCACAGTTTGTTCTTTTCACTCTATATTATTATTATTACTGCTAAAATAAAATGCAAACACAACAAAGTACATGTGAAAATTTCAGACCTCAGTGCAGAATAAACTACACTGCATATTCCAACACATTCCCTCCTCCTGGTAAAAGTAAAAAAATGTACATATACATGGACAATAAGGGATATTTTAATTTTACTCACGGGGGTTAGTAGAGAAAACTATTTAACCCCTTAGTAACAGAGCCAATTTGCAGCTTAATGACCGGGCCAATTTTTGCCATTCTGACCACTGTCACTTTATGAGGTTATAACTCTGGAACACTTTAACGAATCCCGCTCATTCTGAGAATGTTTTTTCGTGACATATTGTACTTCACGTTAGTGGTAAATTTTTTTTTATATGACTTGCGTTTATTTATAAAAAAAAAACGAAATATGGCGAAAATTTTGAAAATTTAGCAATTTTCAAACTTTAAATTTTTATGCCCTTAAATCAGAGAGATATGTCACACAAATAACATTTCCCACATGTCTACTTTACATCAGCACAATTTTGGAAACAACATTTTTTTTTTGTTATGAAGTTATAAGGGTTAAAAGTTGACAAGCGATTTCTCATTTTTACAACACCATTTTTTTTTTAGGGACCACATCACATTTGAAGTAACTTTAAGGGGTCTATATGATAGAAAATACCCAAAAGTGACTTCTAAAAACTGCACCCCTCAAGGTGCTCAAAACCACATTCAAAAAGTTTATTAACCCTTTACGTGCTTCACAGGAACTGAAGCAATGTGGAAGGAAAAAATTAACATTTAACATTTTTTGCAAAAAATTTACTTCAGAACCAATTTTTTTTATTTTCTCAAGTGATAAAAGAGAAAATGAACCATAAAATTTGTTGTGCAATTTCTCCTGAATACGACGATATCCCATATGTGGGGGTAAGCCACTTTTTGGGCGCACGGCAGAGGTTGCAAGGGAAGGAGCGTCGTTTGACTTTTTCAACGCAGAATTGGCTGGACGCCATGTCGCGATTAGAGAGCCCCTGATGTGCCTAAACAGTGGAATCCCCCAACTAGTGACCCCATTTTGGAAACTAGACCCCTTAAGGAACTTATCTAGATGTGTAGTGAGCACTTTGATCCCCCAAGTGCTTCACAGAAGTTTATAACGTAGAGCTGTGAAAATAAAAATTAATTTTTTTCCTCAAAAATGATTTTTTAGCCCCTTATTTTTAATTTTCTCAAGGGTAACAGGAGAAATTGGACCACAATAGTTGTTGTGCAATTTTTCCTGAGTACGCTGATACCCCATATATGGGGGGGAACCACTGTTTGGGCGCATGGGAGAGCTTTGAAGGGAAGGAGCGCCATTTTGCCATTTTGTAATGCAGACTTTGATGGAATGTTCTCCGGGCATCATGTTGTGTTTGCAGAGCATTTGATGTGCCTAAACAGTAGAAACCCCCCACAAGTGACACCATTTTGGAAGCTAGACCCCCCCCAAGGAGCTTATCTAGATGTGTGGGGAGCACTTTGAACCCCTAAGTGCTTCACAGAAGTTTATAAACGCAGACCGTGAAAAAAAAAATCATTTTTTTCCACAAAAATGATTTTTTAGCCAGCTATTTTTTATTTTCCTATCTATCGTTGTATTTTTACTCTGACTGCAAATCCATTGTAATTACGTTGTATAGCTTTACTGTATATTTCTGTAATTATCTAGTGCGCTCTTAAGGCGATTAAACCATAAAATTAATCTTGGGCTGATGCTTTTACTCTGATCACGAATCTTAGAATACCCAGTGGGTAACAGGACAACCTCCCCGGCGGCCATTTGCTCTAGGTGCAGTTCCCTTACTGAACTGAGAGACAAAGGGGGCGCCGGAGAGCTGTACCTGTGGAGTTACGTCCCATTGGTGATGTGGGAGGAAAGGGGTCGTCCTTCACATTTGGTAGCGGCGGTGGGATCAGAAGCTGTGATACCCGGGCTACAGTGTGGCGGTCGGCTTAGTTCCTCACAATTGGTGGCAGCAGTGGGATCAGAGTAATAGTGTGCGTGGGACCCCTACTCCCAGACACTAGAGACTACCAGCGGTACTTTCACTGCTGGGGTCTTAAGGTCAGCCCAGCACTAGACGGTCAGAGTGTAAATATAATAAGTTGTGTGCAAGGTCAGGGTTGCAGCTGTGTCAGTAACCAAAGGTTCCCAAGATGGCGGAAGGCACCAGGAGTAGGGCAAAGGGGGAGGCCAATGCTGTGGTCTATGAGGGGTTCGATACCGATGAGGGGGGCTCAGCCAGGGCTCCCCAAGGAGCCCGACCCCGTGCTCAGTCTCACAGTGGACTGTCCACCCCCTGCCCGTCCCAGCCTGTCCAGATCGGAGGCCCTTTTCCAAGCGGCTATGGCACAGCTCGAGGCTGGTAATGACGCCGCCTATGACAGACTCCTGGTGGCGGCAGAGAAAGCAGCAGAGCGTGAGCAAGCAGCGGCAGAGAGAGCAGCGGAGCGGGAGCATACAGAACGCCGTGAAGCTGCGGAGCGCCGGCACCGACTGGAGATGGCTCAGCACGGGCCCCCGCTGGACGCACCAGGTCCACCGGAGACAAGGGCTTCCAAGGTCCGGGCGGAGGACTTTCCCTTACTTGAAAAGGATGGAGACCTGGATTCCTTTCTGCTTGCTTTTGAGAGGACCTGCCTCCAACATCATCTGGCCCTGGATCAGTGGGCAAGGTACCTGACCCCCCGTTTGAGGGGTAAGTCCCTGGAAGTTTTGGGGGACTTACCTGCCGGGGAGGAGCAGGACTACAACAGCATCAAGCGGGCCCTGATCCAGCACTACAACCTCACCCCGGAGTCGTACCGCAGGAAGTTCAGGAGCCTGCAGCGGGGTTCAAAGGACACCTGGACCGACCACATGCGGGCCCTGCTGAGAGCTGCGGAGCACTGGACCTCGGGTCTAGAGCTCACTACCCGCCAGGAGGTCCAGGAACTGTTTGTCATGGAGCAATTCTTGTGGAACTGCCCAGAGGACCTCCAGCAGTTCCTCCGTGACCGGAAACCAAAGGGGGCTTCTGCTACAGCCGCCCTGGCAGACGAGTATGCCAACAACAGGGCGCCGGAGCCAAAGAAGCCTGCCAGCAGCACCTGGAGAGGGGGTAAGCCCAATCCTGCCCCAGCCCCATATCCAGCCCCAGAGTGCAAGGGGTGTACCCCCCGGCTGCCCTCTCCAGGCCAGGAACAGAACCCAGACGTTGTCATAATTGCAATCAGCCAGGACACTTTAAGGCTGCATGTCCCCAGCGCCAGAAGGCCCCATCCCTGTCCCCGAAACCGACCACTGTTTTGTGTGTGGGAGGGGGTGGTGGGAGGTCCCTAGATAATTACCAACCCGTCACCATCGGCCGCTCAGCGGTCATGGGACTGCGGGACACAGGCGCTGAACGAACCCTGGTACGTCCTGAGGTGGTGTCCCCTCAAGACTTGGTACCTGGGAAAACCCTTTCCGTCTCCGGAATTGGAGGCATTGAACCGGCGCTGCCCATTGCCAAGGTGTATTTGGTCTGGGGCGCCGGGAGGGGGATGCGGGAGGTGGGAGTAACGCCGAATATTCCTGCAAATGTGTTGCTTGAATGTGCCTCCAACAGTGGAGGAGGGAGTGAAACCTGATGGTAAGCCATGCACTGACATTACACACACAGGGCTCACAATGAGGACAGGTGAGGAGGCTGCACGGGAGAGCTCAGAGGTGGGGGGAGGGGCTGCTATGGGCAGTGTAGGGCCCCTAAGTGAACCCAGCTTGCTGAGTCTAGGGCCCCTGCAGGAAGAGGAACAGGCCATGGGGGGAGGGGGCGTCCCGGGAGAGGAGCCACCAGGTAAGACCCCAGGGCAGGAGTTCCCCACATCCGGGATGTCAGGAAGTCAGGGAAGTCTGCCTGACCCGGCGACTTGGTCAGGGGACGAGGGAAGGCAGGCGCTACCCGTGGTCTCAGCGGTCGTGGCCGCTGTTACCAGGAGTGGGAGCGCTGAAGCCCAAGGAGCCTCGCCGAGGTCCGACGGTTTCCCCCTCTCCGACCAAGTGGCTGCCGAGTCAGACAGTAGCCAGGAGACAGATCCCGGGGAACTGACAGAGGACATGGCAGTTTCATCAATTCTTGCCACATCAAGTCAGGGATTTCAGGCAGCGTTGGAAGCCGACCCTAGCCTGAAGACTCTCAAGGAACAGGCGGCACAGCCTCCCCTGGAGTCCAACCGCGAGCGAGTGGTCTGGGACCAGGGACGGCTGTACCGGGTAACGGTCCAGCAGGGTTCACCGGAGGCGTGGCCCAGGGACCGACAGTTAGTGGTACCCCATCCGTTCAGGGCGGAATTGTTGCGGATCGCACACGAGATTCCAATGGCAGGACACCTAGGGATCACTAAAACCAGGGCCAGACTAGCTCAGCATTTCTACTGGCCTGGAATGAGGACCGAGGTGATAGCCTACTGCCGTTCGTGTGACACCTGTCAGAGGGTGGGGAAGGCGGGGCGGCGCCCCAAAGCCCCACTGGTAACTCTGCCCATCATCGAAGAGCCTTTCTCGAGGGTGGCTGTGGATCTCATTGGACCTCTGTCCACTCCCAGCCGCTCCGGGAAATGCTTCATACTAACGGTAGTGGACTATGCCACCCGGTACCCGGAGGCGGTAGCTTTGTCGTCCATTCGGGCCGACAAAGTGGCCACTGCCTTACTGGAGATTTTCTCCAGAGTGGGGTTTCCCAAGGAAATGCTCACCGACCGAGGGACCCAGTTCATGTCGCAGCTGATGGAGTCTCTCTGTAAGCAGGTACAGGTGCAACATCTGGTGGCCAGCCCGTATCACCCACAGACCAATGGCTTGTGTGAGCGGTTCAATGGCACCTTAAAGCAGATGCTGAAGATGTTGGTCGACTCCCACGGGAGAGACTGGGAGTGGTATCTCCCACACCTGCTGTTTGCCTACTGGGATGTCCCACAGGCCTCAACGGGGTTCTCCCCCTTTGAGCTCCTGTACGGGCGACGTGTACGGGGGCCCCTTGCTCTGGTGAAGGAAGCATGGGAAGGGGATTTAGCCACCCCTGGAGTGTCGGTCATTGAGTATGTTGTGCGCTTCCGGGACCGAATGATGGCCTTGACGCGGCTGGTGCATGATAATATGGCCCAAGCTCAGGCTGACCAGAAGCGATGGTACGCCCAGAATGCTTGTGAGCGGACCTACCAGGTGGGTCAAGAGGTGTGGGTACTGGTCCCCGTACCACAAAACAAGCTTCAGGCGGCCTGGGAGGGTCCATACCTCGTGCACGAGCAGCTCAACGCCGTCACCTACCTGGTCACCCTGGACCACGCCCGTAGAAGGAGGAAGGCCTTCCATGTGAACATGATGAAGGCCCATCATGAGCGGGAGGCTTATGCTCAACCAGTGTGCAACCTTTCAGAGGACAGAGAGTCAGAAATCCTCCTGGATCTGCCACCCTAGCCAAAGAGAGGGTGTGGTAGGGCGCACGGGGGAACACAGGAATGTGATACCCCCTAGCGCCCTCAAAAGCAGGGAGGTGTAAGGAAAGGGGTGCCGCCATTTTGTATAGGGCCTATACCAGCCTCCATCTTGTCTGTTCACAGAGCCACACAGGCTGCAACTAAACAAGGCCTATTAGCATATTCAGTACGACCAGTTTTGATGTCCACTATGAATCAATAGGGCTTTAATATGCTAATTGATTTAGGCCAGTGTCTGAATAAGATGGTCAGTCGTATGTTAAATGGCTCAAACTTAAGCCAGTATTTCCTGCTCCATATGAATTGCAGGCCAGTTAATATGCTTGCTTCAAAGCAAAGGGGAAGGGCCTAGCAGACTTAAGAACTGTAGCATGGACAGGTTGGATCCATTCCATTTTACACACAGGAGCCAAGAAGATGGTCTAGGAAGGACCAAGGGACTATCCAGCAACTGAAGACTGTTACCTGGGAGAGCCCCTGCCTTCCCATGACTATACTACCCGGTAATATTGATCTATAGCTTATACCTTTAAGCCTTGTACATTATCGTTGTATTTTTACTCTGACTGCAAATCCATTGTAATTACGTTGTATAGCTTTACTGTATATTTCTGTAATTATCTAGTGCGCTCTTAAGGCGATTAAACCATAAAATTAATCTTGGGCTGATGCTTTACTCTGATCACGAATCTTAGAATACCCAGTGGGTAACAGGACAACCTCCCCGGCGGCCATTTGCTCTAGGTGCAGTTCCCTTACTGACCTGAGAGACAAAGGGGGCGCCGGAGAGCTGTACCTGTGGAGTTACGTCCCATTGGTGACGTGGGAGGAAAGGGGTCGTCCTTCACATTTGGTAGCGGCGGTGGGATCAGAAGCTGTGATACCCGGGCTACAGTGTGGCGGTTGGCTTAGTTCCTCACATAGGGGTAAACCACTGTTTGGGTGCACGGCAGGGCTCAGAAGGGAGGGAGCACCTTTTTGAATGCCATGTCGTGTTTGGAGACCCCCTGATGTACCTAAACAGTGGAAACCCCTCAATTCTAGCTCCAACCCTAACCCCAACACACCCCTAACCTTAATCCCAACCCGAACCCTAATCCCAACCCTAATCCTAACCTTAAACCCAACCCTAATTCCAACCCTAATTGTAACCCTAACCCTAATTGTAACCCTAACCCTAATTCTAACCCTAATTCCAACCCTAACCCTAATTATAACCCTAATGGAAAAATGACAATAAATATATTTTCTTTATTTTATTATATGTCCCTAACTAAGAAGGTGATAAAGGGGGGGTTTATTTACTATTTTTTTTTATTTTGATCACTGTGATAGCGTTTATCACAGTGATTAAAGTGTACCTGCACTGAATGAATGAATCTGCAGGCCAGCAGATTCGGTGGGTGCACTGCGCATGCACCCGCCATTTTCTTTGCAGGAAGAAGATGCCGGGAGCTGAGGGAGCCATGGTAGGATGGGGGGGGACACCGGGAGGTACAGGGGACAGATTGGGGGACCCGGGGACCCTATTTCTCTCCCCTCTGATGTGCGATCACATCAGAGGAGAGAGAAATTAAATGCAAATCGCGGCTTTTTTTGCGGTCACCGTTATATGGTTAATAACGGCGATCGCAAAAGATGGGGTTGGGTAGCTGAGACCCAGAGAAAATCCAACTTTGGAGGGCGCTATATACTTTCTCCACAGCACCGTGAATTCACTGCGCTGTGGTTTAAGTACCCTTAACCACCGTCGTTAAAAGGCGTATCGGCGGTCGTTAAGGGGTTAATATGTTTTCATTGAACATATAGTTTCACAAGAGACCTTACATATAATCTGACCTTCACAGAAAGTGGATGCAGAGGACACTAAATTAGTTAATGTATATTAAAAGGAATGTAGTTTTCTTATCTCTGATAACACAGGATCCACCAATCATGATAGGCGATGTCACAGCTGACCCTGCTCCCCCTTCACAATGACCTCTGTACACGTTCATTAGACACTTCAATACAAAATACTTCTGACGATTGTGGCTATGTACATGTGTTGTTTCCTAAAACAAAAGGAAGAAAAAAAGGCCCAGATTGACATGTAAATAAAAATTTGTCAACATTTTTTAAAAATACATTTAACACAGAAAAAGTGATGTAATCCATAGGCTATTTTCTGATTATAGCTTCCCTTTAAGTGAGCTGGGAGCAAGTAATAAAAAAGAGGCTAGTTTAAAAATTCTGCTTCAACAAGTGTCTTTTTAATATCAGCACACAGCAACTAAAGTTGTGTACTTTATGGTCACTCAATCGCTTGATTGAACGTAATAATATATTTCCAATTTGCAAAGTGGAGGTCCAGACATGGAACCAGTAGCCAGACCTCCAGTGTTAAGACCCCCATCAGTAGAGTCACATGTCAATCCGTAATATGATTGTTCCATGCTCATAGACTGTCATTGTTCTTGGTAGCAGGTGTTCTATTTACACAAGACAATGTGCTGCCGAGAACGACGATTTTCAAGAAAGCAAGCATCAAACGGATAAGTGTTTTGCTTATTCATCAGTAAGAACGTTTGCTCCCAATAACCAGCCACTGTAAATGCATCGCTAGAAAAAAAAAGCTGGTCACACAGACCTCAAGCGCCACAATGTGTGCAGTGGTTCACAGTGTTATTATCATTTAGACTTGGTGGAAAAATGACCACTATCTCTCTGTGTTAGCAGCCACAGGGACATGTGCACAATAGTTTCCATTTGGCCAAATTACCAATGATCTCCCAGCTGAGGGGATAAGTGAGTTCTTGCAAAATATCTGCAAGTCATGAACCTTACAGCCAGCAAAGGAACAAAAACACATTTCTAGTTGTACAGTCATGGCCAAAAGTTTTGAGAATGACACAAATATCATATTTTCACATGATCTGCTGCCCTCTGGTTTTTATGTGTGTTTGACAGATGTTTTTATCACAGACAGAAATATAATAATTGCAAACATATGAGTAACAAAAGCTTATATTGACAGTTAGAATGAGTTAATGCAGCAAGTCAATATTTGCAGTGTTGACCCTTCTTCTTCAGGACCTCTGCAATTCTCCCTGGCATGCTCTCAATCAACTTCTGGACCAAATCCTGACTGATAGCAGTCCATTCTTGCACAATCAATGCTTTCAATTTTTAGGTTTTTGTTTGTCCACCCGTCTCTTGATGATTGACCACAAGTTCTCAATGGGATTAAGATCTGGGGAGTTTCCAGGCCATGGACCCAAAATCTCTATGTTTTGTTCCCTGAGCCATTTAGTTATCACCTTTTCTTTATGGCAAGGTGCTCCATCATGCTGGAAAAGGCATTGTTGATCGCCAAACTGCTCTTAGAGGGTTGGGAGAAGTTGCTCTTGGAGGACATTCTGGTACCATTCTTTATTCATGGCTGTGTTTTTAGGCAAGACTGTGAGAGAGCCGATTCCCTTTGCTGAGAAGCAACCCCACAAATGAATGGTTTCAGGATGCTTAACAGGTGGCATGAGACAAGACTGGTGATAGCGCTCACCTTGTCTTCTCCGAATGAGGCGTTTTCCTGATGTCCCAAACAATCGAAAAGGGGATTCATCAGAGAAAATAACTTTACCCCAGTCCTCAGCAGTCCACTGCCTGTACCTTTTGCAGAATATCAGTCTGTCCATGATGTTTTTTCTGGAGAGAAGTGGCTTCTTTGCTGCCCTCCTTGAGACCAGGCCTTGCTCCAAGAGTCTCCGCCTCACAGTGCGTGCAGATGCACTCACACCTGCCTGCTGCCATTCCTGAGCAAGCTCTGCACTGCTGGTAGCCCGATCCCGCAGCTGAAACACTTTTAAGAGACGGTCCTGGCGCTTGCTGGACTTTCTTGGGCGTCCTGGAGCGTTTTTGGCAACAATGGAACCTCTCTCCTTGAAGTTCTTGATGATGCGATAGATTGTTGACTGAGGTGCAATCTTTCTAGCTGCGATACTCTTCCCTGTTAGGCCATTTTTGTGCATTGCAATGATGACTGCATGTGTTTCTTTAGAGATAACCATGGTTAACAGAAGAGAAACAATGATGCCAAGCACCAGCCTCCTTTTAAAGTGTCCAGTGGTGTCATTCTTACTTAATCATGACAGATTGATCTCCAGCCATGTCCTCATCAAGACCCACACCTGTTAATGGAGCAATCACTGAAAAGAGGTTAGCTGGTCCTTTTAAGGCAGGGCTGCAATGATGTTGAAATGTGTTTTGGGGGATAAAGTTCATTTTCTAGCCAAATATTGACTTTGCAAGTAATTGCTGTTAAGCTGATCACTCTTTATAACATTCTGGAGTATATGCAAATTGCCATTACAAAAAGTGAAGCAGTAGACTTTGTAAAAATTAATATTTGTGTCATTCTCAAAACTTTTGGCCATGACTGTAGAAATATCATTGTATGATTGGAATGTATTTGTACTTGCATTGCCCATAGAGAACAGTAATCCAATAGTTGCTTTTCACAAACAAATACAATACAATGTGGAACCCTATAAACCAAAAACAAATGAGAACCAACAAGAAAAATCATCTGAGTAAGACCTCATTCACTCATCAGCTATTTTTTTTGTAGTAGAAAAATGGTCTACGTTACATCAGTGTTTTTGATCATATCTCATTAGAGTTTTGTCCGAATTTCATCAGTTTTTCTTAGGTGATACTGGAGAAACTTTTTTCCACCTATAAAACAGTCCATGAAAAACCGACAACATTCAGATTGCACCCAAGTGCTGAATACTATTTTCAGGGATGCATAGAATTGCATAGGCGAGTTTGATATGACACTTGTATCGAAATTGGACAAGTCTCCATCCATTTGTGCGGACCACTCGGTCCAAAGAAAAGATCAGACATAAATACAATCTACTCCATAGACTATCATAGATACAGTGACGAGCAAAAGAGTAGCAATTTTTTGAACTTTTGACTTTCAGGCTTCATATCTCCCATCCACTACTGCTTCGAGCTTGAGACTACCAACATTTTATAGACAATCATCTTGGCTTTCTCATACATAAATATGACTAACAACTATTTAGCATATGATATGATGCAGATTCTTGTCATACAAGAAAAAAAGGTAGCACACTGTAGCGCTATGGCTTGCAAACACGAAATATGAAAAATGAATAGCATCACTGCCTTAGAAATATGAAAAGTTGAGAAGTCTTAGCGCATAAGATGGCCAAATTATGTGTGCCTGATAGCCACGTCAAGGCTCTTCTCGTATATCAGGTCCTAACTAATGTAGATTTTAGTCTGAAGAGAGAATTCATATGTTCCCATGCAGACAGACTTTTCTAAGCGAGGATTGGCATTAGTTAGGACCTGATATACGAGAAGAGCCTTAACGTGGCTATCAGGCACACATAATTTGACCATCTTATGCGCTAAGACTTCTCAATTTTTCATATTTCTAAGGCAGTGATGCTATTCATTTTTCATATTTCGTGTTTGCAAGCCATAGCGCTACAGTGTGCTACCTTTTTTTCTTGTATGTGCATGAGTTGGTGACTCTGGGTTTAGCACCTGTTCACACTGAATCTATGTTTGGATGTGCCGGTCAGTTTTTTGATATGCAGATTCTTGTCATGTCTCTGCGTTGTTACTGTTTTGCTCCTGGTGGAGGAAAAATCTTTTTCTTCCCGAATACTATAAAATACAACCTGTTTTCACATTCCCTAATAGCTGTGTGTTATTAGGTTTATTCCCAAGTAAAAGATCATTGGTTCGAATCAAGGAGCAGCCATGAAGAAGATTTCCCAAGAAAAGAGAAGCAGCATCATCCAGCTCATCGATAGCGGTCTCTCTGCCAAGAAAATTGCCAAACTGCATCATGCACGTGCATGACAGTTGGAAGAATATGAAATGAAGTCCATCCATCCATTCAAAAGCCAAGAGGTGGATGCCCAGGCAAAATATCGGAGTCAACAAGTCGTCTCAACACCAGGTCTATCAGTTTTGATGCAAGAAACACTGTAGTGAAGGTGGTTCGTATGCTTCGTAATAGTGAGATCACAAGTAAGCAAGTAGTGTTCGATGCGTGTTTCACAAGTCTGGAATGGTGGCTAAAAAAAAGGTGAAGAAGCCTTGAATTCAATGTCGTCATAAAAAGCGTTGGCTCGAGTTTGCAAAAAAGTACGAAAAGTGGACAGTAGAAGATTGGAAACAGGTGATTTGGAGCGATGAGATGGAAGTCAATAGACTAGGATCTGATGAGTGCAAATGGGTCTGGAAGAAACAAGGGAAAAGTGGCTAATGGATCGAGAAATTGAAGAACTGTCAAGTTTGGTGGAGGAAGCCTGATGATATAGGGTTGTTTCACAGCCAAAGGCATTGGATACTGGACCAGCTATATGTGCATATCCTACTAAATGAGTTACTTCATACTCTAGTACTATGGGTATTAAAAGGACAAAATAGTGTTCCAGCAGGACAATGACCCAAACATAAGTCTAGATTGGTGACGGAATGGTTCAATGACAATGAAGTTGAGGTGATGGACTGGCCCTACAGTAGACTAGACCTCAACCCAATCAAACACTTGTGGGTAGAACTGAGGAAAAAGCTGTATACATACCCAAGTGAGTCGTCCAGTATGCAACAACTTTGGGAATGTGTGGAAGATACCTTGGATCAGATTTCAGGCGCAAAATGTTTGAATCTGATTGCCCAAAAGGATTCAGGCAGCAGTAGAAAGCTGAAGGTGGATTTAAAAAATTACTAACAAAATATTAAAAAATTAACTTTGGTTTAGGAGCAAAACAGTAACAATGAGGTGACATGATAGGAATCTGCATAACTAAAAATATGCTATGTTGCAAGTCAAATGTATGTATGATATAGCTAAGGTAATTGTCTATCAAATGATGGTAGTCTCACATTCAAACCTGTAGTGGATGGTGAGATAAGAAGCCTGAAAGTTAAAAATTCAAAACATTTTCACCCTTTCGCTCGTCAATATATTAGTGTTATCCATGAAAAACACTGATAGCACTAGCACACAAAAAACAGACATCCGATGCCATCAATGTCCTGTCTGTTTTTAATTGACTGATATGAAAAGCTGGAGAAACCTCCATCATTTTTTTCTCCATTGGAGAAAAAATTATTAAACTCATTTGTCAACTCGACACGTAACCGCATGTATGCAAATCGAATTCTTGCAGTCACACGCCTACCTGATCCCAGCACTGGAGAATCCTGACAGTGCACAAACTGTGAGGATTCGCAAGTCTGCAGTCGCATGGAGTGGCTGCAATCTTGTACCCAAAACCTTCTATAGTTAACTCCATGATAAAATCTAACATTCTCCCTATTTCTGTTTTTTTATTTTGCTTCCTGTGACATTTCCTTTGAGTGGAATCTCAAACTGGTTGTCACTGGAGGATGGCCCTGTGGTCAACTTCTATCATCCCTCCTGAAACAGGACATCAGGGCATAATGACTTACCACAGCTTCTGTCACAGCCATCCCCTTATGCTGTCAGTAGCAGTAATGGACAAGTGACCGGAGCTCCTGTACCCTCTTTCACATCTTCAGTTGACACTGCCACAGTTACTGCTTCTGTCCCCACCACCTCGTTCATTGAAATAAGATGTCGTTAGGGGACAGCGATAGAAGCAGGGTGAGTGACACCAGCACCGTGCCATTATATAAGTTAATTCATTTTAGGGTGGTTACAGAAACTATGGAGCACCGCTGATATCATTCATCCTGTTTCTATCACTGCCCCCTAATGACATCTCATTTCAGTAAATAAAGACGTCAGGTACAGAAGCAGTGATTGGGGTGCTGGGGACAGACGTGCGGCAGCGTGGACAGAAGTTGCTGTCACTTCTCCATCACCACTACTGGAAAGAGATGTCATCGGGGACAGCGGTGACAAATATGTGGTAAGTGACTGCAGGGCCATCCTCCTGTGACCTCCAATTTGAGACTGCCCTCAAAACATCACAGGAAATAAAAAAAATCACATGTAAGGATTAGCTACAGCGTATAAGGAGAATGGTGGGGAATTTTATTGTTAATCAAATTACAAAAGTGATTAGGGCTAACAGATAGATATTCATAAAGGACATTATAGATATTGGACCACCCCTTTAATAATATTAATAATATTTACATATTATAATTGCATGTTATAATTAAAGGAGAGTTTCATATGACAGTTAGGGTGATCTTTTATTTTCCCAGCCTCTCATGCAGTTTACATAATTGTTGGCAGCACATCCCATGTTTCAGGATGGATTTGCTGCTGACAATTACTTTATTGCATGTCTGCATGAAGCATGTAAAAGCCCATAACCCTTTGTTCGCATCTGAACTATTCAATTCACTTCATCATGGGAGCAGAACAACTACATTGATAGAACCTAATATATATCACATGACTGCGTTAACTTAAAGGTTAGGTAAGAAAAACTCGGCACTGCATTAACTTAAAGGGAATCTCTTATCAGGTATTTGCTATCCCATCTAAGAGCAGCATAATATAGGGGCAGAGATCCTGATTCCAGTAAGGTTTCACTTACTGAGCTGCTTGCTGTCATTTTGATAAAGTCACCGTTTTATCTACTGCAGATCTAGCAGTTCTTGGAATGCTGAGCTCTGTATAACTCCGCCCCCACAACTGATTGGCAGTTTTCTGCCTATGCACAGGGTACACAAAAGCTGCCAATAAGTGGTGTGGGGGGGTTATGTAGAGGTCATGAATATGGAGGACTACATGGCAGCAGGGTTACTAGTCCTCTAGTGATAAAATCTGTATCATCAGTAGGAGATTATCAAAACTACAGTAAGTGTCACATCACTAAAATCAGGTTTTCTGTCCGTACATTATGTTGCTCTCACAATAGGTAGCAAAAACCTAGTGACGGATTCTCTTTAAAATAGGTTTCATCAGGTCTCCCACACATTGTCCCTCATCATAGGGCGTCCTGGAACACTATTATTTCTGGTAAATGTGGAATGTGTGGTTATAGCCTAAAAACCCCATATGATAGCAGAATTTTGGGATAATGACATTCTATTTTGGTCTTCCTGAAACTTTTCTATGACCATCTCGTAATCCAGAAACTGATAATCGTGCGCCCCAAAATTCCTGTATAACAAACTTTCTCCGATACCCTTATGTCACGGCGGACTTGTTGACATTCAGGGGGTGAATAGGGTGAAACATTTTAAAATGTCTTCCACCACTGAGGCTTCCAGATCATATCCCCTCTCTTGTAATACAACAGTCAGAAGTACAAACAAACACAGAGCAAATTAATAGCCGTCTTTCTTCTCCTCGCAGCCCGGGTGTTATCTTTATTTCTATTTATTTTTGTTCCTACAAATTGATTTTCGTTCTGCTGTTCCAATTACAGTCTACCCTCAGAAAACGTAATCCTAACTCAAAGAAAATACTCATTCATTTTGCTACAGAAGAGACAAAGCCGGACCTATCGCCGTTCAATACCGGAGACAAAGATGCTGACCTTCAAATGACTTTCAAACCTTATACTTTACCTTGTGATTACAAAAAAACTCTAGGGGGATATTTCCACCACTTCAACTACAAGGAGTTAAATCAAATAAATAAAAATTTTAAAAAAAGAAAATTCCGACACATGAATGAAACAAATCATGGCAGAAGAGTTTAGAAATAAAGCGTTCTTTATTAGAGACTCCAAGGTCTCCTTTTCTTTCACCCTGACTGTGGCCCTGCATTGAGTTTCCCATTATCTGACCACAGAAATACCTTTTTCCTTTGGCGAAGTGCACTCAACGCTAAGAAAACAAGAGCCAATGGTTTTAATAAATGGACATATCAAGAATGAACACAGGAAAGTATTATTATAAGCCTTGTAACACTGTAATCATAAACCGGGGCCTTTGTTAGTCTTCATGAATAGGTAACTTTGCAGCTCTCTGAAATTCTATAATTATCTTCTTTGGCCTGCGAGGACTGATATTTGATAGGTGCACAGACAATAGTAGATACTTTTACCAGCATTTCCTACTGTCCTTAATAATGTATTAATTAGTATTATTCTTACGCTTAGATTTACATTTATGTATATTCTTAACCTTCAGTGAACGTGAAGTGTCCGTACTTTTATATTCCATTATTACCTGAGAAAGTCACTTAAGAATGTTGTTTAGCTCATTGTGATATTAGAAGAAACACTTCACATAAGCCAACAATGTACTCGGTAATTACAATTGTAATCACATTGATATATTCTCACACATTTATGGCTTCTGTATTTAATGGAAGCTATAGTGCTGCATCTGAGCTAAACAGGGTCTCATGAGCATTAAAAGGCCTATAAGTCTCGTTACCCTGGCATGTCAGAGTTCTCTCATACAAGAAAAAAAGGTAGCACACTGTAGCGCTATAGCTTGCAAACACGAAATATGAAAAATGAATTGCATCACTGCCTTAGAAATATGAAAAATTGAGAAGTCTTAGCGCATAAGATGGCCAAATTATGTGAGCCTGATAGCCACGTCAAGGCTCTTCTCGTATATCAGGTCCTAACTAATACCAATCCTTGCTTAGAAAAGTCTGTCTGCATGGGAACATATGAATCCTCTCTTAAGACTAAAATCTACATCTCTGTAGATGTACGAGAAGAGCCTTGACGTGGCTATCAGGCACACATAATTTGGCCATCTTATGCGCTAAGACTTCTCAATTTTTCATATTTCTAAGGCAGTGATGCTATTCATTTTTCATATTTTGTGTTTGCAAGCTATAGCGCTACCTTTTTTTCTTGTATGTGCATGAGTTCGTGACTCTGGGTTTAGCACCTGTTCACACTGGATCTATGTTTGGATGTGCCGGTCAGTTTTTTGATAAGAGTTCTCTCATACAACCATGTTAGATCTCATGATTTGCACTGAGGAGAGGCAACAGCCCAAACCACGTGTCTGCAAATTGAGATTCTGGCTTGTCATATGGCAAGGGTTAATATTGACTTGTAGGATTGCTACTTTCAATATGTGGCACTAGAGATCAAGTTCTCTTTCTCTCTAAAGAAGCAATTTGCATATTTAATTTCTCAGAGGAGCATTGCATGATCTGTAAGTTTCCTCACACTCACATGTCAAGCATGTCACTCTCTACAAGAAACGATGTTACCTCTTAGACTCCGGTTAAAGGGCTTTCAAAGAGACAAATCAGAGCTCATGATTTGCACTGAGGAGAAGCAACACTCCAAAACACATCTGCAAATTAGGAATCTGGTTTGGCTTTTATCTTACATCATGTGGCAAGGCTCGTAAAAGGGTCGATATTGACTTTTACGATTGCGACTTCCAATACGTGGCACTAGAGTTGTTCTCTGAAGAGGCAATTTGCATTTTTAATTTCCCAGAGGAGCATTGCATGGCCTATAAGTCTCTTTACACTAGCATGTCAGGCATGTCATTTTACACATGGAGAGACAGTACCCCTTAGACTCCATTCAGAGGCCTCCTACACAGCCAAATCAGATCTCATGCTTTGCACTGAGGAGAAGCAACATCTCAAAACACATGTCTGCAAACTGAAATTCTGGTTTAGTTTTTATCTTAAGTCTTGTGGCTTATTGACTTTTATGATTGCTAATTAGTGGCACTAGAATCCTCTTCCTCTCTAAAGTCCTCTCTGAAGAGTCAATTTACATGATGGATCTCTATGATTAATAACAGGTTCCAAGGAGGTTTTTCATCATTCTGGGGACAGTAATAGCACAGTATGCTGCACAAATCTAATGTAAGTTAACGCAAACCTGTCAATGTTGTGTAGACAGCACTGTGTAGAGATTGTGAAGCTGAGCAGAATGATATTTTAGGTTTGATAGAAGATTCCATAAACCCGGAATTTTACTCATTGAAATCCCTGATGTTTGTGTAATGCCGGCGTCTCTACAACCCCTTCTGGGGGCTCACCGCCACAGCCCCCCACCTCCCCCTCCTCCTGCTGTCACTGTCATGGCTCTGGAATATCTGCACTTTGCCTCCTTCCCCCAACAAAGGCGCAGACATACTCACCACCGTGGCCCCATATTCATCCTCCTGCAGCTGCCCAGAGTCAGTGCACTGCTCGCAGATCCCCAGGCACTGTGCTTATGGGGCATGCAAGTGGTCCTGGTATTTTTAAGGGACAGTGTGCACCGCCCAAAAAATTGTCCATTATTTAAGGCACCTCCACCAGGTGGGAGGTGCCTGTGCAACGTTGTAAGTTTGTTCGTAAACACTCTTGTTAGTGCTCAAGTGTCAGTGCTCATATTCCTATATACCTGCCTGTCTATCAGCCATGCCTACCAGCCTGTCTATCAGGCATGTCCGCCAGCATTTCTTTCAGCTGTGCCCGCCTGCACCTGCCAGTGCTCATCTGTACATTAGCCATCCCATCTGCATCCGTGGTTCCCGTGTTCGTACAGCGCCTGCCAGCATCTACTGTACCTTCCTTCAGATCGTCCTATCTAACCGTCCCTAGGGAGTCAATTGCCATCTACCCAAGGTCAGTCCTGGTGTAGCACCTAGTCTACCTCCTTTGTCTCTCCTCGGATCACAGTATTGTATGCCACTTTGTATCTAAGGTTGGATAAGGTGATGTTCCTAGTTACGCCCCTCCAGACTTTCCTTGGGCCCCGGAACAGTGGTTCCACCACCCAGCCTGTTACAGTTTCCATTGGGCAGTCTTACTGTGGGTCAACCTACCAGTAAATAATAGCTATCTCTGCAAGCACAGTCATACAGTAAAGACTGTCAATCACTGAGTAGGACCACCCACTAGACCGATAGACATATAAACACCAGAGAGCACAATTAGTAACATACAAGTTTTACTGAAACTTTTCCTTCTGTTCTATAAATCCTGCCTGTAAATCAGTTTCAATTTTTTTTAAAATAACAGGTTCTTTTTAAAGGAAAACTATCATTAGAAAATGATCTATTGATTAAATTAGGCCTTTGTGTTTAATATTTTTTAAAAACTATTTTTAGCAATTTTTTCCCATATGATTATCTATATTAAAAATTGAAAATAGGACTGTTGCAATTCTCTCACCGACCACTGGAGCTTTTTTAGACTCTAGACTTCTAAGTTTCAGGAAACAACACATGTACATAGACCTCGACTCTATCTTTTTGTATTGAAGCATCTAATGAGTGTGTGCAAAGGTCATTTGAGGGGCAATAGGGTCAGCTGTGACATCACCTATTGTATGTGTGATTGGTGGATACTGTGTTATCATGCTTTCCAAAATCCACAAAGACCAATTATTTCATGTGTGGATAAATCTTTACTGAACAAATTTCTGAATGAGCAGAGAATGTTCTTAAACCCCTAGGAAAAGATACACCCAACTGCATTCAAACACAACTGTCCTATTGACTAAACTAGCAGCAATAAGTCCTCTACCAGAAGGAACCATCCTAGCCAAAAAATAAGTATTTTCACCAATTATAATTATTTCCTCACATGATTCCTCTTCCATATAGAGGCTTTTTATATTTCTCTGCATGGAAATTTTTTTGCTTCTACTGAGGAGCATTTTAAGCTTCTCTTTATAAATCTCCTGACTGAGGTAACAGATTTAAATCGGTCAAAGACTTAAGCTCCCGATACAAATTAGACTAAAGTCAGCCAAACCCTCATAAAGGAATGGGTACGACCGACAGTCCAGTGATTGAGGGAGCTCTGGACTATTGATTGTTGGGGAGGTTAAAGACCAGATCCAGTATGTCTAATGATTGTTGGGAGAATTAAGGATCAGATCCGCAATGTCTGATTTCAGACTATAGATGTTAGGGTTCGATTTCCCGCTGCTGCACAAGGGGAGTCTCGAACCCGTCCCGCTGCGGTCTCCCATTCATCTCCGGCCGCAGTGGAGCTGCTCAGCAGAGATGTCAGTCCAAGCGTCTTGCCCACTCCTCTACTGTGCAGTGACTTGCTGCTGCCTTTCCTGGATCTGCTATTATAGCCAGTGCTGGAGCAGCCGTCTTTGAGACAAAGTCCTGCGTTTTCCCATCTGAGCATGCCCAGGGTGAGATCTCTCATTGGAGATCAGGGGTCACATGTTCAGGTGCTGCAGCGGCTCCTATTGGTCCGCCAGGAAGGTCATGTAGCTACGTGTGTTTGTAACAGCTTCTCATTGGTCCTTGTTCCTGGAAGGTCCTGTAGCTGTTGCTATAAAAGGGTAGCATGACTGGGCCGCCATGCGCTAATATCAACCATTGTATGCTATGCGCCAGTATGGTCATGCGTGTGTGTGGTTAGGGACCCGGCTGAAATAAGCCACTAGAATACCGACTTAATCGGTGAGGAGTTTGATGTGCTAGTTGGTCAGGGTCGGTGTCCTAGATGCCCTAGATTACCGGCATAACCGGTGAGGAGTTTGATTGCCGTATTCAGGGTCTGGCGTTCAGACGCCATAGATTGCGGGTGACTCCCGCGAGGACATTAGCGCATGACCACGTATTATGCTCGCTAGCAATTAACCGTGTACCTGAGAGCTTGACAGGACACGGTACTTTTTCTCAGAGGCTCTGTGACGTAACAGGGTTCGCTTTTGACGCTAGACAGCGCCCTAGCGTGTTTACTTTGCGGCTCACTAAAGCTAAGTGAGTTCACACCTATCGCCATATAGCGCTGTGGCATCCCGTTAGCGGCTCTGGGATTAACAGAGTTCGCACTTACTGCCACAACGCGCTACGGCGTTTATTTTTAGCGACTCTGCGGGATAACAGAGTTCGCTACTTTCGCCATCTTATTAGCAGCGGGCTTCGCCTGCACGGTGGACCCCGGGCTGCGAACGCACCTCTCTATTATATCTATTAGGTGCGTTCCGCAGACCCTAACAAATGATCCTCTTGTACTGTCTGAGATAAGCCGCCAGAGATGTCTGGCAGCGGCTCTCTCATAGAGACCACAGGAGCGCTTGGCATAGTGAGCAATTTTGTGTATAGGGCAGTCAGTTGAAATAGCTGATGGCAGTGGTTTGGTTGCAAGATTATCTAAGGAGTATGGGGACCATACAAATTAGATGGCTGTCGGTGAAACAATGCTCTGGCTTTGGCCAGCAGCTATCTTGGCCAGCTCTCACATTCAAAGGAGCGCTCATTTGTTCTCTATAAAACATTTTTGGCAGTAGCTTATTTTCAGGAGAACAAAGTGATCAGCTGTCTGAAATCAGCTTTGCCCGATAGACATTTCCCCCAACAATCAGTTACTCAGCGACCCCATTCACATCAGACTGTTGGCCAAACCCATCAATATCGACTGCTGTATATGGGGGGCTTAAAAACCACAGATTATTGTTATGTTCTCTTAGGCCACCCATTCACATTAGATGTCTCACGGCCGAAAGACCATTCGACCGACAGCCATCTCAGCCGACTCTCCCATACACAAGATCGCTCGTTCGTCCGAGTGCTCCTGCTTTCTCTACGAAAAAGCTGTCGGCTGACACATCAGCCGTCGGCTTATCTCAGGGAAAACAATGTGATAGCAGTTAAAAATTGGACTTTCCTGGTTGACGTCTTTCCTGATCATCAGTCAGCCAGCTCCCACATACAAATTAGACCATTGCCCGAATCTGTCAATATCGAGGGATCGACCGACAAAAGTCTAATGTGAATTACCAGTTTTGTCCTATGAGACAACTTATCTTTCCAGTTGTGGTCAGCCCTGGTGGCTTTCTACTAAGATAGTTCATGTTTAGACACCTCTATGATCTGAGGCAAGAAATGTTAATACTAGTGTTGAGCGATACGATACCGCAAGTATCGGGTATCGGCCGATATTAGCTCTATCGGCCTTTCGATACTTAGTTCCGATATTTTCGTCTTATCGGATACCGGAATCGGGATTGTCACTGTCACTGTCAGTGTCCATCGGTCGGGTCTGTCAGGAGTCAGCGGCACTTACCTGGCAGAAGATCTCCGGCGGTCACGGGCTGGACTGCTTCATGGCCGCCATCATCTTTCCCCGGCGGTCACATGCAGTGTCTCGCGATAACTGCAGTGACTGCTGGGTAATCCCGGCCGTAAAGCAGTCAGTCCGATGACGTCACCGCCGGGGAAGCAGGTAATCAGCTGTGCTGCGTCGAGATGACAGGCTCTGCCTGTCATTGCGATGTAGCAGAGCTGGATCGCCGTGGGACAGTCGTTACTATGGACTGCGTCGGACAGGTGGTATACTGTTGTTTTTTTTTTTTTCTTTTTTTACAGGAGATCGATGGCGTCACAGGAATGAGAGTATAATAAAAGAAATGAAAACTGTGTTGTCTCTTTTATTTCATTAAAATACTTTTTTCTTGCTTTGTCTTTTTTTTTATACATTTAAAAACTTTGGGATTAATAATGGATCGGTGTCTTATTGACACCTCTCCATTATTAACCGGGCTTATTCTCACCGTGCAATCAACGGTGACATTAACCCCTTATTACCCCACTTGCCACCGCTACAGGGCAGTGGGAAGAGCCGGGTAAAGTGCCACAATTGGCACATCTTTTGATGCGCCAAATGTGGGGCTGCTGTAGCCTGGTATTATCAGGCTGTTGAGGGCCAAAATCCATGGGCCTTGACAGTCTTTTAATACCAGGCCGCAGCAGTCTGCATTTTACTTGGCTGGTTAACACAAATAGGGGGACCCTTACGCCTTTTTTTTTCGAGGGGATCCCCTATTTTTGTTAACCAACCAAGCTAAGCAAACTGCTGTGGCCTGGTATTATCAGGCTGGCAAGGTCCATGTATGTTGGCTCCTTAACAGCCTTAAATACCATTCCTCAGCAGCAGGGGCGTACATATAAATCATGGGGCCCCATAGCAAAAGTCTGAATGTTCCCCACCCCCCCAAAAAAAAAACCCAGAGGCATTGTAAATGTAAAGTGCCAGCACAGTGAGGGAAGTTGAGTCGCACAGAGACAGGGGTTTTGAGGGTACTCGGCACCGATCACGTCGACTTCTATGGGGGATGTCACGAGTAGCACAGCTCGGTCCGTGACCTGGGCGATCACTGGAATGTGGGATATTTCCAGGGATGATAGAATGTTCGTGTAGTTTATCGTGACGCCACCTGTAGTACCTGGTCAGGGTGTCCAGCGCTGCTGTGCAGGTCCTCTGGAAGGGATGGTGTAGTGCAGGTAGGTGAAAAGTCTTCTACAGGTAACACGCTATCCTTCCAGGGCAGATAGATGTGAGATAGAGCAATGGTGCAAAGTGATGTAGCAGAGTGGACTATGCGACGTAGTAAGAAAGCAGGAAACACTTCAAGTTAAACGTTGCATAATAAAATTTTTAATAATAACATTACAAAAGTGCAAATGGCTTATATTATGTGACATGTTTTGTTACTGTTGATACCCTTGATATGTGTTATACATGTGTGTTAATAAATACATATTCAACAAAAGTGCAAATAGCATTAGTGCCGAAGTTCGTGGAGACTTCTTAGGACTACAACCCCACCGGGGTAACTTCACAGTGTCCTTTACTTGTGCTTGTGGAGGACCCGCTCCAAACCTCCAACTGTGGTCTTGGGTGGGCTGCAAGACTTTCCTTGAGCAGACCTCACTTTCGGCCACACGAAACGGGTTTTTAGTTTCTGAGGTAGTTGAAAATAGTGCACAGTAAAGTTTTTTGTAAAACCAAAATGGAGCACCGAAGTGCCAACTATTTACAGAAAAATTTGTGAGCCACTACAGTTCATGGCTTCAAAGTTGAACATTTTCATTACAGTGAAACACCATTAGCCAACCTGGGTATATTAAGGCAACAATAAACTTGTTCTTCTGAACATTCACCCGTCCGGGTACATCAAACCATTACCCAACATGGGTATATTAAGGCAAAAATAAACTTGTTCTTCTGAACATTCACCCGTCCGGGTACATCAAACCATTACCCAACATGGGTATATTAAGGCAACAATAAACTTCTTTTTATGAACATTCACCCGTCCGGGTACATCAATAATTTAACTATTTACATACAGAGACCCTGTCCGGGTTATTTAGACTTCTTTGGCTGGCCTCTTCCAGGTACCACCTGGTACTGTTGTGGAGCTTGCCAAACATCCGTGACAGGAGGGTCCACCCAGACCTGATGACGTCGTGTGGCGTGTACAGTGACGTCGTGACCCGCTATCTGGGTCTGTGTGGCCACCTCTTTCGTCTCCTTCCGGGTCTGGAACCCTATGTCCCAGACTGTACGAACCCCAGGGGGCCTAACAGGCGCCGGGTACGGGCCAGCTATCATTATCATGTCCATAGCTGGGGCTGCTGAGGAGACCACTGAGGGAGGCTGGGGAGATTTACGGCGTGGGGTGGGCACTTGTGCAGAGGCCTGGTTGGGGGAGGCTGAAGGCTCGTAGGGTCTGTCAGTTTCCTGACACTCTGGGGAGTAGGGGTCGCACCTGGTAACATTTAGGGCGTACCATCCATTGTAACCCCAGTGTCGGGTGTAAGTCACCAAGTCTCCTGGCAACAGGTCCCTCCCCGGGTGTCCTTCTGGGAGGTGAGCCTCCACGTCCCGCCGGGTTACAAAAACTTCTAAATAAAGTCCAGGCTCCTGGATGAAGCCCCAACCACCTTTTAACTTAAAGTTCCGTACTGCACCCTTACGCCGCGGCTCCCTCACCGTACTTTTATCCTTTCTCATACGTGCCTTCTCTGCCAGGTCCTTCTCCAGGTGACGTTGCCGAAGCTTTTGGGATTCTCGCTGCTCCCTTTGTTGCTCTGCTTCCCGCTCCCGACGTCTCCACTCTTCCTCCTGACGCCGGTTGTAATTCTCCTCCACCAGCTGCTCCATGTCTCCACCATCAAATGCCAGCTTACGATGTCCGGTTTGCGGCAGCTCTCCTGGCGCCCCCCAGTCCTGGCAGCGCTCACCTGTGGCGGAAGCAGCCGGCTCTGGAACAGATGACGGTCGGGGCTCCGGTACAGGCAGGTAGTGCTCTGGTGCCTGCGCGGCCTCCTCCATGAGGACGGGTGTCGCTTCTTCTGCCTCAGCGACGGGGGCAGACAGCGGGATCTGGGGTGCTGGTGCGGCGTTTTCTGCAGGAACGGGTGCCTCCACTGTGATACTGGCAACCGGTTCAGATTGCAAGGGCTGGGATGCCCGCACGGCCTTCTGTACTGGAACGGGTGCCTCCACTGAGATACTGGCAACCGGTTCAGATTGCAAGGGCTGGGATGCCCGCACGGCCTTCTGTACTGGAACGGGTGCCTCCACTGAGATACTGGCAACCGGTTCAGATTGCAAGGGCTGGGATGCCCGCACGGCCTTCTGTACTGGAACGGGTGCCTCCACTGAGATACTGGCAACCGGTTCAGATTGCAAGGGCTGGGATGCCCGCACGGCCTTCTGTACTGGAACAGGTGCCTCACCTTCCGGTACAGACACTTCAGGGGGTAAGAGGGATTGGCGCCGCTCCAATTGTAGTTTTAGGGCCCGCCAGCTCGCTTCCATCCTGGCGACCTCCTCCCGGTGCCGGGCCAGGTCTCTCAGGGTATCCTCCGCTTCTTCCAGCGTAGGAGGGTTTCCAGGCCGGGTGCCAAACGGTGGCTCCGTGGCGATCGGGTCGCTTCCGTGGGGGGAGAGCTCTGACTCCTCCATCCCTTCCCACTTCTGCTCACGTCCATTCGCCATCTCAGCAAAGTCACATGTGTCATTAGCATCAGGAGAGGCGACATCTTTTGTAGGGGGCGGGACCTTCGCGTTCGTTTACGCCCACTGAGGAGGATGAGGAGGCGGAACTCCAGAGCTGTGGGGCACGATCTTACATTGCAGTAACATTTAGAGTGTGCGGACATCGTTTTCGCGTCACGGAGTGAGTGTACGCCAACGAGAGCACCCCCTTATTCTTCACCTGTGCCTCGTGGCGCAGATATGACGGAAAAATGGCAAATACAGTCTATGATGATTTTTGCAATTCTCAAGCAAAAAAAACAGTTCAATTAAGGCACACAGGACACATATATATGTCACAATGACATGTATATATATATATATGTATTCTAAGTGTGTATATTTTGTGTTTACAAGGAAAGAAAGTGTTTTTTTAGTTGCGATATTTTGTTCCCATAGACTTACATGGGACTTCCGGTATCGGAATCGGATATCGACGATATTTAGTGATATCGGCGATACCATTCCGATCCGATATTTTTAGATATCGAGCAGTATCGCTCAACACTAGTTAATACGTTTTATCTGACATTATGCTGAGGATACAAACCAATGGGGAAAATATGCTATATTAGGGATAGCATACTGCACACATGACCCCCGTAAGAAGTGAAGTGGCAGCAGCATCAGCCACCAGAATCTAATGATAAGTGACATATATCGTAAATTCTGGGGTTGTTACCAGGTAAGCCAAGACATCACATGCAAATCTCTCGACTGCTGGAAATAAGGGTCTGATGAGGACAATTCTGCTAACCTTCCTTACTCCAGAATTGAAGCTGTCAGGCTCGTATAGGCGTCAATTGCACAATTATAGACTTACGACTCAGGACCCTTCAATGCCACCAATATGACCCTATTTCCCTTTACAACTCTCCGAGTGTGAATGGGACAGAAACAAACAGAAGCTCAATTTCTGCATCATAGAAAGGTTTCTGCCTGCGAATGCTGCATATTAGGCACTACCCCGATCTATGCTTCCCTCTGAATCGTCCCATTTAACTATCAGATTGGCCATTACCTACGGTTAAATTGCCATTCATGGCAATGTATCACAATTACATTTCTCTTTATGGGGTGGGAAATGTCGTCCTGGAATAATGTTCGTCAGTTTCTTCTATAATTTCATATCAACAATAATTGAACTCCAGAATTTCAACTAGGTCAAGCAATCTTGTCATTTCATTTAGGGTTTTCATTATCTTTCTGTGAAAAGAAAAATGCCGTCTTCTTCGGACAGCTTAAGTAATTCTCGAGCGAAAAACTGTGCATTGTGATTACTACAAAAGGATTCCGTTTTTATCCATTAGGCTTTTCAATTATGTCTTGATGCTTTCACTAGAAAGAACAAATGAAAGGAGCACGGGACGAACAAAAGAAGGTAATATATTATCTGTGGTCATATGTCAGTATTGACAAAAATAAAAGTGAAATTCAAAAATAGAAGCAGGTAGAAAAAAAAATGAAGGTTAGATTACTGACGCTTCACTTCACGGAGGCCGACAGCAGGGGAGGACCATGCGGCCACACACTCAAACATTTAGACTGTAATGTGAGATTTCATCACTTTTGTCGTGGAGTAATGTCAGTCTTTGTAAATGTGGTCTATGTCATTATCTCCAACAGTCCCATAGAGAATGAACGGAAAAGTAGCGAGCATTTCAAAGCCACAGTCTTAAGATCAGTGAAGATCGCACCCACAGATCAGGAAATTAACATTTCATTTTTAACTCCTTAGTGATGGAGCCAATTTTCAGCTTAATGACCAGGCCAAATTTTACAATTCTGACCACTGCCACTTTATGAGGTTATAACTCTGGAACGCTTTAACGGATCCGGCTGATTCTGAGAATGTTTTTTCGTAACATATT
>JARQOD010000003.1:92862895-92945709 GCA_033576555.1 Oophaga sylvatica
TTTTGCCGTTACACAGCAGGGGAACAGCTGACATTACTGAACCCCAGTAACACAGGAGCAAGTGTTACTGTCTAACAGCACTTCCGAGCAACAACTGGCGGTGTTGTAGCCCAGGGATGAGAAGAGAACATGGTGGAGGCAGCAGGACTTTTTGCCGTTATCACAGCAGGGGAACAGCTGACATTACTGAACCCCAGTAACACAGGAGCAAGTGTAGACTGTGCTAACAGCACTTCCGAGCAACAACTGGCGGTGTTGTAGCTCAGGGATGAGAAGAGAACATGGTGGAGGCAGCAGGACTTTTTGCCTTATCACAGCAGGGGAACAGCTGACATTACTGAACCCCAGTAACACAGGAGCAAGTGTAGACTGTGCTAACAGCACTTCCGAGCAACAACTGGCGGTGTTGTAGCCCAGGGATGAGAAGAGAACAGGGTGGAGGCAGCAGGACTTTTTGCCGTTCACACAGCAGGGGAACAGCTGACATTACTGAACCCCAGTAACACAGGAGCAAGTGTTCACTGTGCTAACAGCACTTCCGAGCAACAACTGGACGGTGTTGTAGCCCAGGGATGAGAAGAGAACAGGGTGGAGGCAGCAGGACTTTTTGCCGTTATCACAGCAGGGGAACAGCTGACATTACTGAACCCCAGTAACACAGGAGCAAGTGTTGACTGTGCTAACAGCACTTCCGAGCAACAACTGGCGGTGTTGTAGCCCAGGGATGAGAAGAGAACATGGTGGAGGCAGCAGGACTTTTTGCCGTTATCACAGCAGGGGAACAGCTGACATTACTGAACCCCAGTAACACAGGAGCAAGTGTAGACTGTGCTAACAGCACTTCCGAGCAACAACTGGCGGTGTTGTAGCCCAGGGATGAGAAGAGAACAGGGTGGAGGCAGCAGGACTTTTTGCCGTTATACAGCAGGGGAACAGCTGACATTACTGAACCCCAGTAACACAGGAGCAAGTGTTGACTGTGCTAACAGCACTTCCGAGCAACAACTGGCGGTGTTGTAGCCCAGGGTCAAGGAGGATGTTTAAATACTATATCAAGTATTTTCCTTGTTACGTGTCAATTAAAAATGTCTATACTCCAAACAAGAGAAATATAAACTTTAGTACCATAAGATGATGATTTAACTTAAAAAAATATATGTAAATTAATAATTTACAAACATAAACGCATACATTAACATGTTGAAAAGCAATGCAAACCACAATTAAAATAGGTTAAATAATCTGCTATACGGTTTAAAATAAAAGCATACAAGTACACATCAGAATCCATTAATGATGGGTAAGTAACAGTATGTACACCATTTTTATTGTGTAGACAATGAATGGCTGACTTAAAAACATAATCAGCATTACAAGTTTTCTTTGACATTCATAAAACTTTACATTTGGTGAATAATATCACTAAAATTTTTAAAAAAATATCTAAAATTTCCATCATGTAATACTGATAATATGTGCCAATCATTTATATTACAAAACAAAATTTAAAAAGTGCATAGTGCAGAGTGAAAACAGATATTTATGCCTGACTGTGGACTTGCAAGCATGACAACGGATAGATAAGGTATATATAGATGAGACTGCATAGCCACAGATGGTGAATGGCGATGTAATACTGTACCTCAATAAAGTGTGCGTTACTACTACATCCTTTTTTTTATATAGCTTTATAAAAGGTTACGTGCATGTATGGTTGCGCCTTTGTTTGGACGCACAGACTGGCTTCCTGCTATGACGCGTTGGGTATTGGAGCGTCTGTACGTCTTATGACGCAGACTAACATTCACGGTGCGCATCGTTCATCATCGCAAGCGTACCGACAACACAAAGGCGTTGTCATGACTGCTTTACTCAGTAAACATGCACCTATGATGAAACATACACGCATGTGCCCTATTACATAACAAGCTACAAGAAAAACGAGTGTGAGGTGTGACACAGCTGTTTTGTTAAGGTACAGTATTATATCGACATTGTACAGATGTCGCTATTCAGTCTGATAAATATATATCATTCACGTATTCTATCAGTTGTCGTTCTTTCAGCACCACTTACAGGTATATATTTTGCTATTGTGACTATGCACTATTGACTTTACCAAGGTAATGCATGATTTTTGTTAGCGATTATCATGTTTACATGAAGGACCTTTATGATATGGGCTGTTAACTTTCTAATCAAATATGTATTTTTTAAAATGACACAAATATAAGTAATGTTGAAGAGGACTATTCCTACATGCATTGTTTGCACAATATTACAGGTGTACATCACGTCCCTTAATCAACATTGGATTATTATATTTACTTGTATGCTTTTATTTCAAAGGCAAGAACACTGAAGTATAACCTTCGCACTGCAGCAGTTGTCAAAGTTCAACTCACATTATGCACTTCCAACATTGCAGTATTTGAGTCATCATTATGTGAGTTGGATTTGTCTAAGCTATGGAGTGACAAGGTTGACCATCAGTATCCTATAGCATAAGTAGGCTTTTGTGTTTGCATTTGTTTTTGACATGTGCATATCTGTAATAATATGTCACAATTATTTTGTTACAGATTTGTGACAAAGACAAATCATTTTATGGTTTGAAAGTTGACGTTTCAAATGTTTACAGCTTAGAAATCAGGGTGTAGCCTCATATCTATGTGTAGCACTAGACACTTTGAGATGTCATGTTTTTTTCACCATGATTAGGTAGCTAGCAGTAATTTTTGCCGGACACACAGCAGGGGAACAGCAGGCGTTACTGAACCCACAAACACATCAGCGATTGTTTTCATCTGTGCATCTAACACTTCTGAGCAGCAACTGGCGCTGTTGAAGCCCAGGGTCAAGGAGGGTGTAGGCAGAGGCCTAGTATGAGACGTTTGAAGTTGAAGTTGTAGTTAGCAGCAGTAATTTTTGCCAGACACACAGCAGGGGAACAGCAGGCGTTACTGAACCCCACAAACACATCAGCGATTGTTTTCATCTGTGCATCTAACACTTCTGAGCAGCAACTGGCGCTGTTGAAGCCCAGGGTCAAGGAGGGTGTAGGCAGAAAATATTGAGTTCTTGCCTTGTTACGTGGCCATTGCAAATGTATGTACTTCAAACAAGAATAAATGAAGTTTTACTAGGACAATAAAATGATGAATTTCAATTCCAAGAATAGAAAAATATTTATACTTGAGAGTCCTCTGTGGTTGATACCGTTTAATGGCTAACTGAAAATATGGTAACAAATTCAAAGCTTTCGAGACTACTCAGGTCTCTTCATCAGGCTAAGACTAAAAAAAAAAAGGAAGAATCACATATTTCTACACACAACAGGACACAGGAATAGGTAAGACAAGTGAGGGAGGGACAAGTGAGGGGAGACCGGCCAAAAAATGAGAACAAGGATGAATTATCAGCGCCACACGATAAGACAAAAAATAATGGATTTACCTGTGGCAAAACACTTTTGTATGCCCGGTCATAGCATGATGGATATGGAATTACTGGTATTAAAATATAACTTCAAATATGACAAAGATACAAAGGTTTCAGAATATAAGCTCATCATGACCTTTGACACTGTTAGTGATGGAATGAATAGATCACACGGATTTATGTCATTCTATATCAATTAAGGAATCTGCATCTCTGCCCTTCCAGGGGCATGAAAACACAAAACCAGACCCCAATCAGAGGGCAATAAAACTTTCTATCGTTATCTAGGAACTGTTCCAATATTTATGTTCATCCCTCTGTGATAATGACAGTTCTGCTACACGTCACTTACTTGTCTTACCTATTGCACTATTCCTGTGTCCTGTTGTGTATAGAAATATGTGATGCTTCATTTTTTGGTTTAGTCTTTGCCTGATGAAGAGACGTGAGTAGCCTCGAAAGCTTGCAATTTGTTACCATCTTTTCAGTTATCCATTCAAAGGTATCAACCACTGCGGACTCTCAAGTCTAAATATTTATCTATCTACTGGCTAACACGGTACAAATATACACATGTTTCCTAACTTCAAGAATAAAAATAAAGACACTGCAAATATAAACGCATATATGCACATGCCAACAAGAAATGGAACAACACACCACCCAAAAAATTGGTTACAAAATATAGTGTTGTAAATTTAACAATAAAAGTCCATTTTTGTATTTATGAATAATGCTTAAGGAACGCTATGTTAAACCATAACATAGTGAAGACAATGGATTTTGTAATAGTCACTTATCATCATCATCATTGCAATTTAGATGTGACAGTCACAGACATTTCAATTATTTAAGTTAATAAAATAGTTACTTTGTACACCATGTATGACATGTCCAGCATGGACTCATCAATGTGATGACACAATAATGTACGATAAAAATAACCATTTAAAAAAACATAATGCATTGTCACAATTTAAGTGTGTGCCTGCAAGTGTAGGTGAAACAAAGGCTACGGATAGCAAAGGTATATTCTATGTCTGTATCAGACAGTGGACAGCCTCTGATGGGTAATGTCGATGTTATACTGTACGTCAATAAAGTCTGCGGCTGCAATCATGCATTTTTTGCTTGTACAGTGTTGAAGAGGGTAAAAGCATGTCTGGTTGCGCAAGGCTTTATCCGTCAACACTACCTTCCTACTGTCACGCGTAGGGTAGGGTAGCGTGTGTCAATTAGATGACTCTATAAAATGTGACGTTACGCAGCGTTATTGCCCCTAGGGACGCCAAAAATACGACAGCAGTAATCATTTACTGTCTAATACTCCACCTATGACCAACAAAAAAAGACCGTTCCCTCTTTAACAATCTACAAGACTAACAAGCATAATGGTTGACGCTTACTTTATTGAGGTACAGTATTACATCGACATTGTCCATGAGTAACTATGCACTGTGATACCTATATACCATTATTAATTTATATCTGTTGTGGTTGTTTCAACAGCACTTGCAGGTATAACTAGTACTACCTATTGTCAGTATGCATGATGCACTTTCTAGATGTAATAATTTATTATTGCACATTATTACCAGGTTTAGATGCTGGCCATTTCATATATGGTGTGTGAAGTTACAGTTGGCATCAGTATGTGTATTTTATAATGTCTGTCATAAATAAAACTCGTGATGATGATGATGAGGATTTTATGATTTGTACATCCATTGACTGCATTATCTTACAGGTACAGATAAAGTTCCTTAAAAAGCATTAATTGATAAGTATGAAATGTACTTTTATGCATTAATTTCAAAAAGTGAAGACTATGTTTTAGTTTTTGTTACCATTTATAATAGACATGTGCAGATATGCGCTGTGATGACAAATTATTATTTGTCCATATTTGTCATAAAAATTTATCATTCTAGGCCTGGAAAACTTCACAATTTCCTGTTTTAAGCATAACAATCAGGGTGACGGCTCTTCCCTATTTGGAGCATGTTCGACATGGGTTTTTCTGTGCATGTGTAGGGAACAGGAGACTTGTTGCCGGACACACAGCAGGGGAACAGCTGGCGTTACTGAACCCCACTAACACTATAGCTTGTGTATTGGTCTGTGGACACGACACTTCTGAGCAGCAACTGGCAGTGTTGTAGCACAGGGAGTAGAGTTCAGGTGGTAGAAAGATGAACATAACAGGAGACATGGATAACGTTGCGAACCAGTTATTTAATCTGAAAACGGACAGACAAATTCTGGCGAGATCCATGCCTTGTTCATTTTCAGAAAAGTAAGCCGGTCTACATTATCGGAGGATAGTCGCATGCGACGGTCTGTTAGTACACCACCTGCGGCACTAAAGACGCGCTCCGATAATACACTGGCAGCAGGGCAAGCCAGCACCTCCAATGCATACTGACTAAGCTCTGGCCATGTATCCAGCTTAGAGACCCAAAACTTGAATGGGGAAGAGCCATCTGGGAGTACACTGAGAGGGAAAGACATGTAGTCTGTCACCATCTTACGGAAACGTTGCCTCCTGCTGACTGGAGCCGTCTCGGATGGTGTAGACATTGGTGGCGCTGCCACAAAACTTCGCCACATTTGGAACATACTGGTCTTGCCCTGTGCAGAGGCGCTGCTTGTGCTCCCTCTTGTTGCAGAGCTGTCTCCACTGCCTCGACGCACAGAGCTGCTTTGTAAAGCAGTAGCAGCAGCAGTGCTCTCGGCTGGAATGGAGAACATTATGGATTGCACCAGTGTGTCTTGGTACTCCCGCATTTTACGCTCCCGGTTCAACGGTGTGATGAGGCTTTGTAAGTTGTCCCGGTAGCGAGGGTCTAGGAGGGTGTACACCCAATAATCAGACGTGGTGAGAATGTGGGCGATGCGGCGGGTCGTTTCTCAGGCACTGCAGCATGAAATCAACCATGTGCTGCAGACTCCCAACTGGCCAAGAAACGCTGTCCCCTGCAAGAGGCGTCATCTCTGCCTGCTCTGCATCACCCCACCCTCGCTCTACATACTGACTAGAGCGTTGTGTACCTCCCTCTGGAGCGATGTCTTCCTCCTCCATTGACTCCTCCTCATCCTCCTCACAAAGTGAACACTGCCCAGCCCTTTGTGAGGAACCACGTTGCGCTGACTGTCCAGAAGGTGATGGAATTTGTGACTCCTCATCCTCCACCTCTTCCAAAACCTCATCCCTTATTGCTTGCAGTGTTTTTTGAAGCAGGCAGATAAGGGGGACAGTCAGGCTGACTAGTGCATCATCTGCACTCGCCATCCGCGTTGACTCATCAAACGCACGCAAAACGTGGCAGATGTCCTTCATAGAGGCCCACTCAGTAGTGGTGAAGTGTGAACGACGCAAATTGCGAGTTGATTGCGCCTGATGCAGCTGATACTCCATTACTGCTGGCTGCTGCTCACACAACCGCTCCAACATATGTAACGTGGAATTCCACCTGGTGGGTACGTCACATATGATGCGATGTTCAGGAAGGCGAAATCTGCATTGCAGAGCTGCAATGCGCGATCTGGCCATGCTGGAACGTCGCAAGTGAGCGCACTCTAGGCGGACCTTGTGCAGCAGTGCATCAAGATCCGGATAGTCCCTCAAAAAACTCTGCACGACCAAGTTGAGCACATGTGCCAGACATGGTATGTGAGTGAGGTTGCCAAGGCCCAGAGCTGCCACCAGATTTCGGCCATTGTCACACACTACCAAGCCTGGCTGGAGATTCGCTGGCAAAAACCACACGTCGCTCTCCTGCTTGATGGCATTCCAGAGCTCCTGCGCTGTGTGGCTTCGATTCCCCATTAAATTAATTTCAGGACGGCCTGTTGACGTTGGCCACAGCTGTGCTCATATCGGTCGCATCAGGTAAGCGTTCACGGGTCCATGTGGAGGTAGACCGTGACGGCTCCTGCAGCGATGATTCTGAGGAACTGGAGTAGGAGGAGGAGTCAATGTGGACAGACTTGATTCCTGCAATCCTTGGAGTTGGCAGAACACGTACAGCGCCACTCTCAAGATCTGTACCCGGCTCCACAACATTGACCCAATGGGCAGTGAGGGAAAGGTATCGTCCCTGGCCATGGGTACTGGTCCACGCATCGGTGGTCAGGTGGACCTTGCTACTGACGGCGTTTAGTAGCGCATGTTTAATTTTTCCCTCGACATGCTTTTGCAGACCAGGGACGGCTTGCCTGCTGAAATAAAATCGGCTGGGCACATTGTATTGTGGGACTGCCAATGCCATAAAGTTACGGAAAGTGTCAGTCTCCACCAGCCTGAATGACAGCATTTCAAGGGACAGGAGTTTTGCAATGCCAGCATTCAGAGCCTGTGCTCGTGAATGGTTTGCCGAGTATGGCCGTCTTTTATCCCATGCCTGTGCTACCGATGGCTGTTTTGTGGCCTGGGAGTGTGAGGATGACAGGGAACTTGCAGCTGTGGTGGAATAACACTGGGTCTCTGGACAACAGTTACAGAGGTTCTTCCATGGCGATCCTGTGAGGAAGCCGAACCAGCTGTGTGTGAGCTGGAGGAAGAGGCTCCAACACGAGCTGAAGATGTAGGTGCTGCTGTAGGTTGGCCTACATCTCCAGTGTGTCTTTGTAACTCAGCTACGTGCTTTGTCCGTACATGTTTCCACATATTTGTGGTATTGAGGTTACTGGTATTTTTACCTCTTTTAACTTTTTGATTACACAGCTTGCATTTGACATAGCAAATATCATCTGCAAGTGTGTCAAAAAAGGACCACGCAGTGCAAGTCCTGGGAGCGCCCGTTTTGGCTGTTGGAAGAGAACTGCTACGAACGGGTGCCAAACTGGAGGGTACAGGCAACCGAGTCTGCAGCCTACCTCTCCCTACTGTTTGGACCGTTGGGGCAATCTCTTCCTCAGAGCTGCTACCACCACCTTCCTGTTCCTCACGCCATGTTGGGTCTTGGACCTCATCATCTCCACTACCCTCTTCCAACACCTGCTGCTGTTGGGTGGTCTGGCCAGCACCTTGCTCAACAGAAAATGGCACCTGAGTCTCATCATCATCAGATGCGTTCTGCGGTGTGCTGACCATCGGCACTGGCTCACCCGCCTCTTCAGATTCAGAGAGACACAGCTGTTGCGCATCACTGCACACTGCCTCTCCTTCACATTCCAGAATGCTGCTTGGCTGGGCCCCTGTTTCCAAGCCAACAGATTCTGAGAACAGAAGCAGAGACTCAGCTGGCTCCAGTTCAGAACTCTCTGACTGCCTGGGCAATTTGGCAGGCGGTGAAGAGACAGATGGTTGTTCAACAGTGCTGTGGTCCTGAGAGGAGGTGGAAGCAATTGAACTCGATGCATTGGCTGCCATCCAACCAACAACGGCTTCAATTTGTTCTTCCCGCAGCAGGGGGGTACGCTGAGCTCCTACAAAAGTGCGCATAAAGGAACGCTCACGGGGAAAACTGGTGGATGCTCTGTCACTGGGTGCGGCAGCAGCAGGCACAGAATCCCCACGTCCTCTCCCTGCTGACACTCCACGGCCACGACCACGTGCCTTACTCCCTGCCTTCTTCATCTTGGTAGATTGATAAAGAAAGTCAGAAAAGTTATAAGGCCTAAGTGTGGTTATTCCTCAGAGACTGCAGTGAACACTGCAGACAACTGTTCAGTAGCTGTGAAGGCCCTTTGTCTACTTCTATAGTGTTTGCAACCAATGTATTGTATACGGATGGAAGCGCGTCACACTAATAGATTAGATTTTTTTCAAATATAATGGAGCAGCACAAATTAGTGAAGGATGAGGCAGTGACACACGCTCAGCAGACTACAACCAGCAGTAGTTGAAGAACTAACTGGAGCGTGATCTGCACTCAAAAAATGAAAAGCTCACAGACTACAGTGAACACTGAAACACAACTGTTCAGTAGCTGTGAAAGGCCCCTTTGTCTACTTCTTAGTGTTTGCAACCAATGTATTGTATACGGATGGAAGCGCGTCACACTAATAGATTAGATTTTTTTCAAATATAATGGAGCAGCACCAATTAGTGAAGGATGAGGCAGTGACACACGCTCAGCAGATACAACCAGCAGTGGTTGAAGAACTAACTGGAGCGTAATCTGCACTCAAAAAATGAAAAGCTCACAGACTACAGTGAACACTGAAACACAACTGTTCAGTAGCTGTGAAAGGCCCCTTTGTCTACTTCTATAGTGTTTGCAACCAATGTATTGTATACGGATGGAAGCGCGTCACACTAATAGATTAGATTTTTTTCAAATATAATGGAGCAGCACCAATTAGAGAAAAATGTGAAGGATGAGGCAGTGACACACGCTCAGCAGACTACAACCAGCAGTAGTTGAAGAACTAACTGGAGCGTGATCTGCACTCAAAAAATGAAAAGCTCACAGACTACAGTGAACACTGAAACACAACTGTTCAGTAGCTGTGAAAGGCCCCTTTGTCTACTTCTATAGTGTTTGCAACCAATGTATTGTATACGGATGGAAGCGGTCACACTAATAGATTAGATTTTTTTCAAATATAATGGAGCAGCACCAATTAGAGAAAAATGTGAAGGATGAGGCAGTGACACACGCTCAGCAGACTACAACCAGCAGTAGTTGAAGAACTAACTGGAGCGTGATCTGCACTCAAAAAATGAAAAGCTCACAGACTACAGTGAACACTGAAACACAACTGTTCAGTAGCTGTGAAAGGCCCCTTTGTTTACTTCTATAGTGTTTGCAACCACTGTATTTTATACGAATGGAAGCGCGTCACACTAATAGATTAGATTTTTTTCAAATATAATGGAGCAGCACCAATTAGAGAAAAATGTGAAGGATGAGGCAGTGACACACGCTCAGCAGACTACAACCAGCAGTAGTTGAAGAACTAACTGGAGCGTGATCTGCACTCAAAAAATGAAAAGCTCACAGACTACAGTGAACACTGAAACACAACTGTTCAGTAGCTGTGAAAGGCCCCTTTGTCTACTTCTATAGTGTTTGCAACCAATGTATTGTATACGGATGGAAGCGCGTCACACTAATAGATTAGATTTTTTTCAAATATAATGGAGCAGCACCAATTAGTGAAGGATGAGGCAGTGACACACGCTCAGCAGACTACAACCAGCAGTGGTTGAAGAACTAACTGGAGCGTAATCTGCACTCAAAAAATGAAAAGCTCACAGACTACAGTGAACACTGAAACACAACTGTTCAGTAGCTGTGAAAGGCCCCTTTGTCTACTTCTATAGTGTTTGCAACCAATGTATTGTATACGGATGGAAGCGCGTCACACTAATAGATTAGATTTTTTTCAAATATAATGGAGCAGCACCAATTAGTGAAGGATGAGGCAGTGACACACGCTCAGCAGACTACAACCAGCAGTGGTTGAAGAACTAACTGAGCGTATCTGCACTCAAAAAATGAAAAGCTCACAGACTACAGTGAACACTGAAACACAACTGTTCAGTAGCTGTGAAAGGCCCCTTTGTCTACTTCTATAGTGTTTGCAACCAATGTATTGTATACAGATGGAAGCGCGTCACACTAATAGATTAGATTTTTTGCAAATATAATGGAGCTGCACCAATTCCACAAAATCAAATAAAAAAAAGAGTCAGTGAGTGACACGTGCAGATGCCTACAAACAGCGGTGGATGCAGAGCAAACTGCAGCGTCACCTGCACTCTCACACACACCTTGCACAGAGCTGTTAAAACAACACTGGCAAAAGGAAGCTTTACACAGCGGTTGGTAAACTAGCCTGCCTAAAGCACAGTAGAGTACACAAAATCGCAATGTCTAACTGTCCCTCAGAGTCAGCACAGCAGCGTTCTGTCCCTAACTGAGTTACAGCACAGTGACGCTAAAATGGAGGTGGCGCCTTTTATAGTGCATTCTGACATCATTTCAGCAGCCAATCACAGCCATGCCATTAGTTAAGATGACCGCAGCAGTACAGGATGCGCCCACACTTCATAAGATTCCTCATTGGCTGACTAAAATCACATTGCCTCTCAAAGAATTATGGGAACTTCCGATTCCGGTATACGACTATATGAAAAATATCGGAACTAAGTATCGGAATTCCGATACAGCAAATATCGGCCGATACCCGATACTTGCGGTATCGGAATGCTCAACACTAGTCACTGTGCATCGGTCAACTATACAACGCACTTTGCACAAGGAGAAGCTGTATGGGAGAGTGATGCGAAAGAAGCCGTTTCTGCAAGCACGCCACAAACAGAGTCGGCTGAGGTATGCAAAAGCACATTTGGAGAAGCCAATTTCTTTTTGGAAGAAGGTCCTGTGGACTGATGAAACCAAGATTGAGTTGTTTGGTCATACAAAAAGGCGTTATGCATGGCGTCAAAAAAACACAGCATTCCAAGAAAAACACTTGCTACCCACAGTAAAATTGTGGGGTTCCATCATGCTTTGGGGCTGTGTGGCCAATGCCGGCACCTCCCGGGAATCTTGTTAAAGTTGAGGGACGCATGGATTCCACTCAGTATCAGCAGATTCTTGACAATAATGTTCAAGAATCAGTGACAAAGTTGAAGTTATGCAAGGGATGGATCTTTCAGCAAGACAATGATCCAAAACGCCGCTCCAAATCTACTCAGGCATTCATGCAGAGGAACAATTACAATGTTTCCATCCCAGTCCCCAGACCTGAATATCATTGAACATCTGTGGGATCATTTGAAGAGGGCTGTCCATGCTCGGCGACCATCAAACTTAACTGAACTGGAATTGTTTTGTAAAGAGGAATGGTCAAAAATACCTTCACAGGCTTGGCCCTATCCTGGATCTCATCATATCTAACAAACCGAACATTCAGTGTCTCCCTCTCCCACACCACCTCCTCACCTCGCCCCCTGTCTGTCAGTGTTCCCCAAGGCTCAGTTCTAGGACCCCTACTCTTCTCCATCTACACCCTTGGCCTGGGACAGCTCATAGAATCCCATGGTTTGCAGTATCATCTCTACGCCGACGACACGCAGATCTACCTATCTGGACCTGACCTCACCTCCTTACTGACCAAAATCCCACAATGTCTGTCTGCTATTTCTGCTTTCTTCTCTGCTCGCTTCCTAAAACTGAACATGGACAAAACAGAATTCATCATCTTTCCCCCATCTCACTCTACCCCCCCACCAGACCTGTCCATCAACGTCAATGGCTGCTCACTTTCCCCAGCCCCGCATGCCCGGTGCCTCGGAGTGATCCTCGACTCTGCCTCTCTTTCAAGCCACATGTCCAAACCCTTGCCTCCTCCTGCCATCTCAAACTCAAAAATATTTCCTGGATCCAGGCATTCCTTGACCATGAAACTACAAAAACACTAGTGCATGCCCTCATCATCTCCCGCCTCGACTACTGCAACCTCCTACTCTCTGGCCTTCCCTCTAGCACTCTGGCACCACTCCAATCCATCCTGCACTCTGCTGCCCGACTAATACACCTGTCTCCCCGTTATTCCCCAGCCTCTCCTCTCTGCCAAGCCCTTCATTGGCTTCCTATCGTCCAGAGGCTCCAGTTCAAAACCCTAACCATGACCTACAAAGCCATCCACAATCTGTCTCCTCCATACATCTGTGACATGGTCTCCCGGTACATACCCACACGCAACCTTCGATCCTCACAAGATCTCCTCCTCTACTCCCCTCTTATCTCTTCTTCCCACCACCGCATACAAGACTTCTCCCGTGCCTATCCCATACTCTGGAACTCTCTACCCCAACACATCAGACTCGCCTACCATGGAAACCTTCAAAAAGAACCTGAAGACCCACCTCTTCCGACAAGCCTACAACCTGCAGTGATCATCAGTCTACTGAACCACCGCACGACCAGCTCTACCCTCTCCTAGTGTATCCTCACCCATCCCTGTAGACTGTGAACCCTTGCGGGCAGGGTCCTCTCTCCTTCTGTACTTGTGTGTGCCTTGTATTGCTCATGTTTACTGTACTTGTCTATATTTGCCCCTCTTCACATGTAAAGCGCCATGGAACAAATGGCGCTATAAAAATGTATAATAATAATAATAATCCAGGATCCAAGAACTCATTAAAAGCTACAGGAAGCGACTAGAGGCTGTTATTTTTGCAAAAGGAGGATCTACCAAATATTAATGTCACTTTTCTGGTGAGGTGCCCATACTTATGCACCTGTCAAATTTTGTTTGGATGCAGATTGCACATTTTCTGTTAGTACAATAAACCTCATTTCAAGGCAGAAACATTACTGTGTCCAATAGTTATTAGATATATCAAACTGAAATAGCTGTTGCAAAAACACCAATTTTTATAAAACATTAAGCTTAAAATTAATAGGGGTGCCCAAACTTTTTCATATAACTGTATGTCCATATAGACACACACAGCTCTGCTACATTCATATACAGCTCTGGCAAAAATTAAGAGACCACTGCAAATTTTTCAGTTTGTCTGATTTTTCTCTTTATAGGTATATTTTTGAGTAAAATGTAAATTGCTCTTTTATTCTATAAACTACTGACAATGACAACATGTCCCCGAATTTCCAAGCAATAAATTTTGTATTTATTTTCAGAAAATGAGAAATGGTCAAAATAACAAAAAAATGCAGTGCTTGCAGACCACAAATAATGCTAAGAAAACAAGTTAATAATCATTTAGAAGCAACAATACTAATGTTTTAACTCAGGAAGAGTTCAGAAATCAATATTTTGTGGAATAACCATGATTTTTAATCACAGCTTTCATGCGTCTTGGCATGCTTTCCACCAGTCTTTCTCACTGCTTTTGGGTGACATGCCACTCCTGGTACAAAAATTTAAGCAGTTCTTCTTTGTTTGATAGCTTGTGACTATCCATCTTCCTCTTGATTACATTCCAGAGGTTTTCAATGGCGTTCAGGTCTGGAGATTGGGCTGGCCATGACAGGGATTTGATGTGGTGGTCCTTCATCCACACATTGATTGACCTAGCTGTGTGGCATGGCGCATTGTCCTAATGGAAAAAACCAGTCCTCAGAGTTGGGGAACATTGCCTGAGCAGAAGGAATCAACTGTTTTTTCCAAGATAACCTTGTATGCGGCTTGATTCATACGTCCTTCGCAAAGATTAACCTGTCCAGTTCCAGCCTTGCTGAAGCATCCTCAGATCATCACCGATCCTCCACCAAATTTCACAGTCGGTGCCAGACACTGTGGCATGTACGCCTCTCCAGGTCTCCGTCTAACCATTAGACGACCAGGTGTTGGGCAAAGCTGAAAATTAGACTCATCAGAGAAGATTACCTTACTCCAGTCCTCTATGGTCCAATCTTTATGGTCTTTGGCAAACTTAAGTCCTTTGCTTCTCATTTATAGAAGGCTTTTTTCTAGCTTTACATGACTTGAGCCCTGCCACTAGGAGCCTGTTACGAACTGTTCTTGCCGTGCACTTCACCCCAGCTGCCATTTGCCATTCCTTTTGTAGGTCACTTGATGTCATGCTGAGTGACATTCGAATAAGATGATGGTCATCCCGGTCAGTGGAGAGTCGTTTTCACCGTCTGCCGGTCTGTAGCTTTGTTGTCCCCAATGTCTGCTGCTTGACCTTGTTGTAATGGACTGCCGTCTTAAAAATTTTAAGGATGGAGGCAACAGGATGCTCACTGTATCCCTCTGGTAGTAAAGCCAGAATTGAGCCCTTCTTTTCCTCACTCAAGACTTTTCTTTTCAACTCCTTTGACATGGTTAAAAGTTATTTCTTCAATCCTATTACTTTTGGGATATTACTAGCACTTGTTTAGCCATCCAGATTGTCCTATTGCAAGAGGTTTGTGAACACCACAGCAGCGTTTTTTTATACTTTTCTTCATTAAATAAGATTTGGTTCAGGTGATCACCCAGTCAGAAGCACATTAAGTAGAATGAGGTGTACTCTGGTTAGAATTCAACTTACACTGGAATGGAATGGTTGTCAGACATGTAGAGAAGCTGATTTTTATAAAATTGTGCAGTGGTCTCTTAATTTTTGCCAGAGCTGTATATATATACACTGCTCTGCTACATTCATATATAGATACACACAGCTCTCCTACCTGCACATATAGACACACACAGTCAATGCTGCTACATGCACATTTGTAGACACACACAGCTTTGCTACATGCTCATTTGTGGACACATGCAGCTCTTACATTTACACACACACACACTATGCATTACCACATCTTGCAGTTCCTTCCAGACATGTGACTGATCACATCACATGAAGAGTCCTGGGTCTAGTCGGGTGGAAAGTAATTTTACTGCTTCCTGACATGCAGCCTCTGTGCAAGTCCCAGAATCTTCCTCTCCTGCCCTGTACTAATCACATAGATCAGTGAGGAGCAGGAGGAGAGACAGCAGCTCTCTCTATGATCAGGATGGACCTAGTGTCAGTATTCTCCCCATCACAGGAAGCTGCCTCCTGACTTTAAGATGCACACAGTTTTTAGCAAGAATTTTTCTTGCTAAAAAGTGCGTCTTATAGTCTGAAAAATATTATATATTAAAATTATCAGCCATTTAGTGACCACAATTTTCCATGTAATATGTCAATTAGCAGAAAATAATCGTTAGATAATCTTTTACATTCAGTTAGAACCATAACATGTAGTTTATAGTCTATGATTCATGGAACATTCTACAAAAGTGTCAAAAATAACATCAATGGGTATCCAAGGCTAGAATTCCTGCTGAAACCCTGAACAAAGCGGCCTGTCACGACCCAAAAGGGGTCGATATAGCGGACTGCACAAAACACACATCAGGATGGGAAAAGGGGAGGAAGGCCCTAACAATAGGGAATGAGGAATGGGGCAACTTTTAAACAACAGCCTGTGCTTATCCCTAAGCTCCCCTAATGCCCTATGTGCATCCTTTCCCCCGCCACCATCATGTGCCTAGTCCCTAGCTGTCACCTCACTGTACCCGGTCTAGTGCACTGGCAGGCAAGGATGCTAGCCTCACCCCTGCAGATGGTATCAACACAGGGGGTAGTGACAAGCACGAGACAGATAAGAAAAGGAACAACAAATAACTTAGCTTCTGCTACAAGCTCCACACAGCACAGGATATGGAACCAGGACCTCAAGCAGCTGATACACTGATGGCACCAGAGAGCTCCCAACTCCTAGGCTGGCCTCCAGAGAAAAAATCTATTACCAACAGTCAACTGATGCATCATATGGCTATTTAAAGGACAGTGGGTGTGGTCACCACCCACATCAGCTGACCAGCAACACAGCAGATGCCAGCAGGGAAACTGACATAAACCCTTGCTGGCCCAAAAGTAAAAACCACGTTTAAATTAAAGCAGAGCCAGAGCTCTCACAACTTACAATGAAGGGCCTCTGGACTTTTAATCTCAGACAACACCGGAACTGATTACGGTGAGGATGCCTCAACCCACTAAGATTCATCCTGCAGTCACCTGATCCTCAGGTTTACGGCAAACCCAGCCCGATGTTGTAGGAAATACAGTAGACCATAGGCAACCCAGTTTGAGAGGAGACTCCTCCCACCTGCATAGGTTTGTCTGTCTGCACAAGTGTGTCCTTCTCCCTAGAAAGAACAACAGGGGTAGAGTCAGTGTATGTCTCTCCCTGAAGCGTCTATTCTCCCTGATTGCAAGGGCCATGGCGGCCTCCAACGACCCAGGAGTAGCATACACCAAGATATCCTGAAGCCTAACAAAAATGCCCCTAAGAGCAGGTCATTCCACAGAGAGTCAGTGGCCCATCTCTGGAATTCTGAGCAGTACTCCTCACTGCCGGCCCCCCTGCTTGATCTTATGGAGTCGAGGCTCAGCCATGGAAATGCCATCCAGATCCCCATACATCAGCACTAATGGCGCAAAAACTCGTCCACTCACTGCAAAGGTTGTGAATTGGTCGGCAGAGAGAAGGCCCAGGATTGGTGATCACCCTTGAGAAGGGAGACTATAATCCCCACATGCTGTTCCTCACTCCCTGAAGAATGACGGTGAAGCCTGAAATATAATTTACCGGATTCTCTGAACACAAAAAATGTATCTCTCCATCCAGAGAACCTGTTAGGGAGATGTTATGTTTCGGTAGCTGAGGATGACAGGAACAACAGCAGGGCAGCCGAACACCTGAGATGTTGGTAACTGATGGGTTGCAGATTCCTAAACTAACGACACAACTAGAGGTAGCCGTGGAGCGTTCCTACGTTGATCCTAGATGCCTCGTCACAGCCTGAGAGATAACTACACCTAAAGGCAGAAAGATGAAAGCTATCTGCCCCGGAGCAGATCCCCAAAGAAAATAGGAAGCCCCCAAACATATAATGGCGGTTAGACAAGATGAAAATACAAACATAGGCAGAAAATAGACTGAGCAAACGCTGGGGCCACAAGCTGACTAAATAGGATAGGACAGGAGAGATTACTTTCTGCAACCCAGAAAACCCTACAAAAATCCAACAATTCTGATTACAAAAATACTGAGATCACACGATCTCGCCACCCACTAAATCAGATCTCAGTGTGAACAAAAACCAAGCAGCAGCCGCTGAAAAAACAGGAAAAAGCAAATGAGCAAATAGCAGTGGCTGCAGAAAAACTGTGAGGAGCTCAGGCCCCAGGAGGGGACCTGGCTGACCTCCACAAAAGTGTAGAAAACAATGCAAAAAGCAAGCACATAAAGAAAAGCAAAAAATATCTTATCTGAAAGCAGGAGATGCAGGCAAGACTCCAGCAAACTTCCAAATGAACCAGAAACCACAATTGAGACAAGAACAATTGATCACCGGCAACCATCATGGGAGGAACCTCCCTTATATCAGACCAGTCCGTGATTCCAGATTGCCACTCCTCGCTGAAAGGTTCAGTACTGTCTGTAACCACCAGAGGGAGCCTCTGCTCAGAAACCATCTCTAGCACATTCATAACAGTACCCCCCCCTTGAGGAGGGGTCACCGAACCCTCACTTGTGCAACCAGGCCGATCAGGATGAGCTCGATGATAGGCACGGATCAGTCTCCTAGCATGGATGTCCGAAGCAAACACCCAAAAATTGTCCTCCTGACCATAACCTCTCCACTTAACCAAATACTGGAGTTTCTGTCTAGAAAAACGAGAATCCAATATTTTCTCAACCACATACTCCAGATTGCCCTCAACCAAAACAGGGTCAGGAGGCGCAGCCATAGGAACCACTGGCTCGACAAACCTCTTCAATAAGGACTTGTGGAACACGTTATGGATCTTAAATGTCCCTGGAAGAAGCAAACGGAAGGAAACAGGATTAAGAATCTCCATGATCTTATAAGGTCCAATGAACCTGGGCTTAAACTTTGGAGATGCAACCCTCATAGGGATATTTCTTGAGGACAACCAAACCAAGTCCCCCACTTTAAACCGAGGACCATCAGTCCTATGCCGGTTGGCAAACCGTTGGGCCTTCTCCTGAGAGAGAGACAACCTCTCCACTACCTGGTCCCAAATCTGCTGCATTCGCTCCACAACAGAGTCAACACCCGGACAGACAGAAGCCTCCGCCTGTCCCGAAGAAAATCGAGGGTGAAACCCAAAATTGCAGAAAAATGGAGACATCAAGGTGCCAGAGCTAGCCCTATTATTAAGAGCAAACTCAGCCAAAGGCAAAAAAGAGACCCAGTCATCTTGATCAGCAGACACAAAACATCTCAAATAAGTCTCCACGGTCTGGTTTGTTCTCTCGGTTTGTCCATTGGTCTGAGGATGAAAAGCAGAGGAGAAAGATAATTGAACACCAAGTTTAGAACAAAATGTCCTCCAAAATCTGGAAACAAACTGGACTCTTCTGTCAGACACAATGTTCTCCGGAATGCCATGTAACCGAACCACGTGCTGAAGGAACAAAGCCACCAATTCGGAGGAGGAAGGTAACTTAGGTAATGGCACAAGATGTATCATCTTGGAAAACCTATCACAGATTACCCAGATAACGGTCATTCTCTGAGAAACAGGGAGGTCGGAAATAAAATCCATAGAGATATGGGTCCATGGCCTCTTGGGCACAGGTAATGGCATAAACAAACCACTAGAGCGAGAGCAAGGCTTGGAACGAGAGCAAGTCCCACAGGACTGCACAAATTCCCTGACGTCACGAGACAAAGTAGGCCACCAAAAGGACCGACTCACCAAGTCTCTGGTACCAAAAATCCCGGATGACCAGCCAACGAGGAACAATGAATCTCAGACATCACACTCTTCTTCCACTGGTCTGGGACAAACAATTTCCCAATAGGGCAGCGCTCAGGTTTATCCTCCTGACACCCTTCCAAGGCCAGTCTCAAATTGGGCGAGATGGCGGAAAGAACTACACCCTCTTTCAAAATAACAGCAGGATCAGATAACTCAGAAGAGTCCGCAAAGAAACTCCTCGAGAGGGCATCCGCCTTAACATTCTTAGTGCCAGGAAGAAAAGAAACCACAAAATTAAAATGTGTGAAAAACAAGGCCCACCTGGCCTGTCTAGGATTAAGTCGCTTGGCTGATTCGAGATAAACCAGATTCTTATGGTCCGTGAGGACCACCACCTGATGTTTGGCTCCCTCCAGCCAATGTCTCCACTCTTCAAAGGCCCACTTCATGGCCAATAACTCCCGATTACCCACGTCATAATTACGTTCAGTTGGAGAAAATTTTCGAGAGAAAAAGGCACAAGGGTTACTCTTAGAGGTCTCTGGATCTCTTTGGGACAAAACGGCACCTGCCCCAATTTCAGAGGCATCAACCTCCACCTGAAACGGTAGAGAAACATCAGGCTGCCGTAGAACAGGAGCAGAAGTGAATCTCTGCTTAAGTTCCTGAAACACAGAGACTGCCTCAGGAGGCCAATTCACCACATCAGAACCCTTTTTGGTCAAATCAGTCAATGGTTTAACAATACCAGAGAAATTACCAATAAATTTACGATAAAAATTGGCAAAACCCAAAAATCTCTGAAGAGCCTTTAATGAAGTAGGTTGGACCCAATCACAGATGGCTTGAACCTTGACCGGGTCCATTTCAATAACAGACGGAGACAAAATGAATCCCAGAAATGAGACCTTCTGTACGCCAAAAAGACACTTTGATCCCTTCACATACAGTGCATTCTCTCTCAAAATCTGGAACACAGTCCGAACATGTTTCACATGAGAGTCCCAGTCATTGGAAAAAATCAAGATATCATCCAAATAAACAATCAGAAATTTATCCACAAAATCCCTGAAAATATCATTCATGCAGGATTGGAAGACGGAAGGAGCAATAGTGAGCCCAAAGGGCATCACTAGGTACTCAAAATGCCCCTCTGGGGAATTAAACGCCATCTTCCATTCATCCCCGTGCTTAATGCGAATAAGGTTATACACCCCCCTGAGGTCAAGCTTGGTAAACCAACTAGCACTTTTCACCCTGGAAAACAGGTCAGAAATCAAGGGTAACGGATATTGATACTTCACAGTGATCTTATTCAAGAGACGATAATCAATACACTGCCTCAATGAACCATCCTTTTTGGCCACAAAGCAAAAACCGGCACTCAAGGGTGAAGAGGATGGTCTGATATGACCCTTCTCCAATGACTCCTTGATATAAGATCGCATAGCATCGTGTTCAGGTACAGACAAGTTAAAAAGGCACTAATTCAATAGCGCAATCGTAGCTCCTGTGAGGGGGCAAAGATGCAGATTTACTTTCACTAAATACATCCGAAAAATCAGTCAAAAAGTCAGGAACATCCTGAGACTTGGGAGAGGCAGAAAAAACAGGAGTGTCGGCATTAACACATTGGCAGCCCCAACTGGTCACAGACACAGATTTCCAATCCAAAACTGGATTATGAGACTGTAACCAAGGGAAACCTAGTACAATAATGTCATGCAGATTATACAGCACCAGAAATTTGCAACTCTCCTGATGATCTGGTTCAACCCTCATTATCACCTGAGTAGAAAACTGGGTTTATTCTCCGCCAAAGGGGTAGAATCAATGCCCAGTAGGGGAATAGACTTCCGCAGGGGTATCATGGGAAACCCACAACGTTTGGCAAAGTCAAAATCCATCAGGTTAATAGCTGCTCCTGAATCAACAAAAGCCTGAGCAGAAAATGTGGACAGGGAGCAAATCAGGGTAACAGTCAACAGAAATTTAGTCTGAACACTACCCAAGACAACTGAGCGTGCAAAACATCTTCCCCGCTTAGGGCAGACTGAAATAGCATGAGAGGCATCACCACAGTAGAAACATAACCCATTGCGCTTTCGAAACTCATGACGCTGAGCCCCAGAAGTCACTCTATCACACTGCATGGGCTCAGAAGCTGGCTCACAAGGCAACACTATCTCACGCATACCTCTGCGCTCACGCAAACGTCTGTCAATTTGAATAGCCAATGACATAGAATCATTGAGACCAAAGGGAGCAGGGAATCCCACCATAACATCCTTTACATTCTCTGACAGCCCCTTCTGAAAAAGGGCTGCCAAAGCATCATCATTCCATTTGGTCAGGACTGCCCACTTTCGGAATTTCTGACAGTACAACCCAGCGTCTTCAAGACCCTGATTTAATGCCAACAAGGTTTTTTCAACTTGATCAGTGACATTAGGTTCATCGTACAATAACCCCAGAGCCAGAAAAAATGCATCAATATCATTCAAAACAGGATCCCCAGGTGTCAGGGAAAAAGCCCAATCCTGAGGATCGCCACGCAGGAGAGAGATGACAATTTGAACCTGATGTGCTGCGTTACCTGAAGACTTAGGCTTTAATGCAAAAAACAACTTACAGTTATTTTTGAAATTCAGAAATTTAGCCCACTCCCCCGAAAACAAATCTGGCATGGGAATCCTAGGTTCCACAACTGGCAACCCAGCAAGATAGGTAGCAATACTCCGAACCTCAGTGGCAAGCTGATCCACACGGCCAGACAACTGTGCAAACTCCATTGAGAGAAAAAAAAAAATCCTCCTCAGCACCCAGAGAAAAAGAGGGAAAAAATGCAACAGACAGAAAAAAAAAATCTCTGACAACTCTTACAACTTTTTTCTTTCCACCCTATTTTTCCCTTCTGTGAGTACCATATAATTTTCAGTTCAGGCCGGTGATACTGTTATGTTTCGGTAGCTGAGGAGGACAGGAACAACAGCAGGGCAGCCGAACACCTGAGATGTTGGTAACTGATGGGTTGCAGATTCCTAAACTAACGACACAACTAGAGGTAGCCGTGGAGCGTTCCTACGTTGATCCTAGACGCCTCCTCACAGCCTGAGAGATAACTACACCTAAAGGCAGAAAGATGAAAGCTATCTGCCCCGGAGCAGATCCCCAAAGAAAATAGGAAGCCCCCAAACATATAATGGCGGTTAGACAAGATGAAAATACAAACATAGGCAGAAAATAGACTGAGCAAACGCTGGGGCCACAAGCTGACTAAACAGTATAGGACAGGAGAGATTACTTTCTGCAACCCAGAAAACCCTACAAAAATCCAACAATTCTGATTACAAAAATACTGAGATCACACGATCTCGCCACCCACTAAATCAGATCTCAGTGTGAACAAAAACCAAGCCGCTGAAAAAACATAAAAAAGCAAATGAGCAAATAATAGTGGCTGCAGAAAAACTGTGAGGAGCTCAGGCCCCAGGAGGGGACCTGGCTGACCTCCACAAAAGTGCAGAAAACAATGCAAAAAGCAAGCACAAAAAGAAAAGCAAAAAATATCTTATCTGAAAGCAGGAGATGCAGGCAAGACTCCAGCAAACTTCCAAATGAACCAGGAACCACAATTGAGACAAGAACAATTGATCACCGGCAACCATCATGGGAGGGAACCTCCCTTATATCAGACCAGTCCGTGATTCCAGATTGCCACTCCTCGCTGAAAGGTTCAGTACTATCTGTAACCACCAGAGGGAGCCTCTGCTCAGAAACCATCTCTAGCACATTCATAACAGGGAGAGATATTTTGGGTTCTGGTTGAGCCTGGACATGAGTCGAGAACTCAGACACCTGCCGAAACTGCTGTATGACCTGAGTCCGCAACTCAGTAACCTCATCTGTGAGGGTCTGGTTTAGGCGAGCAAAATCTTCCGCTTGCGCCATAGGTTCTCTGGAAGATTGGTATGGTTGGTAATAATGTCACGACCAAACAGGGATCAGTCCAGCGGACGGCATAACACACACACAGGATGGAAAAAGGTGGAGGAAGGCCCTAACAATAGGAAACGATGGATTAAGCACCTCTTAAACAACAACCTGTGCCTATCTCTAAGCTCCCCTAACGCCCTATGTGGGTCCTTCCCCCCGCCGCCATCATGTTCCTAGTTCCTAGCTGTCACCTCACTATACCCTGGCTAATGCACTGGCCAGCAAGGACGCTAGTCTCACCACTGCAGATGTTATCAACACAGGGGTAGTGACAAGCACGAGACAGACAAGGAAAGGAACAACGAAAAACTTAGCTCAAGCTTCTGCTGCAAGCTCCACACAGCAGAGGATACAGAACCAGGACCTCAAGCAACTGATACACGCTGACACCAGAGAGCTCCCAACTCCTAGGCTGGTGTCCAGAGAATAACTCTATTACCAAAAGTCAGCTGATGCATCATGTGGCTATTTAAAGGATAGTGGGAGTGGTCACCACCCACATCAGTTGACTACCAACACAGCAGCTGCCAGCAAGGAAACTTACATTAACCCTTGCTCAACAAAAGTGAAAACCACGTTTAACCCCTTCCCGACCCATGATGCCTACGTCGGCGTCATGAAAACCTGTGCCTTCCCGACCCATGACGCCTACATAGGCGTCATGGTATAAATCCCGTTCCTGCGGGTCGGGTGACCGAGGTCACTGAAAGGTCACCAGACCCGCAGGCACAAGACCCTTTGTGCTTCACCACGGGGGTGGCTTAACCCCCCCGTGGCTACGATCACTCTGATTGACTGTTAAAAGTGAAACAGCCAATCAGAGCGATTTGTAATATTTCACCAATATTTCATTAATTTCACCAATCCAGCCATGGCCGATGCTGCAATAGCATCTGCCATGGCTGGAGACCAAGATCTGACCCCCCCACACTGAGTGACGGCGGCGATCGGCCACCGCCACCGATTGATGGCGGCGATCGTTCGCCGCCTTCACTATCTGCTCCCCTCCCCTCTGGTCCACCTCCCCCAGCTTCCGATCCCCCCCCTCATCCTCTCCCGGGACCTGCGATGTTCCTGTGGCCGTCCCGGAGTCTCTCCGGGATATTTCATGGGCGTCGCCATCTTGGAAAATTGCGGGCGCATGCCGGCAGGCAGATTCCATTCATTTATTTTGAAAAAAAAGTAAATAAACCCCCCCCTTTATCACCTCCATAGGTAGGGACAAATAATAAAACAAAGAATTTATTTTTTATTTTTTCATTAGGGTTAGCATTAGGGTTAGGGTTAGAACTAAGGTTAGGGTTGGAACTAGGGTTAGGGTAAGGGTTGGAACTAGGGTTAGGGTTAGGATTAGGGTTAGGATTAAAATTAGGGTTAGGGTTAGAATTAGGGTTAGGGTTGGAATTAGGGTTAGGGTTGGAATTAGGGTTAGGGTTGGGATTAGGGTTAGGCTTGTGAATAGGGTTAGGTTAGGATTAGGATTAGGGTGTGTTGGGGTTAGGGTTATTGGTTAGGTTGGGATTAGGGTTATGGTTGGTTAGGGATTAGGGTTGTTGGGTTAAGGGTATGGTTGGTTGGGATAGGTTGTGGGTTGGGTTAGATTGAGGGTGTGTTGCATTTTAGTTAGAATAGGGGGTTTTCCATATTTAGGTACATTCAGGGTGTCAAAATCACATGGCCCTCCATTTTCCAGTCAATTTGCGTTCAAAAGTCCAAGCAGTGCTCCTCCATTCCAACCCACTCCCAGCAGTGTTTCCCCACATATAGGGTATCATCGTACTCAGGATACATTGCACAACAACTTTGGGGATCCAATTTCTTCTGTCACCCTTGGGAAAATAAAAAAAAATTGGGGACTAAAAAATTATTTTTGGGGAAAAAAATTATTTTTTATTTTCACGGCTCTGCGTTATAAACTTCTGTGAAGCACGTCGGGTTCAAAGTGCTCACCACACATCTAGATGAGTTCCTTGGGGATCTAGTTTCCAAAATGGGGTCACTTGTGGTGGGTTCTACTGTTTGGGAATATCATGGGCTCTGCAAACGTAACATGACGCCAGCAGACCATTCCATCAAGTCGGCATTTCAAAACGTCATTACTTCCCTTCCAAACCCAGACGTGTGCCCAAACAGTGGTTCCCCCCCACATATGGGGTACCAGCGTACTCAGGTCAAACAGGACAACAACTTTTGGGGTCCAATTTCTCCTGTTACCCTTGTGAAAATAAAAATTGCGGGCTAAAAGATCATGTTTGTGGAAAAAATATGATTTTTTTATTTTCATGTCCAGGCGTTATAAACTTCTGTGAAGCCCTTGGGGGTTCAAAGTGCTCACCACACATCTAGATAAGTTCCTTGGGGGGTCTAGTTTCCAAAATGGGGTCACTTGTGGGGAATTTCTACTGTTTAGGCACATCAGGGGCTCTGCATATGTAACAAGATGCCCGCAGATCATTCCATCAAGTCGGCATTTCAAAACGTCACTACATCCCTACCGAGCCCTGACGTGTGCCAAAACAGTGGTTTCCCCCCACATATGGGGTACCAGCGTACTCAGGACAAACAGTATAACAACTTTTGGGGTCCAATTTCTCCTGATACCCTTGTGATAATAAAAAATTGTGGGCTAAAAAATAATTTTTTGAGAAAAAAAAAAATATTTTTTATTTTTACGGCTCTGCATTATAAACTTCTGTGAAGCACGTGGGGGTTCAAAGTGCTCTCTATTCCTTAGGGGGTCTAGTTTCCAAAATGGGGTCATTTGTGGGGGAGCTCCAAAGTTCAGGCACACAGGGTCTCTCCAAACACGACATGGTTTCCGCTAACGATTGGAGCTAATTTTCCATTCAAAAAGTCAAATGGCGCTCCTTCCCTTCTGAGTCCTGACGTGCGCACAAAGAGTGGTTTCCCCCCACATATGGGGTACCAGCATGCTCAGGACAAACTGGACAACAACTTTTGGGGTCCAATTTATCCTGTTACCCTTGGGAAAATAAAAATAGCGGGCTAAAAATCATTTTTGAGGAAAAAAAAGTTTTTTTTATTTTCACTGCTCTGCGTTTATAAACTTCTGTGAAGCACTTGTGGGTTCAAAGTGCTCACTACACATCTAGATAAGCTCCTTGGGGGTCTAGTTTCCAAAATAGGGTCACTTGTGGGGGGTTTCTACTGTTTAGGCACATCAGGGGCTCTGGAAACGCAATATACGCCCGCAGAACATTCCATCAAGTCTGCATTCCAAAATGGCGCTCCTTCCATTCTGAGCTCTCCCATGCGCCAAATCAGTGGTTCACGCCAACATATTGGGTACCAGCGTACTCAGGACAAACTGACAACAACTTTTGGCATCCAATTTCTCCTGTTACCCTTGTGAAAATAAAAAATAGCGGGCTAAAAAAACTTTTTTGAGGAAAAAAATGATTTTTTTTATTTTCACTGCTCTGCGTTATAAACTTTTGTGAAGCACTTGGGGGTTCAGAGTGCTCACAACACATCTAGATAAGTTCCTTAAGGGGTCTAGTTTCCAAAATGGTGTCACTTGTGTGTTTTTTTCACTGTTTAGGCACACAGAGGCTCCCCAAATGCGCCATGGTGTCCGCTAATGATTGGAGCTGATTTTCCATTCAAAAAGTCAAATGGCGCTCCTTCCCTTCTGGGCCCTGCCGTGTGCCCAAACAGTGGTTTATGACCACATATGAGGTATCAGTGTACTGAGGAGAAATTGACCAACAAATTGTAGGATCCATTTTATCCTGTTGCCCATGTGAAAATGAAAAATCTGAGGCTAAAAGAAAATTTTTTGTGAAAAAAAAGTACTTTCTTTTTTTTACGGATCAATTTGTAAAGCACCTGGGGGTTCAAAGTGCTCACTATGCATCTAGATAAGTTTTTGGGGGAGTCTAGTTTCCAAAATGGGGTCAATTGTGGGGGAGCTCCAATGTTTAGGCACACAGGGACTCTCCAAATGCGACAATGCAACTGCTAAATATTCCAGCATATTTTCCATTCAAAAAGTCAAATGGCGCTCCTTCCCTTCTCAGCCCTGCCGTGCGCCCAAACAGTGGTTTATGACCACATATGAGATATCGGTGTACTCAGGAGAAATTGCCCAACAAATTTTAGGATCTATTTTATCCTGTTTCCCTTTAAAAAAATGAAAAAATTGATGATAAAAGAAAATTTTTGTTTGAAAAATTAAAATGTCCATTTTTTCCTTCCACGTTGCTTTAGTTCCTGTGAAGCACCTGAAGGGTTAATAATCTTCTTGAATGTAGTTTGAGTAGCTTGAGGGGTGTAGTTTTTAGAATGGTGTCACTTTTGGGTATTTTCTGCCATATAGACCCCTCAAAGTGACTTCAAATGTGAGGTGGTCGCTAAAAAAAATGGTTTTGTAAATTTTGTTGTAAAAATGAAAAATATTTAGAGTTGAGAGTCCTCAGTGGTTGATACCTTTTAATGGCTAACTGAAACTACCATCTTTTCAGTTAGCCATTAAAAGGTATCAACCACTGAGGACTCTCAACTCTAAATATTTTTCTATCTACTGGCTAACACGGTACGAAGATATACATCTTTACTGTTGTAAAAAATGAGACATCGCTGGTCAACTTTTAACCCTTATTACTTCCTAAAAAAAAAAAAATTTGTTTCCAAAATTGTGCTGTTGTAAAGTAGACACGTGAGAAATGTTATTTATTAACTATTTTGTGTCACATAACTCTCTGGTTTAACAGAATAAAAATTCAAAATTTGAAAATTGTGAAATTTTCTAAATTTTTGCCAAATTTCCATTTTTTCACAAATAAACGCAAAAATTATCGACCTAAATTTACCACTAACATGAAGCCCAATATGTCACGAAAAAACATTCTCAGAATCGCCAGGATCCGTTGAAGCGTTCCTGAGTTATTACCTCATAAAGGGACACTGGTCAGAATTGTTAAAAATGGCCAGGTCATTAAGGTCAAAATAGGCTGGGTCATGAAGGGGTTAAATTAAATCAGAACCAGAGCTGTCATGACTCCAAAAATGAGTCGTGACAGTGCCCAAGTGCTTGAATATTAAGTGAATCTCAACAGCTGTGTTCGCCCCCCTAAGTGATTAACATGCACTAGACCTTTCTCAGGTGGATTCCACCTGAAAAAACACTAAGATAAGGTAAAAAAGAATGTATATATGCAAAGCAATGTCAAAACAACTTGCTGTGTACATGTTCTGCCTTTTGTCACTTCTTTTAAAGCGAGCCGGTCAGCTGTTTTGGCCCATATAAGATGCGGCCACAGCCTTTCAGGGCTTATCTACAGCATTCTATAAGAAAAATAACTTTTATTATACTCACCTGGGGGCAGTGTGGTCCGAAGGGTGTTGCAGGTCCAGGTCCGGCGCCTCCCATCCTGCTTGCTTCATGGTACCCGGCATCACGTTCCTGTGCAAACGTACTTATCTGCCCTGTTGAAGGCAGAGCAAAGTACTGCAGTGCGCAGGCGTGGGGAAAGGTCAGCGAGGCCCAGCGCCTGCGCACTGCAGTACTACTCAACAGAGCAGACAAGTATGCCTGCGCAGGAGCGTGATGCTGGGGAGCCATGAAGCAAGCAGTAGGGCGGCATCGCAAGAAGATGGGAGGCGCCAGACCCAGACCTGCGACATCCATCGGACCGGACCGACCCCCCGGTGAGTATAAGAAAACTTATTTTTCTTATTTTTCGGGTCAGATCGGGGGCTTATCTATAGCATTATAGAATGCTGTAGATAAGCCCTGAAAGGCTGTGGCCGCATCTTATATCGGCCAAAAGAGCTGACAGGTTCCCTTTAACCACTTCAGGTTTCGAAAGCTGGGAAGTGGCTAAAAGAAGTGACCGGTCCATTCTTTAGTCAGAAAAAAACACTGGAGGCAAAGTAGCTACAAAAGATGCCCAAGAAGACGTCAGAAAAGATGCTTCAGGGAGAACACAACTAGCATCTAAAAGATGCCAAATACACATACCCTAATCAACCATGGAAACCAAGTAATGATAGAATGACAGAATGTTAGAATTGGAAGAGACCTCCAGGGCATACCTCCCAACCGTCCCGGATTGAGTGGGACAGTCCCGATTCTGACCCCCCGTCTCGCTGTCCCGCTCAGGACACTATGTGTCCCGCAGTGAGATGAGCCGCCACGCCCCCCATGCACCCCTTCCTGCCCTCCCTGTCTCTACAGCTCAGCCTCTCACAGCTAGCAATGACGCTGCTATGCTGTACTCTTCTGTGCCCACAAGACCTGTGATGAGGTCACAGGAGGGGAGGAGTCAGGGGTCACATGATCAGTGTCCTCGTTGTGTGCAAGACTCTGCTGTGATGGTTGTCATGGTGCTGGATGAGGGTAAGTTTGTGTGTGGGGGTCGGGACTCGGGTTTACAGTGTGGATATAGCAGTGCTGTAGTGTGTACAAGTTGGATGTAGCAGAGTCGTGTGTGTACGAGGTGTACGGAGCGGATCCGTGTGTGTTTGAGGTGGATGTAGCAGTGATGTAGTGTATACGAGGTAGTGTATACGAAGTGTACGGAGCAGAGCCGTGTGTGTACGAGGTGGATGTAGCAGTGCTGTAGTGTGTACAAGGTGTACGGAGCAGAGTCGTGTGTGTACAAGTTGGACGGAGCGGAACCGTGCGTGTACGAGTTGGATGGAGATGTGCACGGAGCTAAGCCGCACATGTACGAGGTGCACAGAGCGGAGCCGCACGTGTACGAGGTGCACGGAGCGGAGCTGCGCATGTACGAGGTGCATGGAGCGGAGCCGCGCGTGTAGAAGGTGCATGGAGCGGAGCCCCGCGTATACGAGGTGCACGGTGCGGAAGCTGCTCGTGTACGAGGTGCACGGAGCGGAGCCGCACGTGTACGAGGTGCACAGAGCTGAGCTGCACGTGTACGAGGTGGATGTAGCAGTGCTGTAGTGTGTACGAGGTGTACAGAGCGGAGCCTTGTGTGAATGAGTTGGATGTAGTAGAGCTGTGTCTGTACGAGTTGGATGGAGCGGAGCCATGTGTCTGTATGAGGTGCACAGAGCCAAGCCGCGCGTGTACGAGGTGCACGGTGCGGAGCCGCTCGTGTACGAGGTGCACGGAGTGGAGCTGCGTGTGTACGAGGTGGATGTAGCAGTGCTGTGTGTGTACAAAACGCAGCCCTGTGTGTGTGAAGTGTACGGAGCTGAGCCGCTCAGCTCTGTACACACAGGGCTCCGTGCTTGAGCCGTGTGTGTATGGAGTGGAGCCTTGTGTGTATGTAGCAGAGGTGTACGGAGCAGAACCGTGTGTGTACGAGGTGTATGCTGCAAAGCCGCATGTGTACAAGGTTTACGGAGTGGAGTCGTGTGTGTACAAGGTGTACGAAGCGTGGCTGCGTGTGTACAAGGTGTACAGAGTGGAACCTTGTGTATACTGAGTGGAGCCTTGTGTGTGCAAGGTGGACGGAGCGGAGCCGTGTGTGTACGAGGCATACAAAGAGGAACCGTGTGTGTATGAGGTGTGCAGAGCCGTGCGTGTACAAGGTGTATGGTGGGAGCATTCATACCTCCCAACTGTCCTGAATTCAGCGGGACACTCCCGATTTTGAGAGTCTGCCCCGCTGTCCCGGCCGGGAGCTTTTCTCGTGGACACAGGAGTACATGCCGGAGCCCCGAGCAGCACTTTAAAACTCGCACGTGATGTTCCACCAGAAGTGACGTGCTGGAAGATGACCGGAAATGAGGTAATTTCGGGAGGAGATTGTGACAGAACCATGGAGGCACTTCAGGGAATGCTTCAGATCTATCACCGTGTCCTCGCGTTGGAATCGGGGATGTCGGCCATGTGAGCGGATCATGATATGTCCTGCACCGGGAGGCTCAGGGGGGCACTACAATGGAGCCGGGCTGCTATAGTATCTTTATAGATTCTTTATTTCTTTCTCTCTCTGTTTCTTTCTCTCTCTGTTCTTTCTTTCTTTCTTTCTCTCTGTTCTTTCTTTCCCATCTTTCTTTCTCTCTGTTCTTTTTCTTTCTCTCTGTTCTTTCTTTCCCCTCTTTCTTTCTCTCTGTTTCTTTCTTTCTTTCTTTCCCATCTTTCTTTCTCTCTGTTCTTTTCTTCCTTTCTCTCTGTTCTTTCTTTCCCCTCTTTCTTTCTATATCTCTGTTCTTTCTTTCTCTTTCTTTCTTTCTCTTTCTGTTCTTTCTTTCTCTCTGTTCTTTCTTTCTCTTTCTTTCCCCTCTTTCTTTCTTTCTTTTCTCTCTCTCTCTCTGTTCTTTCTTTCTCTCTCTTTCTTTCTCTCTCTCTGTTCTTTCTTTTCTATCTTTCTTTCTATCTACTTCTCTCTTTGTTCTTTCTTTCCCTTCTTTCTCTCTCTCCCTCTGTTGTTTCTTTCTTTACCCTCTTTCTTTCTCTCTATTCTTTCTTTCTTTTTCTCTCTGTTCTTTCTTTCCCCCTCTGTCTTTCTTTTTTTCTCTGTTCTTTCTTTCCCCTCTTTCTTTCTCTCTCCTTCTTTGTTCTTTCTTTCTCTCTCTGTTCTTTCTTTCCCCTCTTTCTTTCTTTTCTCTCTCTCTGTTCTTTCCCCTCTTTCTTCTTTCTTTCTTTCTTTCTTTCTCTCTCTCTGTTCTTTCTTTCCCATCTTTCTCTCTATCTTTCTGTTTTCTTTCTTTCTCTCTTTGTTCTTTCTTTCCCTTCTTTCTCTGTCTCCCTCTGTTGTTTCTTTCTTTACCCTCTTTCTTTTTTCTCTCTGTTCTTTTTTTCTGTCCCCTCTTTCTTTCTCTCTCTCTGTTTCTTCTTTTTCTCTATCTCTCTGTTCTTTCTTTCCCCTCTTTCTTTCTCTCTCTGTGCTTTCCCCTCTTTCTTTCTTTCTTTCTTTCTTTCTCTCTGTTCTTTTTTTCTTTCTCTCTCTCTGTTCTTTCTTTCCCTCTTTCTTTCTCTCTCTGTTCTTTCTTTCTTTCTTTCCCCTCTTTCTTTCTTTCTCTCTGTTCTTTCTTTCCCCTCTTTCTTTCTCTCTATTTCTTTCTTTCTTTTCTTTCTTTTCTCTCTGTTCTTTCTTTCCCCTCTGTCTTTCTTTCTTTCTCTGTTCTTTCTTTCCCCTCTTTCTTTCCTCTCCCTCTGCTCTTTCTTTCTCTCTCTGTTCTTTCTTTCCCCTCTTTCTTTCTTTTTCTCTCTCTCTGTTCTTTCCCTTTCTTTCTTTCTCTCGTCTGTTCTTCTTCCCCTCTTTCTTTCTCTCTTTCTCTCTCTGTTCTTTCTTTCCCCTTTCTTTCTTTCTCTCTCTGTTCTTTCTTTCCCCTCTTTCTTTCTCTCTCTATTCTTTCTTTCTTTCTTTCTTTCTCTTTTCTCTCTGTTCTTTCTTTCCCCCTCTGTCTTTCTTTCTTTCTCTGTTCTTTCTTTCCCCTCTTTCTCTCTCCCTCTCTGTTCTTTCTTTCTCTCTGTTTTTTCTTTCCTCTTTCTTTCTTTCTTTCTTTCTTTCTTTGTTCTTTCTTTCCCCTCTGTCTTTCTTTCTCTCTCTGTTCTTTCTTTCCCCTCTTTCTTTCTCTCTCCCTCTCTATTCTTTCTTTCCACTCTTTCTTTTTTCTCTCTATTCTTTTTTTCTGTCCCCTCTTTCTTTCTCTTTGCTCTTTCTTTCCCGTCTTTCTTTCTTTCTCTCTTTGTTCTTTCTTTCCCGTCTTTCTTTCTCTCTATGTTCTTTCTTTTCCTTCTTTCTTTCTCCCTCCCTCTCTGTTCTTTCTTTCCCCTCTTTCTTTCTCCATCTCTGTTCTTTCTTTTCCCTCTTTGTTTTTTTTCTCTCTGTTCTTTCTTTCCCCTTTCTTTGTTTATTTCTTTCTCTCTCTACTTTCTCTCTGTTTTCTTTTTTCTCTCTCTGTTCTTTCTTTTACTCAGTACCAGTGTGCCCACAGTACCAGTCACTGTGCCCTCAGTACCAGTCAGTGTGATCACCAGTGCTAAATGGGTGTGTGGTCAGGGCGTGGACATGGGTGTGACTAGTTGTGAAATGGGTGTGGTCGGGGCGTGGCCTAAAATTTGCCACTGCACGCGCAGCGCGCCGCAACCTTTGTCCCTCTTCAAAAGTTGGGAGGTATGCTCCAGGGTCATCATATCCAACCCCTGCTCAATGCAGGATTCACTAAACCATCTCAGACAGTGGCTAAAGAGAAGGCCACACATGTCTAGAAATTATATGCAGAATTAAAGGGGTTGTCCACTTCTAGGACAACCCCTTCTTGATCAAAATGTTGAACCCCATAAAATAATAAAGCCTATACTCACCTCCCGTGCCATTCCAGTGTTGTCGGCACTCTCGCGGTTTCAGAGCTCTTGTGCAGTGTTGTTAAATGTGACGCCGGCACCCGATCAGTGCTGGCATCACTGTCCCCGGACAAATCGAACCTGAAGAGGAAGTCCGAGCTGCAACCAATCTCAGACTTCCTCTTAGGCAGGGATCACACATGCAAGAAACTCGCACAAGAATTCTTTTGCAAGTTTCTCGCATCAACACCCGGCACTGCTGCCTGCACTCAGACCGGAGTGTGCAGCTGCATAGAAATACATGCAGCCGCACGCTCCGGTATGAGTGCCGGCAGCAGCGCTGGGTGTTGATGTGAGAGACACATGAGAATTGTGCGAGTTTCTCGCATCAACACCCAGCGCTGCTGCCGGCACTCGGACCGGAGTGTGCAGCTGCATAGAAATACATGCAACCGCACGCTCCGGTATGAGTGCCGGCAGCAGCGCTGGGTGTTGATGTGAGAGACACATGAGAATTGTGCGAGTTTCTCGCAAGTGTGATCCTGGCCTTACAGCTCAATTCGACAAGAGGCAGGAGGCAGGGTCAGTGACGCCAACGCTGATTGGGAGTGATATCACCTGTCACAACAACAGCATAGGAGCCCCAGGAGGCGGAGTGCCAACACAGTGGGAACGCCACAGGCAGGGAGCTAAGTATAGGCTTTATTATTTTATGGGGGACAAGTGAGAGGAATGAGAAAAATGCGTCTAAGTAGTGGACAACTTCTTTAAGCTTGCCATGCACAATGTCAGGGGATGACTGTATGCACTGCACAGTATTGGGTTTTGTGGTTGCTCATTATATTAGGTAGTAATTATTGCTGCCTTGATGGTGACCTTTAACACCAGGTACTACATCCAACACACCAAAAGAAATAAAAGACAAAGTAAATTTGCCCATTCACAGAAAAAAAAATAACAACGTATGAATAATGGCTTCCTCTAGTGATAGAACATGAAACTTCCAGAACAGGAGTCATTGTGACCATATTTGACCATATGCATTGATAAATTTGTTAGTATTATTGGAATGTTTCAGGAAATTAGAGCAAACAGTAACTATGCATTATATATAAAATATGAGGCAGCTGACACTGAGTTATATGTCACATTTATAGTAGCTGCAAAACAAAGTAAAACCAGACAGAATTCTCAGACTCTGGCAGAATTAACTATACAAACAAAGGAGCATAATAATCCTCATGCAAAGCAGTTTCCATCCCCAGAGCTGGCCTAACTCATAGCAGATGAGGTCATAAATAAGAGTCCTGTCACACCCAAATGTGCAAAAACCCTTTATCAGCACGAGTGCATTGAAAGGAAATGTTAAGAAGGTAAATGCCTTTTAGGATTTAGGATGTTATAAGATTCAGTAGAAGCATTTATTATTATTATTATACATTTATATAGCGCCATTTATTCCATTGCGCTTTACATGTGAAAAGGGGAAGTATAGACAAGTACAGTAAACATGTGCGAGACAAGGGACACACAAGTACAGAAGGAGAGAAGACCCTGCCCGCGAGGGCTCACAGTCTACAGATTTCACATCTAATGTTGCATATTTCTGGGCTGTGTGTTACCCTATCTGTTACCCTAAATATCTAGATCATATTACACGGAGATAAAGCTTTCATTCACCCTAAACACTAATAAAAAAAGTGTGGAATCTGTTGCACCATCTCCTGTTGGACCTGTGCACAGAACACTATAATGGACCATTATGTGAATAGACTTACCAGGTCTGACTACCAATGCACAGAAGTCGATTTTCAAAGTTCCATAAACACTTAAAGGCAAACGGTCAGTAGTGCAACCTCTCCAAATTGCATATAAGGACGTGTAAAGCCATCAACACCTTTGTATCTTCTATCTGTTGCTGCATTCCCAAACAATCAACATTTTATTTCACATGCAACTGATACGTTACATTGAACCTTTCATGTCCGATAACGCTACTAACCTACAAATATAGGGTATGTTTGCAGGTTAATAGCATTAAGAAGGGGCTGCGGCAGTACTGAAAGCCCCAGCTTTCAGTCATGCAGGTGTGCTCAGTGCAACTACTGTCACCACTCACCGCACTGTGAGCAGAAGCTATAAGCATGCCCTGGCACTGAGTCACAGCTGGCTAAGCACTGATGCACTGTTGTGATTAGTGGATGTAATTGTTTCGGGCACGGCTACATGACTGAAAGCTCCCGGGAGGAATAATGTTCATTTTCTCCCATGTGCTACAATTTCAGTACAGCGGTCGGGCACCTTCATTACACTATTAACCTGCAGATTATATATCTGCAAATATAGAGTTAAAGTTATCAGACCTGACAGGTTCCCTTTACGTGCTCTGGGTATGAACAGCACATCTCAAGCCTCTGCCTTCCGAGCTTGTTTACTCGCATGGCACCAGCTTAGAATCATAGAATCATAGAATCATAGAATGGTAGAGTTGGAAGGGACCTCCTGGGCCATCTGGTCCAACCCCCTGCTCAAAGCAGGATTCTCTAAATCATCCCAGACAGATGTCTGTCCAGCCTCTGTTTGAAGACTTCCATTGGAGGAGAACTCACCACCTCTCGTGACAGCCTGTTCCACTCCTTGATCACCCTAACTGTCAAAAAGTTTTTTCTAATATCTAATCTGTGTCTCCTCCCATTCAGTTTCATCCCATTGCTTCTAGTCTTTCCTTGTGCAAATGAGAATAAAGATGATCCTTCTACAATGTGACAGCCCTTGAGATATTTGTAGACAGCTATTAAGTCTCCTCTCAGTCTTCTTTTTTGCAAGCTAAACATTCCCAAATCCTGCAACCGTTCCTCATAGGACATGGTTTGCAGACCGGTCACCATTCTGGTGGCTCTTCTCTGAACTTGCTCCAGTTTGTTGATGTCTTTTTTAAAATGTGGTGCCCAAAACTGGACACAGTATTCCAGATGAGGTCTTTAGCTTGATTGATAGCTCATTGTCAGATTTCCTTGTCTGGCACCTGATGGTACACAATAAACTATCAATCAAGCTAAAGAGGCTGGTCCTGGGTAGGATAACAACCTAGTGAAGGCAGAGGCTTGCTAAGTGCTTTGTCACTCCCAGAGCACTTAACACCTCATTTGCATATGAACTAAAACACTGATTTTTTTTTAATGTGGGAACAGCTAGAATACATACAGATGCCAATGGTTTTAGCTTTCAAAGACCTGCATGCCCATATATGCGGTTTGGCGCCTGTGACTTTTTCTCCAATCACCTGTTACTTTTATATGACAATATAATAAAGCATCCATTCTGTAACAGGAGAACCTTTAGTGCACCCTTCTCATAACTTACGTTTTATATACAGTTGAAACCAATAGTTTACATACCCTGTATAAAAAGACACATGTACACATTTTTCTCAATATCTGATATGAAATCAGAATAAACCTTTCTGATTTTAGGTCAATTAGAATTACCATAATTATTAATATTTACCAAATGCCAGAATAATGAGAGAGAATGTTTTGTGGCATTTTTATTATTTACTGCAAAGTCAAAAGTTTACAATCACTAAGATTACTATACCTTAAACAATTCTGGATTGCCCATATGATGATGGCAACATCTGAGTTAATTAGAGACACGCCTGTGAATGTATTTTAATGCACACCTGAAACACACTGCTTCTTTTTGTAGCATCATGGGAAAGTCTAAAGAAATCAGCCAAGATATCAGGAAGAGAATTGTGGACTTACACAGGTCTGGCTCATCCTTGGGTACAATTTCAAGATACCTGAAGGTGCCTCGTTCATCTGTACAAACAATTATACGCAAGTACAAACAAGATGGTAATGTCCAGCCATCATACCGCTCAGGAAGGAGACGGTTCTGTGTCCCAAAGATGAGCGTGATTTGGTCCGACATGTGCATATCATCCCAAGGACAAAAGCAAAACACCTTGTGAGGATGATGGAGGAAGCTGGTAAGATTGTGTCAATATGCACAGTGAAACGAGTACTGTATTAACATGGACTGAAAGGCCACACTGCCAGGAAGAAGCCATTACTCCAAAAGAAACATAAAAAAGCCAGATTAATGTTTGCAAATGCACAGGAACAAAAAACTTAATTTTTGGAGACATGTCCTGTGGTCTAATAAAACTAAAAGGAACATTTTGGGCATAATGACCATCATTACGTTTGGAGGAAAAAGGGAGAAGCTTAGAAGCCTAAGAACACCATCCCAACTGTGAAACACGGCGGTGGCAGCATCATGTTGTGGGTTGTTTTGCTGCAAGAAGGATTGGTGCACTTCACAAAATAGATGGCATCATGAGAAAAGAAGATTATGTGGCAATACTGAAGCAACATCTTAACAAATCAGCCAGGAAGTTAAAGCTTGGGCGGAAATGGGTCTTCCAAATGGTCAATGACCCGAAGCATATTGTCAAAATGATAACAAAGTGGCTTAACCCCTTTATTCCCGAGGGTTGTTTGCATGTTAATGGACGGTACAATTTTTTACAATTCTGACCTCTATCCCTTTATGAGGTTATAACTCTGGAACGCTTTTTTGTTAGGAAGTATAAGGGTTAAAAGTTGACCAGCGATTTCTCATTTTTACAACACCAATTTTTTTAGGGACCACATCACATTTGAAATCACTTTGAGGGGTCTATATGATAGAAAATACCCAAAAGTGACACCATTCTAAAAACTGCACCCCTTTAGGTGCTCAAAACCACATTCAAGAAGTTTATTAACCCTTCAGGCGCTTCACCGGAATTATTGGAATGTTTAAAAAAAAAATGAACATTTAACTTTTTTTCGCAAAATATTTACTTCAGATCCAATTTTTTTATTTTACCAACGGTAACAGGAGAAATTGGACCCCAAACATTGCTGTTGTGCAATTTGTCCTGAGTACGCTGATACCCCATATGTGGGAGGGAACTACTGTTTGGGCGCACGGCAGAGCTCGGAAGGGAAGGAGCGCTGTTTGACATTTTCAACGAAGAATTGGCTGGAATTGAGATCGGACACCATGTCGCGTTTGGAGAGTCCCTGATGTACCTAAACAGTGGAAACTCCCCACATGTGACACCATTTTTGAAAGTAGACCCCCTAAGGAACTTATCTAGATGTGTGGTGAGCACTTTGAACCCCCAAGTGCTTCACAGAAGTTTATAAGGTAGAGTAGTAAAAATAAAAAATCATAATTTTTCCACAAAAATGATCTTCTCGCCCCCAATTTTTTATTTTACCAAGGGTAACAGGAGAAATTGGACCCCAAAAGTTGTTGTGCAATTTGTCCCGAGTACGCTGATACCCCATATGTGGGGGTAACCACTGTTTGGGCGCATGGGAGATGCTTTTTATTGCAAAAACATTTTTGCATCACTGTATTTTGAGAGCTATAATTTTTCCATATTTTGGCCCACAGAGTCCTGTGAGGTCTTGTTTTTTGTGGGACAAGTTGACGTTTTTATTGCTAACATTTTCGGGCACATGACATTTTTTGATCGCTTTTTATTCCGGTTTTTGGGAGGCAGAATTAACAAAAACCAGCAATTCATGAATTTCTTTTTTGGGGAGGCGCTTATACCGTTCCGCTTGTGGTAAAATTGATGAGGCAGTTTTATTCTTCTGGTCAGTACGATTATGGCGATACCTCATTTATTTTTTTTTATGTTTTGGCGCTTTCATACAATAAAAACTATTTTATATAAAAAATAATTTTTGCATCACTTTATTCTGAGAGCTGTAACTTTTTTATTTTTTTGCTGATGATGCTGTATCGGGGCTTGTTTTTTGCAGGACAAGATGACGTTTTCAGCGGTACCAGATTATTTATATCCATCTTTTTGATCACGTGTTATTCCACTTTTTGCTCGGTGGTATGAAGATAAAACATTGTTTTTTTGCCTTGTTTTTTTTATGGTGTTCACTAAAGGGGTTAACTAGTGGGACAGTTTAATAGGGTGGGTCGTTACTGACGCGGCGATACTAAATATGTGTACTTTTATTATTTAGATTTTTTTTTCACTAAAATATTTCTTTTCTAGCTTGGCCCATGCAAAATTTTCGCACATTGGTCGTCGGGGGCGCAGACAATTTCAGAAAAAGCAAGCTGATCAAATGTAAATATATTTCATGAGATGATGAACACACACAGGTATTTATATATGTAGCTTGGTAATACAATAAATTGGTTTGATAAGTAGAGGCCAAAAAATGTCTTTCGGTTGAGGTGCCACCTGCAGGTCATTGTGTCTTTCTGTCGGCTTATGAAAATAAATGTTTAAACTGTATTTAGTGATAAAATCGTGGATGTGTGGTTTGTTTGGCTCTTTTCTTGCTGAAGGGAGCTAGTTTAGCTTTCAAATGGTGTATCATTTGTGTGTGGGGCGAAAAAGCAGTGCATGTTTACAAATGTGTTTTCATATGTGCCTCACCTGCAGTGAAGTGTGCAATCCTCCAATGTGCGTGAAATAGGCTGGGTAAGCAGTACGGCAAGCTGGAAAACCCCTAAGGCAAATGTTTGGATTTGTTTGTGATGTCTGTAAGCAGCTTTGTGGTAGTGTGCTTTGGGTATTGTGGTGCCACCTGCAGGTCATTGTGTCTTTCTGTCGGCTTATGAAAATAAATGTTTAAACTGTATTTAGTGATAAAATCGTGAATGTGTGGTTTGTTTGGCTCTTTTCTTGCTGAAGGGAGCTAGTTTAGCTTTCAAATGGTGTATCATTTGTGTGTGGGGCGAAAAAGCAGTGCATGTTTACAAATGTGTTTTCATATGTGCTCACCTGCAGTGAAGTGTGCAATCCTCCAATGTGCGTGAAATAGGCTGGGTAAGCAGTACGGCAAGCTGGAAAACCCCTAAGGCAAATGTTTGGATTTGTTTGTGATGTCTGTAAGCAGCTTTGTGGTAGTGTGCTTTGGGGTATTGTGGTGCCACCTGCAGGTCATTTTTCCTTACTGCAGGTTTAACAAAATTAATGTTTATACTGTATTTTGTGATCAAATCGTGGATGTGTGGTTTGTTTGGCTATTTTCTTGATGAAGGAGGCAAGTTTACCTTTCAAATGGTGTATCTTTTGCATGTGTGGGGGCAGTATGAACGGAGATACAAAGTAATCACCGAAAAACAGTGTTTAGAAATAATAGAACAGATGATTGATGATTGATTGATGGAATAAATATTGTTTTTTTAATTATTTTTTTAATTATTTTTTTAAAATATTTTTACAATTATTTAACTTTTTTTTTTAATTTAATTCTATGTTTTACACATTGTCCATCTATGAGACACTCATTTTCTGCAGGCTGATCGCTTCTATAGCATGCAGATTTGCATGCTATAGAAGCTGTCAGCGCTGCAGCTTCTATAGTTGCTAACCTGAGACTTCCTGACATGCACTGCGGATGTCAGGAAATCTGTTTAACCTGGAGACCCGGATGTCGTCGTGACAACATTGGGTCTCAGTAGGAACAATCGGGACCCCGAGGCATGCCCCGGGGTCTCCGATCCAAAAGCAGAGGGGCTGTCAGCCCCTCTGCAGCGTCCGGAACGCTGCGATCACGTTTGATCGCAGTGTGCAGGGGTTAAAGTGCCGGGAGCGGTCTGTGACTTAGTGTCGGGTGTCAGCTGTGAGAATCAGCTGACACCCGACCGCGATCGGCCACGTTCACGCCTGAGCGCGTCCGATCGCATCTGATACTATTTGACGTATTATCCCGTCAAGAGAATTAAGACCCAGGTCACATGGACAGGATAGTACGTCAAATGGTAGAAAGGAGTTAAGGATAACAAAGTCGGTGTTTTGGAGTGACCATCACAAAGCGCTGATCTCAATCCTATTGAAAATTTATGGGCAAAGCTGAGAAGGCGACTTACAAACCTGGATCAGTTACACCAGTTTTGTCAGGAGGAATGGGCCCAAATTCCTACCAACTATTGTGAGAAGCTTGTGGAAGGATATCCCAAACGTTTGACCCAATGGTACCAAATACTAATGAAATGTATGTAAACTTTTGACTTTGCAGTAAGTAATAAAAATGTCTTAAAGCATTATCTCTCTTTATTCTGGCATTTGGCAAATATTAATAATTATGCCCTCACCACCAATTGGAAACTTTCTGCCTATGCACAGTTTACAGAGAGAGCTGTCAATCAGGGGTGTGAGTGGGGTCATACAGAACTCAGTATTAAGAGAACTGGTAGATTTGCAGCAGATAAAACAGATTTTTATGAAAACTGCAGCAAGCAGTAAAGTAAGTGATACATCACTGGAATCAGGGTCTCTGTCTCTACATCATAGTTCTTTCACGTAGGGTAGAGAAACCTGGTGACAGATTCAATTTAATTAATTACCGTAGTATGAAAATAAGCAAATTTGCATTGCTTTTCTAGGTGTTGCTATTCTCCTGCAATAAAAACTTTTATATTACATAATGTACAGCTGGTTTCCATGGATCTTAGCCACTTGTGCCTGCCCAGACCCTGGCCAAGTGTGCACAGATATATTCCAAGACAGAAGTTAACTCCTAACATATTAGTCAGCTTTCTCCAGCCCATTGAATTCTATACAGCAGTTAGTTGCTCACCTCCCTCACAGCTCCTGATGAGCTGTTCTTATCAATCCTGTAAGAATTCCTAAATTCCCTAGGCACCCAAAATCAAGGTTCTCATTATCCATAGCTGTTTGCTTGGTCAAATGCACTGTAATCTATAAGCAAACATAATGATAACAGTGTAGAATTCAGAATAAACCTGTCATGCATCTGGGTACAAACTTTTGAGCATGTGCTTTGTGGTCAGCTTCTATGTCTGCCGAGCCAACTCAGATATATCTTTTCTTCGGATGTTTAGTTTCTGTTATCCTTGCTTCAGTCTTTTTAGGGTAACAGGTATTTTAAATTTATTAATTAACTTTTGGGTGTGGCTTCATATACTTTCCCCCTGCTGGTGATAGTCTCATTTGGATTTCCAGACATACTGCTGTAGTTTAAGCCAGTCAGTCAAGGACCTGCTAAAGTTTATCTCTTAGTTATTTACCTTGCACCTTTATTCTGATTCTTTTTAGAAAGTAGGTGGCATGTTTTCTAACATTACGTACTTATTCCTTTATTCTGTATTTCCTGGTTTGTATTACTTACTCTGGGATCTTTTCCTATTTCAGCACACATTCCCTTCTGTAGGTAATTTGCACTCTGCTCTGCCATCCAGTTGTTTAGAAGGTACGTGAAGCCTTTCAGGCAGCATATGTCAGAGTTGCCATCGCATAGTCTATGGTTAGGGCTATCTCAGCTCACCCAGGAACCAATAGGGACTGCAGGGTCACAATCTCTAGTCTGTACAGGAACCAACAGGGTCATTTGCAGTTTTTAGTGTGTTATTTATTTTCCTGAGTGAGTTACTGCACTGTCATAAAAAACAGTGATATCTGTGTATGTTACAGAAGGACTTGTGCTGAACTTTCTAGTTCTGCTAATAGTACAGCTCTGCTGTTCACCAGAACTGGCACTCAACCCTAATCCCCAGAAACCAGGAAGAGAGGAGACCTCAGAGTTGTGAGATGCTCATGAAACAACTCGAGAAGCACCCTTTAAGGCAAGGGGAAAACTGTAGACACTGGGACTGAAGCTTATTATCTGGGGTAGCACATTCCAGAGAACATGTGAAGCACAGGAAAAAGTCTTGGAGGCAGGAGTGGGAAGTTCAAACTATAGATGAGACACCTCTAGGTGGGGTGATAGAGATTAGGGAGGAGCTGTAGGGTGGTGTTGAAGCACTGTTGAAAGCTTTGTGGGTGAGAGTGAATAGAACAAGTAGTGGACGGACAGGCACAGCGTAGATGAAAGATGAAAAATGAATTGCATTACTGCATTAGAAATCTGAAAAATTGAGAATGCTTAGCGCATAAATTGGCAAATCCATGTGTACCTGGAAGCCACGTTAAGGCGTTTCTCTTTCTCCAGGACCTAACAATGCCAATCCGCTATTAGAATAAAGTCTTCATCTGTATGGGAACCAAATGTGAATCCTCTCTTAGATGAAATCTATATCTCTGTGGAGGGGTAATGGCCCTTCTGCAATTAAAAACACCTGAGGCTAAGAGGCGGAGTGCTCAGTCAGAAGGCTAATGAATACAAATTTAAAAAAACTGACCGTCACATCCAAACATAAACTAAGTATGAACAGGCGCTTAACGGTCAGTTTTTTTAGGTGTTTTTAATCGCAGCAGGGCCACTACCCCTCCACTGAGAAATAGATTTTAGTCTAAGAGAGGATTCACATTAGGTTCCCATACAGATGAAGACTTTATTTTAAGAGAGGATTGGCATTGTTAGGTCCTGGAAAACGAGAAATGCCTTAACATGACTTTCAGCTACACATGAATTGGCCAATTTATGCGCTAAGCGTTCTCATTTTTTCATATTTCTAATGCTGTAATGCAATTCATTTTTCATATTTCATACTTGCATGCTATGGCGCTACAGAGTGCTGCCTTTTTTGTTTGACTGTATACGAGTTGGTGACTCTAGGTTAAGCACCTGTTTATTTTTGGATGTGACTGTCAGTTTTTTTTAAATTAGGCACAGCGTAAAGGCATAGACTTTGAATCGAATTACAGAGGTTGATGGAGCACATAGCGATCATAGATGTATTACCTATCCTATCTATAAGTAATCAATGTCTCTTTAAAACCCCTGTAATGTAGCACCACTCAAATTTTAATTCATGAATGTTCATTCTAATCTGGAATCCCAGGTGCATATTGTCCTATAGTCCTGACCCTTTATTGCCCATCTGCACATAAGGAGTGTTCACACTTTTGGGATTTCAGTATTTCTTCTCATGATGGTAAAAAAGTGTCATATATATTGATTTGAACAAATGTCTCAGAGTATGAGGATGCTTTCACATTGCATTTAGTTACACGTTCATGGGTTCCATCGGGGCTTGAGTCCGAACCCCTTCCGCAAAATAGGATTTGGATGTATGCACTGATGGGGCCGTCAACTATAATGGTACCGGCCAAGCGAATGTGCCCTCTGCCGTGCATAATTTTTGGAAGTATACACCTATTGGAGGCATACACTCAGATCCAGACTAACTGAATCCTTCTAAACTCTATGTAGAAAAAGGAATTATTTTTTACCTGCATGAGTCATCACCCTCTTCCATCCCTGACCCAGCTGCCCTCTGCAGTGAATTAGAATTGAAGTTCTAATGATGACTCATGCAGGGAAAATTGGCTTCCTGTTTCTACATAGAATTTAGAAGGATTCATCTAGGTGTTTTTAATCACGTGATGTTATAGAGCTAATGAAAAAGAGAAGAATTAACTAGGTAAAAAGGCAAAATGACCAAGTGCCATATAGTATGAAAATTACAATATATTAAGAGGATATAAATTTTGATTGGAGTGCTTCTTTAAGCTAGCCATTCACATTAAATGGCTATTACATGGCTCTTGGCCAAAAGATTGTTCGGTCGACAGCCTTTTCAACCTAGTCCACAGAACACAGAAGCACTCATTTGGCCGAGCACTCCTATGTTCTTTATGAGAAAACACTGACAGACACATTTGCCAGGGGCTTATCTCACGGAGAACAATGTGATCGGCAGTCTGAAATCAGACATGCCTAATCAACAATTCTTACGATCATCATTTGACCCATACACATTAGACTGTTGGATAAACGCATCGATATTGTTGGGTTTGGCTTTCATAAGAACAGTGTAGGCCAGCTTTAGACGTACCTATTTTTTTCAGTACGCTTTCTGTGTACGCTTTGGAAGGCACTCGGACAGCACACTAAGCTAGAGCACGAGTGTGCAGGAGGTCCAGTGTGCAATAATCTTGCCCGTACTATAGGACAAAAATTGTTTTAATGGTGTAAGGAGATGAGCATGCTACCTACGTTTCCCTCTTGAAGAAACAAATTTGTTGTTATGAAATGTTATGTGATGCAATGTGAACTGTGATATACAGTGTAACTTCTGTAAAAAATGAATAATAATAATAATAAAAATGTGTGTTAAAAGTGTTAGTAATACTGATAGTGTATGTAGTTTGACTGTAGGGACAGTTAGAGTTACTGTTTGGGACAAGCCCAGAGTGGGAGGGACTGATTTGCAGGGAAAGTTTCAATTTCCTGTAAGAGAGTCAGCTAGGGCCTGGAGATCATAGAAAGAAGACCTTAGGTCCCAAGTTAGCAGTGCCGCATTCTGGGGTGTCCCTAAGTGAGAGAAAATCAAAGCAAAGGGATAGCGATATCCAGGAGAAGTGACTAAGAGACATAGTGACCTTCCAGAGACGGGTCTCCGGAGAGGATGCCTGGCAGAAAGGCCAGAGTTACCAGCTCACAAGATAACGGTCCTAGACAAGGCTGAGTACGAGAGAAAAATAGATTGTCCTGGGCGAGAGTTCCAGAGTGTCAGGGCGCTTGAAGCTAAGTCTGACCATACAGCAACACTAAGGCCGGGTCACACTGGCGACAAAATCGGATGACTGCAAAGCGATTAAATATCGCATTGCAGTCGGACCAATGTTAATCTATGGAGCAGCTCCCACCATCAGATTTTTTGTGGTCCGTTTTATACGTGCGAGTGCAATCTCAGCATGCTGCGATTGTCACCGATTGTGGGTCGACAATCACCAATACAAGTCAATGGGAGCGCTGAAAAATCGGATTACAAACGGACGGCACATGCGACTTGCGATTAAATCGCACCGGTGTCCTTTAGAAAAGCCGGCAATTCATCCAAGGCTATACTGTAAAATCACACTGACAGCTTAAATAAAGAATGGAAAGAATACATATACACAAATAGAATACATATATATATAATACATGTCATTATGACATATATATATATATATGTATACATATATTTATAGTTCATGCACTTCTACATAGTATAATAGCCGCTAATTCAATTGCCGGCTTTTGTGAAATTACAGAACCCGACAAGAAATGACACATGGTTTACATACAGTTAACCATGTCATTTCATGTAGTTTGATATATGGTTTTCACTAACAATTACATGAGTGTATGTGTGCAAAATTTCATACATGTAGGGGTTAATTAAAGGTGTAAATTTGTTGAAAAAAAAATGCGTGGGCTCCCGTGCTATTTTCTCAACCAGACAGACAAAGCCAGCGAGTGGGGGCAGATAATAATAGCCTAGGGAGGGTGCATTTATTTTGTGCCCCCCTGGCTACTAACATCTGCCCCCAGCCACCCCAGAAAAGGCAAATATATAATTAGATGCGCCCTTTCTGGCACTTAGCCTGTCTATTCCCATTGCCCTGTAGCGGTGGCTAATGGGTTAATAATGGGTTAAAGCCACCTTGCTATTGAAAGGTGACTTTAAGCCAGTTTAATAATTTAGAGTTGTCAATTAGACTACTATCAATTATTAATGCTATTGTATGAAATAAAAATAAAACACACACTTTAATTAAAAATCATTTTAATGAAATAATCACACAGTTTTTGACCATCTTTTATTTTACAGGTAATCCGTGCAAAGCCCTTGTTCTCCTGTAATAAAAATAAAATAATAAAGCAACATTATTCTTACCTATCCGGTGCTCTGTCATGTCCCACGCTGTAATCCTTCACAAAGGGTTAACTGGCTTACAGCAAGCAGCGCAGCTAATGCTGGCTGCTCAGCTGTAAGGCCCCGAATGAATGAGTTCCTCTCCTGGCCGACAGGAGAGGAAGTGGTTAGTGTGGGAAGCTTAATATATATATGTATTCTATGTGTATATATCTATTCTTTCTTTTGTGATTTTAAAACTATTCATTTGGATCCATTACATGTCGGTTTTGCTAGCCACCGACAAAATCTCTCAAGTCGGATGTCAGTTGGATGTGTAACGAACGCTCAGATGCGACTAAATCGCATCATCCCCGGATAATCGGATGACAGACGGATCAATGTTCAGGAAACTTTTGTGCGATAATCGTCCCACTAAAACGGTCCGATTTTTTAGACGGTGTGTGACTCCAGCCTAAGGGGAAAGAAGACGCGGAACCACGGATCGAGTAAAGAACTCTTGCTAAGCAAGACTGTAAAGCTAAAGCTGGGTTTTGGTGAGAAACAGTGGAACAGAGGATCAGTAGAAAGAGTAAAAGGGGAAAAGTGAAGATAGAGGACAAAGAAGGAAAGAACGATGGAAATTGTGTGGAAAATGCATCAAGTTGTAAATGAATCGTGCATAAGACTGTGTTTCTCTTGTTTATATTCCCATTCAGTAAAAAGTTAGTTTTCTAATAGTGTTCTCCCTCACTAAACTGTGAGGCTATGTGCCCACGTTGCGTTTTTTAAGCATTTGTGCACATGCTGCGTATTTTTCAGGAGCGTAATCGCATCGCGGTAAAATACGCAGCATGTTCATTATTTTAGTGTAATCGCGGCGATTACGCTGCCATAGGATTGCATTGAAATGCTCACTTTACGCATGTGGCTATGCCCACCATGCGTAAAGTGAGCGCTTCATGTGCGGTTGGTACCCAGGGTCTGGAGGAGAGGAGACTCTCCTCCATGCCCTGGGTACCATATTCCTGTAAAAAATAGAAATAAAATAAAAAATATGGATATACTTACCCTCTGTCGGCCCCCGGAGTCCTCAGCGGTGTATGCGGCGCTGCCAGCAACTTCCGTTCCCAGGGATGCAATGCAAGAATCACCCCAGATGACATAGCGGTCGCGTGACCGCTAAAGGCACTGTCACACATAGCGATCGAGCTGGCGAGCTGGCGAGATCGCTGGTGCGATCGCTATGTGGTCGCTAGTTAGCTTCCAAACACAAAGATCTCATCAGAAATCAGCGATCTGTATAACGACCTCTGCGGCTGTTGGGAAATCCTAGTCCCACCTGCGACGCTGGTAAAGTCGTTCATAAAGGGTGTCACACTCAGCGATTCAGGCTCACCAGCGGGACACCAACGACCAAAAAACGGCTCAGAACGTTCATAAGGGATCAGCGACATCTCAGCAGGGGCCACATCGCTGCTACATGTCACACACAGCGACGTCGCTAACGAGATCGCTACTGCGTCATAAAATCGGTGACTCTTTAGCGATCTCGTTAGCGATCTCGCTTAATGTGACAGTACCTTAAGTCATCAGAGGTCATTGGCGCAATGCATCCCTGGGAACGGAACTTGCCGGCAACGTCGCTGAGGAGCGGGAGGACTCCGGGGGCCGACAGAGGGTAAGTATATCTCTATTTTTTATTTTTTTTATTATTTTTAACATTCTGTCTTTTACTATTGGTGCTGCATAGGCAGCATCAATAGTAAAAAGTTGGTCACACTTGTCAGCACTATGCTTGACAAGTGTGACCAACCTGTCAATCACTTTTCCAAGCGATGCTTCAAATCGCTTGGAAAAGCGTGAGCATTCTGCAAGCTAAAAACGTTTGTAAAACGCTTGTGTTTTGCGGGAAAATGCATGCGAATTACGGGGAGTTGCGCAAATGCTCCGGACAATTCCGGAGCATTTCAGCAACGTGGGCACATAGCCTAAAACATCTGGTCCTGGCAAACCAGCAACATTGGTTACATACAGACTGCAACGGCGTAGCGTCCTCATAGCATAAGTCCACACACCCAGCCAGGATTCGTACTTTCATGTAATGTGCCTCCTAAGGGTACCACCCCGCACCACTTTACAATGACGGGCAGGTCCTGCACCCATCCTCAATGTGGACGAGCTTGCAGAGCCAGTCATGGACCAGGTCATGTCTTTGCTCCACATTTCATCTAAGAATACATTTTAGCATAAACTATTCCAATGATCAGGGTTGGACTGGCCCACTGTAGAACCGGAGGATTCTATGGTGGTCCCAGGCACTGACATCTGCTGGCATTCATGGCCAGCAACTGCCTAGGGCCCCCACTGCCCCAAGCGTCCCAGCAGGACACTACACAGCCCGTGAATTGGGGGGGAGCAACATGTTACAGGAGGCAGGAGACAGCTGCTGAGACTAACCCTGTGCCCGATGCTAAAGAGAAATTAATATTCACTGCTCTCTATGGCTATGGGCATGGAGAGCAGTGAATATTCATTTCTCTTTAGCAGCGAGCACACCTGATGTCCCAGCAGCTGTAGGACGCCGGCCAGTTAACACTACCTGCTATTGAGTCGCACGACACGGGTACCAGGGCTTATGGGGTACTCGGCACCGAGCCCATTGAAGTCTATGGGGAATGTCACAAGTAGCATAGCTCGGTCCGTTGCCCTGGGCGCTCATACAAAGGGGAATATTTACAGGGGATTTTAGGAATAGTTCGTGACGCCACCTGTGGTTTCTGATCACTTTGACCAGCGCTGCAAGGTGAATCTTCTGAGGGGATGTTATGGGGCAGCAAGATGTTAAGTCTCCCACAGGTGAGACTTTTCCCTCAAAGTCTATGGTGGTGCAGGGTTCAGATAATAAGTCAGTCACACACAAGTTGTTCTCTTTCCATACCTTTACTGTAGATGGTTGCAGGTATGTCCCGGGAAGCTGTTCAGGGTGGAGTATGCATATCCAGGTAATTGCTGAGTAGGTTAAAGGCCTCCTTTCCCTTTAAAGTGTATGAGTCCTAACTTGCGTGAAGTCAAGTTTAACTCTTGATGCAACAGCTACGCCCGGTCGACATTGTGGTGGAGCCTTTTGCTTGTTCTGGTGACCAGAAATTGGAAAGAACTAAGCCCTTGTGGCTGATCAGGCCGGACTCCTGTTCCCCCTGACTCCTGTTACATATCAACACTTAGGGCTACCCTCTGCGACTTAAAGCCCAGCAGGGATTCCGGTTTTCTATCACTAGCCGTGAAGGTACCAGCAATACTTCGGACCCGGTGTCCGGTTAGTTGAGTGAAGGTGATCTGTCACCGAAGTCACTCCTTCCTAGGGTAACCACTCGCCTGTCGCCCTACTCTCCTCCTTAACATAAGCACAGGGCAGCAGTAGGTTCGGTCATTAGCTTTCTTCCTTCTTTCCAAAGCTCGCTGACTGACTCTCAGTTAACTCGATGTTCTGCAAACTGTAGTCCCCTTCCTTCTTTCCTTCAAAGACTCTGTCCAAAGCAGCTTTCAGGACGTTTCGTCAGACTGATTACAAGCCCGCTCCGAGAGTCACTTTCCACCTTCCTAGGGTGCTAGCAGTCTGTTTGTTCTGAGTTATCAGCTTGCAATCTCTCTCTTCTGTCTCTGACAGGAAATCTCACACACGTCTGTCTCTCCAGCTCCAACTGAGCTCTGACAGGAACTTGAATCTCTCTGGCTGGTATGACTCACTCCTGAATCACACCAAGACTTGAATGAATACTGCTACCTAACTCACACCCTTATATAGTCTAAGGTTCCCTCTAGTGGTAATGTTGGGAAGTGTGTGTTGTGAATGAATATCAGATTTTGCAATTACCTTTTAGTGCACACTCCTGAAACATGTGTACCAAGCGCAGCTGGGCCACACATCCCCCCCTAGTTATCATCAGCACTCCCGGGCTGAAATAGAAAAAACAATTTTTATAATAACATAACAACATAACTCATCCCTTGTGGGAGGTAAGGACTCTTTAACGTTACAATGTATACACTGGCAAGTAGAAAAATATCAAAGTACTTTTCACATCAATAAATACAATTTTAGATTCTTGTGGAGGACCCGCACCAAAAACCTCCCACGTAGGTCCTGGGTGGGCTGCAGGACTTCAATGCTGCAGACCTCACTCAAGGCCACACCATACGGGTTTTTCTTCTGAGGTAGTAAGGTTTTATGTAAAACCAAGATGGGGCACCGAAGTGCGAACTATTTACATTTAAAGTTTTTGAGCTGGCAAAGTCCTCAGCCACGCAGTCCTTACATGAACATTTCAAAGTAGTAAAATCACATTAATACTATGTTAAATGCTTCACATTACCCAACTGGGTATTCTATGCAAAATTATACTAATTATGCAAACATCATCAATATTTCAATAAAGTGTAACTTCTTCTTTAACTTTATACAAATGCAGTAAACCCTGTCTGGGTCCTACTGGTCTTCTTCTCTTTTGCAGATTGTAATAACGTCTTCCACTCCTGGGGCTGGAAGCATGCGATGCTCTCTAGAACGCATTACAAATATATCATGTCCTGCGATCTGTGTTTGAGTAGCTACAGTTCTTGTTGTACTTGAGCGATTCGCTTGGGTCCCAATGGGTGCCTCTCCTGAATATAGGTCTTCCATTGATGACGCAGATTTGTGCAGTGATCTAACTGAGGACGCACCATCCGGTTGCGTTGCAGTATAAGATGCTGAACAAGAAGCAGGCGCTCGCAGTGGCTCAGTTGAGGTCGCATCAGGCTTTTGCGATGTGGAACAGAACTCAGGATATGATGCAGAGTAAGGTGCAGTATAGGATGCAGGCCACGATGCAGGTGCGCGGCCTGGCGCTGATGCTGCTGGGGCTTGGGACACTGAGACACGGGATGCATTGCTGGCTTCAGGGACGGGGTCGCTGACAAGGGTGACGTTCAAGGCATACCACCCCTTAAGACCCCAGTGCCGCGTATAGGTGACTATATCCCATTCATGAGATCCCTTCCCGGATGTCCCATGGGCAGATGAGATTCCACATCCCTGTGACTGACAAATACCCCTTGGTACAGGCCTGGCTCATGGATGAAACCCCAGCCTTTGCGGAGTTTGAATTCGCTAACGCACCCCTGGCGCCGCTGTTCCCGGAGCGTACCTTTATCTCTCCTGACGTTTTCTTTATCAGCGAGAAACTCCTCTTGGTACCTCTGGTGAAACTGCTGCACTTCCCTCTGCTCCTGCTGCCGTTGCCGCTCCTGCTCCCGGCGTCGCCACTCGTTCTCCACCTGGGCGGCATATTCTATGTCGTCCAGGTACTCCATATCGTCCCAGTCGACCTCCATCATGGACGGCTGGATCCCCTACGGTGTCCCTACCGGGGGACTGCATTCCGCTGCTGCCTCCAGGCCTGGCTGGCACTCCGGAACCGGCAGGGCCTCCTCAGCCTCCTTCTCTCCCGCCGCATCATCGGTGGAGTCGGGATCAGCACTTTTGGAGCCGGCCTCCGTTTCTTCATCAGCCGCTTGCAGTGGGGGCACAGGTAACGGTTGCGCTTCTGGAGGGGAGAGCGTTGCGTCCCACAGCAGCCGCTGTTTCAGGGCACGCCAGCTTTGCTCTATCACCTCCGTCTCTGCGCGGTGTCGGGCTATCACTTCCAGCACCGCATCCACCTCTTCCACTTTTTCCATTGTGGGATCGGTCTCCCGACCTGGGGACGGTTCTGGTACAGGTAACAGCTCTTCAGGGGAACGGGGCCTGCGCACCGCCGTTCCTCCACACAGCGTCTCCTGTCCTTCCGCCATCTCACTCCAGGCCAGACTGTGTTTTCCATCTGGAACAATCTGGTCTCTTCCATGGAGGCGGGACTTACGCTTCCTCTTCTTGGCATAGAGGATGAAGAGGAGGCGGATCTCCCTTGCTGTAGGGCAGGCTCTGGTATTGTAATAGCATTTGGATAAGGCGCCCATCACTTTCGCGCCACAGGGGGGTACGTCCACGAAGGCACGCCCACCTTCTTCACCAGCGCCTCAGGGAGCGAATATGGCGGCAAAATGGCGGAAAATGGCGCCAAAAATCATAGAAACTGCACACAGTCTTTTTCACAAAAACAGTCCAATCTAGGCACACAGGACTCACAAATTGTAAGCTTCGTATCCTGTTCGTGACGCCAAAGATGATTCGCACGACACGGGGTACCAGGGCTTATGGGGTACTCGGCACCGAGCCCATTGAAGTCTATGGGGAATGTCACAAGTAGCACAGCTCGGTCCGTTGCCCTGGGCGCTCATACAAAGGGGAATATTTACAGGGGATTTTAGGAATAGTTCGTGACGCCACCTGTGGTTTCTGATCACTTTGACCAGCGCTGCAAGGTGAATCTTCTGAGGGGATGTTATGGGGCAGCAAGATGTTAAGTCTCCCACAGGTGAGACTTTTCCCTCAAAGTCTATGGTGGTGCAGGGTTCAGATAATAAGTCAGTCACACACAAGTTGTTCTCTTTCCATACCTTTACTGTAGATGGTTGCAGGTATGTCCCGGGAAGCTGTTCAGGGTGGAGTATGCACATCCAGGTAATTGCTGAGTAGGTTAAAGGCCTCCTTTCCCTTTAAAGTGTATGAGTCCTAACTTGCGTGAAGTCAAGTTTAACTCTTGATGCAACAGCTACGCCCGGGCGACATTGTGGTGGAGCCTTTTGCTTGTTCTGGTGACCAGAAATTGGAAAGAACTAAGCCCTTGTGGCTGATCAGGCCGGACTCCTGTTCCCCCTGACTCCTGTTACGTATCAACACTTAGGGGTACCCTCTGCGACTTAAAGCCCAGTAGGGATTCCGGTTTTCTATCACTAGCCGTGAAGGTACCAGCAATACTTTGGACCCGGTGTCCGGTTAGTTGAGTGAAGGTGATCTGTCACCGAAGTCACTCCTTCCTAGGGTAACCACTCGCCCGTCGCGCCTACTCTCCTCCTTAACATAAGCACAGGGCAGCAGTAGGTTCGGTCATTAGCTTTCTTCCTTCTTTCCAAAGCTCGCTGACTGACTCTCAGTTAACTCGATGTTCTGCAAACTGTAGTCCCCTTCCTTCTTTCCTTCAAAGACTCTGTCCAAAGCAGCTTTCAGGACGTTTCGTCAGACTGATTACAAGCCCGCTCCGAGAGTCACTTTCCACCTTCCTAGGGTGCTAGCAGTCTGTCTGTTCTGAGTTATCAGCTTGCAATCTCTCTCTTCTGTCTCTGACAGGAAATCTCACACACGTCTGTCTCTCCAGCTCCAACTGAGCTCTGACAGGAACTTGAATCTCTCTGGCTGGTATGACTCACTCCTGAATCACACCAAGACTTGAATGAATACTGCTACCTAACTCACACCCTCATATAGTCTAAAGGTACTGCCACACTAAACGCTCCCGCTAGCGATCACGATAACGACGCATACTAATGCGATCGCTAGCGGGATCGTTTTAATATCGCTAGTAGCGCACTAATTTAGCGATGTCGTTAAGGACTCTATCACGGTTAGCGATCTCCTTAACGACTTTGGCGGTACAAAAACACCGCACATCGCTAAAGAAAAGGTGCCACACTCAGCGATATATACTCACCAGCGGGACGCCAACGATAAAAATAGGGTCCGGAACGATGAGAACGATGAACGAGATCACAGCAGGATCACAGCAGGGGCCACGTCGTTAGTACATGCCACACACAACAACGTCACTAACGAGATCGCTAAATAGTGATGTTTTTTAGCGATCTCGTTAGCGACGCTGTTTAGTGTGGCATACCCTTAAGGTTCCCTCTAGTGGTAATGTTGGGAAGTGTGTGTTGTGAATGAATATCAGATTTTGCAATTACCTTTTAGTGCACACTCCTGGAACATGTGTACCAAGCGCAGCTGGGCCACACACTATTAAAGAGGAAGAATATTCACTGCCACCCAAGCTGGTCTCCTAGAGGCAGTTTTGGACTGCCTCATGCTTTAGACATGCTGCACTTTGAAATGTAAATGATCTTTCTTCATTTGTCTACTGAAGACAGGCCACTCACTGCCGGCATGAGAGGAGCGTGTTGGAGACGTCAAGATCACTAATATGCCAGCAGCGCAGTAACTGGGAGCCGCAAACTAAAGAGAGTTGAGAAAGATGTTTAAATGCTAATTTATCCACTGCTTTCTTAGTGAGTGTTAGTACTGGCCGCACAGACAGAGAGACTGCTTGTCAGTGGTAATAGGCTGATTCAGTTCATGACCTCTTTTACTGCTGGTGAGCAGCCCCGTGCCTGTGCGGCCATTACTAGCCACACAAGCAGTAGGAAATAGTGATGGGTCGTTCATGAACTATCCGGTACAAAGTGCCGGCTCCCTGCTGTGAACGATGGGAGCCGGCACCCCAGTGAGAGCCACTGAACTCACATATTGTGAGCACATATTTAATAGGGATCAATTAAGGATTCAAAAGAGCCGATTCATCTTGGTGAGCGGAGCCAAGAGAGCCAGATCACCAAAAAGAGATGGACTGCCCATCACTAGTAGAAAAGAGGATAGATCTTCTACCCACTGACCTGCTATAGGGAGACCTTGTTTGTTTCTGTCCCCTCCTGTGTCTGGCAGCACCTCACTACACTGCAGTGCCTTGACAAGAGAGGGAGGGAGCCATAAATTCTTCACCCCTCTCTCAGATAAGCAGAACATGTGGCCAGGAATCCTTGTCCCATCACTCCCAGAACAGCAAAATTACCATGGATTCAATGGAAAGTTTTCTAAAGTGTGTTTGTGTTCACTATGTCACTACTATGTGAGAAATTGTATAATTTATTGGTGTTGGACAGTCAAAACCTGATTGATAACCTACCAACTGGTTAAGTCATCAATTTGAGATTGTTGGTGTCCAACATCCAGTCCCCACACCACTGATCTTCTGTTATTTGGGTCAGATATAATAATAAATGTAGCTGCAATGGTAGTTCCATTGAATGTGTGAGCAACCACTGCTGGGTACTGCAGACCAGTTCTTATTATAAATATATCAGAAAAATGGAAAAATGGGCCTTTTTTTTTTTTTTTTTTTTCAGTTCTTATTATAGCTGCAGCCTTTTGCGGCTCCCGGCACAGCCTGCTACACAGCAGCTCCCGCACTTTGTAGCTCTATGAAGAGTGTTTACATATTGCCACAAACAGCTGATTGGCAGGGGTACTTGACCACAAACAATCTAATATTGATGACTTATCCCATGAATAGCTCATCACTGTGTTTTGACCAGAATGCTTCTTTAGGCCTCTTTCACACTTCAGTCGTGCGACGTCAGTCAAAATCCGTCAAAATGTGAAAAAAACGGATCCACCAATTTTTTTTGGCGGATCCGTTTTTTTTCCCATAGACTTGCATTAGTGACGGATTTTGACGGATGGTCGTCCGTTAGGTCCGTTTTTGGACGGATCCGCCCAAAAATTGGCGTCCGTCATTTAAAAAAAACGTCCAATGCAACGTTTTTTTTGACCGCCAAAATGGCGGACAACGGCGGATCCGCCACATCCGCCATTTTGTACAATGGGCGCCTATGGGCGGCGGATCCGCCAGCATCCGTTTTTGACGGAATCCGCCTGCGGATCCTTCGCCTCTATTGAAAACCAAAGTAAAATGCAGAAAACAGTGTCCGGGGTCTCTCTCTCTCTCTCTCTCTCTCTCTCTCTCGGAACGAAATTTTTCATCATTTCCGGGTGAAATCTTCTTGGCGGATCCGTCAGAAAACTGACCACTTTTGCATCCGTTTTTTTACTTTTCTGACGGATCCGCTATTTTCACGGATGGGCGGACGTCACACAACGGAAGTGTGAAAGAGGCCTAGTTGTATCGGTATCAGTCTCAGGGGGCTTATGTTATGCTTATGTTGCCTATACTGCCTGTGAGCAGTGCTATCCATGGCCGCTCACAGGCAGCACGTGACCCAGCGCTGACGTCGCAATTGAGGCATGACTCAGCGCTGGGTCCCCGCGGTGGCTGCTGGGTTGTGGGCGGGTTACCCCCCGCGTCACACCCAGCATCCACTGCGCGCTTTCTCAAGGAATGGGCGCGCGGTGGATGCCGGGTGTGACGCAGGGGATAACCCCGCCCACAGCCTGGCAGCCAGTGCGGAAGGAGGAAGAGGGACCCCCGGCTGCTGCCAGCACTTGTCGGGACATGAGCGGAAGCCAGAGTCGGCAGCAGCCGGGTGTCATGTGCTGCCTGTGAGCGACCAGAGAAAGCGCCGCTCACAGGCAGTATAGGCAACATAAGGTATTTACAAAATTCATTAGGGGCCCCGGGGGGATACATTGGGGGATAATTTAAAGTAGTGGACAACCCCTTTAATGTTAAAAATTGCTTTAGAGTCTAAAAAATTAGGTGCCTAATTTGCCTAAATTTGTTGTCATTAAAGTGCTCTATTTCTTATATTTAATGGGTAATCCCCCGGGGTGCTAACACCTATTTGGCAGAATAGGACATACAAATTTATCACATCATCAGGGGACAAGCTACTGTCCCATCCCCAACGGGGTGGACATAATACTCTAGGACTGCATTATATTCTATGGGGGCTGCATTATATTCTATAGGGGATACATTATATTCTATGGGGGAGAGCTGCATTATACTACATGAGAGGGCTACATTAAATTCTTTGAGGTGGGCTGCATTATACTCTGTGAGGGGGCTACATTATATTCTATGGGGGGCTACATTATACTCTATGAGGTGGGCTGCATTGTATTCTATGAGGGGGTTGCATTATACTGTATAAGGGTCTACATTATATTGTATGATGGGGACTACATTATATTCTATGAGGGGGGCTACCCCAACCCCTGCTATATCATTAAGATGTTTACTACCTTATATTATACCCTGATATTAGTGGGTTTATTGCACAATTGTTGGTTTTGTATTTATTTCTATGTAGCTACAGAGTGGGCCCCAAGAATGATTTTCTCTGGTGGGCCCAAGGTGCTCTAGTCCGATGCTTCCAATGATCCAGCAAATCCTTACATGAAAATCCTTCCTTTATTCCAAAATTGTGTCCAACATATTGCAGGTCATCATATAAAAGATCCACCCCTACAATTTTATGTCTTGATTCGAACACTTTCAAATTGGTTTTCCTCAAAGCATTCATCCATACAAGCCCTAATGTGAGTGTTGACAGAGTACTGCAGTATCTCCAGTCACAGTGACATGTCCAGGAAAAGCTTTTTTGGATATTGACACCTGAAAGACATTATCAATGTGTTTGATGCCTTCTGAGTTTTCTACAAAACAGGAAGTCGTGTCCATTTACATAACCATTGATTACAGAGGGAGATAACGAGCAATTGTCTTCTAAATATCACAGATTATGGCTAACCCTGTGGGGTCACAAATAGAAGTTGTTAATCCTTCAGCCTGGGCACATGAAGGAGGGTATTATCCATGTCCCATCAGCTTTCTACTACTTTATTTCTGCAATTATTGTTATTCAGTTTACTGTATTGTGCATCTGCAGAAACTCAACCATTGTGTAGGAATCACACGAATAGATAAAAACTAAATTCCCAGATGTAGAAGAGCAGTGTTAAGAACCATTGCTGCTTGCTCCATATTCATATGGTGTGCCCCACTTGTTGCAGAAGACCTTCATATTTTTAATTTAACAATTAATTTTCATATTAAATAAGTGTGGTAAGAAAAAGATGTGCTGAAGACACCTAAGCTGATTCATTTTTGCATTTGTGCTTTTTTCCGTCTATTTTTTTTTGTATTTTCCACCTGTTCTTCATTTCTGCCTAATTCTTTATTTCATTTGCACTTTTTCTAAAGTCACTTTTTTATGTTTGTCTGTTTTGCTGTTCACTATTGGGGACAAGGTTTGCGGTTTGCATTTTGCAGACGAATTCACCTGAATCATCTTTTTTCAAAAGTTAAAAATTATTTGTGCAAGTATGCCTCAGTTATCTGTACTGCAGCAAAGTTTGCGAAATGTGCCAATATTTTGCCTAAAAAGTGGCAAAAATGTTAAAGACAAAAATAAAGATGGGAAAACGGTGATTGGCAAATTGTTTTCTTGTGAATCGTGACTTTGCGTGAAATCACAAATTTCAGGAAATTCATCTTGAACTTGATTCTCCGCAGATACTGCCTGTTCCTGCCTGCTGTGGTAGATGTTCCTTCATATTTTTTAATTCAAGGGTGTGATTTAATTTTTGTAAGTTTGTCACATTTTCAACACCAAGAAATGGTTGGATATTTGGGACGTTTGTGAGACATTTTAGATCATATGGAGCATGATGGGTCTTAAGGGTATGCCACACTAAACGAGATCGCAAACGAGATCGCAAACGAGATCACTAAAACGTCACTATTTTGCGATCTCGTTAGCGATGTAAGGTTCTGTGTACATGTTCCTGAAACTCAGTTTGTTCGTCAGCCATTTTACTTTCTGTCTTGCTGCAGCTATCTTGCCCTCAGTCAAAATGGAGTTTCCAGCTTGCATGTTCCCGCCCTGATTCTCTCCTTTTGCTTCTTAAGCAGCCACAGCTGAGCAATCAGTGCTTCAGAATCTAGCCTGCAGTGAACCTGTGACCTGACTCCTAAAGCCTTGGACCTTGTACTCCAGCTATTCCTACTGAGGAACTCTGAAGCACTTGTGGACTCTGAACCCTGCTCTTTGAAAGACCCACGTTTGCATGGACTTACGGTAACAGAGAAGAAGATCCTGAACCTGTTGTGGAGAGTGATTGCTGAGCTTAGATTACTCTGGCCTGCTGTGTCTCCTGCTTCTTTGTCTGCAAACTGTGTGACTATTTTTGCCAACTTGTATGAAGTAATACAAGACTTTCTATATCAAACCTGTGTCTCATGTATTTTCATCGCACTAAAGCACAAGACGCTATATGAACTGTACTACATACATTACAAGATTCTGAAGCCAAAAACGTTAGTGTCTGCTGGGTCTGGAAAGGCTGTGTCTGCTGTAACTGTGGATATCGGATGTCCGGTTGTACTTTCTGTGATGACAGTGGCTGTGACTTCTCACAACCATTCCAGGTGAGCAATTCCCTTAAGTGTTTTTTTTTCTGCAGTGTTACCACAGGTAAACACTATTGTTTTTTTTTTTTTTTCTCTTTCTCTTTTTTGTCTGCTGTAACTGTGGATATCAGATGTCCGGGTGAACTTTCTGTGATGATAGTGGTTGCGACTTCTCACAACCATTCCAGGTGAGCAGTTCCCTTAATTTTTTTTCTCTCTGTAGTGTTACCACAGGTAAACACTATTGTTTTTTTTTTTTTCTCCTCTCCTCTTCTTCCAGTACTCCTGTCTTAAAAGATCTGGAAAATGGAGGCCCGCATAAAGGAACTTTGCGGAGTGACTGATAATATCCTTGCAGATTTGCAGAATATAAAGACCCGTTTTTCAAGCCTACAGGACCTCACTAATCACAATTTGCAAGTGTTTGGACAGACTGCCCAGGATTTGCGAGCCAGGATTGAGGTTCTAGAAGAGCGATTCCAGGCTCCTGCCTAGCCCCGAGTTCTGGGATTCCCAAGTTGCCCCCTTTTCGTTTTGGCGGTGAACGTGAGAAATTCAGGGATTTATTAATCAATGCAATCTTTTTTTTTCTGCACATGCTTCACAATTTCCCACTGAACGATCTAAGGTGCTTACTATAATTATGTTGCTTACCAACAAGGCTTTGATGTGGGCAAACCCTCTGATTGAGACTGAGGATGATTGTTTGAATCACCTTGATGCTTTTATTTCAGCCATGGGGCAGGTGTTTGATGACCCCAATCGAGGTGCAACAGCTGAAGCAGCCATGTTAGCTTTGCGCCAAGGTAAGCACTCGGTAGCTGAATATGCCTTGGATTTCAGGAGATGGGCCCTTGATACCACCTGGGACAGTTCCGCCAAAAAATCTATTTTTCGAAAGGGGTTATCTCCACTGATTAAGGATGAACTTGCTCGTGCCGACCCTCCCACTGCGTTAGGTGACTTTATTAACTACTGCATCCGTATTGATACTCGTCTGACTGAACGCAGGCAAGAGAGATGGTTCGAAAGCAATCGCACTAACCTTTTCCTACCTTCCTCTCCAGCTAAGGAACCTTTGAGTAGGATTACACGGGAACCTGAACCTGAACCCATGCAGGTAGACTCTTTACAACGACGGGTTAGTGATGCACGCAAGGAACATCGTTTTAAGGAAAATCTATGTTTCTATTGTGGTAAGTCAGGGCACTTCATTATAAACTGCCCCAGCCGTTCTCGTAAGACTACTGCAGCACTCATTCATTGTGAGTGTTGCGAGAGGGGATCTGTCAGGTCCGAGCCTCAGGCTCCAGAGAGATCTGCAGCAACAGATCTTGATTTCTCGGACTTAAACTCCGTTACCTCTGAGGACGTTGACTGTGTAAACGCTGCCATTTTTCAAGTTTCCTCAGCGGTGTCCCAGCTGAGTTGTAAGAAAAACAATTCTCATTGCTTTCTTTCCATCAAACTCTGGGTTGACTCAGCTTGGGTGTCTAGCTCTGCTATGATCGACTCAGGGCAAGTGGAAATTTTATGGATGTCTCCTTTGCTCTGAAACAGGGGATACGTTCAGTGAAGAAGGCTACTCCAGTACAGATGGAAACTGTGGATGGCTCCCTGCTGACCTCTGGACCAGTGGATCAGGAAACAGAGCCTTTGAGGGTTCTTATGGGTAAAGATCATCAAGAGAAACTGTCCTTTATGCTTATCTCTTCTCCCCACTTTCCCATTATTCTAGGGCTACCATGGCTGCAGGCTCAGAATCCTACCATTAACTGGGAGACCAAGGAATTACACTTTCCAGAGAAACAGATGAGTCCAAAAGTTTCAGCTTGCTCTGTTCCTAAAGGAACCATGTCAGTCCCTGAACTACCAGCTGTATACCAGGACTATGTGGATTTATGTGACAAGAAGAACGCTGACCAGCTTCCTCCTCACCGTCCATATGATTGTCCAATTGAATTATTGCCTGGAGCAGAGATACCTTTTGGTAAGATCTACCCCTGGCGGGGCCCGAGCTAAAGGCTTTAAAGGATTACATAGACGAAAATCTAGCCAAGGGCTTCATACGCCCCTCTTCATCTCCTGCAGGTGCACCCATCTTCTTTGTAAAGAAGAAAGATGGATCTCTGAGACCATGCGTAGACTATAGGGAACTCAATAAGGTTACTATTAGAAACCGTTATCCATTGCCTTTAATCCCTGAGTTATTGGAGAGAGTGCGACATGCCAACATTTTCTCTAAAATAGATCTTCGTGGGCCTATAACTTAGTCCGTATTAGACCTGGGGATGAATGGAAGACGCATCATCACGCTAGCACTTGATTCAGTTTGCCTTGTCTGATACGCCAGCCACTTTCAACACTGGTGAATACATCTTCAGTCTCCTAATACTCTGTATTTTTGAGAATCTATTTTCAACTCCAAGGAACACATGACTGTGAGAATGGTCTTGGAACGTCTAAGACAAAATCATCTTTACATCAAACTTGAAAAGTGTGAATTCCATAGGACCGAAATTCAATTTCTGGGGTATGTACTGTCTACACAAGGAATTAGTATGGATGGAAGCAAAACCCAAGCCATCAAGGATTGGCCAAGTCCTAGAAATGTGAAGGAGGTACAGCGCTTCATCGGGTTTGCCAACTTCTATAGACGTTTCATTAGAAATTTCTCTGAGGTAGTGTCACCTATCACCCAACTTACCCGGAAAGAGTCTAGGTTCTCCTGGACTCCCCAAGCCCAGGAAGCATTTTCCTGTCTAAAAGATAAATTTACCACTGCACCTATCCTAGTACATCCCAACCCCGAGCTTGCCTTCATAATAGAGGTGGATGCTTCAGACTGTGCCGTTGGAGCTATACTCTCTCAGAGAACAGGTGAGAAGAATGTCTTGCATCCCTGTGCCTTCTTTTCCCAGCAGTTGTCTTCGGCTGAGAGGAACTACGATGTGGGCAATAGAGAGTTGTTGGCCATTATTGCCGCCTTCAAAGAATGGAGACACCTTCTTCAGGAGCTGCACAGCAAATAGTCGTCCTGACAGATCATCGTAACCTTGAGTTTATCAGGTCGGCTAAGTGCCTGACTCCTCGCCAGGCTCGCTGGAATCTTTTCTTAAACCAATTTAATTTTATCATTTCTTATAGACCAGGATCGCGCAATGGAAAGGCTGATGCACTCTCTAGGATTTACTCAGCAGAGACACGTCCAATTACTCCTCCTAAGACTATTCTTCCTGACTCTAGATTCCTAGGAGTAATTCATAATCAAGACCTACTTAAGGACATCAAGGAAGCATACCATGCGGATTCCTTTTTGGCACAACCCCCAAGGGACGTAAGTCTTGTCTTTAAGAATGGTGTGTGGATTCAGGGACAACGCCTGTATATTCCTGAAACAGTCAGATTGAGAGTATTGCAACTCATTCACGATTCCAAGATAGCTGGGCATAGAGGAATTCTAAAGACACAGGAATTTCTCTCTCGTTTCTTTTGGTGGCCCACTTGCAGGAAGGATGTTTTAAACTATGTCACTTCATGTGAAGTCTGTGCAAGATGCAAAACACCTCGCTCCTCACCAACTGGTCTGTTACAGCCTCTTCCCACCCCGTCCCGCCTATGGGGATCCATTTCTATGGACTTCATTGTGGAGTTACCAACCTCTCAAGGGAAGAACACCATTCTAGTGGTGGTTGACCGTCTAACAAAGGCAGCTCATTTTATCCCTTGCGTCGGCTTACCCACTGCAAAACAGACATCAGATTTGATAATTAAAGATGTGTTTCGCTTACATGGAGTACCGGATGAGGTTATTTCGGATCGAGGGGTGCAATTCACTTCTAGGTTTTGGCAAAATTTCTGTGCAGCATTGGACATTAAAGTAAACCTTTCTTCTGCTTTTCATCCCCAGACTAATGGACAGACCGAACGAACCAATCAAACCCTGGAGCAGTATCTCCGCTGCTTTATCTGCCACCTACAGGATGATTGGGTGGATCTACTTCCATTAGCTGAGTTCTCGTATAACAACTCTCAGAGTGCCTCCACTAAGCAGTCTCCTTTTTACTCTAATCTAGGTTATCATCCTAACATTCTACCACGATTTCCCATAGAAATGCCTTTACCAGCAGTGGCTGAAAGAATCACGTCTTTACAGAAGAATATGGATCTTCTAAAGGAGAATCTGGAATCGGCTCAGGAAAGGTACAAGAAAGCAGCAGATAAATTTCGTAAACCTGCACCAGCTTTCAAGGTAGGAGACTTGGTCTGGCTGTCAACCAGAAATCTTAAGTTAAGGATTCCATCGTCTAAGTTGGGACATAAGTACATTGGACCCTATAAAATCAGTAAAATTATAAGTGCCGTTGCTTGTCGTCTTCAACTGCCCAGAACTATGAGAATTCACCCTGTCTTTCATGTATCCCTACTAAAGGCTGCGACACCCAATATGTTTCCTGGACGTTCTTCTCCTTGCCCTGACCCAGTGCTAGTCGATGGTCAGGAAGAATTTGTGGTGGAAAGGATTTTAGATTCCAGGTTGTATAGAAATCAGTTACAATATCTGATTAAATGGCAGGGCTACCCAGTGGAGGACAACTCATGGGAACCAGTCAATAACGTTAATGCTCCTCGCTTGCTCCGTCAGTTTCATCAGAGGTACCCACACAAGCCTGGCCTGAGGTCATCCGGAGGTTGTCCCTAAGGGGGGAGTAATGTAAGGTTCTGTGTACATGTTCCTGAAACTCAGTTTGTTCGTCAGCCATTTTACTTTCTGTCTTGCTGCAGCTATCTTGCCCTCAGTCAAAATGGAGTTTCCAGCTTGCATGTTCCCGCCCTGATTCTCTCCTTTTGCTTCTTAAGCAGCCACAGCTGAGCAATCAGTGCTTCAGAATCTAGCCTGCAGTGAACCTGTGACCTGACTCCTAAAGCCTTGGACCTTGTACTCCAGCTATTCCTACTGAGGAACTCTGAAGCACTTGTGGACTCTGAACCCTGCTCTTTGAAAGACCCACGTTTGCATGGACTTACGGTAACAGAGAAGAAGATCCTGAACCTGTTGTGGAGAGTGATTGCTGAGCTTAGATTACTCTGGCCTGCTGTGTCTCCTGCTTCTTTGTCTGCAAACTGTGTGACTATTTTTGCCAACTTGTATGAAGTAATACAAGACTTTCTATATCAAACCTGTGTCTCATATATTTTCATCGCACCCAAGCACAAGACGCTATATGAATTGTACTACATACATTACAAGCGACCTCGTTGTGTGTGGCATGTAGCAACGATGTGGCCCCTGCTGTGATGTCGCTGATCGTGATCGTTCACTAGCGTTCTGGACCGGTTTTTGATTGTTGGCGTCCCGCTGGTGAGCCTGAATCGCTGTGTTTGGCACCTTTTGCGAACGACGAGCGACCTCGTTTGTGACGCATATGACTGTTTTGCGTCACGGAGTGGATCGCAATATCTGTAAGTTCTCTTTTGCGTCACAGAAAGGATCGCAGAAGTTGCAAAGCAGGCTAGCAGGACGCAGAGAGCAGGAGCGATGCTGGAAATTCCTATGAATCAGAAGCGCTCAGTACATGCTAATGACAGATCCTAACGACCGCCAAAGTCGTTAAAGAGATCGTTGACCGCTGATGAGTCGTTTATGAGATCTCCTGTTTGGCAGCTACTAGCGACCTAAAAGAGATCACACCAACGATTGCGTCGTTATCGTGATCGCTAACGAGATCGCTAAGTGTGGCAGTACCTTTTGTCTGTGTTGTCCCGGATTATTGCCCCTTCAGCATGTAGGACACCACAGTGCATGTATAAGAACAGTTGAGATCTACCTGCTGTTGTTGGGGTGGGTGATGGGAGGGTTTCCATGTTCCTCTTGTCTCATTGTTTGCTGATTTTTCATTTATTTTCATCCTTTATCCTTTTTGTGCATTTATTGCTTCCTCTAATTGTACTAGCTGCAGAATATAGTGCTTCTATAAATAAAGGCTATGCGTTTGCTTTTATTAAAATGATTAACATAACAATTACTAATTTCTAGGAAATCTCATTCCCACAATGTTTTCAGGATTTGCAGCTAGTAGATAACTACCGTACAGCGGTTTTCTCACTGTAATTTTCTCACTATCCTGGTGATTTATTTATTTAGCATATGGGATCTTTAAAAGCGAAGTAGACCCTTTCTGTTTGTGTACGTTTGTAGCTTCTACTAGACCGGTGTGGTGTCAGTGACTTTGTTTTTCACCCCCAAGAGAATGCCCATATATAATGGAATGCAGCTCACCTCTGTGTGTGAGGAACGCAAAAACAAATTGGAGAATCGGCTTACATAAAATAAACATTGAAGGTGTTATGAACTGCTACAAGGCACTAAGGAAAACGATGGAGGAACTCTGTCCCTACAATAAGAAACTAGAGCTGGATCCCTACGATGTAACCGGGGATACCTGATGCCTGCGACCAAGACCCGCTAAAGTCCTCAGCTAGTCTGAACGAAGACCTATAGTTGCGAGGGAGGAATCCCTACAAGATCTAGAGACTGGGAGAAAAGGTGGACACCTCCTAACAGAAATTGTAGCAGGGAAAATTAAACAGAAAACAAATTACTACGAGATCCTAAGATCAAGCAAAACTGACATAGTAAGGCACCTAAGCCCCGGCTAGCTTAAGAGTAGATAATACAATGAAGTCCAGCAAAGCCAGAAGGGCGGAGCCAGACTAAATAGGGAAAAAAGGTCATGTGACCAGCAAACTGAAACAAAATCTAACAAGAGGGTTCTAACAGAAGGGTGCCTACAGATGCCGACTATCCTTACACAGACATAAGATGGCTGGGGGTCTGAGCGACAGTTCTAACGTCCCAAAAACTGGCACAACCTCAATTGACAGAAGGAGCTAAGTCGCTGCCGGATGCATCAGGTGCCACTTATCTTCTTGGGAATAAAAGTTTGGCAAGGTGAAAATGAAGACAATACTTGGTTTTCATGAAGACAAGTAAGACCGGTGATTAGACAACATGTTGAAACTTCTAGCAATATAGCTTTACGCCGAAAATGTAATTCTGCTACCTGAGCTTGTGTTTTCTGATTCAACATGAAGGTTATCTACATAGATGATGCAAAAAACTGTATGTACGACAGTAGTAGTATGTATACCTGCATATCTGAAAATCTGCTATTCAGGGGCTTAACTTAAAGGTAATCTGTCAGTAGGATCAACCCTCCTAAGCCGTCTATATGGGCATGCAGGTCATAGGAAGCTGAATAAAATGATACCTTAATATTTGCGATCCAATATTTTATTCCCGAAAAATCCACATTTTTCTACTATGTAAATAAGCTGTTAAGGTCTATGGGTTGGACATAGATCTCCCTGAAAATCTCCTCCAGATCTTATTTTAGAATCATAGAATGTTTGAGTTGGAAGGGGCCTCCAGGGTCATCTTGTCCAATCCCCTGCTCAATACAGGACTCACTAAACCATCTCAGACAGATGTCTCTCCAGCCTCTGAAAACTTCTATTGAAGGAGAACTCACCACCTCTCATGGCAGCCTGTTCCACTCATTGATCACCCTAACTGTCAAAGTTTTATCTAATATCTAATCTGTATCTTCTCCCTTTCAGTTTCGTTCCATTGCTTCTCGTATTTCCATGTGCAAATGGGAATAAGGATAATCCCTCAACATTGTGACATCCCTTCAGATATTTTTAGACAGCTATTAAGTCTCCTCTCAGTCTTCTTTTTTACAAGCTAAACATTCCCAGATCCTTGAACCCTTCCTCGTAGGACATACTTTGCAGTCCGCTCACCATCCTGGTAGCGCTTCTCTGAATTTGCTCCAGTTTTTCAATGTCTTTTTTAAAATGTGGTGCCCAGAACTGGACACAGTATTCCAGATGATGCCTGACCAAGGAGGAGTAGAGGGGGAAAATGTCTTCACGTTATCTAGACTCTATGCTTCTCTTAATACATTCTAGAACTGTATTTGACTTTTTTGCTGCTGTGTCACACTGTTGGCTCATGTGCATTCTGTGATCTATTAGTATACCCAAGTCTTTTTCACATGTGCTTTTGCTTAGTTCTATTCCTCTCATTCTGTAGATGTAATTTTCGCTTTTCCTGCCCAGGTGTAGAATCTTGCATTTCTCCCTCTTAAACACCATTCTATTAGTGGCTGCCCATAGTTCAAGCTTATCTAGATCCTTATGAATCCTTTCTGTCTTCTCTTGTGTTAGCTATCCTTCCTAGTTTTGCATCATCTGTAAATTTGATTAATTTACATTCAGTTCCCTTATCTAGATCATTTATAAAAATGTTGAACTACACTGGGGCCAGGACAGAGCCTTGTGGTACCTCACTTGAAACACTTTTCCAATTGGATGTGCAATCGTTTGAGTACGATCACTGAGCCAGTTATGAATCCACCTAACCGTAGCCTTGTCTATTCCATACTTGGTAATTTTTTCAATAAGGATAGTATGAGATACTTTATCAAAGTTGAGATATACATCTATCGCATTTCCCTTAAAACCACATTTTAAATTAAAGCTGGATGTTACCAGTGTGCGACATGTAGATCATAAGATCAGACTGTCAGTCATTATTTGTCCCACACTGGTAACACTCTATTTCATTTATAATAAGCTCTGGAGGCAGATTCTCAGAGAGATCTATGTCCGGCCCATTGATCTAAAGAGCTCATTTACTTATTAAGAACAATGTGGATTTCACTGGAATTAGACATGGGATCGCAGATATCAATGTATCATTTTCTTCAGCTTTCTATGAGCTACATGTCCATATGGACGGCTTAGGAAAGGTGATCTTACTAACAGATTCCGTTTAAAGTTTCTGGGCCTTAATGCAAAATCTCTAAGGGTATGCGCAAATTAAGTTGTTTTTTTTCCAAGATGTATTTCATTTACGAAAGGAGCTTTTAGGAGTTTTGGATGAGGTTTTTTTTCTTGTGAAGCATTTATTTTTTTGCAGCCTGCCTAGTTTAGAGTGTTTCCCATCAGGAAATGTACTCATTTTCCTTTTCCCACCATTTATTTTACAAAATCCGAAGCGGAAAAAAATCAGCTGAAATGACTGAACAGTGAACATATGATCAGCAAAGCAGTTTTACAATAGAAATTAATAGGAAGATTTTTTGGGGGGCACAGACTCTCTCCAAATGGCTCCTCAAAAACCTCTGTGTACACCTACCCTTAGGGCCGAGACACACTAGCGATTAAAAATCGGTCTGATTTTCATGCAGGAGAGTCGGACGAGTGTAATGCAATTGTCATGCGAGTGTCATGCGTTTTTTGTGCGAGTACAATCCGATTTTTCACACCTAGCATCCGATTTACATACCAATGCAGTGCGATAGCGATCAGACTGCAATGCGTTTTTAACCTGAGCTTTTACATACAGCAATTCTCTATGTAATTTACAAATCGTTTTCAAAGGAAGTATTCTTTAAAACACACACATATACATATACAGTACAGACCAAAAGTTTGGACACACTTTCTCATTCAAAGATTTTTCTGTATTTTCATGACTATGAAAATTGTAAATTCACACTGAAGGCATCAAAACTATGAATTAACACATGTGGAATTATATACTTAACAAAAAAGTGTGAAACAACTGAAAATATGTCTTATATTCTAGGTTCTTCAAAGTAGTCACCTTTTGCTTTGATTACTGCTTACAATTTTCATAGTCATGAAAATACAGAAAAATCTTTGAATGAGAAGGTGTGTCCAAACTTTTGGTCTGTACTGTATATATATGTATATATATAATATTAGATAGATAGATAGATAGATAGATAGATAGATAGATAGATAGATAGATAGATAGATAGAATAAAAGCCGGCAATTCATCTGCCGCGTACAGTATAATCACAGAGTGACAGGTTACACTAGAATAGATATATACATACAGAATACATAGATATATAGACGTCAGTGACAGACACAATATATATATATATATTTATATTGCATAGCTAAATAGATAGAAGAAAAGCCGGTAATTCATCTGCCGTGTTCTGTAAAATCACTGCAGGAGCAGACAGGATAGAAGAGATGGATCACATACAGTAAATACAAATAGAATAGGTAGATATAAAGATGTCAGTGGCAAATACAATTAGTGCATTGTGTGTGCAAATTACTGTACATGTATTTAATTAATAAAGATTATTTTTCAGAAAAAAATGGCGTGGGTTCACACGTAATTTTTGTAACCAGCAAAGGGAAAGCCGATGGCTGGGGGCAGATGTTTATAGCCTGGGAAGGAGGTAATATCCATGGAGCTTCCCAGGCTATTAATATCAGTTTGCAACTGTATACTTAGCCTTTACTGGCTATTAATTATAGGGGGACCCCCAAAAAAATGATGTGGGATCCCCCTATAATTAATAACCAGCAAAGGCTATGCAGACAGCTGCGGGCTGATAGGAAGGGGCCATGGATGCTGGCCCCCCGGCTAAAACACATCAGCTTTCAGCTGCCCCAGAAAAGGCTGAGAGCTATATCTACCTATTCTATTTGTATTTACAGTATGTAATCCATTTCTCCTATGCTATCGGCTCCTGCAGTGATTTTACAGAACACGGCAGATGAATTACTGTCTTTTCTTTTATCTATCTATGCAATATAAATACGTATATATATGTGTGTCACTGACAGCTATATATCTATGTATTCCATATGTATATACAGTACAGACCAAAAGTTTGGACACACCTTCTCATTCAAAGATTTTTCTGTATTTTCATGACTATGAAAATTGTACATTCACACTGAAGTCATCAAAACTATGAATTAACACATGTGGAATTATATACTTAACAAAAAAGTGTGAAACAACTGAAAATATATCTTATATTCTAGGTTCTTCAAAGTAGCCACCTTTTGCTTTGATTACTGCTTTGCACACTCTTGGCATTCTCTTGATGAGCTTCAAGAGGTAGTCACCGGAAATGGTTTTCACTTCACAGGTGTGCCCTGTCAGGTTTAATAAGTGGGATTTCTTGCCTTATAAATGGGGTTGGGACCATCAGTTGTGTTGTGCAGAAGTCTGGTGGATACACAGCTGATAGTCCTACTGAATAGACTGTTAGAATGTGTATTATGGCAAGAAAAGAGCAGCTAAGTAAAGAAAAACGAGTGGCCATCAACTCTTCAAGAAATGAAGGTCAGTCAGTCTGAAAAATTGGGAAAACTTTGAAAGTGTCCCCAAGTGCAGTTGCAAAAACCATCAAGTGCTACAAAGAAACTGGCTCACATGAGGACCTCCCCAGGAAAGGAAGACCAAAAGTCACCTCTGCTTCTGAGGATAAGTTTATCCGAGTCACCAGCCTCAAAAATCGCAGGTTAACAGCAGCTCAGATTAGAAACCAGGTCAATGCCACACAGAGTTCTAGCAGCAGACACATCTCTACAACAACTGTTAAGAGGAGACTTTGTGCAGCAGGCCTTCATGGTAAAATAGCTGCTAGGAAACCACTGCTAAGGACAGGCAACAAGCAGAAGAGACTTGTTTGGGCTAAAGAACACAAGGAATGGACATTAGACCAGTGGAAATCTGTGCTTTGGCCTGATGAGTCCAAATTTGAGATCTTTGGTTCCAACCACCGTGTCTTTGTGCGACACAGAAAAGGTGAACGGATGGATTCTACATGCCTGGTTCCCACCGTGAAGCATGGAGGAGGAGGTGTGATGGTGTGGGGGTGCTTTGCTGGTGACACTGTTGGGGATTTATTCAAAATTGAAGGCATACTGAATCAGCATGGCTACCACAACATCTTGCAGCGGCATGCTATTCCATCCGGTTTGTGTTTAGTTGGACCATCATTTATTTTTCAACAGGACAATGACCCCAAACACAACTCCAGGCTGTGTAAGGGCTATTTGACCAAGAAGGAGAGTGATGGGGTGCTATGCCAGATAACCTGGCCTCCACAGTCACCAGACCTGAACCCAATCGAGATGGTTTGGGGTGAGCTGGACAGCAGAGTGAAGGCAAAAGGGCCAACAAGTGCTTAAGCATCTCTGAGAACTCCTTCAAGACTGTTGGAAGACCATTTCCGGTGACTACCTCTTGAAGCTCATCAAGAGAATGCCAAGAGTGTGCAAAGCAGTCATCAAAGCAAAAGGTGGCTACTTTGAAGAACCTAGAATATAAGACATAATTTCAGTTGTTTCACACTTTTTTGCTAAATATATAATTCCACATGTGTTAATTCATAGTTTTGATGCCTTCAGTGTGAATGTACAATTTTCATAGTCATGAAAATACAGAAAAATCTTTGAATGAGAAGGTGTGTCCAAACTTTTGGTCTGTAATGTATGTATTCTTTCTATTCCATTCTAACCTGTCAGTGTGATTTTACTGTATGTGGCACATGAATTGCTGGCTTTTCAAAGGACACCGGTGCGTAAAAATCGGACAGCACTTGCATGGTCCGAGTGCTGTGCGATTTTTTTCTCGCACCCATAGGCTTGCATTGGTGAGTCTCGGTGACAATCACAGCATGCTGTGATTTTACACGCACGCTGAATACGCCCGAGAAAATAAACGCTTATGTGTTCTGCCCCACAGATTAACACTGTGCCGAGTGCTAAACGATGTTTTCTCGCATAGCACTTGTCTGTATTCTACAGTAGGGTGACTCCGGCCTTAGTGTCTGCGCACAAAGAGTCTTTTAGACACCGGCATACCCGCATAGTTTTTGAAAGTAGAATATGCTTCAGAAAAACGCTGGCGGCGTTGTTCTTAAGGTGTCTTCTTTGGTGCCTACTGAGTCGTTTTTGCCACCAATGTCTTTTTTTTAAATTCTATACAAAAGAATGCTCAGGCCACTTCTTTCAGCCACTTCATGGTTTTTGAAGACTGAAGCGGTTAAATGAAGTCCTTGTGACATTGCTGTGCATATGTTCATTCTTTTTGGGGAAGGTTTAGCGCCTTTTCATGTGGTTTCCAAATGTTGCGTTTACACAACCTAAGTCTTCTTTCATCTAATTTCTTTTTAATGCTTATAAAAAATGCTATTCTAGCATTTTTATCAGCCATTCGTCATTAGGGCAGCATGGTGGTTCAGTGGTTAGCAAATCCCACCAAGGACAACATCTGCAAGGAGTTTATATGTTCTCCGGTGTTTACGTGGGTTTCCTTCGGGTTCTCTGGTTTCCTTCCATATTCCAAACACATACTGATAGAGAATCTAGATTGTGAGCCCCAATGGGGACAGTGATGATGATGTCTCTACAGCGCTGTGGAATTAATGACGCTATATGAATACATTTGTACCACTTATAACAAGCATTTTTCTGTTGTCTTCCAAGACCTGTTGAAAAACTGTTGCAAAAAAACACTAAACTGCAACACAATTAGCCCCAAAATACTTTGCAGGTAGTGCACTTAATAATGCACTCTAGAGTGCTTAAATGCTGCGAAAGTCCCCCAAAATGATCAAAAATGTGTGAAACTAAGCTAACAGCCCCCCTCCTCACCTACTATATGACATATATAGTACTGCCATCTTCTTATGTGGCACTACAACCTGTAGACCTCTTATGCACCAGGACGTGGCTGCTGCTGTTGCTACATTTTTACCTCATACAGCCATGTCTCAGCTGGTATTAATGAAAAGAGAGGTATCACATGGCATAAGATGCAGTAAATTTTGACTTTTATTGGCATGGGATGTGTTAAGTGTCAAGTTAAGGTTTACTACATCCTGTGGTGTACCGCCAATGGCTGCAGACCACGCGGCCGCTATGGGGCCTGTGAATCTGGGGGGGGCTCAGTGCCAGCTCTTTGGGGCCCATAATACTGTATGGAGGACAATCTGGTGCCCATAATACTCTATGTAGGACTATGCGGTGCCTATAATACTCTATGGTGTTCTATGCGGTGCCCATAATACACTATGGCGGACTATGTGATGCCCATAATACTGTATGGAAGACTTTGTGGTGCCCATATACTGTATGAAGGACAAAGTGGTGCCCATAATACTCTATGTAGGAATATGCGGTGCCCATAATACTCTATGGAGGACTATGTGGTGCCCATAATACTGTATGGAAGACTATGTGGTGCCCATATACTATGTGAAGGACTATGTGGTGCCCATAATACTGTATGGAGGACTATGTGGTGCCCATAATACTGTATGGAGGACTATGTGGTGACCATAATACTGTATGAAAGACTATGTGGTGTCCATATACTGTATTATGGACTATGTGGTGCCCATAATACTGTATGGAGGACTATGTAGGGTGCATGATACTGTATGTAGGAGTATGTGGTGCCGATAATACTGTAAGGAGGACTATGTGGTGCCCGTATACTGTATGAAAGACTATGTGGTGCCCATAATACTGTATGGAGTACTATGTGGTGCCCATAATACTTTATGGAAGACTATGTAGGTGCACATAATACTGTATGTAGGAATATGTGGTGCCCATAATACTGTATGGAGGACTATGTGGTGCCCATAATACTGTATGTAGGAATATGTGGTGCCCATAATACTGTATGGAGGACTATGTAGTGCGCATAATACTGTAAGTAGGAATATGTGGTGCCCAGAATACTGGATGAATGACTACATAGGAGGAAAATTACTTTGTAAATTCTGCATAACTGTGAGAAATGCCCTTCTGTGACACCCCTGAATAATAAGGTTGTTGTTTTTTTTTTTTTTTGGGGGGGGGATAGTACTTCAGGTATGAGAGCCCCATGATTTCTATGTATGCCCTTGACTACATCTATATATTTTGAGGGGAAATACCAGCCTCTAACCCCTTTTCCACGTTTATCAGTGCTTGTGAGTTCTTAACCCAGTTGTCAATATTATTAGATGTAAAATAACAACTTTTTTTATTTTTTACAACGCCCACTTTTTTGGAACAATTAGCATGTATAGAGAGGAATAACTGTGATACAGTAATTCATGATCCATCCGTGATCTATGTAAAGAAACTGATTATTAGATGGGAGGATTATTTACAACGGAGAAGAAGTTAGAACATAACGGGTGGTGGGTAAGTGAAAAGGCCAGTCCTAATGAGATCTCGAGGATGTGGACTATGCAGAGCACATAATTGTTAGCAGGCTGTAAAACATTTGAGGATGGCAGAAATGATCAAATTTGACCTTTGCGGGTCAAACTAAAACTAAATATTTTTGTCACAGCTCCCTCCCTAATTTAAGTCAACAACAAAACCCGAGGCATCAGATGAACGTCCATAATACACACACTGTTTCCTTTAGACAGACAATAACGCGGCCTAAACATTCCTCAGCCCTAAATACTTTCATCTGCTCGGATTGAAAGACAAATAAATACGAAGGATTTTACATTCACAGCATGAAAAGTATAAGAGTAATTCGGTGGAAACGAGACGATAATAATAAGAGTCATTTAGGAGATAACATTATGTTTTTGTGTTATACTTTGTATCAATTTTAAATGGAATTTTTAAAAAAAAAGTTTTGTTACTTTGTGTAAATATTTTTAAAAAATTTTTGCGGGTTTTTTTTTTTATCTCGTGACTAAGTCAGATAAACAATATTTTAGTTTCAGCTCCTGTGACCCTCCCTCACATAGGTTTCCTCTGTTCATCCAGCACTTGTAATCAGGAGAAATCTGTTGAGAATGGCCCGGTGGGATTTCATTTTGACATTGTATTTTCTTTAAACGCGTTTCTTTAGGTGAAAATAAAACCACTTAAATGCACAGGGGGAAATGTGCCTCAGTGACAAAACAAATTTGCCACAAATCATTTTACAAAAGAACAGCAGGACTCAGCAGAGAGCGGACGGACTGTTGCCATTCATCATTCATTTGTTTGGAATTCTCCACCCTTCTCCTGCCATGTTTAATATCTAATTGGCATTCTGACACTTTAGAACAGTCCACATCTGCTGCGAAGCTGGACGTTGGGGCCTTTTCAATGCTGCGGTCACCCTCGGCTCTGGATATTGGAGTTGAAATGCAGTGAAGACTTCACTTGGGCGCAGCGCACCTTCTGTACAATTCCCGACAGCTGGTTGGTAAAAAGAAATAAAAATGAGAGGGCCGGATAGCAGTTCATTGAGGCTTTGTCACCATACATGAAATGTCCCCCACCCTCATTGTACCACGGTGATAAACAGCCAATGCAAGGACTATTTCATATGCTCAGATAGGGCGGAACAGAAGTGTATTGGAATAATCAAGGACAAACCTATCTGTAGAGGCGGTAACTTTAGAACGGTTCACTATATAAAGGTGGCAGCTGGGAGATCCGTTTATAAGAAAGAAAAAAGAAATGGCAAAATAAAGGAAATATGTTACATATCAGATTTAATATTTATATTTATTTATGCACAATGTAAATATGCCCAAAAATGACTAAAATATTCTCAAAGTGATACCTTTTATTAGATAACCAGAAAAGCTATATTTGCAAGCTTTCAGAGCGCAGAGGCTCCTTTTCTTCAGGCAGGTATACAAAATAATGTAATTTTTTATTGGACATTTATTTATACACAACATTATTTTGTCACCAGTAGGACTCTACATTTCCTGAAATACACATACAGTGGGGGAAATAAGTATTCGATCCCTTGCTGATTTTGTAACTTTGCCCACTGACAAACACATGAACAGTCTATAATTTTAAGGGTAGGTTAATTTTAACATTGAGAGATAGAATATCAAAAATAAAATCCAGAAAATCACATTGTATAAATTATATAAATTTATTTGCATATGAACATATACCCTGTCATACGTACGGTAAGTAAAAAATCAATAGTGCATATAAATAGCATAGGGTACTAAATAAACACTGTTTTTGATAAAAATGAAGCATAAAAGCCATCTCACCAGCAACAAGGTGTGCCCAATCGGGACGGTCCTAACCTCTAGTATTACAACCTTACCATGTGTCAAAAATGACCTCAATGTGAATAAGGGCTGAGCAGGGCCGGAGCCCGACAATGGACACCCAACAATGGGAAGTGATATAAACATAATGCCAACCTCAAAGAAAGGGAGGCCATGTCCTCGTGTGGAAGAACCTAAAGCAAAACCAAAACAAATGAACTGGAGTATAAGTAGGTATACAGGAAACGTGTAGGAACATGTTCACACTGGCCATTAGACAGTAAGTAAAAAGCACTATTGCCTTTTACGTATTTACAGCAGGGTATATGTTCATTTTGTCTGTTTAATAGCCAGTGTGAACATGTTCCTACACATTGTATGTATGCCAACCTACACTACAGTTTATTTCTGGAAAAATGCACAGGAAAAAATTTCCTGTGTAAACAAACCCAAATGGCATAATTTCGTAGGAAGTTATTAAACCTATCAATATGCTTTTAAAGGGGTTATCCAGGACTATTTAATTTTAATCCTATGGGCCTATGAAGTAAGAGGCAAGTAGTTGTTAATTACCTGCTTGTTGTACCTAGCACCAATCCCTATCAGCACAGACCTATTCTGCAGCTTCCACCGACGTCATGTCGACAGAGCAGCGAATGCTCTTCTATTCTGCTCTGTTAATGGGGCTGACATCATGCTGATTGTCTGCTACCTAACTCCAGAAAGATGGCTGTCAAACGGTATGACATTGGCAATCGTGCCGTCGACACAGCAGAGCGGAAGAAGAAGATTTGCTCTTGATGTGGAGTAGCTGAATTGCCAGTCGACGCAAGGTAGAGCAGGCAGACAGTTTCCTCTGTTAGTAACTCTGTTAGCTTTTAGTGCCATAGTAAAAAATAGTCTTGGAAAACCCCTTTAAAGTTTGAAGAACTAGAAGAAAATTATGTAAACATGAGTAGAACATATAAACTCCATGCAGAACTTTCCTTGGTCAAATTTGAACCTAGGACCCCAGCTCTCCAAAAGCAAAAGTATGTAAAATATACATGGATATACTAGTATACAAGAAAAGGTTGCACTCAAACATACTAAAACATGACAATATGGAATTCTTTAGTATGTTTGAGTGCAACCTTTTCTCGTAAGTTTTACATGGGGGTAGCACCCCTTGGTTTGCACCTAATTCACATTAGTCTAGATGTGCCAGTCAGGTTTTTTTGTCTTTTGAATGGATATACTAGTGTATGGATGCACAGTGGGGAAAAAAAGTATTTGATAAACTACTAATTTTGGAAGTTGTCCCATGTACAAAGAATGGAGAGGTCTGTGATTTTAATCATAGGTGTACTTCAATTGTGCGAAACAGAATCTAAAAAAAAATCCAGAAAATCACATTCTATAATTTTTACATAATAAATTTGCATTTTATAGCATCACATAAATATTTTATACAATAGAAAAACAGAACTTAATATTTGTTACAGAAACCTTTGTTTGCAATTACAGATGTCAAACCTTTTTCTGAAGTTCTTGACCAAGTTTGCACACACTGCAGCAGGGATTTTGGCCCACTCCTCCATACAGATCTTCTCCAGATCTTTCAGGTTTCGGGGCTGTCACTGAGCAACATTGAGTTTCAGTTCCCTCCAAAGATTCTCTATTGGGTTCAGGTCTGGAGACTGGCTAGGCCACTCCAGGACCGTGAAATGCTTCTTACGTAGCCACTCCTTAGCTGCCCTGACTGTGTGTTTGAGGTTATTGTCATGCTGGAAGACACAGTCAAGACCCATCTTCAATACTCTTACTGAGGGAAGGAGGTCATTGGCCAAAATCTCACGGTACATGACCCCATCCATACTCCTTTCAAAATGGTGCAGTCATCCTGTCCCCTTTGCAGAAAAGCACCCAAAAAGTATGATGTTTCCCCCACCATGCTTCCGGGTTGGGACAGTGTTCTTGGGTTGTACTCAACCTTCTTATAACTCCAAACATGGCAAGTGGAGTTGATACCAAAAAGTTCGATTTTGGTCTCATCTGACTACATGACCTTCACCCATGCCTCCTATGGATCAATCAGATGGTCATTGGTGAACTTCAAATGGACCTGGACATGTGCTGGCGTGAGCAGGGGAACCTTGTGTGCCCTGCAGGATTTTAATCCATGATGGCGTAGTGTGTTACTAACAGTAATTTGTGAGACTGTGGTCCCAGCTCTCTTTACGCCATATAATAATAATGATAATAATATTCAGGCCATTTACCAGGTCCTACTGTGTAGTTCTGGGCTGATTCTTGACCTTTCTTAGAATCATCCTTACCCCATATGGCGAGATCATGCATTGAGCCCTAGACCAAGGGAGATTGACAATCATCTTGTGTTTCTTCCAGTTTCTAATAATTGTGCCAACAGTTTTTGCTTTCTCACCAAGCTGCTTGCCTATTGTCCTGTAGCCCATCCCAGCCTTGTGCAGGTCTACAATTTTGTCCCTAGTGTCCTTAGACAACTCTTTGGTCTTGGCCATGGTGGAGAGGTTGGAGTGTGATTGATCAAGTGTGTGGACAGGTGTCTTTTATACAGGTAACAAGTTCAAACAGTTGCAATTAATACAGGAAATGAGTACAGAGTAGGAGGGCTCCTTAAAGAAAAGCTAAAAGGTCTGTGAGAGCCAGAATTTTCGCTGGTTGGTAGGTGATCAAATACTTATTTCATGCAATTTAATTATTTAAAACTCATCCAATGTGATCTTCTGTATTTTTATTTTTAGATTCTGTCTCTCACAGTTGAAGTGTACCTATGATAAAAATTTAAAATTACAGACCTCTACATTCTTTGTAGGTGGGAAACTTGAACTTGCAAAATTGGCAGTGTATCAAATACTTATTTTCCTCAATGTATTAGTGTGTATATAATATAAATATATATATATATATATATATATATATATACAGTACAGACCAAAAGTTTGGACACACCTTCTCATTCAACGATTTTTCAGTATTTTCATGACTGTGAAAATTGTAGAATCACACATAAGGCATCAAAACTATGAATTAACACATGTGGAATTATACATTACACTTTACAAAAAAGTGTGAAACAACTGAAAATATGTCTTATATTCTAAGTTCTTCAAAGTAGCCACCTTTTGCTTTGATTACTGCTTTGCACGCAGAAAAGGTGAACGGATGGACTCTACATGCCTGGTTCCCACCGTGAAGCATGGAGGAGGGTGTGATGGTGTGGGGGTGCTTTGCTGGTGACACTGTTGGGGATTTATTCAAAATTGAAGGCATACTGAACCAGCATGGCTACCACAGCATCTTGCAGCGGCATGCTATTCCATCCGGTTTGCGTTTAGTTGGACCATCATTTATTTTTCAACAGGACAATGATCCCAAACACACCTCCAGACTGTGTAAGGGCTATTTATCCAAAAAGGAGAGTGTTGGGGTGCTACGCCAGATGACCTGGCCTCCACAGTCACCAGACTTGAACCCAATCGAGATGGTTTGGGGTGAGCTGGACCGCTCACCGCTTCAATTTTGAATAATCCCCAACAGTGTCACCAGCAAAGCACCCCCACACATCACACCACCTCCTCCATGCTTCACGGTGGGAACCAGGCATGTAGAGTCCATCTGTTCACCTTTTCTGTGTGCAAAGCAGTAATCAAAGCAAAAGGTGGCTACTTTGAAGAACCTAGAATATAAGACATATTTTCAGCTGTTTCACACTTTTTTGTAAAGTGTAATGTATAATTCCACATGTGTTAATTCATAGTTTTGATGCCTTCAGTGTGATTCTACAATTTTCATAGTCATGAAAATACAGAAAAATCTTTGAGTGAGAAGGTGTGTCCAAACTTTTGGTCTGTACTGTATATACACTAGCTGAAGAGTTGCCCGGGCATAGTAACTAACCGTAACAAATTATAATGATTATAGTGCACATAAAAACATTTCACATCATATTTTCAACACGACAGATTTGCAACACAAATTAACTAAATGATTACCCAAGTACTGATAGTATTTTATTTTCACCTCATTCTAGAGCCTTTTGATAAACAACATTTTTGGTTTTTCCTTTCGGTGCAAAGATGAACAGATTTTTGTCAGTTCCAACTCTTGAACAGGCCACGTAAAGATGACCATGAGAAAAGCATGGAGATTGCAAATCGATCCCTACTACTTTCAAGGACTGTCCCTGAGCCTTGTTAATGGACATTGCAAATGCCGGTCGAAGTGGAAACTGGAGGCGTTTAAAATCAAAAGGCAAATCAGATGGAATGAGTGGAATTCTTGGAATGAAAATGTCCTCTCCTTTGGCACATCCTGTTGCTGAGCTGTGTATCTAATCCTATCCTGTGTGATACCGTCTGCTGAACTATGTATCTAATTCTGTCCTGTGTGATACTGTCTGCTGAGCTGTGTATCTAATCTTGTCCTGTGTGATACTGTTTACGAGCTGTGTATCTAACCCTATCCTGTGGGATACTGTCTCCTGAGCGGTGTACCTAATCCTATCCTGTGTGATACTGTCTGCTGAGCCATGTATCTAATCCTCTCCTGTGTGATACAGTCTGCTGTTTTTTTTGCAGTCTCAACTAATTTTAACAGGATGAGTTTATTGCATTTGGTACCAAACAAATAAACTAATGTATTCTAAATAAATCTGATTTCACTGTTCAGATATCTAAAAGTATTACTGATGACAGTGATGAGTTTTACATTTTGTAAAAAAGTTTTTGCCAACTACAAGAGCTAATGGGCATATGGACACAGTTGTCATGTCACTTTTAGCCATCTGCAACTCAGCAGTGCCCCCAGAGAATGGTTCCTCCTCAATAACCCTCCCTCCCACCCCGTGGCCATCCAGCTGCTGTAGAACTACAGAGCCCAGCATTTCCAGATGTCTGTCAAGCTATATTGGTTTTCCGAAATGTCCTAGCCCATTGCAATCTTTTTGTACCAAGGCTTTTTTTTTTTTAAAGTTGCATAATATGCAAAGTGGAAGCCAAGATCTGTCCGTGTTTGTTAACTGTTCCCAGATTTTTGGGACTGTCCCTATGTTTCCTAAACAGTCACAGAAAGCCGTCGGTGATAACGATGTCCCATAATGTCATACAAAGATATTTCTCTTCTGATCTCCTGCAGCTGGATATGACACAGGTCGGCGGGGGCAGGATATATCCAGACATATCCAGTATTGTCCCACTTAAAAATTCCTCCCTCCATACACTAAATTCCTGCTTTTGTTCCCTTCCTAACACATGTAATGAATGGAGCCCGGGCCTTTGTTTGCGCAGCGGATGATAACATTGGTAAATGATGCTCCTTTTTTTTTTCATCCTCTTTGTGGAAGAGTTAAAAAAAAAAATGAAACATTTTGGAAAATAAAATGAGCTCGTTCGTCAAAGTCTTATGGTGGGAAAAG
>JARQOD010000003.1:92945809-93125567 GCA_033576555.1 Oophaga sylvatica
GCTCTGTTGCGTTGAAAAAAGGGCGCAGTATACGTGCAGATAGGTCCAGTAACGTGCAGGTTGGTCGCGATACTTGGATTGGCGCAGAACTCAAAAAGGTCGCTTTGGGGATCAGGTGGCGCAGGGGCTAATTTTGGGACGCACAACCTGCGCTGTCGCTCTCCATTCCCCCATCGACCCCTTTTTGAATCAGGCAGGTTCCTTTCCCCGTCGTCCCTACCGGGGGACTGCATTCCGTTGGGCCTGGGCTCCGGCCCGGGGCTGGCATTCCGGTGCGGGCAGCCTCCTCAGCCTCCTCCCTCCCCCGCGTCCTCGGCGGGGTCATACAGCCTTCCAGGATAACCTCCCCAAAAACTCGACTCTGTTCAGGGGGCGCCGAGGCAGACACGCGGGCGGTGTAGGGGCGGTCGCTCGCTGCAGCCGCAGCTTCGAGCCCCCACTTCGCTCCATTTCCTCCCTTCACGCGGTGCCACCAGATACAGGGGGGCACACCACTTTTTTTTCATGGGGGGGGTCAGCTTCCCCGGGGTCAAAAGGGGATCTCTCTTGCAGTGGGGCAGGCCCGGACATTGTAATACCTTAGACAGGTGCCCCTTGTTTTCGCACCAGGGGGGGGTACCCCACGAAGGCACCCCTTTTTTCTCACCACGCCCAGGGCAAATATGGCGAAAATGGGGGAAAATGGCGCCAAAAATCACAAGTACTGCACACACCCCCTTTATTCGCCCCGGGGGGCCTGTGGCTGTAACTAGGCTCTGTGAGATGGGGGGTCTCTTTCACCTTACTTACAAATTGGGACATCGCAAAAGCTTAACTCAGCTCCCGGGGAAACATTTTTGAAAATCCAGAAGAATTTGTTTTCCTTTTTAAAATTCTTGTTAAATGCATACAAAACCAGAAAAAAAAGCTTTCTTCAACGACTGAAAACACATGTATTCTGAAAAATCAAATGGAGAAGAAACACGGAAAAAGAAGAAATACATCCACCAAAGAGGAGACAGAGAGACGAGGGAAAAAATTTATGAAAAGGGGGGATTTCACTATGCAAACCGGGGCCTTAGCAAAAAAAAAAATTGAAGACTGCAAACAGCATTAAAAAACACGGGGCATCTGAAAAAAGTCCATTCATGGGACAAAAACACTCCCCATCTAAAAACTATAGTTTTTCTAATTTATGATTTCCACTGGAGATGTCATGTAACCTGAAAGACAAAAGGGAAAAAAAAGCATGCGGGGAATAACAACACAGTTGAGCCAAATTTGGGGTGGTCCAATGTCATTGGGGCAGAAGTCCTCAACACGGAATAGCCGGCCCCAAAAAAAAACCCCCTCTTCGGTTGGGGAACCGCAACGTCAAACACTTCCCAACCCAATAACCGCGGGAGAAAGTAAAAAATTACAATGTTCCAAAACAGCTGAGGTATATGGCGGTGGGGCCCCCCCGGAGCTGAGTTCAAACAACTAAGATCATGTGACTCCCTCAAGGGCCGCAGATGTTTTCCGAAAGTAGTCAGCAGATAGGATGGTGACCAGCTGAAAGGTTCCGGGTAAAGAGAGCTCAGCTTCTGTACCTTTTGCCGGTTTCTGAACGCTGGAGAGGCCCTCGCTTAGTCTTCGAGACACGCGAAAAGGTAACTTGTCTCTTATGAGGGTTGAAAGATCTTTACAAAAATACGGGCAGGCTTTTTGTAAGCCTTTAGAACTTTTTTTCCCTCTCCCCCTTTCTGTCTCGAATGGTACAATTTTTCCCCTTGAACCCGGATAAAGCTGTCTCATGGTACCCTCCCCAAACTGCGGGGGGGTTCTTAAACCCGGAGGACCGTCGATCTGTTTTAACGGGCGAGGCCCTCGTTCGATACAATTCCTTACAGGGGGGATTCTGGAAGTGAAAAAAGGGCTTTTCAACACCGCCAGTGACGAGCGATTTTGTGGGAAAACGCGACAAAACCTCGGCAAGGGGGGCTTTTTGAGAGGGCCTCACTCTGGCACTGAAGCTAGCATGGCTTCGTTTTTCCAGGCTTGGATGGAATGGGTATCAAAAGGGAAAATTTGCAGTTATTGTGGATCCCTTGGCAACTAGTCTTTGCTGGAAAGAAAAGGGAGGGGGGTACCCAGTTTTAAGTCGTCTTTCATGGGTTTTTATGCCAGCCCTAGATCACTTTGTCTCCCCCCGTAGGTAGTGATTTTGTCCTGGTTTTAAGGTCGAAAACTGTTATCCGAGGTTTTGTCTCGAGGATAAAGCGGCTTTAAATATCGGGGGGTTTTCCCTTTTCACAAAATTTTTTGACTTCTCCTTCATCCATTGGGACGTGAGGACAGGGGGGGCAAAACTTTCTCCGACGGAAAACGGTTTTTTTAAGAGGAGATTCTTCGATTTTTTCGGGGGCACTCAGACATTCCAAGGGACCCACCCCTCGAGGCGGGGGCATATGGTTCTTGGAGCCGGATTTGTTTTACGCATTTGTGCATCGTAAATGCTCTGCCCGGGAAAAATTTGGTTTCCCTTACATCCAGGGGGGCATCTTTTTGGCTACATTCTGAATGAGGAGCTGAAAGCGCTTCTGGTTTGGGGGTTTCTTTCCCCATTGAATGGTATTTGGGGCACTCTAAAGCGTGGGTAGGGTATCCCGGGCGCCTTTCTCAAGAAATTATTTTTGGGGCCCCGGGGCCCCTTTTTTTCCCAAAGGGTTTTAAAACGCCGCTGCAGGTGCCCAAGTGTAGGGATAACGCTCCTTTTAAATCAAACAAAACCCAAAAGTTCTGACCCCCTAATGATTTGTTCCGCATCCAGGGGAACGACACCTTGCCCCCCCCCCTCTGGAAAATCCCTTGGGATACACCCATGACAGGGGAAACTTCGCACAGGACTTGTCTCGAAGACCTTCTCCACAACCGGTGCATGAAAGAACCGCAACATGTTTTTCACTTGGTCTGTACTCTCCCCCCAGGGGTTGGGGGGGGAAGGGGGAAGACCAGAGTCAGGCTGTGATGGATGGAGCGCCGTACGGCTTCGCTGTCGCACCGACACTTGATGGGGATACACAGCCCCTTTGCAAGATTTGGGGAGGGCCCCCACCTAAGCAACTCCAAACTTCTTAAAGCTCCTTTCTTCTTAAGGGCTTCTCCTGAAGCCAACACTTCTCGGGGGTGGGGCATTTGGGGAATTGGGCACTGCGATTGGGGTTCTCAACCTCTCACCTTTGTCGCTTTTATCTTGTGATACTGAAGTGCGGAAGAACATCAGTCTTCTTGATGGACATTGGAGCTTGGTGGTTCCTGTAGTTAAGACGTGGACTGTCGTGTTTAGTAGATGAAACAGGGTCGCTGTGTTCTCCATAGGAAAAACTTGGATCGTCTTACACTCTGCGATATTTTCGATGAACCGCAGAAGTAGGAAAATGGAGGGAAGGAGACTTGGTTTTCCCTTTTGTATTTGATCCAAGCATGGCCCACTTATTTTGGATATTGGGTGGCAACTTGGAAACTATTGGGGTTACCCCATGAGCAGTGTCCAGGTAGCTGAGGCCAGGAAGGTACGGGTCTGCTTTGGCCAGCTGAAGCTCTAACAGAGAGTCGCTGAGCTCTTGGAACCTTGTACTGTCCTTATTAATACCTTTGGAAAATCCTCTAGTCCGTTTGAACAGGGCCCTTTCTATGACCTCAGGACTGCCATAGCTTCTTCTTGCCTCTTCCATGCAGCATGAGACCACAATGGGATTACTGATGTAGACAGATTTAAGTCTCTTGACCCGATCCGTGGATTGTGGCCCAAGCCACCTGATTAGCAGGTCTACTCTTCAGTGGCGGTGATGCCGAGATCACTGATCGTGGTTTTCAAAGGTACACTTCCAACCCCTTAGTTTCAGGTTTATCGTCAAACTCTGTAAAACCGTCTTAGTTAGATCGCGCCGAATCATGTACCTTGCGAGGCCAGTCATATCAGCATTCTCCGATTTTGGAAGGACCGATGCTGGCTGGATAGCTTTGTTCATACAGTCTGTGATTTGACCTGAGAATGCAGGTACGTATGGCAATCGTAGCGTTCAGTCCTTTAACTGGCTTAATGAGCTTAGTTTCTGCTACACATGGGACTGGAATTGTGTGATTGACCGAGGGTGGTGACTGGCCTGCATATTGGCCTGTACGTAGGATTCTGAGTATAAGATTTGGTGTTTTGCAGGTTTCGGGTACATTTCGGTGCACAGAGGTGGATCGGGATACAAGATGGCAGCGTATTGTAATTGTACTGACCTTGGGTGCAGGATGGGGATAAACGCTCTGTGTCCTGTTGTCTCGGGGGAGCATCAGTGTGGTCAGGAAGGATTGCAGGAGCAGGGATAGCGCTGTGTTGGCTTTGTACATAGTCTCTAGTACGCTTAAAGGGTCTTCAGTATCAAAACCCTGATGTTTTCAGGGGAGCATCTGTGTGGTCAGAAGGATTGCAGGAGCAGGGATAGCACTGTGTTGGCTTTGTACATATCCTCTAGTACGCTTAAGAGGGTCTTCAGTATCAAAACCACTTAAACTGAGCTGTCCTCTTTGGCTCCCACTGAGGGCTTGTTCCAGGACCTTTAACTTTGCCATGGCTATGGCGTGTTGGCATTCCTTCTCTAGGGCCTCTAGGCACTTGTATTTTAGTTGCCTCAGTTTTCATTTCAGTTTCCTTTTGAGCAAAGGCAGCTTGTATTTTAGTGGCCTCAGCTTCCGCCCCGTGCTTTTATGAGCTGTTTTCTGAGGGTTGAGGATTTTGAAGAGCGTGACTTAGATGTTCACTTTGACTGTCTGGCAGAGCCAGAAATGCAAGATGACATCTCGGCTATAGTGCGATTCTTGCCTCGTTTTGGCTTTTTTATCGCGCACCATGCTTTCTCTCTCAGAGTTAAGTTTTTTTGGGAAAACTTGCAGCTCTTTGCAGGGAACTGATGGGTTAAGTCTTTTTAACACTGCGATATATTGGGCTGTTTTTTTTCTGCATAACATTGATAATCTGAACACAGTTGTGCAGAGCTCCCTCCAGTGGTCGTTGAGAGAACAGGCTGAGATAGGCTATTTATGTGGCATAAGAGTTTTTGCCATAGCTCTGCTGTTGCACGGAGAAGATCATGTTTACTGGATTCTAGATTCTCCCTTATTTTCCATGTTGGCTTTGTGACACGTCTACCTTCTCACTAAATGGTGGATTAGGGTCTATGCACTCTTCCTCTGACAATGGGTCTGGCAGAGACCGTGTAGTCATTCCTTCACCATCCTGAATTCACAGGGAGAAGGGGAGCTGTATAGACTCTTATATATTGAGAGCGGATGCTCTGCAGGAAGTTCTGTAGCTTTATAGAAGCTGTGGGTTTTACAGATGAATCTGAAGAGTCTTTTTTACTATCTGTCCCCGGGGCCTGTGGCTGTAACTTTGGCTCTGTGAGATGCCGGATCTCTTTCACCTTACTTACAATTGGCGACGATCGCAGATAGCTTAACTCAGCGCCGGCACACATGTTATGAAGAATCCAAAGAGACTTTGTTTCTTTAAGAATTCTTGTTGAATGCATACAAACAGCAGCAGGTAAAAAAGACTTTCTTCAGACAGACTGAAAACACATGTGATTCTGATAACAAATAAACAATATGAAGACTGCAATACACATGTAAAATACACAGGACAGTCTGCAAAATGTCTCATTCAAAGGGGCATAACCAGTCTTTTTGCACTAAACAGTCCATTTAGGCACACAGGGCTCACATCCAGTAAGCTTCGTATCCTGTTCGTGACGCCAAGTTAGATGAGTCGCACAACACCAGGTTATGGGGTACTCGGCACCGAGCCCATTGAAGTCTATGGGGAATGTCACAAGTAGCACAGCTCGGTCCGTTACCCTGGGCGCTCATACAAAGGGGGATATTTACAGGGGATTGTAGTAATAGTTGTTCGTGACGCCACCTGTGGTTTCTGATCGCATTGACCAGCGCTGCAAATGGATCTTCCCGAGGGGATGTTACAGGGCAGCAAGATGTTACGTCTCCCACAGGTGAGACGGTTCCCTCAAAGTCTATGGTGATGCAGGGTGCAGGGAATAAGTCAGTCACACACATGCCAGTCTCTTTCCATACCTTACTGTGGAAGGTTGCAGGTATGTCCCGGAAGCTGCTCAGGGTGGGGTATGCACATCCAGGTAATTGCCAAGTAGGTTTAAGGCCTCCTTTCCCTTTAAAGTGTATGAGTCCTAACCTGCGTGAAGTCAGGTTTAACTCTAAGCAAGACAGCTTCGCCCGGCCAACATTGTGGTGGAAGTCTTCTCCTGGCAAGAACTAAGTCTCTATGGGTGCAGACCCGACTCCTGTTCTGCCTGACCCCGGTTACGTATCGGCACTTAGGGCTACCTTCTGTGACTTGAAGTCCAGCAAGGATTCCGGTGTTTCTCTCACTAGCCGTAAAGGTTCTAGCAATACTTCGGACCCGGTGTCTGGTTAAGTCGAGTGAAGGTGATCTGTCACCGAAGTCACTCCTTTCTTGGGTCACCACTTGCCCGTCGCCCTACTCTTATCCTTAACATAAGCACGAGGTAGCAGTAGGTGTAGTCGTCAGCTTCCTTTCTCCCAAAGCTCACTGACTGCTTCTCAGTTAACTCGATGTTCCAACAACTGTAGTCCCCTTCCTTCTATTCCTTCAAAGACTCTGTCCAGAGCAGCTCTCAGGACCTTTCGTCAGACTGAATACACGCTTGCTCCGAGAGTCACTTTCCTCATTCCTTAGGGAACTAACAGTCCGTCTGTTCTGAGATAACAGCTTGCAATCTTTCTCTGTCTTGTCTGACAGGATCTCTCCACACGTCTGGCTAGAATGACTCACTGCCTCAGACTCGTCTCCAACTCCCTCCAGTCTGGAATGAACTAATGAACTGAACTAACTGCTACCTATCTCACACCCTTAAATAGTCTAAGGTTCCCTCTAGTGGTAATCTAGGGAAGTGTGAGTGTGAATGAATATCAGATTTTACAGTTACCTTTTCTGTGCATACTCCTGGGAACATGTGTACCAAGCGCAGCTGGGCCACACATGTACATAGGGATTCAAGTATAAAGTATCAAGTGCTGCTCATATAAGGCTAGGTTCGTATTGCGTTTTACCAGCCCGTTCAACACATAGCGTTGACGGGGTGGTAACGGTATAGCATAACGCGATCGCATTATGCTATACCCGCTAGCGCAGATGAATCAGCAGATGATTCATCTGTGCTAGCGGTGACGGAGCTCAGACGCTGCAGACCGCGTCCGAGGCTCCGTCGCGTCGCGATGCGCCCTCAAATGGGGGTGAATGGCAGCGTTAACAGACTGCGTTACACCGCGTTATACCACGGTGTAACGCAGTCCGTCTAACGGACTGCCATAACGCAGTATGAACCCAGCCTAAGATGGTGGTAGTCCACTGCTGCACAGGGGCCCACCGGAGGATTCTCCTGTGGGCCAGTCCAAGCCTGGGCATGTCTGGTTTTGGACTTCCCATCGCATTGTTCTTTCTGAGATAAGCCGATGTGTTAGGCCTCTTTCACACATCCGTCTTTTTGTATCAGGCATGATCCGTCCTATGCCTGAAGGGACGGATCCGGCGCTGAAACAAAAAAACTGATGCAACGGATCCGGTTTTTTGCTGGATCCGACCTGAACTTTTGAACCCAGAAAAAGAGGGTTTCTGATGCCCGGAGACACTGGAAAATGTATTAGTAGTAGTAGTAGTAGTAGCAGCAGCAGCAGCAGCAGTAGTAGACCTCGATTTCCAGAATCCAGTTCAGACTTTTGCCGGATTGCACAAAAGTCTGATCCGGTTCCATTGAATTCTATTGTTTCCGGCCGCCTGATGCGCCGCTTCAGGCGCTTCAGGCACATCAGGCGGCTCCGGCAAAAAAAAAAAATGTTACATGCTCCGTTTTGTCCGGCCGCCGGAATGTACATTTCCGCCGGATCCGGACAAAAACGGATACAACGCACTGATATCAGGCGCCATCTGGCGCTAATGAAAGTCAATGCAAATAAAAACCGCATCCGGCATTACATTTCGCCCGATGCGGTTGGACAAAAAAAATGCCGGATGGCGCTGTCAGGCGCACAACGGATGTGTGAAAGAGGCCTTAGTTGGCTTTCTCATAGAGTCAGTCAATTCTTCTGTGTATGGGAGAGTTGGCTGAGATGGCTTGAGGCTGAATGATCAGCTGAAGCATCGTTTGGTCGACAGCCTTCCAGATCTGTGGAAAGGCTATCAGTAGAAAATCTGCGATAATACACCTGCATCTATGTGAATCGCTCATATGATTGTACTCTCCACCACATGCACACATTCAGTATTTGGTGAGTTTTTTACCTCAGTATTTGTCAGCCAAAACCAGGAGTGGGTCAATGAGAGGAAAAAATACAATAGAAACATGTCACCACGTCTTCATTTTTCACCTACTTCTTACAAATACTGAGGTAAAATACTGACGAAATACTCAACGTGTAAATGTGGCCTTATTGTTTCCCTTTCCTCTCATACAATAAATAAAACTTTGAATTTGATAGACTGGTACATGGGAACATTCCATAAGAATTTCAACCACTAGGAAAGGTTCTGGTTCGCAAGCCATAGTGCAGCATTGCGTCATTCTGTCCGCAGGTATGATGACCATTCAGCGGGTGATATCACCAGGAGGATCCCGGAAGCTGGAGGTTCTGCTCACTGCAGGTCCGGGTAATTAGTCTCCTAATTGTGGAATGACAGGAATTTGTTTGTGCTTTGGCTCTGTAGAGGACAAATCCTTTGAGCTCAGTAATTATGCCGGTCTTAGTGAGAACATTCACGTAGCGTGCTTATGCTGTAATCCATTCCAAAAATACAGCCACTTAGCAGGCAGTTTGCAGTGGTGGCCTGGTAATGAAAATGGAGTCTTTCAGCATCCAATAGTGTTTTTTTTTGTCACCCTCCAAACTATTTATATCCACATATAGCTCTTTAAAAGACAAGTCCAGCCATAACTTTACATGGCCAGTCCAGTCCAGTCAGCCATTACTGAGAAATCAGAGCATACAGGCTCGGTCTGGCCCATAAGTAACAGGGGAATCCCCCGGAGGGCCCTGTTCAGGTCTGGGCCCCAACCCCACTGTATGGACAGTACGTGGCATAATTCACTTGATTCACTCTGTACAGAAAAAAGCAGCATCTCATCATTCATTGACCAAACTACCCAGTTTATTATTATATAGAGATATAGGTAAATTTGTGAACAAGGGTCGTGTAATATTTGTATGCAGGTGAAATTGGGCCCCCAAAGTCAATGTTACTGAGTGGCTGTCTTATTAGTATTTTGCACCTGTGTTGCCGACATCTTTGCTACATGGGCTGGCTCCATCCTGTAGTGCAGTTGTTCAGAGACCTGGGCAGCTAAGCGGTGCTGCCCCTTTTGCAGGGGTATTCTTAAAGGATTTTTACTAGTCCTCTTTTGTGGCTTTGCTACTAAGTTTGCTGATTTTTTGCACCATCTCTGCACCTATTAACACACCACTCCAGCAATGAAAATGTAAATAAATTAGGTTACTTACATTTTTTCATTGTGTTTTTATCATGTTTTTGACTTTTGCTTGTTTATTCTCTAGTTTTATGTCATGTTTTAAATAAAGCGACTTTATGTTTGATACTTTCTGCTTTGTGGCTGTGACAACTTTTTGATAGTCATTTTTATATTACATGCCTTTTTTACGTATTTCCACAGTGGAAACCTACTAAAAGCGCTTGTGTGATTTTTACCTGTGGGTTTTCCGCATCTAATGCAAGTCTATGATAAAAATCTGCGCATAAAACTCCACGTACCAGCAAGAGAAATTGACATGTTGCAGATGCACGCAGAGGTCAGTTTACGCTGCCTAAAAATAAAGCACAGTGGGCAGGAAATTTCTACAAATCCCATCCAATTGTAAGACGTTACTTTTTTTTTTTGACATAGCGAAAATACACAGTGTCAACAACTCACCAAAAACTTATCATGTGAACACAGCCTACAGAAATGTTCACATGCTAGCATTTTTTTTGTGTACAATAAACTGTTTTTTTTCATGTTTTTATACGCTTTTTTCCTGTATTTTTATTTAAGGTTTTCACTTCTTCATTTGACTGGCTGAAAAGTGCTGCAAAAATGCTAGAAGAATTGACATGATCTGTCTTGGCAAAATGCAGCAGGGCTCAAAATGCACGAGGCAAAAAAAAAACCAAACGTGTGCATGAGATTTCAGAAATCTCATAGATTATGCTGATACTATAAAACGCTGCATATTTAACTCCCTAGATACGCTGTAAAAACGCCACGTGTGAACATACCCTAAGATGCTGCACTCCAGCGTCAAAAATTCAATAAAAATTCATCTTTGGAACTTAAGCTGAAAAAACATAGTGTGTACATACGCTAACTCTATAGAATTGTGTGAGTAAATTATAGTGCGAGGATTTATATTATAACTGTTTAAAATGTGGCCAAAGCCCTGAAGCAAAGCGTGGAAATTTTATGGAACTGTCTGCATCGTTCTTTTCCCTCTTTCTTGGGCAGCGTCTTAACATAATGGGCTGCACGCATATTTATATGCAGGCCTGAATTTGTCACGGGGGCTGAATGGCTTTACTATGAGACCTGATAGTTCCTAGTTACCACTTTCCTATGATCATTTCATCCCGTCATGAGGTCGGCACCCGTTATTTTTCCTTCAACATCTTATTCTTCAAAGCAATACCAAAAACATTTGTTTTCTACATTTCCAGAACTTGAGATCTGACCCCTGCAAGTGTGTTACTTTATTTAATTGTCCTGCACTTTATTATTGACCTTAAACAGTCCAAGTAACTCGTTCCAGGAACTGATATTTCTGCTGACCCCTCAGGGCTGTGTTAATGCAATCAGGAATGGTAAAGTCAGAGCAGGACCCGAAATCAAAGGGCAAGGGAAAGCTTGGGATAAATTACAGCTGTTATAAAGAAATCACCTTTTCACCTTGCCCGTTATATTCTCTTCAGTTTACAGTCATAATTCAGCAGCACCTACAACATTTGTCATTAATAAACATACCCCAGTGAACATGGCTGATGGATTAACAAGTCATGTGGACGGAACATTGACCATGGGAGATATGTAACATAAGCCGGGGACCTGGTCAATTTAATTTCCTTCTTATATTGGCATCCAAGAACGTGTTCAATTAGCAAAGCAAAGTTATAGTAGTGTTAAAAGTGGACGTTGTACAAAGAAAAAACAAATCTGTGAGCACTAAATCATGAAATGAAAGTAGAAAGTGACTTTCTTAATATATATATGTCCTATCTTGGATCATTTTAGTTTTCTGAATGCAGTCTGCAGTGTAAGTCCTCATTCGGATGTCAATTTTTCTCATGTGAGATTGATCAGACTGTAGTCGGAGTGTCCGACCCACAGATTTGCATTGCCAATTTTGATCCGACACGCAGATCAATATTGGACTTGTCTCTACAATTTTCCGCAGACCATTCAGTCAACATAATCACGGAATCGTTCAATTTTCAATAATTTTTTCATCTGTATTGGTAGAAAAACTGTAGGGGAACAAAAAGCACACAAGACCATCGGGTGATACCCTTTTGGGTGCAAAGGAAAGTAAAAGGAAGGTGGCAAAATTGGCAATGCAAGTCTGTGGTCGGACACTCCGACTACAGTCTGATCAAACTCATATGAGAAAAATTGACATCCGAATGAGGACTTACACTGCAGACTGCATTCAGAAAACTAAAATGATCCAAGATAGGACATATATATATATATATATATATATATATATATTAAAAAGTCACTTTCTGCTTTCATTTCATGATTTAGTGCTCACAGATTTGTTTTTTCTTTATACAAGATAAGGAAATGAACGAAACACCTGTTGTGCCAACTGTGGATGTAACGTGTGAAGAGTTAAGTAAAGAGTGTGTTCAAGTTATTCTTGACTGTGTCTCCATTACTGGGGGTTGCCTGGAAGAGGGACCGTTGATGCCTGGGAGGTGCCCAGGAGGAGTGGAATCTGGAGATGCAGGTACGCTAGAGGGAAGAACACCGTTTCATGTAGGGGAAGGGCAGGACATGGATGTTACAGTAATCCAGGTCAAGACTACAGTCCTGTCCCTCCCTTACAGTACAACTATTATGAACGCCGAAACATATAAGCTTCAGCTGCTTCATGTCTGGGGGATGATCTCCTCCAAGATGGTTGACCAATTTCGACAATGAGGCCGGCGTAACACACAACGACAAAAAATCAGTCCGTTTTAGACGGTCGATTGTCGGATCAAAATGCAAACATCACACATCCTTCTGGCATCCGATTTTCCTTCAAAGATGCGATTTAGTCGCATGTGTGTGTACCTTGTAACATCCGATTTTCATCCGACTTGCGAGATTTTCTCGCAGGCTTGCAAAACTGACATATAATGGATCCAAAAGAATAGTATTTCAATCACAAAAAAAAGAATAGATATATACACATAGAACACACATATATATATATATATATAATTATACATGTCATTGTGACATATATATACATATATTTATAGTTCCTAGACTTCTACATACTGTTATAGCCGCTAATTCAATTGCCGGCTTTTGTGAAATCACAGAAGCCGACATGAAATGATACATTGTTTCCACACAGTTAACCATGTCATTTCCTGTATTTTGATATTTGTTTAGAACTTACAATTACATGAGTGTATTTGTGCAAAATTTCAGACATGTAGGGGTTAATTAAAGGTGTAATTTCGTTGAAAAAAAATGCGTGGGCTCCCGCTGTATTTTCTCCACCAGACAGACAAAGCAAGCGAGTGGGGGCAGATAATAACAGCCTAGGGAGGGTACATTTTTTGTGCCCCCCCTGGCTACTAACATCTGCCCCCAGACACCCCAGAAAGGGCAAATCTATAATTAAATTCGCCCTTTCTGGCACTTTGCCCGTCTATTCCCATTGCCCTGTAGCGGTGGCGAATGGGTTAATAATCTCATCTTAATGTCACCTTAGTATTGAAAGGTGACCTTAAGGCAGGTTAATAATTGAGAGCTGTCAATTAGACAACTATCAATTATTAATCCTATTGTATGAAAGAAAAATCAAACACACACAGTTTAATAAAAAAGAAGTTTAATGAAATAATCACACAGTTTTTGACAATATTTTATTTTCCTGCTAAAACCATTTGCTGTAATAAAAATAAAATAAAAAGCAAAATGATACTTACCAATCCGATGTACAGTCAGGTCCCACGCTGTAATCCATCAGAAAGGGTTAACAGGTTACAGGTCGCAGAGAGCTAATAATGCTGTCTCAGACCTGTATTCCCCTGAATGAATCAGTTACTCTCCCAGCGAAAGGAGAGGAATAGATTCATGAATGGAGCTTAATTGATTTATTGCCAATTTCACTTCAGTGACACCTGACCTAACGTGAAAGTGGATACAATCAATTAAGCTTCATTCATGAATCACATCCTCTCCTGTCAGCAGGAGATAAACTCATTCATTCAGGAGCTATCAGATGAGCACGCAGGATTACTTGCGCTGCTTATCTGATTGCTAGTTAACCCTTTGTGAAGGATTACATCGTGGGACGGGACAGATTGCCAGATAGGTAAGAATAATGTTGTTTTATTATTTTATATTTATTTTAGAAGAACAAGGGCTTCGAACGGATTAAGACTTAAATAAAAGATGGTCAAAAATATGTGTTTTTATTTCATTAAAATTATTTATTCTTAAAGTATGTGTGTGTTTTTTTATTTACTTCAATAGGATTAATAATTGATAGTTGTCTAATTGACAGCTCTCAATTATTAACCTGCCTTAAGGTCACCTTTCAATACTAAGGTGACATTAAGGTGAGATTATTAACCCATTCGCCACCGCTACAGGGCAATGGGAATAGACGGGCAAAGTGCCAGAAAGGGCGAATTTAATTATAGATTTGCCCTTTCTGGGGTGTCTGGGGCAGATGTTAGTAGCCAGGGGGGGCACAAAAAATGTACCCTCCCTAGCTGTTATTATCTGCCCCACTCGCTTGCTTTGTCTGTCTGGTGGAGAAAATACAGCGGGAGCCCACGCATTTTTTTCAACGAAATTACACCTTTAATTAACCCCTACATGTCTGAAATTTTGCACAAATACACTCATGTGATTGTAAGTTCTAAACAAATATCAAAATACAGGAAATGACATGGTTAACTGTGTGGAAACAATGTATCATTTCATGTCGGCTTCTGTGATTTCACAGAAGCCGGCAATTGAATTTGCGGCTATTACAGTATGTAGAAGTCTAGGAAATATAAATATATATATATATATATACATGTCACAATTACATATATATATAATATATATATATATATGTATTCTATGTGTGTATATCTATTCTTTCTAGTCTTTATTAAAGCTGTCAGTGTGATTTTACAGTATAGCCGGGGATGAATTGCCGGCTTTTCTAAAGGACACCGATGCGATTTCATCGCAAGTCACACATGCAGTCCGTTTGTAATCAGATTTTTCATCGCTCCCATAGACTTGCATTGGCGATAGTCGACCCACAATCGGTGACAATCGCAGCATGCTGCGATTGCACACGGACGTTTAAAACGGACCACAAAAAATCTGATACTGGGAGCTGCTCCATAGATTAACATAGGGCAGACTGCAATACGATTTTTCATCGCATTGCAGTCGTCCGATTCTGTCGCCAGTGTGACGCCGGCCTGACACAATATCAGGCTGCTCTGCTGTAATGAAGAAGCCTTAGGACCATGATGAATTGAACGGTTTTTGTTTCCGCAACATACTATATTGTCACTCAGATCTGCTTTTATGCAATCAGCAGTTATTAAAATTTACAAGATGAAATACAGTTTCTTATGTTAAGAATTGCCATGTATGCAGCATGTAAAAATCGATGAAATATGGTTGATCTGTATGAGACGATTTTTTTTTCTTTTCTTTTTTTTTTTTTCCTGTACACCCATAGACTTAAATAGGCGAGTCTCATCTGAAATATTAAGAAAACTGCATAATGCAAATTTTTTCACGGGCAGTTTTAGACTACGTGAAGAAAAAAAAACTTGTCTGAACAACGCTGTTGAATAGTGTTGAGCGATACGATAATGCAAATATCGGCTATCGGCCGATATTAGCTCTATCGGCCTTTCGATAATTCGTTTCGATATTTTTGTCTTATCGAATACCGGAATCGGATTTGTCACTGTCACTGTCAGTGTCCTTCGGTCGGGTCTGTCAGGAGTCAGCGGCACTTACCTGGCAGAAGATCTCCGGCGGTCACGTCCTGGACTGCTTGATGGCCGCCATTATCTTCTCCCTGGCGGTCACATGCAGTTTTTCGCGATAACTGCAGTGACTGCAGGGTAATCCCAGCCGTAAACCAGTCCGATGACGTCACCGCCGGGGAAGCAGGTAATCAGCTGTGCTGCGCCGTGATGACAGGCTCTGCCTGTCATTCTGATGTAGCAGAGCTGGATCGTCGTGGGACACTCGTTACTATGGACTGCGTCGGTCAGGTGGTATACTTTTTTTTTTTCCATTTTTTTACAGGAGATCGATGGCGTCGCAGGATGAGACTGAATAAAAGTAATGAAAAACTGTGTTTTTTTTTTTATTAAATTAAAAAACTTTTTTAGGAACATTCACCCGTCCGGGTACATAAACAATTTAACTATTTACATACAGGGACCCTGTCCGGGTTATTTAGACTTCTTTGGCTGGCCTCTTCCAGGTACCACCTGGTACTCTTCTTGAGATTGCCAAACATCCGAGGCACCAAGGACCACCAGGACCTGATGACGTCGTGTGGCCTGTACAGTGACGTCGTGACCCGCTATCTGGGTCTGTGTGGCCACCTCTTTCATCTCCCTCCGGGTCTGGAACCCTATGTCCCGGACTGTACGAACCCCAGGGTGCCTAACAGGCGCCGGGTACGGGCCAGCTATACTTATCATGTCCATAGCTGTGGCTGCTGAGGAGACCACTGAGGGAGGCTGGGGAGATTTACGGCGTGGGGTGGGCACTTTTGCAGAGGCCTGGATGTGGGAGGCTGAAGGCTCCGAGTGTCTCACAGGTTCCTGACACACTGGGGAGTAGGGGTCGCACCTGGTAACATTTAGGGCGTACCACCCATTGTAACCCCAGTGTCGGGTGTAAGTCACCAAGTCTCCTGGCAACAGGTCCCTCCCCGGGTGTCCTTCTGGGAGGTGAGCCTCCACGTCCCGCCGGGTCACAAAGACTTCTAAATAAAGTCCAGGCTCCTGGATGAAGCCCCAACCACCTTTCAATTTAAAGCTCCGTACTGCACCCTTAGGCCAGCGTCACACTGGCGACAGAATCGGACGACTGCAATGCGATGAAAAATCGCATTGCAGTCGGACCTATGTTGATCTATGGAGCAGCTCCCAGTATCAGATTTTTTGTGGTCCATTTTAAACGTCCGTGTACAATCGCAGCATGCTGCGATTGTCACCGATTGTCGGTCGACAATCGCCAATGCAAGTCTATGGGAGCGATGAAAAATCGGATTACAAATGGACCACACTGTGTGACTTGCGATGAAATCGCATCGGTGTCCTTTAGAAAAGCCGGCAATTCATCCCCGGCTATACTGTAAAATCACACTGACAGCTTTAATAAAGACTAGAAAGAATAGATATACACACATAGAATACATATATATATATATATATATATATAATATGTAATTGTGACATGTATATATATATATATATTTATATTTCCTAGACTTCTACATACTGTAATAGCCGCAAATTCAATTGCCGGCTTCTGTGAAATCACAGAAGCCGACATGAAATGATACATTGTTTCCACACAGTTAACCATGTCATTTCCTGTATTTTGATATTTGTTTAGAACTTACAATTACATGAGTGTATGTGTGCAAAATTTCAGACATGTAGGGGTTAATTAAAGGTGTAATTTCGTTGAAAAAAAATGCGTGGGCTCCCGCTGTATTTTCTCCACCAGACAGACAAAGCAAAGCGAGTGGGGGCAGATAATAACAGCCTAGGGAGGGTACATTTTTTGTGCCCCCCCTGGCTACTAACATCTGCCCCCAGACACCCCAGAAAGGGCAAATCTATAATTAGATTCGCCCTTTCTGGCACTTTGCCCGTCTATTCCCATTGCCCTGTAGCGGTGGCGAATGGGTTAATAATCTCACCTTACTGTCACCTTAGTATTGAAAGGTGACCTTAAGGCAGGTTAATAATTGAGAGCTGTCAATTAGACAACTATCAATTATTAATCCTATTGTATGAAAGAAAAATCAAACACACACAGTTTAATAAAAAATAAGTTTAATTAAATAATCTGTCACGCTGTATAGCAGATATATATATATGTGATGTCAGTAATCTATACAAAAGGGCAACATACTATATAACATGCGCATAGATATATGATAACATAGAATTACCTGACAGAAAGTCCAGTGGGTCAATACGGAATCCGTTATACGCTGTCTCCGGCTAGAGGGTGACCGGGGTCTATGCTGACCCTAAACTGGGGTCCTAACTAATCCCTCTACCTGGAGGTACTGTTAAAGGTACAGAGGTCCAGGCCACCAGCGTAAACCCTGTCTCCTATCAATCCCTGCCAACTGTAATCTAGTCCTAAGAAGGACCCTGATTACCACCAAAGGGAATGAACAGGTAACGGTTAATGAACAGAAAGACATACAAGAAAGACAAGGAATAAAGTAAATAAAGTCTTACATACAACACTCACACACAGTAGGAACACCTAAGGTCTCAGAGATAAACTATAAGCTATAAGAGTAAAAACAACTAAGGAGCTCTTAGCTTAAATATTCTCAGAACCGATCCAGTCTGCTAGACTACATGAATGCTTTCACCGGCATCTAACAAGCAGACTGGCAGGTATATGAAGGAATCTAATTAGAACATAATCAAAAGCAGCCGGGCGAGGCTGGACCTAGTCTTAGCAAAGAGCTAGGTAAAATTAACTCCCTCATTACCAAACACAAAGAAACAGCAACTCAGCTGTGAGAAGTCAGAGTGTGTAATCGCGACGATCCTCGTGGCGATACACCCATAACAGTACCCCCCCCTCTACGAGGGGACTCCGGACCCTCAGGGCCAGGTCTGCCCGGGTGAGTTGTGTGAAAGGTCCGAACCAATCGATCTGCGTTAACATCAGACGCAGGGACCCACGTCCTCTCCTCAGGACCATACCCCTTCCAATGAACCAAGTACTGAAGGGATCGGCGACTGAGACGTGAGTCAATGATTTTCGACCCATGAAATTCCACGTTATCATTGACCACCACTGAAGGAGGAGGTAGAGGTGACGGTATGACTGGTGCCACATACTTTTTAAGTAATGACTTGTGAAACACATTATGAATTTTAAACGTAGGAGGGAGGTCCAGACGAAATGCCACAGGATTATTATGGAACTGATCCTGTACGGCCCGATGAATCTGGGACCCAACCTCCAGGAGGAAACTTTAAGTTTTATATTCCTGGTAGACAACCAAACTAGATCGTTCACCTTCAGATCTAGACCAGAAACTCTCCCCCTATCAGCCATCCGTTTGAAATCGGTTCCCCGTAACCTTCAGTCTTAACCGATCTGGAACTATCAGTCTCCCTGGAAGTCCCACAGGGGCGTCCCCCTGAGCCCCCAATACCTCCCCCTCAAGCTCAGAGCATACAGCTGACACTACAACTCCCTCCTGAGGAATAGGAACCGGATCATCCGTCTTCCCGGCCCCTGGGAAAGTACGAGATAAGGCATCAGGAAGCAACTTTATTGAGCAGTCATATGCGCGATGAGGAGGTAACTCTTTACACCCCTCCTCTGAGAACATCTCCCCAAAGTCCTCCAGAAAAGGAGACAAAGTCCTAGGCACAACCGCACCGATGACCGTGCTCATGCAGTTATTCCTGCAAAATTCACCCCACTTGCTTATCTTTCTGGATTGCCAATCAATCACTGGGTTATGTTTAGCCAACCAAGGAAGTCCCAACACAATAGGAGTAGGTAGACCCTCCAACACATAACAAGACAATTGCTCTTTATGTATTGCCCCTACTCGAAGATCTATGTTATGAACAGCTTGTACCAAGCTACCTTGACCGAGAGGTCTAGAATCAATAGAGACTATAGGGACCGGTTTGGCCAATACACTCAGTTGCATACCATGCACCTGGGCAAACCGAGCGTCCACCAGATTAGCCCCGGACCCACTATCAAGAAAAACAGAAATCCTCTCAGTTCTAGTACCAATCACCACCTCCGCAGGCACGAGAAACTGAGAGGGATTTGGGGACGAAATACACACTCCCAGGTTAACTCCTTTGCTCAAAGAGGCCCGGGATGGACACCCCCCAACAAAATGTCCCTCTCTCCCGCAAAAGAAACACCTTCTAGTCTTGCGGTGCACCGCCGATTCCCTCCTACAAAAAGATGTCCCTCCCAACTGCATGGGTTCCTCAGAACAGACCAGGGGAACCTCAGTATAAGGGACTTTAGTAGTAGGTGGAGTCATCACGGGAGGCGGAGTTACCTCGCGTCTTCCCCGAATTCGTCTATCAATGCGAATAGCGAGGGCCATAGCAGCCTCCAGTGATCGAGGAGAATCATACTGAGCCAACACATCCTTTAATTTGTCAGACAACCCTTGACAAAACTGGCTCCTAAGAGCTGGGTCATTCCACTGAGTATCTGTTGCCCATCTACGGAACTCAGAAGAATATTCCTCCGCTGGACGATTTCCTTGCCGTATTTTACGTAACTTTGTTTCAGCAAGGGAAACGCGATCCGGATCATCATATACCAGACCCAGGGCAGTAAAAAATCGATCCACTGACTGGAGATCTGGGGAGCCTGGAGGAATAGAGAACGCCCAAGATTGAGGGTCCCCTTGTAAGAGCGAGATAACAATTCCCACCCTCTGCTCTTCACTCCCAGATGACCGAGGCCGCAGCCGAAAGTACAATTTACATGCCTCCCGGAAAGTAAAAAATTTGTCCCGCCCACCAGTGAACCTGTCCGGGAGAGCAACCTTAGGTTCAGATCTGGTTTGCTCCGGGGGGACAAAACCTTGGACTTAATGTCTGCAAACTCCATGGACAACCCCTGCAACTGCCGGGCCAGCTGGGCTACTGGATCCATGACAGCTGGGGAGAATCTTTAGTATGGGCCGGTGAAAATGTCACGCTGTATAGCAGATATATATATATGTGATGTCAGTAATCTATATCAAAAGGGCAACATACTATATAACATGCGCATAGATATATGATAACATAGAATTACCTGACAGAAAGTCCAGTGGGTCAATACGGAATCCGTTATACGCTGTCTCCGGCTAGAGGGTGACCGGGGTCTATGCTGACCCTAAACTGGGGTCCTAACTAATCCCTCTACCTGGAGGTACTGTTAAAGGTACAGAGGTCCAGGCCACCAGCGTAAACCCTGTCTCCTATCAATCCCTGCCAACTGTAATCTAGTCCTAAGAAGGACCCTGATTACCACCAAAGGGAATGAACAGGTAACGGTTAATGAACAGAAAGACATACAAGAAAGACAAGGAATAAAGTAAATAAAGTCTTACATACAACACTCACACACAGTAGGAACACCTAAGGTCTCAGAGATAAACTATAAGCTATAAGAGTAAAAACAACTAAGGAGCTCTTAGCTTAAATATTCTCAGAACCGATCCAGTCTGCTAGACTACATGAATGCTTTCACCGGCATCTAACAAGCAGACTGGCAGGTATATGAAGGAATCTAATTAGAACATAATCAAAAGCAGCCGGGCGAGGCTGGACCTAGTCTTAGCAAAGAGCTAGGTAAAATTAACTCCCTCATTACCAAACACAAAGAAACAGCAACTCAGCTGTGAGAAGTCAGAGTGTGTAATCGCGACGATCCTCGTGGCGATACACCCATGACATAATCACACAGTTTTGTACCATATTTTATTTTCCTGCTAAAACCATTTCCTGTAATAAAAATAAAATAAAAAAGCAAAATTATACTTACCAATCTGATGTACAGTCAGGTCCCACACTGTAATCCATCAGAAAGGGTTAAGAGGTTACAGTTAGCAGGGAGATAATTCTGTCTACTAGCTCTAACCCCATGAATGAATAAGTTCCTCTCCCAGCGAAAGTAGAGGAATAGATTCATGAATGGAGCTTAATTGATTTATTGGCAATTTAACTTTAGTGACCTGACCTAAAGGGAAAGTGGACACAATCAATTAAGCTTCATTCATGAAACACATCCTCTCCTGTCGCCAGGAGAGGAACTTATTCATTCAGGAGCTTTGAGCTGAGCATGCAGGATTACTTGCACTGCTTGGCTCAAAGCTAGTTAACCCTTTGTGAAGGATTACAGCGTGGGACGTGACAGATCAGCGGAATAGGTAAGAATAATGTTTTTTTATTTTTTTATCTTTATTTTAGGAGATCAATGGCTTCGCACGGATTAAGTGTAAAATAAAATATGGTCAAAAAAATTTGTTTTTATTTCATTAAAATTAATTTTTATTAATGTGTCTGTGTTTTTTTAATTTACTTCAATAGGATTAATAATTGATAGTTGTCTAATTGACAGATCTCAATTATTAACCTGCCTTAAGGTCACCTTTCAATACTAAGGTGACAGTAAGGTGAGATTATTAACCCATTCGCCACCGCTACAGGGCAATGGGAATAGACGGGCAAAGTGCCAGAAAGGGCGAATCTAATTATAGATTTGCCCTTTCTGGGGTGTCTGGGGGCAGATGTTAGTAGCCAGGGGGGGCACAAAAAATGTACCCTCCCTAGGCTGTTATTATCTGCCCCCACTCGCTTGCTTTGTCTGTCTGGTGGAGAAAATACAGCGGGAGCCCACGCATTTTTTTTCAACGAAATTACACCTTTAATTAACCCCTACATGTCTGAAATTTTGCACAAATACACTCATGTAATTGTAAGTTCTAAACAAATATCAAAATACAGGAAATGACATGGTTAACTGTGTGGAAACAATGTATCATTTCATGTCGGCTTCTGTGATTTCACAGAAGCCGGCAATTGAATTAGCGGCTATAACAGTATGTAGAAGTCTAGGAACTATAAATATATGTATATGTACATGTCACAATGACTTGTATATATATATATATATGTGTTCTATGTGTATATATCTATTCTTTTTTTTGTGATTGAAATACTATTCTTTTGGATCCATTATATGTCAGTTTTGCAAGCCTGCGAGAAAATCTCGCAAGTCGGATGAAAATCGGATGTTACAAGGTACACACACATGCGACTAAATCGCATCTTTGAAGGAAAATCGGATGCCAGAAGGATGTGTGATGTTTGCATTTTGATCCGACAATCGACCGTCTAAAACGGACCGATTTTTTGTCGTTGTGTGTGACGCCGGCCTTACGCCGCGGCTCACTCAGGGTTCCTTTATCCTTTCTCATCCGGTCCTTATCTGCCCGGTCCTTCTCCACCTGACGTTGGCGAAGTTTTTGGGATTCTCGCTGCTCCCTTTGTCGCTCTGCTTCCGCTCCCAACGTCTCCACTCTTCCTCCTGACGCCGGTTGAAATTCTCCTCCACCAGCTGCTCCATGTCTCCACCACTCCACTGCAGCTTACAGTGTCCGGTTTGCGGCAGCTCTCCTGTCGCCCCCCAGTCCTGGCGGCGCTCCCCTGCGGAGGAAGCAGACGGCTCTAATCATAAATCAGATGACAGTCGGGGCTCCGGTACAGGCAGGTAGTGCTCTGGTGCCTGCGCGGCCTCCTCCATGAGGACGGGTGTCGTTTCTTCTGTCTCAGCGACGGGGGCAGACAGCGGGATCTGGGGTGCTGCTGACGGTGCTGCGGTTTTTGCAGGAACGGGTGCCTCCACTGCGACAACGTCAACCGGATCACATTGCAAGGACTCCTCTACTAGAACGGGTGCCTCACCTTCCAGTACAGACACTTCAGGTAAGATTGATTGGCGCCGCTCCAAGTTTATTTTTAGGGCACGCCAGCTCGCTTCCATCCTGGCGACCTCCTCCCGGTGCCGGGCCAGGCCTCTTAGGGTATCCTCCGCTTCTTGCAGCGTAGGAGGGTTTCCAGGCCGGGTGCCCAACGGTGGTTCCGTGGCGATCGGGTCGCTTCCGTGGGGGGAGAGCTCTGACTGCTCCATCCCTTCCCACTTCTGCTCGTCGTGTCCATTAGCCATCTCTGCCAAGTCACATGTGTCATTAGCATCTGGAGAGGGCCCCTCTTTTGTAGGGAGGCGGGACCTTCGTGTTAGTTTCCGCACACTGAGGAGGATGAGGAGGCGGAACTGAAGAGCTGTGGGGCACAATCTTACATTGCAGTACCATTTACAGTGGTCGGCCATCGTTTTCACGCCACTGAGTGACACCCACGAAGAGCACGCCCTTCTTCTTCACCAGTGCCTCGTCGTGACGCAGATATGGCGGAAAAATGGCAAATACATTCTCTGATGATTTTAGTAATTCTCAAGCACAAAACCAGTGCAATTCAGGCACACAGGACTCGCTTATAGCGAGCTACAGAATCCTGTTCGTGACGCCCAAGTTGAGTCGCACAGAGCCAGAGGTTTTCGGGGTACTCGGCACCGAGCCCGTCGACTTCTATGGGGTATGTCACGTCTTTACCCGGCAACTGAATTAGAGTCGATTTTACTATGTAGAAGTGTATAAACTATAAATATATGTATATATATATATGTCACAATGACATGTATATATATATATATATGTATTCTATGTGTGTATATTTTGTGTTTACAACGAAAGAAAGGGTTTTTTTTGTTGCGATATTTTGTTCCCATAGACTTACATGGGACTTCCGGTATCAAATCGGATATCGACGATATTTAGTGCTATCGGCGATACAATTTCGATACGATATTTTTAGATATCGAGCAATATCGCTCAACACTACTGTTGAATAATGTTGATCCGAGTTAGGTCATTTTTTTCCACAGACAGCACTCGGACCGAGAATATGGCCCAGCCTCAGAGACATAGATAAGGACTGTTAAGGCTCCTTTCCATTTGTGGGAAAAAAACGGTCCGAATATATGCAATTGTCATGCGATTGCCATGCGATTTGTATGCGATTTTTAATTGCCCCATCCGTTTTCCATCCGTTTTCCATCTGTATGCAATGCGATTTTAACATGACGTTTTTCATAGAGCAGTTCTCTCTATGCAAAAATTCATGTAAAAATCACATTGTCAAAAAAAAATGTACACAAAAAGCAAATAATTATATATAAGTCATACACTTCTACATAGTATAATAGCCGCTAATTCATCCCCGGCTATGCTGTAAAATCACACTGACAGCTTTAATAAAGAATGGATAGAATACATATACATATATATATATATACATGTCATTGTGACATATATATAATATATCTACTATCTATCTACTATCTATATATATATATACAGTATATATATATCTATATATATAGATTATATATATAAGTCATACACTTCTACATAGTATAATAGCCGCTAATTCATCCCCGGCTATGCTGTAAAATCACACTGACAGCTTTAATAAAGAATGGATAGAATACATATACATATATATATACATGTCATTGTGACATATATATATATATATATACATATATATATATATATATATATATATATATATATATATATAATATCATACACTTCTGCATAGTATAATAGCCGCTAATTCATTCCAGGCTATACTGTAAAATCACACTGACAGCTTAATAAAGAATGGACAGAATACATATACACACATAAAATACATATATATATATATATATACACATGTCATTGTGACATATATATATAATATATATATATATATATATATAGTCATACACTTCTGCATAGTATAATAGCGGCTAATTCATCCCCGGCTATACTGTAAAATCACACTGACAGCTTTAATAAAGAATGGATAGAATACATATACATATATATATATATACATGTCATTGTGACATATATAATATATCTATCTATCTATCTATATATATATACAGTATATATATATCTATATATATAGATATATATATAAGTCATACACTTCTACATAGTATAATAGCCGCTAATTCATCCCCGGCTATGCTGTAAAATCACACTGACAGCTTTAATAAAGAATGGATAGAATACATATACATATATATATATACATGTCATTGTGACATATATATATATATATATATATATATATATATATATATAGGTCATACACTTCTGCATAGTATAATAGCGGCTAATTCATCCCGGCTATACTGTAAAATCACACTGACAGCTTTAATAAAGAATGGAAAGAATACATATACACACACATAAAATACATATATATATATATAATATATACATGTCATTGTGACACATTATATATATATATATATATATATATATGATATATATATATAGGTCATACACTTCTACATAGTATAATAGCCGCTAATTCAATTGCCAGTTTTTGTGAGATCACAGACCCGACATGAAATGACACATGGTTTACATACAGTTAACCATGTCATTTCATGTAGTTTGATATCTGGTTTTCACTAACAATTACATAAGTGTATGTGTGCAAAATTTCACACATGTAGGGGTTAATTAAAGGTGTAAATTCGTTGTAAAAAAATGCGCGGGCTCCCGCTGTATTTTCTCAACCAGACAGACAAAGCCAGTGAGTGGGGTCAGATAATTATAGCCTAGGGAAGGTGCATTTATTTTGTGCCCCCCCCCTGGCTACTAACATCTGCCCCCAGCCACCCAAGAAAAGGCAAATCTATAATTAGATTCGCCCTTTCTGGCACTTTGCCGGTCCATTCCCATTGCCCTGTAGCGGTGGCGAATGGGTTAATAATGGGTTAAAGCCACCTTGCTATTGAAAGGTGACTTTAAGCCAGGGGGGCACAAAATAAATGCACCCTCCCTAGGCTATTATTATCTGCCCCCACTCGCTGGCTTTGTCTGTCTGGTTGAGAAAATACAGCAGGAGTCCACGCATTTTTTTACAACGAATTTACATCTTTAATTAACCCCTACATGTGTGAAATTTTGCACACAGCCACTCATGTAATTGGTAGTGAAAACCAGATATCAAACTACATGAAATGACATGGTTAGCTGTATGTACATAAACCATGTGTCATTTCATGTTGGGTCTGTAATTTCACAAAAGCCGGCAATTGAATTAACGGCTATTATAGTATGTAGAAGTGTATGAACTATAAATATATATATATGTGTCACAATGACATGTGTGTGTATATATATATAATATATATATATATATATACATGTATTATATGTGTGTATATATATATATATATATATATACACATGTATTATATGTGTATATATGTAGTGTTTTGTGAGCTGTCAGTGTGATTTTTACAGTAGCCGGGGATTATTTGCCGGCTTTTCAAAGGACACTGGTGCATATAAATCGGACAGCACTCGCATGGTGCGAGTGCTGTCCGATTTTTTTTTATCGCATCCATTGACTTGCATTAGCGATTATCATGCCAAAATCGCTGCAAATCGCAGCATGCTGCGATTTTTTTTCTCAGACTGATTTCAGATTTCAATCCAATATTTTATCGGCTTGCAATCGTCCGTTTTTGTCTCCAGTGGGTATGAGCCCTTAGGCTGGAGTTACACCAGCGTATGGCATCCGATACGATATGCTAATGACGCACGAGCATGACCTGAGTGTCTATGCTCCTATCCTCTTGCACAGAGAGGATCAGAGCACATCTGCGGAGGAGGCGGAGAAATTAATATCTCCATCTCCTACTCTGCCGTTGTCGGCGTATATCGCACCGTACTCAGATGATAGCAGAGTGCTGTGCGTTGTGTAACTCGCACCCATAGACTTGTTCTCGCATGTCGATTTGGCATGAGAAAATAATCACAGATGTGAGCCGGCCCATAGAGTACCACTGGGCCAAGTGATATGTGATGTTTTATCGCATAGCACTCGGCTGTATTGCACGCTAGTGTGACTCCGGACTTAGACCAGGTTCAGTGGAGTGTATGAAAAATCATTTGACTTCCATCCATTCATTCGTATTGTCATCCTTATGGTACTTTTATGTAATCCATATGTCAGCTTTTTACAGCCATCCGTTTTTATACATCAGCAATGAATACAGTTTACAAGAGCAGTGTCCTATGTTAATTGTGACATGCCCACCAGAGCCGTGGGGTACTCGGAACTGGGTCAGACAGTTATTTTAGTAAGTCATGTGGCCGTGACCCGACTTCGTGGCCCTGGCTGTGCCGTCAAATGGGGAACATGTATATGGGATTAAACGTGACGCCACTTGTGGTGTTCGGCAACAGATGGACGATGCTGCTAAAGCAGACCGCTGGGGCTGATGGTGATGCAGCTGGGATGGTTCTGCCCCCCACAAGTGGAGCAGTGCCCCAGGGCTACCGGTTCTGTTTGTCAGGCTTCGTATACCTTGTGGTGCAGGACACAGGGTGCAGGAGATCACTGGAGGACACAAGGACTGTAGTTTTCTTTTCCTTTACTTGATGGTTGATAGTACAGACCGGAACACTGGTAATAGATCGTGATGGAGAGCCGGGCAGCCTGGAAGCAATTTTGGATACACCTGACCAGGTAGGTACGGAGCCCTTCCTTCTGCGCTGTCCTACCTTTTTTTCTTCGCTGCCTAACAGCTCACCCTCCTGCTGCTAACTGTCTCTCTCTCTTTTTTTAAAAAACAAACCATTGCCCGCATGGCAGGCAGCTCGAGCCTATAACAGGTGACACTCCTTTGTGTCGGCTTCAGGCTCTGGTATGCTGCTGTGCCGCCGGGTATTAGATTGGGCCAGGAGACCTGCAGTCCCCGACCCTCCAGATTTAGCTGCCGGGACTTCAGTACCCGCGCAACCATGGACTCCGGTATCCGGTCCCTAGCACTCAGTTCTGGTGCGAGTTTAATCACAGCTCTACTCCCCAGTTCTGCTTGACTTCTCTCCTACTGACACCTGGTAAGGGGACCCCTCCTTGCTTACAGGCATGACATTCCTCCCTTTGAGGGAGGCAATGTCACTGTGGCAACTGGACTCCTGGGGTGCTACAATTGCAATGTATCCATAAAAATCAGATGCTACTCAACAGGGCCGGCTCCAGCTTTTTATGGGCCCCAGGTGAAAGAGTCTCAGTGGGCCCCTTTAACACAGACCACGATTCATGATGCACAGATACTGCAGAGAAATATGGGTATAGTACAATGCCAAACACTTCTCTTCTTCCATTACATGACTGAAATCTATTGTAAATTGTACAATAGCTCAAAAACCGCCAAATCCTCACAGCGCAGAGTACAGACCGGACAGTACAGTCCTCTATACAATATTATGGGCACCACATAGTCTCCCCCTCATCACCCATATAATACCCCATGCAGGATGTCACCCCCCCATATAATGCTCCATACAGAATACTGGACCCAATCATCATCATCATCATCATTGCCTCCCCATCATCATCATCATCATTGCCTCCCCATCATCATCATCATCATTTCCTCCCCATCATCATCATCATTATTGCCTCCCCATCATCATCATCATCATCATTGCCTCCCCATCATCATCATCATCATTTCCTCCCCATCATCATCATCATCATTGCCTCCTCATCATCATCATCATCATTGCCTTCCCATCATCATCATCATCATCATTGCCTCCCCATCATCATCATCATCATTGCCTCCTCACCACCATCACTGCCTCCCCCCACCACCATCACACATACAGCACCACACACAGACAGCACCGCAACACTCGCTCACTACACACACACACAAAGCACCGCACTACATACACACACACTGATACACACAGGCACACACCAACAGACACATACACCTCACATCTCACCTGTCCGGCGTCCGCGCTCTCTCTGCCACAGCTGACCGCTGAATGATGATGTCATTCAGCGGCGCTGCTGTGAGAGGAAGCGCAGGCGCCCTGCAGGCGCCCCTGGAGCCCAGAGCTGTGGCAGCGGAGGCACGGGGAGAGATAAGTATTGCGCCGGCTGCTGCCGGGGCCCTGAGCAAGCGGGGGGCCCAGTGGCGGCGCTGGTACCGCTCTCATCCGCTAACGGCGCCGGGGTGCCCGATGGCGAGTGGGCCCCCCGCCTGCTCAGAGCCCCGGGACTTGCCCGGGTATGTCGGGTGCTGACGCCGGCCCTGCTACTCGAGAATTAAAAAATTACTACACTAGAAATTTGCAAACTAGCTGTTGTGGAGAGCCTTGTGCTACAGTAGCCGGAGTATCATATTTCGGGTAAACTAAGATCCAAACTTGATTCCCTGTCCTACATCTTGTATGTTTTATGACTTCATTCATACGTCCATGTTTATTTATATTTTATATTTTCATACATCACACTAATGATGTAAACTGACTGATGACTATCAGTTGAAAAACACTCATGAAACTCAGACTATTTTTTGCGTGCCAGAAAAATCACTGACTTCTGAACGAGCCCAAAAACTGCATGCCCAATACTGAGTCTACTTATTTAAATGTAGGACCTGGCTACAGTTTTGGTGATCTTCTAATCTGTAATGGCCTATGTTTTCCACTGGCGTTTGTAACCAAGATAAAGTTAATTTCCAAATTTTTTGTGCGTTTACACAAAAAAAGCAACACAACATGAAGGCTGCTTGTTTTTAAATGTTTTCCTCATAGAAAACAGCATCTGCAATCACATGCTGTCCTGTCTGTATCCTCTCTTTTGCATCCTCCCCTGCCCAAGAGTTTTTCAGACTATGTTCCTGCATGGTCAGACACAGCCATTGCACAGTACACAGCAGGTGTAAGCAGATACGCGGATGGAACAGCACAGACAATGAGAAGACAGTCGTACCTAAACAAGTATTTATTTACCTACCACAAATATATTAATATATATATATATGTATATGATATATATTACACATATACTGTATATATTATACACAGCTCTGGCAAAAATTAAGAGACCGCTGCAACATTTTCAGTTTGTCTGATTTTTCTCTTTATAGGTATATTTTTGAGTAAAATGTAAGTTGCTCTTTTATTCTATAAACTACTGACAACATGACTCCAAATTTCCAAGCAATAAATTTTGTATTTATTTTCAGAAAATGAGAAATAGTTAAAATAACAAAAAAATGCAGTGCTTACAGACCTCAAATAATGCTAAGAAAACAAGTTCATAATCATTTAGAAGCAACAATACTAATGTTTTAACTCAGGAAGAGTTCAGAAATCAATATTTTGTGGAATAACCATGATTTTTAATCACAGCTTTCATGCATCTTGGCATGCTTTCCATTAGTCTTTCACACTGCTTTTGGGTGACCTTATGCCACTCCTGGTACAAAAATTCAAGCAGTTCTTTGATGGCTTCTGACTATCCATCTTCCTCTGATTACATTCCAGAGGTTTTCAATGGGGTTCAGGTCTGGAGATTGGGCTGGCCATGACAGGGATTTGATGTGGTGGTCCTTCATCTACACATTGATTGTCCTGCTGTAAAAACCAGTCCTCATAGTTGGGGAACATTGCCTGAGCCGAAGGAATCAAGTGTTTTTCAAGGATAACCTAGTGGCTTAATTCATACGTCCTTTGCAAAGATTAACCTGCCCAATTCCAGCCTTGCTGAAGCATCCCCGGATCATCACTGATCCTGCACCAAATTTCACAGTGGGTGCAAGACACTGTGGCTTGTACGCCTCTCCAGGTCTCCGTCTAACCATTAGACGACCAGGTATTGGGCAAAGCTGAAAATTAGATTAATCAGAGAAGATTACCTTACTAAAGTCCTCTTTGGTCCAATCCTTATGGTCTTTGGCAAACTTCAGCCTGGCTCTCCTTTGCTACTCATTGATGAAAGGCTTTTTTCTAGCTTTACTTGACTTGAGCCCTGCCTCTAGGAGCCTTTTATGAACTGTTCTTGCCATGCACTTCACCCCAGCTGCTATTTGCCATTCCTTTTGTTGGTCACTTGATGTCATCCTGCGGTTGCTGAGTGACATTCGAATAAGATGACGGTCATCCCGGTCAGTGAAGAGTCGTTTTCTCCCTCTGCCGGTCTGTAGCTTTATTGTCCCCAATGTCTGCTGCTTGACCTTGTTGTAATGGACTGCCGTCTCACAAATTTTAAGGATGGTGGCAACATGACGCTCACTGTATCCCTCTGCTAGTAAAGCCAGAATTGAGCCGTTCTTTTCCTCACTCAAGACTTTTCTTTTCAACTCCTTTGGCATGGTTAAAAGTTATTTTTTCATTCCTATTACTTTTGGGATATTACAAGCACTTGTTTTGTCATCCAGCTTGTCCTATTGCAAGAGGATTGTGAACACCACTGCAGTGTTTGTTATACTTTCCTTCATTAAATAAGATTTGGTTCAGGTAATCACTAGTGATGGGTGAGCACTAAAATGCTCGGGTGCTCGTTACTCAGGTCGAGCAAATTAGAATACTCGGGTACTCGGACAGAACAACGAGCCCAATGTAAGTCTATAAGTCTATGGGAGACCCGAGCATTTTAACCGCGATCCCCCCAGGGGGTCCTTTTAAGGTGTAAATACATCTGAAAACGATGGAAACACTGCTCAAATTACATGGGGACATCATGGGGGTCGCCCTTGGAAGCATTCCTGACTCCTAGTTCACAGCTTTAAACAAAGTTGTCAGAGTTTCATGCCATTTTTACCAGTGCACCAAAAAACATACCAAAACAAAACCAAAATGATTTTGCTGGGAAATATGTTAAGGTACATATGTTCAGGTTAATGATTTGTATATAAGGCAAAATGTTCCTCCACCACTTGGGCTATGTTCCAACGCAGCATTTTTGAAGCGTTTTTCAACTTTAACATTGCTTTCAACCAAAACAAATGCATTCACTGGGAAATGTCATTGTAACATTTACCAACCCTAGCTGGCCATGCGGTGTGTGACACATAAGCAGACAGATCTTGTTTCATTTATGAAGTCACAGAGCCTATTTTTACAGGGGCATCAGGCAGCATTTATCTACTTAAAGGGCCATTATTAAACAGTGGGTCTCCTAAACTGTTATACCCTATGCTGTGAGTGGATGGGCTGCCAAGAATTACGACGCACCCCAATACCCTTTCATGAGATGTCCAGGAGGGCTTCCATAAAAAAATGTTGCATTGACTGCAAGGCCTGCCCTGCTACCAAGTCATATGCACCGCAATAAGCCTTTGAACCCACATACTGGATGGGCCCAGGAAAATCCACTTCACATTATTCATTTTGTACTCCCATTCTGTTTTCTTATGCATTGACTGCAAGGCCTGCCCTGCTGCCAACTCATATGCACCCCAATAAGCCTTTGAACCCACATCCTGGATGGGCCCAGGAAAATCCACTTCACATTATTCATTTTGTATTCCCATTCTGTTTTCTTATGCATTGTGTCAGGACTCTGAACATTTTTGATCACCTTTTGTGCATTACTGCCCTTTTCCAAGATGGCGTCTTTGGTCTCATGTGCACTGTGTCTTCTTGCTATATAACTCCACCCCAGCCTTTAGTCTGTGCTAGAGTATTCTGCCTTGCATCCAGCTTCGACCTCTGTGGCTCCCTGGCTTTGTACCTGCTCCTGTGAACCTGTTTGTGATCCTGCTACTCTGCTGAGTTCCTGCTGCATACACCGGTTTCCAGTAATCCTCCTTCATCTGGCTGCTTGTGTTACTCCCTTCTGCATTTGCTGGACATGTAAGCTGTTGCAGCTCTGCGCTGCTTAAATCGAGACTATCACCCAGGCCTCCCTGGTTGAGCTAAAGATATTATTTGAACTGCCTTATAAGCATTTCTACCTGTGCTTGGACTAAACTAAGACTTAGAGTACTGCCACACTACACGATCCCGCTAACGATCTCGTTAGCGTCGCATACTAATGAGATCGCTAGCAGGATCGTTTACAATATCGCTAGCGTCGGCCACATTTAGCGATGTCGTTAAGGACGCTATCGCGGTTAGCGATCTCCTTAACGACTTTAGCGGTACAAAAGTACCGCTAAATCGCTAAAAAAGGTGCCACACTCAGCGATATATACTTACCCAGCGGGACGCCGACGATCGGAATAGGGTCCGGAACGATCAGGACGACGGACGAGATCACAGCAGGGGCCACGTCGTTGCTGCATGCCGCACACAACAACATCGCTAACGGGATCGCTAAATAGTGACGTTTTTTAGCGATCCCGTTAGCGATGTTGTTTAGTGTGGCATACCCTTTATTCATGTCAAGTATCCTCAAGTATAACTGTGCTTCATAGACTCTCTGATTGATTGTATTTCTCTCTGTTTCTCTCTGAAGTTTCCTATAGACTGTTAAGCTGCATTTAATATCTACACCAAGTGTTGTGGACTTGAGCTTTGCACCTGTTTGAATCACTGTGTGATAATATAGACTTTACCACTTATAAAACTGAGTCCTGTAGTTGTCTTGTTCCACGCAAGAAGTCTCCTGAGTTATCCCCTATAAATATTACACAATGACTGCAAGGCCTGCCCTGCTACCAAGTCATATGCACCCCAATAAGCCTTTGGAGGTGTACATATTTTTTGTATTTTGCTGATGGGCATCATACCACCCTTGCCAAAACAGAGTGGCTAGAGCATGACTGAATACATTCACCCTGGTGTTGAAGTGGTGGTGGACGGTGAGGATGAGGAGAAGGAGGAGGAGGACACCAAATAGCCAAAATCAGGAAGCGTATATCCATGTTTGGTTGTGAAGAGGTGCATAGGAATACACCTCCCAAAAAAACACTACATTGGAGTTTATGCTTCTCTGTCATCATTTGGTAGTATCGAGAATTCAGGCCCAATCCATCCCTTGCTCATTTTTATAAGAGTCAGCCTGTCTGCATTTTACGTAGAAAGGCGAATGCCCTTATCTGTGATGATGCCACCAGCAGTACTAAAATCCCGCTCGGAGAAAACGCTAGCAGCAGGGCAGGCCAGGACCTCCAAGGCATAGAGAGCCAGCTCATGCCACGTGACCAGCTGGGATAACCAAGAATTAAAAGGCACAGAGGAATCACGGAGGACACTGGTACGGTCAGCAAGGTACTCCCTCGTCATCTTAGAGAACATGGCATTCCTTGTGAGATTACCCCGCGCCTCAGTGCATGGGTGATGGGAGGGTCTTAGAAAACTGTCCCAGAACTTTGCCAGTGAGCCCCTGCCTCTGCTGGAGTGGACTTGTGTCTGTCTCGCCTGTCCTGCTTGGTTGGCCAACGAACTGTTATCTCTGCCACCAGCGTTTTGAGATGGGAATTTTTTTAATAATTCTGCAACAATGGCCCTATGATACTGCACCATTTTGTTACACCTGTCTGCATCTGGAAAAAGAGATTGAAAGTTATCCTTGCACCGTGGGTCTAAAAGTGTCACTAGCCAGTAATGACTGGTACCCCATATTTTGACAATACGAGGGTCACGGGAAAGGCAGCGCAACATAAAGTCAGCCATGCATGCCAGACTGGTAACAGGCAAGACATCCGTGTCCTCACCAACAGGACGACTGACCAAGGTGTCCTCCTCCTCCTTCTCTTCCTCTTCTTCCCTGTCCTCAGGCCATCCACGCTGAAAAGACGGTATGACAGTTGTGGTTGTAGTCCTATGTATAGCGCATGAAAGTAGCTCCTGTTCTTCCTCCTCCTCTTCTTCCTCATTGTCAACCAATTCACGTTGGGATGACATGAGGCTGGGCTGTGTGTAATCACCCTGTGTGGTTCCTTGATCCATGTCCTCGTGCTCCGCCTGCAATGCCTCCTCTTTCATTGTGAGCAGAGAGCTTTTCAGAATGCAGATGAGTGGGATGGTGACGCTAATTATGGCGTCATCGCCACTCACCATCTTGGTGGACTCCTCAAAGTTTTGGAGGATGCTACATATGTCTGACATCCATGTCCGCTCCTGAGGTCTTATGTGTGGAGTCAAACCTGACAAACGACGGCCTTGTTGATGCTGGTATTCAAAAACAGCTGCCCGCTTCTGCTCACAAATCCTTTCTAACATATGCAGTGTAGAGTTCCAACGCGTGGGGACATCACACACCAGTCGGTGAGCCGGAATCTGCAATCGCTGCTGAAGCACGGCAAGGGCGGCTAAAGCTGTAGCTGACTTTCTAAAATGTGCACACAGGCAGCGTATTTTAACCAGCAGATCCGGCAGCTCTGGATAGCTTTTTACAAAACATTGAACAACAAGGTTCAGCATATTGGCCAGGCATGGTACGTGTGTCAGTTCGCCTCGCCTCAAAGCCGCCACCAGGTTCCTGCCATTGTCACACACAACCATGCCTGGCTAGAGATTTACCGGTGTTAGCCACACATCTGCCTTCTTTTCAGAGCTGTCAATAACTCTTCAGCATTATGTGGTTCATCACCTAAGCAAATTGGCTTCAGCACAGCCTGTTGCTGCTTTGCTTTGGCAGTGCTGCAGTGCTTCCAACTTGTGACTGATGTGCTCATTTCTGACATGGAGGCTGAATAGGAGGAGCAGGTGCAGGAGCTGTACATAGTGGGGGCAAGCCTGATTGACGTAGGGCCCACAATCCTTGGCGTCGTGAGGACGTGTTCCTTCCCAAGGTCTGACTGGGTCCCAGCTTCCACTATGTTAACCCAGTGTGCAGTCAGCGAGATGTAGCGTCCCTGGCCACAAGCACTTGTCCACTTGTCCGTGGTTAGGTGTACTTTCCCAGTAACTGCATTGTTGAGGGCACGGGTAATGTTGCAGAAGACGTGCTTGTGTAATGCCGGGACGGCACAGCGGGAGAAATAGTGGTGGCTGGGGACAGAGTACCTTGGGATGGCCACCGCCATCAGGTTGCGGAAAGCTTCCATCTCCACGAGCCTAAAAGGCAAACATTTCGACCAAAAGCAGACGAGAAATATGAGAATTGAGTACTGTGGCCTGTGGGGCGTTGGCTGCGTATTCCTGCTTACGTTCCAATGACTGGGGTATGGACAACTGAAGGCGGCGCTGGGACAAGGACGTGCTTGATGATGGTGCTATTTGACTGTGGGCAACGGTAAGTGCAGGGCAGGAGGCCTCTTCGCATGAACCGTGGACAGGAGATTGGCTTGCACGCACAACAGTGGAAGAAGCAGTGGTGTCACCCGCGAACACTGTTTCTCAAGCCTAGGGTTGGGCCCACAAAGTAGGGTGCTTTGCTGCAATGTGCCTGATCATGCTGGTGGTGGTAAGGCTGGTAGTTTTGCTACCTCTGCTGATGCTGGCATGACAGGTGTTGCAAATGGCCTGTTTGGGGTTATCGGCAGAGTCTTTAAAAAATAACCATTCAAGAATAAAAGGTAGCACACTGTAGCGCTATAACTTGCGGACACAAAAATATGAAAAATATGAAAAAATATGAAAAATAAATTGCATCACTGCCTTAGAAATATGAATAATTGAGAAGTCTTAGCGCATAAAAAGGCCAATTTATGTGTACCTGATAGCCACGCTAAGGCTCTTCTCGTATACCATGTCCTAACTATGCCAATCCTCGCTTAGAAAAGTCTGTCTGCATGGGAACATATGAATCCTCTCTCCAGACTAAAATCTACATCTCTGTGGAGGGGTAATGAACCTGTTATAATTAAAACGCCTGTGACCACCAGGTGGAGTGCTCAGGCAGAAGGTAAATAAATACATATCAAAAACTGACCGGCACATCCAAACATAGATCCAATGTGAACAGGTGCTAAAACCTAGAGTCACCAACTCATACACATTCAAGAATAAAAGGTAGCACACTTTAGCGCTATAACTTGCGGACACAAAAATATGAGAAATATGAAAAAATATGAAAATAAATTGCATCACTGCCTTAGAAATATGAAAAATTGAGAAGTCTTAGCGCATAAAAAGGCCAATTTATGTGTACCTGATAGCCACGGTAAGGCTCTTCTCGTATACCTGGTCCTAACTATGACAATCCTCGCTTAGAAAAGTCTGTCTGCATGGGAACATATGAATCCTCTCTCCAGACTAAAATCTACATCTCTGTGGAGGGGTAATGTACCTGTTATAAAAACGCCTTTTCTAAGCGAGGATTGTAATTGTTTGTGAAAACCAGATATCAAACTACATGAAAAGACATGGTTAACTCTATGTAAACCATCTGTCATTTCATGTCGGGTGCTTCTCTATTTTCACAAAAGCCGGCATTACCCGGCAATTGAATCAGAGGCTATTTTACTATGTAGAAGTGTATGAACTATAAATATATGTGTATATATATATATGTCACAATGACATGTATATATATATATATATATATATTCTATGTGTGTATATTTAGTGTTTACAAGGAAAGAAAGGGTTTTTTTTTAGTTCCGATATTTCTGTCCCATTGACTTGCATTGTGTTTCCTGTATCGGATCGGCGATACCTGATACTTTTTGAGTATCGGGCCGATCCAATCCGATCCGATATTTTAGGATATCGGGCAGTATCGCTCAACACTACTTATGACTTGTGTTTTGAAACTGTTAAACTGTAAAGCGCTGCGGAATATGTTTTATAAAACTGTGCAGTGGTCTCTTAATTTTTGTCAGAGCTGTATGTCCCTCAGCCTCATATGTCCCTCATCCCAGTAAAAATTGTATGTATCCCATCCAGAGCCCATCCTGGTACAGTGGGGGAAATAAGTATTTGATCCCTTGCTGATTTTGTAAATTTGCCCACTGACAAAGACATGAACAGTCTATAATTTTAAGGGTAGGTTAATTTTAACATTGAGAGATAGAATATCAAAAATAAAATCCAGAAAATCACATTGTATAAATTATATAAATTTATTTGCATTTTGCAGTGAGAAATAAGTATTTGAGCCCTCTGGCAAACAAGATTTAATACTTGGTGGCAAAACCCTTGTTGGCAAGCACAGCAGTCACATGTCAGCTACCGGACTCTGATAGGCCCGGCGAGTCTCTGCACCACAATGCATTTTTAGCTGAATGTGCATACTTAGATGCACATCCAGCTGAAATATGTGCTGGCGTCCGCGGGCCCCCCTCCTGCATGGGCCTAGTTGTGGTTGCACCCTCTGCGACCATGATCCTTACAACACTGGAGAGATCGCTGTTGGCCAAAAGAGCACGAACATGTGCTGGAAACTTCTCAGTCTATGATCGCCTACTTTTCTCTGTTGCCTTTCAAATATCGACACGTTGCCCCTGCCAGACGCAGCTTGGACCAATGTAATACACCCGGATTGTTGAACATTTGATCTGATTAGCACCTCAATGTCTTTTTTTTTGCAGAAAATTCAGCTATGGACATGAAAAACTGATAATAAAAAAATGCTGACGTTAAAATAAAAGACATTAAAAAATAGAGTTAAGGCAAGGGTGTCCGAAATCTTTCTAGTATCACCTTCTTTTTCTCGCTGTCCATACTAGAATATCTCCTGTAGGCGCCTTGCGGATTTCTATCTTTGATTTTGGCTGTTGTGACTGTAATGAAGGCATTCGCTGCAGCGGCCCCTCGTTCCCCTTCTGCGAGGTGCTTGCAGTAACACAGGGTTAAAATCTATTTCTTGTCATAAAACCTTTGATAGGTTTAAGCCATCTGGTCACATTGAAAGAAACTCATAAAAAGACCCTATTCCTCCCCCTTCTCCAATTAAGGTCAGAGGTCATTTTCTTCTTTGGGTCAAGGGGCCTACAAGGGTTTTCTGTGTATGAAGGCTTTACAAAAAACTTGTCAGGAAGGATTATTGACAAATTATTGGACATTCCTGTTAAACAAGCTGCAAAACTACAGAAGAAATAAAATTTTTCACAGCGTAATGGGTCCTGAGTCCAATCTGTACCCGTCCATCATGTTATTAGATTTGATTCTTCATCTATCAGTATTAGGCCTCATTCAGACATCAGTTTTTCTCATGTACAAGAAAAACGGGCCGGTTATTTTGATCAGAATTCGATCAGTTTTTCTCATGCATAGAGAAAAATAAAACATTTCTCCACCTTCTTTCTGAGTCCATGAAAATCGGACAGTACTCGCATGGCATCTGAGTACGGTCCGATTTTTTTTTTTTCACAGACCCATACACTTGCATTGCTAATTTTGAGCCGACCCTCAAATCAAAATTGGACATGTCTTTGTTTTTTTTTTTTTAAATGGAACACTTGGTCAGAGTAAAATAATCAGACGTGGGAACAGCCCCATAGACTATCCCAGGAACGAGCGTTATCCGTGACAAACAAAGGTGGCACTCATACAAGAATAACTGACGTCTGAATGAACCCTTAGGCCTCTTTCAGATGTCAGTGATTTTTCTCGTTCACAAAAAATTTTTCTGATATTTATCATCTGTGTTGTCTATGATTTTCACAAGCTCAGAGCCTTGAATGAGTGATTTTGATTCATGACTCAGATCAAAAACGGGCATGTTTCTGTAGTTTTATAGCAGACACACGGTGCGCAAAAAAACATGAACATGTGAACAGTTCCATAAACTATAATGGGCATGTGTTCTGTCCATGAAAAGAAACAGAACACATGTAAGGGGGTGGAAATCGGAAGATGGAGTTAGTCAACATTCCAATACTGGTGAGCAGGACTGTATGTGAAAAATGGACATGTAAATGGGACCTTACACACTAAGCAGAGGAAGGCCAGATTACTTGGCGGATATTACATATATCGATACAAATCGTACCCAATCTACCATGGGACATGATACATGCAGAATGGCAAATATTCTGGATTATGAAATTGGTCAAGCACCAAAGTCCAGACTCTGCCTGTCAAGACCCAATATCCAGGCTTTGCCTGTCAAGATCCAACGTCCAGGCTTTGCCTGTCAGGACCCAACGTCCAGGCTTTGCCTGTCAAGACCCAACGTCCAGACTCTACCTGTCAAGACCCAACATCCAGGCTTTGCCTGTCAAGACCCAACGTCCAGGCTTTGCCTGTCAAGACCGAACTCTGCTGGTCAAGCACCGAAGGATGCTAATCTTTGGACAGGATGGAATGTCTGTCATGTGGAGGAGAAGACTGAGTGAATCAAGCTGTTAACTCTAGCATAGATGTATGGTACAGGGTGTGTTCTGTGGACAGATGAAACAAAAATAGAGCTTTTTGGCAATCCAAAGCAACAGTTTGTTTACAGACAGTGAAATGAAGCTTATAAGGTCAAGAAAACCCTACCAACAGTTAAGCATGGTAGAGGATCCATAATGCTGTGGGGTTGCTTTGCTGTGTCTGGTACTGAAGACCTTGAATGTATCACAGGAATCATAGAAATCATGAAATCTGAGATTTTAGAGCAAAATGTCGTACCCAGTGTAAGAAAACTTGGTTTGAGTCAAAGATCATGGATCCTCCAGTAAGACAATGACCCAAAGCACACATCCAAAAGTACACAGGAATTGTTAAGAAAGGAAAAAATGGACTGTTTTAAAAGGGCCTGCAATGAGACATGACTTTAATCCCATTGAAAATCTTTAGGGTGAGCTGAAATCTGCAATTGGGAAAAAGAACCCTGCAAACATTCAAGAGCTTGAGAAAACTGCAAATGAAGAGTGGGAGAAAACACCAGCTGAGAAGTGCAAGAAGCTTATAGATGGCTATAACAAATGTTTGGAGGCTGTCATCAATGCCAAAGGGTGTGCAACCAAGTATTAATTAGGGGTGCCTTTTATTGCTGCACATGCTGTTTACTCTGTTTCTTCTTTGAAATTGCAACATGTAAGTTGAAAAACAATGTTTTATTGTTGTATTACTTTGAACCACTAATTAAAAAAAATCCTGAGGATATAACTTTGCTACATTTCCATTTATTTCTGAAGATATTGTACGGTCTATGAAAAAAAATTAAGGGGTGCCAATACTGGTGAGCAGGACTGTATGTGAAAAATGGACATGTAAATGGGACCTTACACACTAAGCAGAGGAAGGCCAGATTACTTGGCGGATATTGCATATATCGATACAAATCGTACCCAACCTATCATGGGACATGATACATGCAGAATGGCAAATATTCTGGATTATGAAATTGGACCAGAGCACAGCACATTACCTAACTGCATCTTCAATACTTCCATATAAAAAAAAAACAATGTAACCATGCCACTGGCGACTTTATTTTTTATAGTAAAATTGTGACAAGTGATGTGGTCATAGTTTTACGACTGTAGCCTAAATCAGATAATTCCCTCATTAGTTCTTGTGAAATTCAACATTATATTGCAGCTCTGGGGTGGAAACGAGTGCTGGACTATCAGGCTTCTGGGTAGACTGGTTAGCACTCAGTATATTCATGAACTTTCTTACTTTATGTGTGTAAGGGCTCATACTCACTTGAGCCGAAAACGGATGATTTTCAGCCAATAAAAAAATCGGATTCAAATCGGACCAATGTTATTCAATAGGTGACATCTCATTTACGATTTTTTTCTCAGCCGAAATCGGTGTGAGAAAAAAAATCGCAACATGCTGCCATTTGATGCGATTTTGGCATGATAATCACTAATGCAATAGATGGTGTTATAAAAAAATCGCATGCAAATCGCATGACAATTGCACATAATCGGACCATCCTGAAAACTGAACTTGTTTTTTTTTTGCTAATTCTATCCAGCAGTGAAAGTGATTTAACTTTGCAAATCACTTGTATTATGTAGAAAACCTGAATTTAAGTGGACTCCTTAATCTTCTTGTCCAGCTTTTCTGTATTCCATTGTTGTGCACTGGGAGTACGAATGCTGGCAGTGGAGGTCTTTTACGAGTGTACTCGCCCCCTGCAAGGTATGCAATGCATTAATGAGTCCTCCAAATAATAATAATAAAAAAAAAGTATTATTGAAGCTACTCTGATAAATAAGGCTTCAAAAATCAGGAAAATTTCCCAACTATAATAACTCAAAAATCCCTGATAATATATTTTCTAAGGTTGTTTCTTAATAGTGTCCATGCACCGTAACACTGCACTTTGAAGCAGTTAATTATAGCTACATAATCGGGGGACGACTTCTTACATTTGTTTTGCCTATAAACCTGTATTTTTACAGCATTTCTATGAGAACAAAGCCAGAAAACTTTCCGAGTCTCGTATTCTGTAGATCTGTCAGAACATTTGATTTTTCCTTTTCTAAGAAGAAATTAAAGAGTGAAATGAAAATATATTAACATAATAGAGTTTTGCCATTTTGACTTCCTTTATCTGTGGGAAGGAGTTCTCTGCCAGATAATCATTTGCACGCTTCAGTGAGTTTAAAAAAATCTGCGCGAATGGAAGATTCGAGCAACCGAGTGTCATATTTCTAGGGAAGGATACAGTGCCAGTGTGCCTAGGAAGGACATGTCCTAAGTCTGTATGCCCCATTAAACTTTGGAAGGGAAAGGGGTTTTGCCAATTAATTTCTATCCAACAATGCGACTGAATTAGTGACCTGGGATTTCGGTTACAGATGAGTAGAAAGTAATACTTGTGCCCATGATGGAGCGGAAGATCAGGGAGAGGTCATGTGACCGGTGGTCTGGTTGATCAGCCGTTTCTAGCAGGTGCACTGTACACCACCCAGAAAATTGGAGATGAGAGGGGGCATCTGCGGAATGTAACCTTTTCAATACTAGAGGATGTGGAAACTTTCTACGTAATATAACAAGTGTTAAGGCAGGTAGGATGTTGGTAGATTAAAGGGATTTTCTAGTTTTAGGCAAATTAAAGGGTTCTGCTAGTGCGTGGGGGATGAGCTCCTGATGAATGACAGTTCAGACCAGCAGCATGGTTGTGATGCTGGACCAAACTGTGCATTATTCCATGTTGCAAGCAGATGCGTACTATGGATCTTCCCTTTGGGAAATAGTAGCGCTTTCTGAGCGTAGTAAAGTCGTAATAATGTGACCATTAAAAGGAAAGCCTCTCACCTGATAGGGTTATGTAAGTGAGGCACAACTCCATATACAGTCATGGCCAAAAGTTTTGAGAATGACACAAATATTAATTTTTACAAAATCTACTGCTTCACTTTTTCTAATGGCAATTTGCATATACTCCAGAATGTTATAAAGAGTGATCAGCTTAACAGCAATTACTTGCAAAGTCAATATTTGGCTAGAAAATGAACTTTATCCCCCAAAACACATTTCAACATAATTGCAGCCCTGCCTTAAAGGACCAGCTAACCTCTTTTCAGTGAGTGCTCCATTAACACAGGTGTGGGTGTTGATTAGGACATGGCTGGAGATCAATCTGTCATGATTAAGTAAGAATGACACCACTGGACACTTTAAAAGGAGTCTGGTGCTTGGCATCATTGTTTCTCTTCTGTTAACCATGGTTGTCTCTAAAAAAACACGTGCAGTCATCATTGCAATGCACAAAAATGGCCTAACAGGGAAGAGTATTGCAGCTAGAAAGATTGCACCTCAGTCAACAATCTATCGCATCATCAAGAACTTCAAGGAGAGAGGTTCTATTGTTGCCAAAAAGGCTTCAGGGTGTCCAAGAAAGACCAGCAAGCGCCAGGAACGTCTGTTAAAAGTGTTTCAGCTGCGGGATCGGGCTACCAGCAGTGCAGAGCTTGCTCTGGAATGGCAGCAGGCAGGTGTGAGTGCATCTGCACGCACTGTGAGGCGGAGACTCTTGGAGCAAGGCCTGGTCTCAAGGAGGGCAGCAAAGAAGCCACTTCTCTCCAGAAAAAACATCATGGACAGACTGATATTCTGCAAAAGGTACAGGCAGTGGACTGCTGAGGACTGGGGTAAAGTTATTTTCTCTGATGAATCCCCTTTTCGATTGTTTGGGACATCAGGAAAACGCCTCATTCGGAGAAGACAAGGTGAGCGCTACCACCAGTCTTGTCTCATGCCAACTGTTAAGCATCCTGAAACCATTCATGTGTGGGGTTGCTTCTCAGCCAAGGGAATCGGCTCTCTCACAGTCTTGCCTAAAAACACAGCCATGAATAAAGAATGGTACCAGAATGTCCTCCAAGAGCAACTTCTCCCAACCCTCTAAGAGCAGTTTGGCGATCAACAATGCCTTTTCCAGCATGATGGAGCACCTTGCCATAAAGCAAAGGTGATAACTAAATGGCTCTGGGAACAAAACATAGAGATTTGGGGTCCATGGCCTGGAAACTCCCCAGATCTTAATCCCATTGAGAACTTGTGGTCAATCATCAAGAGACGGGTGGACAAACAAAAACCTAAAAATTCTGACAAAATGAAAGCATTGATTGTGCAAGAATAGACTGCTATCAGTCAGGATTTGGTCCAGAAGTTGATTGAGAGCATGCCAGGGAGAATTGCAGAGGTCCTGAAGAAGAAGGGTCAACACTGCAAATATTGACTTGCTGCATTAACTCATTCTAACTGTCAATATAAGCTTTTGTTACTCATATGTTTGCAATTATTATATTTCTGTCTGTGATAAAAACATCTGTCAAACACACATAAAAACCAGAGGGCAGCAGATCATGTGAAAATATAATATTTGTGTCATTCTCAAAACTTTTGGCCATGACTGTACATCATAAAAGAGAAATAGTTCAGCTCACCTCCCTGGGTTCATAGTCCATCCGCGCAAGGATACGTCACTGCCAGACGTTACAGTGTATGAAGGAAAAGAGAAATCCAGCTCTGGAAATAGTATAAAAAATCATCCTTTTATTGAGGCAAACATTAAAATGCAAAATTCAAGCATGGCTGCCGTACTAGTCTCAGCGGTGAATGAATGAAAATACCGCAATATACAGTGACTGCCCACTGAAGTCACTGTATGTTGCAGTCACAGTGGGCAGTCACTGTATGTTGCGGTATTTTCATTCATTCACCGCTGAGACTAGTACAGCAGCCATGCTTGAATTTTGCATTTTAATGTTTGCCTCAATGAAAGGATGATTTTTTATACTATTTCCGGAGCTGGATTTTTCTTTTCCTTCATACAACTCCATATACGCCTATGCGAGAAGCAGATGTCTGCTGTAGGAAAATCCTCCTTCAGATTGAGCATGATTAGGAGTAGAAAATTCAGCACTGCCATAGGTAAAGAGTGAATAATCAGCCAAAAATGATAAAAAATACATAACTTATTAAAACATTTGTGATATGAAAACTCCCTGCCACATTCAGCTAGATGTGTTTTCACATACTTGCAGTAACAGGATTCACGGTCTCACCGACAACACCGGAGAAGGCTCATGGCAAGTGACTTTTGTAAAAAGCATGGACAATCCTTTCAAACTGGTTATCCGGGACTTTGGTTATTTTTTCATATGTGGCAAAGAGTTATAGGCAGGCAGTTGCTAACCGCCTGTTCTGTCCTTCAGTGATCTATCTTGGCCCAGGTGGCAACTCTCCTGCTTCATTACTTCTCACGTCAACAGAGCAGCTCCTTCTCTTCCGGTCTGCTCTGTCATTGCTGACGTCATGCTGATTGACAGCCAGCTAACCCACAGTTCAGCACAGAGCCGACTATCAATCAGCATGACATCGGCAGTGATGCCACATCGGCAGTGATGCCTCATCGGCAGAGCAGAGCGGAAGAGAAGAAGCTGCTCTGTTGATGTAGAAGGAGAATCACCAACAGGGGTGCCCTGTGACTTCTCTGAGCATGCAGACATCGTCATTGGGTAGAATAGGCAGACAATTAGCAGCTACCTGCCTGTAAATTCCTAGCCCCATAGTAAAAAAACTCTAAGGTCCCAGATAACCCCTTTAACACCACTGCTTCTAAGACTATGTGCACATGATGTCTTACAGATGCCAGTGCATCCTCATAGTTTTTTGAAGCAGAAGGCACTTCAGGAAAACGGCAGGGTTTTTCCTGAAGCGTCCTGTCACGATTCATTTTTGGAGTCATGGCAGCTCTGGTTCTGCTATAATTTTAATGTAGTTTTTTTCTTTCAGGCCAGCAAGGGTTAAATGTCAGTTTCTTTGCTGGCAGTTGTTTTGTTGCTAGTCAGCTGATGTGGGTGGTGACCACTTCCACCATCCTTTAAAAAGTCACATGATCCATCAGCTGACTGTCGGTGATTGAGTAATCTATGATCACCAGCCTGGAGTAAAGAGCTCTCTGTTTGCAGTGGAGCTTCTGCTGTGTTCGTGGAATTTTTTTGCTCCTGGTGCCGTTTCCTCAGCTGTTTGGTGCTTTTCAGAGGGGACAGTGTTAAGTTATATTTTCCCTTTTTCTGTCTGTCTTGTTATTGTCATTCTCCCTGTGTTGTTCACCATCTGCAGTGGTGAGGCTAGGGTCCTTTCTGGCCAGTGCACTAGCCAGGAAATAGTGAGGTGACATCTAGGGTCCAGGCACGTGACGGCGGTGGAGGGGAAGGACCCGCTTAGGGCATTAGGGGAGTTTAGGGACAGGCACAGGTGGGAGCTCAGGAGGTGCCCCATCCTTTGTTCCCTACTGTGAGAGCCTTCTTCTCCCCAATCAAGCCCGTTGTTGGTGTAAGTTGTATCGTCCGCTGGACTTAACCGTATTGGTTCTTGACACATCCCCTTTGTTGCTTATCCAGTCGCCTTTGTGGTGTCTTTGCTGCAGGCATTTAAAAAAATGTAAATATAAAGTAGTGGAGGCTTCAAACAGAATCCACCGGAAGAATGGACCGGTCCCTTCTTCTAGTCCATTCCCTGCTTTTGAAGTCTTAAGCAGTTAAAAGAAGTTACAAAAGACAAAAGTATGCAGCGCAAGTTCTTTTTACATTATTGTTCTTAAGGTACTGCCACACTAAACAATCCCACTAGCGATCTCGTTAACGTCGCATACTAATGAGATCGCTAGCGTGATTGTTATAATATCGCTAGTAGCTGCCTAATTTAGCGATGTCGTTAAGGACGCTATCGCGGTTAGCGATCTCCTTAACGACTTTGGCGGTACAAAAACACCGCACATCGCTAACAAAAAGGTGCCACACTCAGCGATATATGCTCACCAGCGGGACGCCAACGATAAAAATAGGGTCCAGAACGATGTGAACGATGAACGAGATCACAGCAGGGGCACAGCAGGGGCCAACGTCGTTGCTACATGCCACACACACCGGCGTCACTAACGAGATCGCTAAATAGTGACGCTTTTTAGCGATCTCGTTAGCGACGCTGTTTGATGTGGCATACCCTTTAGGCTCATTCTTTTTTACGCATTTTACCATTCTATTAGGTGAGTATCAGGCACAATGCACATCAAAAAGACGCCTTGTACAAATACCCTAATAGCTTTCCATAGGAAACTTAGCTAAAAAGGTCTAAAAGTTCTGTAAAGGTGAATGAAGAAAATGCTATATCCTGAGTGAATTATCAATTGTCTTGATATAGGAAAGATGTGTATCTTCGTACCGTGTTAGCCAGTAGATAGAAAAATATTTAGACTTGAGAGTCCTCAGTGGTTGATACCTTTTAATGGCTAACTGAAAAGATGGTAACAAATTGCAAGCTTTCGAGACTACGCAGGTCTCCTCATCAGGCTAGGACTAAAACAACATCTGAAGAATCACATATTTATATACACAAAAGGACACAGGAATAATGCAATAATGACAGTTCTGCTTCACGTCACTTGTCTTATCTATTGCATTATTCCTGTGTCCTTTTGTGTATATAAATATGTGATTCTTCAGATGTTGTTTTAGTCCTAGCCTGATGAAGAGACCTGCGTAGTCTCGAAAGCTTCAATTTGTTACCATCTTTTCAATTGTCTTGAGACATAAATCCCATTGACGGCTGCGTGGATTCTGTGACAATGTGTCAGTGGATGCCAGGCTTGTTTATTTCTGTCCCCCCCCCCTCCCCGCTCATTGCTGATGACAATATTTTGCATTTCTATGTTAGTCACAAAAGGCCAATATCCTGTTCAGAGGTGATTTGTAAGGATTGTATCAAACCTATTAAGAGCAGATCTGCTTCTTTTTACTGAAGAAGAAGGTGTTTGTCAGATTACAGGAAGAGGAATGCTCTAAAGCTTGTTTAGTATGACAATGGGAACATTGTGACTTGTTTTACCCACATGGGGAAGAATGAATGTTCTTGTGTATGGCCCCAGGCAGCGCAGTGGAGAATCTATAGGAAAGCTACAATGGCATCCTGCAGTTATCGGCAGGATCACAATCAGACTGTTTAACAAAACTCTATGATGTCTTACTAATATCTCATAGACCTTGCTGTGCCCTAATCTCCGCTATTCACCCTAAACTCATCTCTAACTCAGCTGAATTGTGGTCACAGCACTTACTTGTTAAATCGTCATAGTCATTCCAGCCCTTAGACCCCCAGATCTTCAGGACCATACAGTCCATTACTCATGCTCAAGGGATGTACTCATTTCACATGAAACCACTTATGATCATCTTTGCAAATTTTTCTGACGTATAATATGAACATTTTTAGTTTTTACTCATTATAGAGATTATAACGAGTCACATCAGTTCCTTATCCAATGAGACTTGCAATTGAATAGGACCGTGTGAGGATGAGTGTGAGGATGAGAAAACTAAAATATTGTAACAGAAATATCAAACAAATGCAACTGCAATCTGAGTGCACTAATGCAGACCTGGACAAAGTGCGGCCCACAGGTTACATCAGGCCCTCTGACTGTTCCAGTCCAGACCGACAAAGCTGTAGGGCTGGAAACAGTGGCAGCAGTATGTCACCTGGCGTCCCAAACTCACCGCTATCTGCATCCTCAGGATGCAGGTGGCTGTGAATATACTGTAATGGTGGAGGAGAGGGTCGCCGGCTCGTTCTTCCACCATTCAACATTTGCAATTGAGACAACAGACAAGATGATGTCACTACATTGCGTATGCTATGCAGAGCGTCAGTGCACATGGGAAAGACCAGAGCAGAGCGCTGGGGATATGGTAGCAAGGTGAGTACGTGTTGCTTTTTTTTCTATGTGTGAATGTGTAGGTTGCTGATACTGTATATAAGGAGGCTATCTGGGGGCTCATAAGGTAAAAAGGGAGGCTGTGTGGGTTCATACTATATATAGGGGCTATATGGTGGCTCCTGCTGTATACAGGGAAGCTGTGTGGGTCTCATACTGTATATAGGGAGCTATGTGAGTGCTCATACTGTATACAAGGGTCTATACAGGGCATCATGCTATGTATAGGGAGGCTGTGTGGGGACTCATACTGTAAATAGGGGGCTGAGTAGCTTACACTGTATATATGGGGCCATGTGGGGCTCATACTGTATATAGGGAGGCTATGTGAATGCTCATACTGTATACAGTGGAGCTATGTGAGTGCTCATACTGTATACAGGGAGCTTTGTATAGGGAGGTTGTGTGAGGGCTCATATTGTAAATGGGGAGCTATTTGTGGGCTCATATTGTATCTAGGGAGGCTGTGTGTGGGCTTATACAATATATAGGGAGGCTGTGTTTGAGATCATACTGTTTATAGGTGGCTGTGTGTGGGGCTCATACTGTATATAAGGGGCTGTGTGTGAACTCATACTATATATGAAGGACTATGTGGATTCATACTGTATATAGGGGCTCTGTGTGTACACATAGGGGTTGTGTGTAAGTCACAAAGAATGGTTAACCCCTTTCTGACATTGGACTTACTATCCCATCCATGTGACCTGGGACTTAATTCCCATGGACAGGATAGTACATCATCGGCGATTGGCCGCACTCAGTAATGCAAAAACAATTATTTTTTCTATAAAATAGTTTTTATTATATAAAAGCGCCAAAACATAAAAAATGTAAATGAGGTATAGCAGTAATCGCACTGACCCGAAGAATAAAACTGCCTTATCAATTTTACCACATGGTGAACGGTGTAAACGTCCCCCCCCCCAAAAGAAATTCATGAACTGCTGGTTTTTGTTCATTCTGTCTCCCAAAAATTGGAATTTAAAGCGATCAAAAAATGTCATGTGCCCGAAAATGGTACCAATAAAAACGTCAATTTGTCCCGCAAAAAACAAGACCTCAAATGACTCTGTGGGCCAAAATATGGAAAAATTATAGCTCTCAAAATGTGGTGATGCAAAAACTATTTTTTTGCAATAGAAAAAGCGTCTTTTAGTGTATGACAGCTGCCAAACATAAAAAAACTGCTATAAATAGTAAATCAAATCCCCTTTTATCACCCCCTTAGTTAGGGAAAAAATGTATTTATTTCCATTTTCCCATTAGAGTTAGGGATGGGGCTAAAGTTAGGGTTAGGGTTGGGGCTAGAGTTGGGATTAGGGTTTGGATTACGGTTACGGTTGGGGTTAGGGTTGGGATTAGGGTTAGGGTTGTGATTAGGAGTGTTTAAGGTTTAGGTTTGTGGTTAGGGTTATGGTTAGGGTTGGGATTAGGGTTAGAGGTGTGTTGGGATTAGAGTTGGAGTTAGAATTTGGGGGTTTCCACTGTTTAGGCACATTAGGGGCTCTCCAAACGCGACATGGCATCTGATCTCAATTCCAGCCAATTCTGCGTTGAAATAGTCAAACGGTGCTTCTTCCCTTCCGAGCTCTGCCATGCACCCAAACAGTGGTTTACCCCCACATATGGGGTATCAGCATACTCAGTACAAATTGAACAACAACTTTTGGGGTCCAATTATTCCTATTACCCTTGGAAAAATAAAGAAATGGGAGCTAAAAGATCATTTTTGTGGAAAAAATGATTTTTTATTTTTACGGCTCTATGTTATAAACTTCTGTGACACACTTGGGGGTTCAAAGTGCTCATCACACATCTAGATAAGTTCCTTAGGAGGTCTACTTTCAAAAATGGTGTCACTTGTGGGAGGTTTCCACTGTTTAGGCACATCAGGGGCTCTCCAAACACGACAAGGCGTCCGATCTCAATTCCAGCCAATTTTGCATTGAAAAGTCAAACGGTGCTCCTTCCCTTCCGAGCTCTGCCATGCGTCCAAACAGTGGTTTCCCCCCACATATGAGGTATCAGCGTACTCAGGACAAATTGCACAACAACTTTTGGGGTCTAATTTCTCCTGTTACCCTTGGTAAATTAAAAAAAAAATGGATCTGAAATAAATTTTTTGTGAAAAAAAGTTAAATGTTAATTTTTTTTAAAGATTCCAAAAATTCCTGTGAAGCACCTGAAGGGTTAATAAACTTCTCGATTGTGGTTTTGAGCACCTTCAGGGGTGCAGTTTAAAGAATGGCATGGGCGTACCCAGGATCAAAACTAGGGGGGGGCAAGCCATGGTCGTTCAGGTTGTAAAATATAAGAACAAAAAATGTACCTTATAGATGACGTCGTCTCTGGAGTCATTCTCCTTTTCTTCATCTTGTCCAGACCCTATGATGAGTTTTCTCATCCACAGTCGTCTCTGCAGACCTCCATCTTCTCCGCTCTTCTGCACCAACTCTCCACACGATGCCCTTAAAGACAGAAGAGTCATTATAATGCTCCTGAATAAAAATATCTGCAATATACTGTCGCCTCACACTATTCCCCTCCTTCCTCACGCTGTCTCCTCATATATTTACCCCTCACTCTATTCTGCCTGCTCACACATACCCCTGACTCCCCATACTGTGTCTGCACACATCCCATCACCCTCACTCCCCATACTGTGTCCACATACATTCACCCGTTCACTCCCCATACTGTCTGCAACCATCCCCCATACTGTTTCCTCATACATACATGCTCTTCAGTACCCTCAAATCCCCCCACACATTAAATCCCCCATCCCCACTTCAAATCCCCCCACACACATTAAGTACCCCATCTACACTCCAAATCCCCCACATACATTAAGTACCCCCCCACCCACACTCCAAATCCCCCACATACATTAAGTACCCCCCCATCCACACTCCAAATCCCCACACTTAAAATAACCCCCCATCCCCACTCCAAATCCCCCCACACATTAAATCCCCCATCCCCACTTCAAATCCCCACACACATTAAGTACCCCATCTACACTCCAAATCCCCCCATACATTAAGTACCCCCCCATCCACACTCCAAATCCCCCCACGCATAAAATAACCCCCCATCCCCACTCCAAATCCCCCCCACACATAAAATAACCCCTATCCCCACTCCAAATCCCCCCACTCATAAAGTAACCCCCCATCCCCACTCTAAAATCCCCCCCCCATACACTCACACTCACACATGTCCCCCGTTAATCTTCGGTGGTTCTTCAGCTCCATTACACGTCTGGAGCACTTACCACCAACCGCTGCCTCACTGCCTGTGTCTTCGCCTCTGAAGAGCCAGCGTGTGACGTCAGCAGCGTGATCATGTGACCTGATCACGCTGCTGGCGCTTCATGGATGCGGAAGTGCCTGCGGCGGCGGTCAGGGCACAGAGCACTGCAGAGGAGCAAGATGTGAGTGTGTGTAGCTCAGCTGTATGCTAGCGTCTCTGACTCTGACACCTGGCTGGAGCCTGGAGTGAGTCAGATGCTAGCACACTGTGACTGCACAGCGATGCGCAGCAGCAGCACTTTCTCTGAGCCGGCTGTCAATTTGACAGCCGGCGCTCAGAGAACGGGAGAGGGGGCGGCAGAATGCAGCTACAGGCCTCATCTTGGCACGGCGCGCCCCTGCTCCTAGGGGGGGGCAACGGCCCCCCCTGCCCCACGGTGGGTACGCCCATGAAGAATGGTGTCACTTTTGGGTATTTTCTATCATATAGAACCCTCAAAGTGACTTTAAATGTGATGTGGTCCCTAAAAAAAATGGTGTTGTAAATATGAAAAATCGCTGGTCAACTTTTAAGCCTTATAACTGCCTAAGAAAATAAATTTTGGTTCCAAAATTGTGCTGATGCAAAGTAAACATGTGGGAAATGTTATTTATTAACTATTTTGTGCTATATAACTCTCTGATTTAAGGGCATAAAAATTAAAAGTTTGAAAATTGCAAAATTTTCACCAAATTTCCATTTTTTTCACAAACGCAAGTTATATCGAGGAAATGTTACCACTAACGTGAAGTACAATATCTCACGAAAAAAACATTCTCTGAATCGCCAAGATCCGTTGAAGCATTCCAGAGTTATAACCTCATAAGGGGACAGTGGTCAGAATTGTTAAAATTGGCCTGGTCATTAACGTGCAAACCACCCTCCGGGGTAAAGGGGTTAAAGACAGAAAAAAAATTACATTTTTTTTTACTTTGCGCAAAATTCAGGAACAGCTGTGCCATTTTGATAAATATGGATCAAACAATTCGGAGAATACCACATAATAAAAACTCTCCTCCAGGCCCTGGGTACCAAATCCCTGTTAAAAATAGAATTAAAATTATAAATATTGATATTCTCACCTTCCGGCGGCCCCCGCAGCCTGCCCGCTCCTTATTATTTTTTTATTGTTTAGGTTGCTCACACTTGTCAAGCACTATGCTTGACAAGTGTGACCAACCTGTCAATCAGTTTTCCAAGCGATGCTACAGATCGCTAGGAAAACGCTAGCATTCTGCAAGCTAATTACGCTTGCAAAATGCTTGTGTTTTGCGGGAAAATGCATACTAATTACGTATGCGTTTTACCCGCGGCGGGGAGTTGCGCAAATGTTCCGCAAAATTGCGGAGCATTTGCGCAACGTGTGCACATAGCCTTAATGTTATTAGATAAAATTGTAGTTTAAAAATGTAAAAAAAAAACATTACCAATCCAGGCCGGGGAAGAATTGTATATAGTCTTCCTTAAGTAATTATACCAAATAAATAGTGGTGTACTCCCATAACATTAATAGACCTGAAGAGCAAAGTAAAAAATTGGAGTAAGCAGATACAACCAAGGAATAAATGAAATCACCTTTTATTAACTGAATGTTTAAAAACTCATCACCAATAAAGGTGTCCAATAAAAGTCTAACAAGGAGCAGATCGTTTGGGGGGAGGACATCAAAGTCCAATGCAAAACTTTTATAAATGATATTGGCAAGCACCATATAGACCAGTTCCCTATAGGAGCACTTAGAAATAGGGACAGCAGTATATATATTAGTGATAGAAATGAAGTAATACAAGAAAAAAAGGTAGCACACTGTAGCGCTATAGCTTGCAAACACGAAATATGATAATATGAAAAATATGAAAAATGAATTGCATCACTGCCTTAGAAATATGAAAAATTGAGAAGTCTTAGCGCATAAGATGGCCAAATTATGTGAGCCTGATAGCCACGTCAAGGCTCTTCTCGTATATCAGGTCCTAACTAATGCCAATCCTCACTTAGAAAAGTCTGTCTGCATGGGAACATATGAATCCTCTCTTCAGACTAAAATCTACATCTCTGTGGAGGGGTAGTGAACCTGATGTAATTAAAAAGCCTGTGACCAACAGGTGGAGTGCTCAGGTAGAAGGTAAATGAATACATATCAAAAAACTGACCGGCACATCCAAAATTTGGATGTGCCGGTCAGTTTTTTGATAAGAAATGAAGTAATAGTGACCCAAAGTGCCATATTCTGCTCAATATATAATGTAGTGGTTTCCCATAATAAGAGGCTTTCCACACCCTCATTGTGGCGGCTGTCCCTCGGTACTCGCTCCTCAGCTGACATTATTTCTCCCGTCTTACACCAGCATGTTTCCCATAACACAACAAGTGCCCTGACCAACGCAGTTACTGGGAAGGTCCACTTAACAACCAACACATGGACAAGTGCTTGTGGCACACTGGGTGCACTTGATGGAGGCTAGGAGTGAGTCGGACCCAGGGACCGCACACATGCTACTGACGCCAAGAATTGCTGGCCCATGTTCCATCAGGGTTTCCCCCTTCTCCTACACCAATTCCTGCATCCTCTCCTCCTCCTCCGTCTCAAAATTATAGTCCATACCAGTCGCAAGTTGGAAGCACGGCAGCACTGCCTTGGCAACAGTCTCTGCTTAAACTCATATGTTTAGGTGACAAACAGCACATCGCCACAGAGTTGTTGAAAGGTCTAACAGACCAAACAGATCTGTGGCTCTCGCCGCGGAACCTGCAACCAGGCATGTTCATGTGTGATAATGGCCGTAACCTGGTGGTAGCTCTGAAGCTTGGCAACCTCGCATATGTACCATGCCTAGCCCACGTCCTCAACTTAGTGGTTAAGTGCTTTCTAAAAACCTACCCTGATTTGGTTGAGCTACTTGTCAAGGTACGTGGTGTGTACGCCCATTTCCTCAAATCAGCTACAGCTGCCGCCGGTCTGGCAGTGCTGCAGCAGCACTTGCAACTGCCACCTCATCAACTGGTTTGCAACCTGCTCACGGGAACTCAACATTCCATATGTTGGAAAGGTTTTGTGAGCAGCAGAGGGTAATAGTTGAATACCAGCTCTAACATGCCTATCGGTGTTCCGCTCAGCCTCCTCACATAACAACTGACGAGTGGCCATGGATGTCACCAAGATGGTGAGCGGTGATGACTACATAATTAGCATGACGATCCCACTTCTGTGTCTACTCAAACACTTGCTGCTCACAATGAAAGATGAAGCTTTGCATGCAGACCAAGTGGTAATAGAGGATGAAAGTAGACATGGTGATACTATACAGCCCTTCCTCATCTCATCTTCTCAACACAGATTGGGTGATAATGAGGAGGAGGAACAGGAGGTGGTTACCTGCGCTACAGAGGGTACTACCAACACCAGCTTCTCATCTGTTCAGCGTGGATAACCTGAAGAGGAGGAGGAGATGGTGAGTCGTCCTCCTGGTGAGGAAAGTGAACTCTTGACTGTTGGGAGTCACACATGGCAGACTTTATGTTCTGCCTTTCAGGTGACCCTCAAGCTATTTGCATTTTGGCACCACCTATTACTGGTTGTTTACCCTTCTCCACTCCGTAGCCAGAAGGACTTAGTAGAAGAATTGGTAAAAAAAAACTCCCATCTGACAATTCTGGCAGGAGAGGTCAGAATTCTTTGGACAACCAAGGAGTAGAGAGAAGGGAGGCACAAAACAGGTCCAACAGAGGCAGGGAACACTATCAAATGTCTGGGACAGTTTCATTAAGCCCTTCTAGCACCCAGGCCATGATTTTGTGGGGTACTCTGACAAGGAGGGAAAAGTTAATGAAGATGATGGAGTACCTAGCGGACTATACCAGCGTCACAACTATTGGGTGTCCAACTGGACACGTGACAAGAACTGTTCTTCTACGCCTTGCAGGTGCTCGCCTGCTGTGTCACTAACATTTTGTCAGAGTGGATTTTTAGCGCTGCCGAGGACATAATAACTGATCTGTCAAATGAAAATGCTGACAGGCTGGTTCTCATCAAAATGAACATGGCCTGGCTTGGCTAAGACTTTGCAACACCACAAGATGAAAGCAATGGAACATAAAGTCAAATAATATGTTCCTTTTTTAAGGGTGTATTCCCAGGCACAACTTCCCACCCAAACAAGGATATACATTTCTGGTTTGGTAATTTTTAGTGTGGTCATAGGGTAGATGGCATCTAATGATGCCGATGATGCTAAGAGTCAGGATAGCAGAGTAAGTCCTAAGCAAGCAAGCAAGCAGAATTAAACCAAAATGAAAAGAAAAAGGAACCCAAAACAAAAGCTAAGGAAAAAGAACCAGAAAAAACTATAAGCAACTGCTGAGAAGCAACCTGAACTTTACCATAAAGTAAGGGAACTTAATAAACAGCACTGTACAGGACAGAAGCAAGCTTTAAATAGCCAGCCAGTGCTAAAGGTAAAAATCATATTTTGGGCTGAGTCACCAATAGTGACTTTTATAAGAGTTGCACAATTTTTGCAGAAATGTACACCAGTCCATCACCTGGAATGATTTTATGTACATCTGAGTTTTTTGTCCAAATTTTGTTACATTTTAGCAGAAAGTGCAACTTTTTATGTTAAAATGAAGCAAGAAAAAAGTTAAAGTGAAAAAAGCATTTTTTATTTTGCACAAAATGTAGAAACCATGAGCGCCATTTTGAAGAATTTGGTACAAAAAAAAATAACAAATATCATAAGACAAAAAAAGAAAAGTGACTTATAACAATGAAAGTGATGAATCTGGCCCAGTGACTTTATGCAATGAAATTATGAAATGTTAACTGAGACTTGGAGACAAGAGAAAACCACACATGTCCCCATCTATAAATGAATTCCTGGTAACATACATAAAACTCATATGTGTGACTGTGGTCAGAACTGTACAAGAGCCCAGCACAACGACTTGTACCCTGATTTAACCCCTTACTGTCCAATGACGTGCACAGTCCGTCATGGCAAGGTGCCAGTTCTGGCACCAGGACGGACTCTGCAAGTCATCCCTTTGATCTACCACTGCGTGTAAACACGTAGTGGTAGATCAGTGCCGACAGCTGTCACAGACAGCTGACAGGCACGGCAAGCGGTGCGGGGACCTTTGCCGTCGGTCCCCGCACCCACAGCGCTGTGCTTGGTCAGTCAATCTGACTGACCAAACACAGCAGCGATCGCGCAGGAGAAGCTGAAATTTCAGCTTCCCCAGCGCGATCAGTGCAGGAGCCGGCGCTGCAGTGGCCAGGCTTCCTGCACTGACAGCCAGGAGCGGAGCCCCCACCGCCCCTGGCTGTTAACCCCCTGACTGCTGCGATCCAGCGTGATCGCAGAGCTCAGGGGGGGAGGCAGAGGGTCGGGAGCTCCCTCTGCCTCAGATCGGCGCCCTGCAATGTATTTGCAGGGCCCGATCTCTGCCTTGATGACCCGGGGGTTGTCATGACAACCTCCGGGTCATCTAGCTACGGGAAGCTGCTGTGATCATGGTCACAGCAGCTTTCCCCATAGGTACAATGCATTGCAATGCTGGAGCATTGCAATGCATTGTAACTGCAATAAAAAGTAAAAAAAGTGAAAGTCCCATAAAGGGACAAGTTAAAAAAAATCATTTTTTAAAAAAAATTGTAAAAAAAATATTAAAAAATAATTAAAAAAAAATCCCCTAAAAAATACACATTTTTATGTAATAAAAAAAATAAAAAACAAAAAAATACACATGTTAGGTATCGCCACGTCCGTAAAAATCCCATCTATAAAAGTGTAACCCTAGTTAACCCCTTCAGTGAAAGCCGTAAAAAAAAAACACAAAAAAGTAGTAAATTATACTTTTTCCAAGCGGTATCATCATACTGCTTGGAAAAAGTGCAATAATACGCGATCAAAAAGTCAGATATAAATAATCATGGTACCACTGAAAATGTCATCTTGTCCTGCAAAAAACAAGCCGCTATACAGCATCATCAGCGAAAAAATAAAAAAGTTATAGCTCGCGGAATAAACTGATGCAAAAATAATTATTTTTTCTATAAAATTTTTTATTGTGTAAAAAACGCCAAAACATAAAAAAATATATATAAATGAGGTATCGCTGTAATCGTAGTGATCTGAAGAATAAAGCTCCTTTATCAATTTTACCACACGCGGAACGGAGGAAAAAAAAAAAAAAAAAACAATTCCTGAATTGCTGGTTTTTGTTCATTCTGCTTCCACAAAAATCGGAATAGGAAGCGATCAAAAAACGTTATGTGCCCGAATATGGTACCAATAAAAACGTCAGCTCGTCCCGCAAAAAATAAGCCCACAGATAACTCTGTCGGCCGAAATATGGAAAAATTATAGCTCTCAAAATACGGCGATGCAAAAATTTCTTACAAAAAATTATTCCAAAAAAAAGCATCTTTTAGAGTGTGACAGAAGCTAAACATGAAAAAAGAATGTAAATCTGGTATCGCTGTAATCGCACCGATCCGAGGAATAAAGTAGCCTAATCACTAATACCGCACGAGGAACGGCGTAAAAAAGAAAACCAATTCTTCACCTTTGTAGATTTGTTCATTGTGCCTCCCAAATATCGCAGTAAGGCGATCACAGTGGTTTACCCCCACATATGGGGTATCAGCGTACTCAGGACAAAATGCACAATAACTTTTGGGGCCATATTTCTCCTGTTACCCTTATAAAAATAAAAATTTGGGGGCAAAAAGGTCATTTTTGTGGAAAAAAATATGATTTTTTTATTTTCACAGCTCTACGTTATAAACTTCTGTGAAGCCCTTGGGGGTTCAAAGTGCTGACCACACATCTAGATAAGTTCCTTGGGGGGGTCTAGTTTGCAAAATGGGGTCATTTGTGGGGGGTTTCTACTGTTTAGGCACATCAGGGGTTCTCCAAGCGCGACATGACACCCGCTGACCATTCCATCAAAGTCTGCATTTGAAAAAGGCGCTCCTTCCCTTTCGAGCTCTCCCATGCGTCAAAATAGTGGTTTACCCCCACATATGGGGTATCAGCGTACTCAGGACAAATTGCACAATAACTTTTGGGGTCCTGTTACCCTTTGGAAAATAACATTTGGGGGTGGAAAGATCATTTTTGTGGAAAAGATATGATTTTTTAATTTTACTGCTCTACGTTATAACCTTCTGTGAAGCCCTTGGGGGTTCAAAGCTCTCACCACACATCTAGATAAGTTCCTTGGGGGGTCTAGTTTCCAAAATGGGGTCACTTGTGGGGGGTTTCCACTGTTTAGGCACACAGGGGCTCTCCAAATACGACATGGCGTCCAATCTCAATTCCAGCCAAAAAAGTCAAATGGCGCTGCTTCCCTTCCGAGCTCTGCCATGCGCCCAAATAGTGGTTTACCCCCACATATGGGGTATCAGCATACTCAGGACTAATTGCACAATAAATTTTGGGGTCCTTTTATCCTTTGGAAAATAAAAATTGGGATGAAAAGATCATTTTTGTGGAAAAAATATGATTTTTTAATTTACGGCTCTACGTTATAACCTTCTGTGAAGCGCTTGGGGGTTAAAAGCTCTCACAACACATTTAGATAAGTTCCTTGGGGGGTCTAGTTTCCAAAATGGGGTCACTTGTGGGGGTTTTCCACTGTTTAGGCACACAGGGACTCTCCAAATGCGACATGGCGTCCAATCTCAATTCCAGCCAAAAAAGTCAAATGGCACTGCTTCCCTTCCGAGCTCTGCCATGCGCCCAAATAGTGGTTTACCCCCACATATGGGGTATCAGCGTACTCAGGACTAATTGCACAATAACTTTTGGGGTCCTTTTATCCTTTGGAAAATAAAAATTGGGATGAAAAGATTATTTTTGTGGAAAAAATATGATTTTTTAATTTTACGGCTCTACGTTATAACCTTCTGTGAAGCCCTTGGGGTTAAAAGCGCTCACAACACATTTAGATAAGTTCCTTGGGGGGTCCAGTTTCCAAAATGGGGTCACTTGTGGGGGGTTTCCATTGTTTAGGCACACAGGGACTCTCCAAATGCGACATGGCGTCCAATCTCAATTCCAGCCAAAAAAGTCAAATGGCGCTGCTTCCTTCCGAGCTCTGCCATGCGCCCCAAATAGTGGTTTACCCCCACACATGGGGTATTGGTGTACTCTGGAAAAATTTTACAACAAATATTGTGGTTCATTTTCTCCTGATACCCTTGACAAAATTTAAAAAAATTGTGTCGAAAGAAAAATTTTGGGAAAAAAAGTTAAATGTTCATTTTTTCCTTCCACATTGCTTCAATTCTTGTGAAGTACCTAAAGGGTTAATAAACTTCTTGAATGTGGCTTTGAACACATTGAGGGGTGCAGTTTTTAGAATGGTGTCACTTTTGGGTATTTTCTGTCATATTGACCCCTCAAATTCACTTCAAATGTGAGGTGGTCCCTTAAAAAAATTGTTTTTGTAAATTTTGTTTGAAAAATGAGAAATTGCTGGTCAACTTTTAACACTTATAACTTCCTAACAAAAAAAAATGTTGGTTCCAAAATTGTGCTGATGTAAAGTAGACATGTGGGAAATGTTATTTATTAACTAATTTTTGTGACATATCTCTCTGATTTAATGGCATAAAAATTAAAAGTTTGAAAATTGCAAAATTTTCAAAATATTTGCCATATTTCCATTTTTTTCATAAATAAACGCAAGTTATATTGAAGAAATTTTACCACTATCATGAAGTACAATATGTCACGAGAAAACAATCTCAGAATCGCCAAGATCCGTAGAAGCGTTCCAGAGTTATAACCTCATAAAGAGACAGTGGTCAGAATTGTAAAAATTGGCCTGGTCTTTAACCTACAAAATGGCTTGGTCATTAAGGGGTTAAAGAAACTACACATCAATCTTCTCATGTGCTCAGAATAGTTTGTCACTGTGACTTTTGTGTAAAACAATGTTTAGTGAGTTAAGTAGGCTTAAAAATATCTGTTCTCAGCAGCACATCATCCATGTGAACAAGTGATGTGCTGTCAATAATATGATATTCTATCCGCTGTAACAAAGCTACTCACTTGGGAGCGGGATGAGGAACCAATTCTATTTACACATCCAGATGGTTTATTTCACTCCTCATAAGCCGCACAAAAGGAAAACTTAAATACAGTCCACAAAACAGTGCAGGTTCATCCGCATGGGTCCAGGTTCTTAGTCCTTTAGTAAATGTACACAATCCTGGAGGTCTGCACACCTCCACACACAGAATCCTATGTGAGACAAACCTTAGAAAAGTCTCTGTAGATGTCGATTTTAGTCTTAAGAGAGGATTCATATGTTCCCATGCAGACAGACTTTTCTAAAGCGAGGATTGGCATTAGTTAGGACCTGATATACGAGAAGAGCCTTGACGTGGCTATCAGGCACACATAATTTAGCCATCTTATGCGCTAAGACTTCTCAATTTTTCATATTTCTAAGGCAGTGATGCAATTCATTTTTCATATTTCGTGTTTGCAAGCTACGCAGCTGTGTGACAGTCACAACAAACAGGCTCTCCATGCATGTGTTTTATCCTGGTTACCGATGCAGCTATTCGGTAAGCGCTATAGTTATTCGTATAAGTGCTTATCTGAAACTATTCGATTAACCATTCTCAGTACTATGTGTACTAGAGCAGTGTTCCCCAACTCCAGTCCTTAAGGCCCACCAACAGGTCATGTTTTCAGGATTTCCTTTTTATTGCACAGGTGATCCAATTATCACCTGGGCAATACTAAGGAAATCCTGAAAACATGACCTGTTGGTGGGCCTTGAGGACTGGAGTTGGGGAACCCTGTACTAGAGCATTACTCCAGGTTTACATCACTTTTGTGATACATATTTCCCATCCACTATGTGTCTGGCAGCCACTTTACAGCACATACAATGATCATATTAGCCATCGTTCTGTTTGCATAGTGTTCATTGAACTGTGTATATAGGTAAAAAAATGACCATTGATAGGCTTTATACAAGTATTTTAATGGCAGTAGTCGGCTTGACTAAATGGACCTTAAAGGAAACCTCATCAAATTCATTCTGCCTAAAACCACAGACAGGATAAATCAGACACTGATTGTGCGATTGCAGCCAGGTAAGTTTTACTCTGAAAACAACAGACTTTCAAACATACTTTGAAAAGACGGCCAGAGACCGTCTCTGCTGAGTAATCCGATGTGGGTTCTGGTTCAGCTTTTTCCCGTTTTGCTCCAATTGACTGAATGATTTATCCTCATATCTGTATATAAAACCAAAATAGGAAGGCAGCACTCCAAGTTGTAGTGGTGAAAAAAGTGGAATTTATTTAGATCCACATAGCATGGTGACGTTTCGTCTCACAATGAGACTTTATCAAGCTTGATAAAGTCTCATTGTGAGACGAAACGTTTGATCTTGATTGGGCAAGTATGGGATATTGCTGAGGAGGCTTGGGCACCCGCCAGATGGTATTGTGCTGTTCCATTTTTTTCTATTTACATATCTGTATATATACGGAGAGGCTTGATAAAGGGGTTGTCTGGTCTGAAGCAACTCTATATGACGGCAGATTTGTGAATCCTCACATTGCGCACACTGCGCACTGTGAGGATTCTCTGTTGCCACATTCCGACTACACTCTTTCTGGCCTCACTCACTACCCTTGCATTGAGGGAGGATGATTTTTTTTAAGCAATCTAAAAAAACTATTTGCTTATTAGTTGGATGATCAGTAGCCAGTTTACACCACACGATTATTGGGAGTGAGCTCTTATCATAGATTGTCAGCTCTGTACAACCTTATAGATTGTGAACTCTTTCATTAGATTGCAAGCTATTTTTCATAGATTGTGTGATATTCTCTTAGGACTTATTTAGTCAGGCTGATAATCAGGAACAAGTGTTCCTAAATTTCCCAATTATTGACCTGCGCAAACAGGCAGGCAATCAGTTGACGAATTAACAAAATTCTGATTCGTCAGGTGAAATGATTACATAAGTTTAAAAATAATTGTTCTCGGAATGTGAGATGGAACATGTGCTGCTGAGAACAATGATACTATTAGCACACATGATGATCGTATTAGCAATTTTTCTGTGCGCATGGGAAGTGCGGTCAGCCTCAGTCTGCATTTAGCCAATCAGCGGTTGTTTAGCAGCTGTGGTGGGCTTGTCTAAATCCAGACTTAGATTGGTAGTTAATTTCATAGATTGTCAGCTTTTCTTATAAATTGTGAGATATTCTCATAGATTGTAGGATCTCTATTTTCACGTTTAGAACACATTTCCATTATAGTCTTTAGGGTTGTTCACATGTCCATGTTTTTTTCACAGACCGTGTGTCTGTGCAAAACTCATGGAGACGGGTCAGTTTTTTTCAGTACCACTGATGAAAAGGGCCAATGCAAGTCTATGAGTCTGTGAAAAACATGTACAGCACACGGATGGCATCAGTGAGTAAATCCCCAACAGTGTCACCAGCAAAGCACCCCCACACCATCACACCACCTCCTCCATGCTTCACGGTGGGAACCAGGCATGTAGAGTCCATCCATTCACCTTTTCTGGTGCAAAGCAGTAATCAAAGCAAAAGGTGGCTACTTTGAAGAACATAGCATATAAGACATATTTTCAGTTGTTTCACACTTTTTTGTAAAGTGTAATGTATAATTCCACATGTGTTAATTCATAGTTTTGATGCCTTCAGTGTGATTCTACAATTTTCCTAGTCATGAAAATACAGAAAAATCATTGAATGAGAAGGTGTGTCCAAACTTTTGGTCTGTACTGTATCATCACTTACAAAGAATGATTATAATTTTGATAACAATATTTTATCAATATCCTTTACCTCCTCTGTGACTTTCCCTACTTCCCATACATCCTGTTACATCTGAATGCAGGATTCCTAGAAGGTTTATAAGATGAGAACGTATCGTATCGGGGTAACAGCGGGACGCACAACTTTTTATGGCAGTTAAAAAAAAAACAAAGGGAGCACCACCTTGTGGCTACAATAAGTAATGTTCTGCTTATCCTGGGTCATTTAGTAATATTTGTTTTATTTTATACATATAGATGTTTAGAAGCATAGGAAAAATTTTAAAAAAAGATCAGCAGATATAGCACCACTGGTAGTAATTTTCACCAGCTTTCCTCTCCTCTAGGAATGACTCAGATCGTTCCTTTCTCCGGATAGCAGATTTATTATGTTATTAATAAATGTTGCAATACGTAAAACACTAAAGGAAAAACTTTACACATAAGCCTGTTTGCATTTTATGATCTATATTATGATGTATTTTTTATATTTGTAGTACACACCTTTTTAAATAGAGCTTGACCCTACCTGCCCATATAATTGTAGGCTTTTAGCCCAGGAGAGGCATCATGTTAGATTTAGGGTCCAAACAAAGGGGTACACCTAGTCGTTGGCTGTTGGGCTCACACGAATTGGACAGTTTGTGACCTAAGTACCTTCATTTTCTAATATCTTTTCTACAGCGGTAATGCAGGTCCAATTTTATATATTCAATACATATTATAGGTTTTAGAGCGCAGCTTTAATTTGTTAGTTATATATAGAGTGGCTCTCTTGTTTTGCACCTGTTCACATTTGTCTTTTTCTGTTTGGAAAAGCCATCTTTTTTTATATATATATTTATTGCTATTGTGTTGTTATATCTGTTCTCCATTTCAAAAAAAACAAAAACTTGTTTGCCGTTCCTCTGTTGCTATATTTAATGCAAAGTTTCCACTACTCAACTTGTGGCAGTATTCAACCATTGATGGGCTATATATTTGCTGATCGGCAGTTGTTTATTAGTTTGTTTGGACACGCTGACCACACTTCCGATGCACAACAGAGCAATCGGTAATACTTGTTTTGTGCATATAGACTGCCATTGTTCTCGGCAGCACATGTTCTGCTTGCACTGATACATGATGTACTAGTGATAGTAATGTCTTCTCAGCAAGGTTAGGCTATGTTCACATGTCCAGTAATTATCCGTTAGAAAATGGATCCAGCAGAAACTTTTTGTCCTGCTAAAAAATAAAAATTCAACTGGATCCGTTTTTTTTTAGCATTGAAATCTATGGAAAATGGATCCATTAAGTAGTCATCCATTTCCTTCAGTAAGCAAAAAAAAAACGGATCCTTTTCAAATGAAAGAAAAATGGATGGTTAATGGATCCGTTGTCCGTAGACTTCAATGTTAAAATAAAGGGATCTAGTGAAATCCATTTTTTTTTTAGCTGGACAAAAAAGTTGTCTGCACAGCTTTTTTTGTCAATGGATTGTTGCTGGATCCGTTGTAGCGGATGATTACTAGACATGTGGTCACAGCCTTAAGTTTTGCTCATTCATCAGGTGATTTGCATACTGTTTAGACTGCAAGATTCCTGGAAAATAAGCGTTCCTACAAACCTTCATTCACGATAATCCGCCAGTGTGAATGCACTCTGAGGCAGAATTTTGAAGTTTGTGTTCCATGGTATTGACCCTGATTTTCTGGACCAGTCGCTGGTCTCCTGAGCCAAACTCGGTCATTTATGGGGCTGTTGAGATCTTGTCAGGAAACCTGTGGCCAGTGTAGAAATTGCGGTCCGTACTCAACCATGAAACATGGACATCTAAATTCAGCTTTAATGAAATCTTGACTGAGGAAACACCATGGTGGTTTGAAACAGTTGCCTCAAGAAAGGGGAATAATCACCTTAGGAAATCACCTTAGGGGTGGAAATCTGCAACTCACAAAGACTCTAAAACAACTGAAACACGGAGTCTGAGCCCAAAGATAATTGTAATATAAAAATATACAATTTATTAGATATGGCAATTCATACATATAAATATATAAGCAATGCCAACAAAAGTCTAATACCTAAGGGATGTAGGTGACACAAAGTATCAAGTATCAAGTGAGTCCTGACATGATGTAATAAACGAGGTGGGGGAGCAAAAAGGGGACAAAAAGCGCGTTGGGGCTGATCTCTTGTGCGGTTCTGACAGAGGCACTATGAGTAAGAGCAATAAGTAGGACATGTGCAATAATATATTTGTGATATCAGGGCACTGGCTATTTAAGAACGGGGCAGCTGATTGAGTGATTTAGCCTGTGGGTTAATTACACAGCCATGTCATTTTTGTTTGAGCACTGTTAGCACTTTACTCATGTACTTGTATAGAGACGTACTGTGGCCCCTTTGATGCTTTTTGTCCCCTTTTTGCTCCCCCACCTCGTTTATTACATCATGTCAGGACTCACTTGATACTTTGTGTCACCTACATCCCTTAGGTATTGGACTTTTGTTGGTACTGCTTATATATTTATATGTATGAATTGCCATATCTAATAAATTGTATATTTTTATATTACAATTATCTTTGGGCTCAGACTCCGTGTTTCAGTTGTTTTAGATTCATTCAGGAGGGTCCAGTGGTTATATCGCTGATCCTAATGTTGTGGCTTAGGATCTAATTTGGACAATATGGTACTATGTATTCTGTTCTGACTATACTGTTGCTTAACTCACAAAGACTAATGGCTCTTTTACACAAACCGATCCAGGTTCTTAAATGGCCAGCAATGGCTGTATACAAACTGATCAGTGGTCATTTACTGGCCTGTTTACCCAAAGTGGAGAATACTCTATGCACACAGAATGATCACTGTGTGTGTGTAAGGAGGAAGACTGGACTGCGAGTGCCTGTACCGAGTTGGGTCCTGGACTGTTGAGGCTGCCTCCCATGATGCCGGGGGGGAAGAAATGAGGAGCTGGACCAACCTTATGACTCAGGTAGGAGGGGCAACATAAAAGGAAAAGCGCGCAGCAGCAGGGAGTTTGGCGCCAATTAGGAGCAGCGAGCAGCCGGTTGAGCAGCGTGCTCCATCCCCTGAGCACCGGCGCTGTGACAGGCTGCGTTGTTTGTTCCCCGCCGTCTCCAGCGGGGCCGCTGAGGAGAGAGGTGCCGTGCGCCCATTGACTGCGATAGATAGAGGTCCCGTGCGCCCAGTGACTACGAGTTGACATGCGCTCAGTGACTGTTAGTACCGCGCACATGCAGAGCAGAGACAGACGAGTACCGGACATACTCTTGTGGACTTCCTTGTCAGTTACTTCTCCCCCATTCACGTTTAACCCCGGGAGTGTCACGGCCCTGTTTGCTTCGGCCGCACGTATTCATGGACTAGGGGCTCAGCGGAAGGTACCGGAGACCGACCGCTACCGCCAGAAGACAGACCCTAGTTTAAAGGATGTCATCTGAGGACATCTCCCCGGGATCTGCTGGTTCTACAACCCCTGCGGGATCATCGACTGTGAGGAGCACAAAAGACACGATAATTCATTAACTGGACTGCCATTGTGTTATACTTGTTATTCCTATTATCAATACTTTAACCATTTACCTTCCTACGAGAAGTTAATATTTTGTTCTATTAAACTGTTACATCTTGTTAACCCTTGCTCTGCCTCTTGCCTGTCACTGCATCCAGCAACCTGCTTACACTTGGCGTAGTTGTCAGGATGCAGTACACAAGCACAGAGGTGGCAGACCAAGCAGCCGTGGGTGTCCCAAGGGCCAGCTTACCGCTGGGGGCCAATCTCCCAAAGTTTACAGGCATGTTAATGATGCACCCCATGCAGGGCTATGCAGGTGGAGATTGCTGTGATGCCCTAGATGGGGAAGCCAGATGTTCTGTTATGTTCCGGCCCCAGCACGAACGGAACTCTTTCACCAAAGTGTTACAGATCTTGGAAGAGATGCATGGGGACCCCACGGATGTCAGTGAATTGCGGATGCACTTGTTTGCCCGTGTCCAAAGGGAGGGAGAGTCTGTGACCCAATATATGAACGCGCCGCAGGAGATCCACGCTACGATCGCTGAGCAGGATGATGTGGGTGTATGGGCCCCCTGATGTAATTTTGAGAGACCAACTAGTGGCAGGTCTCAGGGATGCGCTGCTTAAACAGGCCCTGTGGGAGTGCTTGCAGGTCAATCCGCTTATGTCTTTTCTAGAACGTGGGGCGGAAGCGAGAGCAAGAGCAGGGGGTGGCAGCCTCGATAGGGAAGGTTCAGAGCGGGGAGGCATCCGTTCCACCCACAGCTGAATCAGGTTGGGTTAGAGAAATCTGGAAAGAAATCCAGGACATGCGATGAGTGGTCCGGCTTGAGAAGAACCCCCCCTGGAGGTATCAAACTCTTCAGGAGGCAGAACTAGCCCCGAATCTTTTGCGACGGTAACGTAGTGGTTCGGTGTGTTAATCTAGAGGAGGATGATCTCATGCTCTCACCCAAGAGTGAAGTGGCGCAAGTACTGGGTATGCCGGAAGAACTGACGCAACCTGAAGCTATTCAATTAGCGGTGAAGCAAGGAGATCCATGGACTGTAGCCATCACCATGTCCTCAGAGCCTTAAATCCGGCACCATGAGAGAAGGGCGCCGGATGCTGGAACAGATGCGGGCTGAAACGATGGGACTCTTGTCGCAACAGGTAGAAAATATGCTGGGGCATTACCAAGATGTATTTGCCCATCATGACGATGATTACGGGTGCATCACAGCCATAACTCACAAGATCCCCACAGGAAATAGTGCACCGCAGATCCTGCCGCAAATGTACCAGGAAGTGAAAGAAATATTAGCACACATGCTGCAGAGTGGGATCATACAGAACAGCCAGAGCCCGTGGGCAGCCCCTAACATTCTAGTTCGAAAAAAAGACGGAACCCTGCGTTTTTTGTGTGGAGACTAAATGCCTGTACAGTTCGGGACTCTTACCCCCTACAGAGAATTGAGGAGTCCTTGTCTGCCCTTGGGAAAGCTAAGTACTTCTCATCATTAGATCTGGCTAATGGATATTGGCAAGTGCCCATGACTGAGCAAGACTGGCCAAAGACAGCGTTCATACTCCCTATGGGGTTGTTGGAATCAACCAGATACCAACGCTTCTGGAACCTTTCAGCAGTGTTTAGGAGACCTGAACTTTGAAGCCACCCTCATTTATCTGGACGACATTGTTGTCTATACAGCTACTTTTGAGGAGCATCTCCAGTGGCTGGAGCAGGTGTTGAGTTGGTTGCAGAAGCACGGCCTGAAAGTGAAACTTCAGAAGTGCCACCTTTTCCGCAACAAATTGACTACCTCGGACATGTTGTGTCGGCTGAGGGAGTGAGGCCTGCGAGTGAGAAGATAGTGAAAGACTTCAGACGTATTGTTATTCCACTGTTGGAGTTATTGAAAGGGTGCCGTCTGGTGCGAAGAATCGGACCATCCAGTGGGGGAATAGCCAGGAAGAAGCCTTTCGAGCCCTGAAAATGGCCCTGACTGAAGCACCCATACTAGCCTATGTAGACTTCTCTCAACCTTTCATCCTTCACACCGATGGAAGTCTCCAGGGACTAGGGGCTGTATTGTCACAGGTACAGGACGGAAAGTAATGAGTGATTGCCTACGGAAGCCGACCTCTCCATGACTCAGAAATAAACACAGACAACTATAGTTCCTTTAAGCTAGAATTGCTGGCATTGGTGTGGGTGATGACTGAGAAGTTTGCAGAGTACCTGTCAGGATCTGAAGTCTTGGTACGCACTGACAACAATCCCCTAGCCCACCTAGAAAATGCAAAACTGGGGCCCTTGGAGCAAAGATGGGTGGCCCGTATGGCAAAATATCAATACAATATCGCATATCGAAAAGGAGCTGAGAATGCACATGCCGATGCCCTGTCCAGAGTGACCCACGCGTGACCTGGCCGTGATCGAGACAAAGAGTTGGAGGCAGAAGAGATCCATGGGTTCCAGGACATCGCCAGGATGCTGGCGACGACGCGGCAACTGGTTGAAGAGGCTTCAGGAAAGCACCTGTTGGGAAGCCTCAAGATGAATGGGTGCGGCTTCAGCAAGAAGACAGAGAACTCGCTCAGTTGAGACAATGGGTGGCTCTAAAACAACTCCTCAGCCAGAGTGAGTGAGATACCTTTTCCCCGGGAATGCTACAGATTCTCCTACAATGGGAGAGGCTTCAACTGGAAGACTGCTTGCTGTATAATAATAATAATCTTTATTTATATAGCGCCATCATATTCCGCATCGCTTTACAGTTTAACAGTTTCAAAACACAAGTCATAAGTAACAACGTTAACAATACAATAATTAAAGCAAATAAGACGACCCTGCTCGTGAGAGCTTACAATCTACAATGAGGTGGGGGAGGTACAAAGTACAGGTGTGTATATACAATGGTGCATTTACAATGATGGTCCAGCCATCTTGAGGGAGTGAGGGATGGATGGAGATAGTGAATGGGCTACACACACACACTTACACATAGAATGACTTTGATTAGTGAATGTGATAGGCCGCTCTGAACAAATGTGCTTTGAGAGAGCGCCTGAAACCATGCAAATTGTGGATAGTCCTAATTTCTTGGGGCAGAACATTCCAGAGGATTGGCGCAGCGCAGGAGAAGTCTTGGAGTCGGGAGTGGGAGGTACGGATTAGTGCAGAGGTTAGTCGAAAGTCGTTTGCAGAGCGCAGCAGTCGGTTAGGCCGATAGATAGAAATGAGGGAGGAGATGTAGGGGGGTGCTGCACTGTGGAGAGCTTTGTGGGTGAGAACAAGTACTTTGAATTGGATCCTATAATGAATGGGCAGCCAGTGTAAGGACTTGCGAAGAGCGGACGCGTCCGAGTACTGTTTAGAGAGATGGATGACCCTGGCTGCTGCATTAAGGATGGACTGGAGAGGGGATAGTCGAGTAATGGGGAGGCCAAGTAATAGAGCGTTGCAGTAGTCCAGGCGGGAGTGGATCAATGCTACAGTGAGGGTTTTTGTTGTTTCCATGGTGAGAAAAGGGCGGATTCTAGAGATGTTCTTTAGGTGTAGGCGGCAATAGCGGGCAAGAGATTATATATGGTAGGTGAAGGAGAGATTGGTGTCAAACATAACACCCAGACAGCGAGCATGCTGCCGGGGTGTTATTATGGTGCCGCCCACGGAGAGGGAATTGTCAGATTTAGGGAGTTTAGTAGACGGCGGGAGCAGAAGAAGTTCAGTTTTGGAGAGGTTGAGTTTCAGATAGAGAGCGGACATGATGTTGGAGACTGCGGACAGACAGTCACTGGCGTTCTGTAGTACAGCGGGGGTAAGGTCGGGGGATGACGTGTATAGTTGTGTGTCATCAGCATAAAGATGGTACTGAAAGCCAAATCTGCTGATGGTCTGTCCAATTGGGGCCGTGTAGATAGAGAAGAGAAGGGGGCCAAGGACTGAGCCCTGGGGTACACCGACAGTGAGAGGAAGAGGAGATGACGTGGAGCCAGAGAACGAAACACTGAAGGAGCGGTCAGAAAGATAGGAGGAGAACCAGGAGAGAAAAGTGTCCTTAATACCTAGTGACTGGAGCCTAGACAGTAGGAGACAGCGGTCAACTGTGTGTCTAAAGCTGCAGAAAGGTCGAGAAGAATGAGCAGAGAGTGGTCACCGTTACGTTTTGCTGTAAGAAGGTCATTGGTCACTTTGATGAGTGCAGTTTCAGTCGAATGTAGGGGGCGGAAGACGGACTGTGAGAGGTCTAGGAGGGAGTGAGTGGAGAGGTAACGGGTAAGGCGGGAGTAGACTAGGCGCTCCAAAAGTTTAGAGATGAAGGGGAGATTGGAGACCGGTCTGTAGTTGTTTGTGCAGGAAGGGTCGAGAGCGGGTTTCTTTAGTAATGGAGTAACGATGGAGTGTTTGAAGGAGGATGGGAAAATGCCAGAGGAGACTGAGAGATTAAAGATTGTAGTTAGGTGAGTTGTGACAACTGGAGAGAGAGACTGGAGGAGATGTGAGGGAATGGGGTCGGTAGTGCATGTAGTCGGACGAGAGGAAGAGAGGAGTCTGGAGACTTCTTCTTCTGTGATGGGATCAAATGTGGAAAGTGAGCCAGGGGAGATGCAGGGAGGGATGGGAGTCACAGCACTTGGTGGTTGAGAGCAGATTTCCTGACGGATAGTATCTATTTTTTCTATAAAGTGGGAGGCCAGGTCGTCAGCACAAATGTCTGTGATAGGGGCTTGTGCTTTTGGCCTGAGGAGGGAGTGAAAAGTGTTAAAAAGTTTCTTGGGGTTGTTGGCTAGTGAGGAGATCAGGGTGGTGAAGTAGGTCTGTTTAGCGAGGTGAAGGGCAGCATTACAAGTTCTTAACATGAATTTAAAGTGGATGAAGTCTCCTGGTGTGTGGGTTTTTCTCCAAAGGCGTTCAGCACTCCTAGAGCATCGCTGAAGAAGTTGAGTTTGCAATGTGAGCCAGGGCTGTTTTACTGTGTGTTTGGAAGTTGTGAGGGTGAGCGGTGCTACTTGATCAAGGGTGCTTCTAAGAGTGTCATTGTAGTGATGAACAGCCAGATTAGGACAAGAAAAAGAGGAGATTGGGGACAGCGATGAGTGTAGGGAGTCTGAAAGTGTCTGAGGGTTAATGGCTTGTAGATTTCTGAATGTGTGGTAGGTAGGAGTGCGCTGGGGTGGTCGAGGATTTGTGAGGGTGAAGGAGAGAATGTTGTGGTCAGAGAGTGGAAGCGGTGAGTTATTTAGGTGGGAGATTGAACAGAGGCGGACAAAGACCAGGTCAAGGGTGTTACCATCCTTGTGTGCCTCAGAGGTTGAAAGCTGTGAGAGGCCTAGAGAAGTGGTTAGTGATAGAAGCTGAGATGCAGATGTGGAAGTAGGGCTGTTAATGGGGATGTTGAAGTCTCCAAGGATAAGGGCTGGCAGTTCTGAGGACATGAAGTGCGGCAGCCAGGCTGAGAAGTGGTCAAGGAACTGGGTGGGCGAGCCTAGGGGCCGATATATGATCGCTACTCTGAGGGAGAGGGGACGAAAGAGTCTGATGGTGTGGACCTCAAAAGAAGGTAATGAGAGTGATGGAATTGGGGAGATTGAAAGGTGCAGTTGTTACGGGAATTGGGAGTCACCTGGCAAGTGGTACTGCCCGAAAAAGTGATCAGTGAGGTGGCCACGGAGGGTCATGTAAGAGGGGCTCACTTTGGCCCGGAGAAGACATTTCAGTGGTTGCAGAAGCTGGTCTTTAATCCCCGGTTGAAGACTGCAGTGGAAGAGGCCTGTAGGCAATGTCGAAGTTGTGAATTGGCTAAACCTCCAGAACAGAGAGCACCTACACAGACCATTGTGACCTCTGCTCCCTGGAACTGCTAATGATCGACTACTTGACCGTGGGTAGTGCTCATCTCGGATATGAACATTGTCTTGTAATGACCGACCATTTCACTAAGCTTGCTGTGGTGACTCCGACCCGGCTGAATCAGTTGCATAATCTATCTGTCTAGATTTCATCCAGATGTATGGATGCCCGAAAATGATTCATTCTGACCAAGGCGCTTACTTTGAAGGTCGAGTGATGGAGGAGCTCCACCGCCTGTATCGGATTGAAAAGTCCAGGACGATACCTTTATCATCCACAAGGGAATGGAGCCTGTGAACGTTTCAACCGGACGCTGATTCAGATGTTGAGAACGATGGAGGAAGACAGGAAAGTCCGTTGGCCTGAGTATGTAGCTGAGTTGGTCTGGGTGTACAACAACCGAGTGCACAGTACAACCGGATATACGTCATACACCCTGCTGTTCGTCCGAAAGGGATGAGAGATTACTGAGCTAGAGTTCGACTCAGAGGAGGATTACCCACGTATGGGGGTGTCCACATGGGTCCGTGAACATCAGCATCGCTTGCAGATGCTACATCGACTGGTACAGACCAAGTTTCGGGAACTTGAGCACCATGAGGCGATGCCCCTGCAAGGGACAGCTCTCAAGGCTGGAGACCGAGTATTGGACCTCGATGCAAGTTAGAGCATTGATGGGGAAAAAACTCTGTATCGTGTGAAACACCGAATTGGAACCAATGATACCGTCTATGAAGTTCAGCCTGAGGGGGAAGAAGGGGCCCCTACCCAAGTGGTCCACCGAAGCATGCTACGTCCTTGCCTGTCACTAGATCCCGAAAGAGAAGAAAGGGCATGAAGTGTTCCTGAAATGCCCAGTCCCGCGACCTTCAATCGTGATGAAGAAGAAGAACCTGCCTCACCCTCTGATCTGGACGGTCTGCTACCCACTGGCTCAGGGGAAGTGCGAGAACCTGAAATTCCCAAGATGGCTGCTCTATTGAACCCGGACGCGTCCCCATCCTCAACTGCCCAACCTGACTCGACTACCCAGCCTGACTTACGCTGCACAGAACGAATGACAGCTGGTATACCTCCCAATCGTTATGAACTAGACCAATTTATTTGGCAGTGAATCATTCAAGAGATGGAGGAGTGTCAACGTCTACTTCAAGAACTCTCGGCCGTGGAATGGCGAGCTAAACGAGAGGGGGAGTGTAAGGAGGAAGACCGGGTTGCGGGTGCCTGTACCGAGCCAGGTCCGGAACTGTTGAGGCTGCCTCCCATGTTGCCTGGGGAAGAAATGAGGGACCAGACCAACCTCATGACCCGGGTAGGAGGGGCAACATAAAAATAAAAGCGCGTGCAGCAGCAGGGAGTTTGGAGCCAATTAGGAGCAGTGAGCAGCATGCTCCGTCACCTGAGCACCGGTGCCGAGACAGGCTGTGTTGTTTGGTCCCCGCCGTCTCCAGCGGGGCTGCTGAGGAGAGAGGTGCCGTGCGCCTAGTGACTGCGAGAGGGAGGTGACGTGCGCCCAGTGACTGTACTGCGCCCATGCAGAGCAGAGACAGACGAGTACCGGACATATTCCTGCGGCCTTCCCTGTCAGTTGCTTCACGCCCGTTCATATTTAACCCCGGGAGTGTTACAGCCCTGTTAGCTTCAGCCGCACAAATTCATGGTCTAGGGGCTCAGCGGAAGGTATCGTAGACCGACCACTGCCGCCAGAAGATGGGCCCTCATTTAAAGGACCCCATATGAGGACATCTCCCAGGGATCTGCCGGTTCTACAACCCCTGCAGGATCATCGACTGCGAGGAGCACAAAGAATCACGATAAGTTCCTTAACTTGACTGCCATTGTGCTATACTTGTTATTCCTATTATCCATAAGAAGTCTCCTCTTAGCATTTTATTTTGCAACCTAAACATTCCAAGATCCTTTAACCGTTCCTGTAAGCACATACTTTGCAGTCTGCTCACCATCCTGCTCACTCTTCTCTGAACTTGCTCCAGTTTTTCAATTTAAAATGTGGTACCCAGAACTGGACACAGTATTCCAGATGAGGCCTGACCAAGGAGGCGTAGAGGGGGATAATTACTTCACATGCTCTAGACTCTATGTCTCTCTTAATACATCCTACAGTCATGGCCAAAAGTTTTGAGAATGACACAAAAATTAATTTTTACAAAGTCTACTGCTTCACTTTTTCTAATGGCAATTTGCATATACTCCAGAATGTTATAAAGAGTGATCAGATTAACAGCAATTACTTGCAAAGTCAATATTTGGCTAGAAAATGAACTTTATCCCCCAAAACACATTTCAACATCATTGCAGCCCTGCCTTAAAAGGACCAGCTAACCTCTTTTCAGTGATTGCTCCATTAACACAGGTGTGGGTGTTGATGAGGACATGGCTGGAGATCAATCTGTCATGATTAAGTAAGAATGACACCACTGGACACTTTAAAAGGAGACTGGTGCTTGGCATCATTGTTTCTCTTCTGTTAACCATGGTTATCTCTAAAGAAACACGTGCAGTCATCATTGCAATGCACAAAAATGACCTAACAGGGAAGAGTATCGCAGCTAGAAAGATTGCACCTCAGTCAACAATCTATCGCATCATCAAGAACTTCAAGGAGAGAGGTTCCATTGTTGCCAAAAAGGCTTCAGGGCGCCCAAGAAAGACCAGCAAGCTCCAGGACCGTCTCTTAAAAGTGTTTCAGCTGCGGGATCGGGCTACCAGCAGTGCAGAGCTTGCTCAGGAATGGCAGCAGGCAGGTGTGAGTGCATCTGCACGCACTGTGAGGCAGAGACTCTTGGAGCAAGGCCTGGTCTCAAGGAGGGCTGCATAGAAGCCACTTATCTCCAGAAAAAACATCATGGACAGACTGATATTCTGCAAAAGGTACAGGCAGTGGACTGCTGAGAACTGGGGTAAAGTTATTTTCTCTGATTTCCCTTTTCGATTGTTTGGGACATCAGGAAAACGCCTCATTCGGAGAAGACAAGGTGAGCGCTGCCACCAGTCTTGTCTCATGCCAACTGTTAAGCATCCTGAAATCATTCATGTGTGGGGTTGCTTCTCAGCCAAGGGAATCGGCTCTCTCACAGTCTTGCCTAAAAACACAGCCATGAATAAAGAATGGTACCAGAATGTCCTCCAAGAGCAACTTCTCCCAACCCTCCAAGAGCAGTTTGGCGATCAACAATGCCTTTTCCAGCATGATGGAGCACCTTGCCATAAAGCAAAGGTGATAACTAAATGGCTCAGGGAACAAAACATAGAGATTTTGGGTCCATGGCCTGGAAACTCCCCAGATCTTAATCCCATTGAGAACTTGTGGTCAATCATCAAGAGACGGGTGGACAAACAAAAACCTAAAAATTCTGACAAAATGAAAGCACTGATTGTGCAAGAATGGACTGCTATCAGTCAGGATTTGGTCCAGAAGTTGATTGAGAGCATGCCAGGGAGAATTGCAGAGGTCCTGAAGAAGAAGGGTCAACGCTGCAAATATTGACTTGCTGCATTAACTCATTCTAACTGTCAATATAAGCTTTTGTTACTCATATGTTTGCAATTATTATATTTCTGTCTGTGATAAAAACATCTGTCAAACACACATAAAAACCAGAGGGCAGCAGATCATGTGAAAATATAATATTTGTGTCATTCTCAAAACTTTTGGCCATGACTGTAGAACTGTGTTTGCCTTTTTTTGCTGCTGCATCACACTGTTGACTCATGTGCAGCCTGTGATCTATTAGTAAACCCATATCTTTTTCATACATACTGTTGCTTAGTTGGATGTAATCAACAGCCCCATGTGTTACAGGGAATTTACTTTTGTACTTTGATATTTATTATACCAAAATACTTTTGGGCAACTATCAAAGTCAGAACCTCTGTACATTGTACAATTAACGGAAACAAAAATTTAGGAATAAATTTGGAGCCAATCAGACGTTTCCTTTATGGTTTTGCATGATGGATAAGTATCTGACTGTCTTTATCGGCATTGAAGACACCAAGACATGGGCAAGGGAGAGGACTGTACATGATATACGGTATGAGTCCTGAGGAAGAAGTCTGGAATGACTTGGAAACGCATTGACTAAAAAACCTGAAATAAAAAATCCTTTATTACATTTCTATTTGGATTTTCATTGCCTACTAGCAGTGCAGATAAACCACATTTGGCTTTTTTTTTTTTCTGAGGACCGTACATGGATTGGACAGCTTCTTCCAAGTGTACTGACATGCACTTCCAGCTTGTATTATATGTGGCTTCTACACTAGAAATTTCAAAACTGGATTGGATGAAATCTCTACATATACAAAATTATTTTTATTGGGGAAAAAGGCAGATATACAGCTATACCACTGTTGATATATGTAAAAACTTACTAATGAGTTGCCTGTAAAATGCAAAAATGGAATAAACATCCCCTAAATAAAAAAAAAATTCCAGTTATAAAGTTTAGTCTATACTTGTTATCGCAGTAGTTATAATATCTATGAAGCAAGATAGAAACCTCAGTGCAGAGTGAGGTGGGTGACAGGATTAGTTTTTGGCCTGGTTTTTCTACATAAATGATCTTTTACATATGAACCACATATCACACCTCAGATCTGTTATGGTGATAGTAGGTTTCTGCATAATATTCTCAGAAATGTCAGAGGCTCAGAGCAACTAATCTTTCTATGACATTTTGGTTTTATACCAATATCCTGAGAACATTACCCAAAGAAGAAGCATTACACAATATCTCAAGTCTTCACAGCTACGAATATACATAAGGCGAGTATAATTTTATTTGCTATTTTTAAAGAAATTTGTAAACCAGGGTGTGAATTTTTATTTCAAAAAAAGGACTTAATTCTTTTTTTTTTTTTAATTTACACTATGACTATGGGATTAGTAATGGATAGGTGTCTTGTAGACGCTTATCTATTACTAACCGCTGGGCTTAATGTCACCTGACAATACAAAGGTGCCATCAACCACACAAATATTACCCCACTAGTCACCGCCACAGTGCAAGTGGGAAGAGTCGGGCAAAGCACCAGAATTAGTGCATGTAATATTTTAAGATTTGGGGGCCAATATCCACAGCCTGAGAATACTAGTTCCCAGCTGTCTGCTTTAGCTTGGCTGGTTGTAAAAAATGGTTGGGTGATCACATGCCATTTTTTAAAATTATTTATATAAATAATTTAAAAAAAAAGTGTGGGGACCCCTCTACTCTTGTTAACCAGCCACCAGCTGTCAGTTTTGTCAAGCTGGTTATCAAAAATAGAACAGACCCCATGTAATTTAAAAAATATATATATTTTATTTATAGTGCAGGCACAGGCTGATGAATACTCCCATCATTGACTCAACCTATACAAAATGTCACCGTGGCTAATCGGGACATACCTCTCAGCCGAGCATGAAAACCAAAAAAGCGAACAAGATAGAGACTGTAAACTACAGGTCACTATCAAAAATATATGTGATAGGAAATAAATAATATCAAATATAATAAATATCACAACAGAGAGGTATATATGAAAATAGTAAATATATATTTTATTATAGCAAAAAGTGAATCATAGACAAGGTAAATGGGAGTCAACATACAAAACAGCAAAATGATAAACTGTCAGAGATAAAAAAAAAAAGGCAGTAAAGAAGACAACACACGTCTCCCCATCAATGTGCATGGGCGCAGGCAATAATGAATAGACATCAAGTCATACCAGGCTATAAATGAAATCGCTGGGTTATAACGCGGCAGTATAGGATAGCAGGTCGAGGACTTAAGGCAGACTAATTATAATAAATCAGGCTATTACCTTGTGACATAGTAGAAGGCTGCACACCGCACAAATAGGGGGGACGCTGGAAAGAGCCCCGACGCGCGTTTCACCGCACTCGGCTTCGTCAGGAGGCATGGCTTACTGGGGGTGAGGGGAAGTATATATACCAAAGCGTGGAGCCCATCTGCGAATCGGCGCAGTCCTCGGCGTGATGTGTTCCACATGTGCCGGGGCGGGCCGAGATGCGTAGCAGGAAATGGCAAGGAGGAACTGAGTCATCACTCACCATCCCCATAGCAATGTGTCCGGCCGGCCGCGGCACAGGGGGCCCACAGCGCACGCGCGAGTTGCGTCTGCGAGGATGGGTAACAAATGGAAACATGTGAATGTCAGCACTGGCTGGGGAATGACCGCTGCACACGCGATGAGGCGGGCCAGAATGCGCAGCAGAGAGGAGGAGGAAGCGCGTCAGCACTCCACATCCCCATAGCAACACGTCTGGCCAGCCGCAGCACGGTGAAAGCGAACACATGCCTAGATAACGTCTACATGGATAGATACAGGTGACAAGGCTCTATTCGAGTCAGCCCACAGTATATAAAAAGTAATGAAGACAGTGCATATATACACAGAACAGCCATATTTTACAATCTCTATCTTGTTCACTCCCATCATTGACACCTGCTCTCGCTGTTATCAGCTACAGCAGGAATAGGCTGATGGGAAGTAGTACTCACATCAGCCAATGCATCTGTGACCGGCTGTAAACTTTTTACAGCTTTTGGCTCATGCTGTCATCTAACAAATTGGGAACCACAGCTCTGTGACTGACAGTAATAATCTTATAGCTGATCAGAGCCGCCGGTTTTTCATCTTACAACCGATGTTCGGGGTGCCGAACCCGAACAGTAACACGGACTTCCTGGAGAAGTAAGTGATCGGGGACCGTGCCTGAACAGTAGGTGTTCAGTACGGATCTTGAACTTTACTGTTCGGGTTCGCCCATCACTAGTGTTTGTGTGCACGGAGGTGTCATGGAAGAGAGCTGTCGGACGATCATTAGGCTGACAGTTATCTAATGTGTATGGGGAGCTTTACTTTTTGTTGAGCTTGTGAATATACATACCAGCTAATATGAATAAGCAAAGCTGCTGTGTAATGTATGGGAACAAAGTTCAGATTGTTAATGGACAATGCTCGAAAACTGAAATTCGCAATTAATAGGTGTGCCTTAAAGAAAAATCAGCCACCATATTTTTGATACCTCATCTGAGAGAATCATGATTAAGGGACAGAGACCCTGTTTCTAGAGAAGTGTCACTTACTTGGCTGCTTGTTGTAGTTTTGATAAATTCAAGGTTTTATCAGCAGGAGATTATCACTAGAGGACTAGTAAACCTGCTGCCTTGTAGTTCACCATGTTCATGAGCCTTGTATAACCCCATCCACAACACTGATTGGCAACTTTCTGCCTATGTACAATGTACACAGAAAGCTGCTCATCAGTGGTGTGAGTGGGGTTATTCAGAGCTCATTATTCAGAGACCTGGTAGATCTGCAGCAGATGAAACTATGATTTTTCACAAAATTGCACTAAAGCATCTCATTACGTGAAATTGCTGGAATGGGGGTCTCTGTCCCTACATCATGCTGCTGTCAGATGGGGAAGCAAAAACCTGGTGACAGATTCCCTTAGTAAAGCAGAATTCAACCAACCTGTTCTGAACTGATGAGTGTCTTGAAATATCAGTCTATAGATAGGTGAAAAACAAACTGCTTTCAGCTAATGATGACTTTTTTTTATATATATATATTTTGAGGGCTCTTAATTGTGCAAGGATCCTGCACAGATCGGGGTGACAAGCTGCCATATTGTCCTCCCAACAGCAGTGTTCCTCAGCGCCAACGCTCCAGTATGTCAGTCTACCCAGCACCACTTCTGGAATATTGGACTGCAGCAGCTATATTTTTTTGTTTTACGGCCATTTATTGGATACAGAAGTGCAGCCAGATACTTTACTCTAACTCTTGCTCTGTCACAGTCTCACGATTTACATGGGGCGTGAAACCGGACAATCCTGAGAATAGCTCATGAAGCCATTACTCCTGAAAGCTAATCAATGGCACGCTGGATACAGAGCACTTTACAGATGCTCATCGCTGCAGAATAGTTTTGTTAGCAGTTTTGCCAGAATAACAAAATCCTAGCGGAGCAGTAATCTCTGATAGGAATGATATACTAGAAAGAATTTGATTTTATCTCCGCTAATTAATGCCCCAACACAAGAGGCAAAGCTGAATGACTGGTGTTTGTACACTCATTCCTCAGATTAGAGATGTTTGCAAATCCACCTAAGCGAAGTTCATTTTACATGGGGCAGTAATCGCCCGAATGATCGACCACAGTCATTGGCCAGTCTAGCTATAAAACGATGAACAATAATTTACTAGATCGCACATCCCCTCGTACACAAAGGTATTTGCCTTTCACTTGCAACAACTGTATGGGAAAAGGAATTTTAGAAGAATTTTATTTGCAAAATAAATATTTTTTAATGAAAAAAAAACAATAATATATAAACATATATATATATATATATATATATATATATATATATATATACAGCTTTGGCAAAAAGAATACTGCACAGTTTTATAAAAATCAGCTTCTCTACATGTCTGACCCCCATTCCATTCCAGTATCAGTTGAATTCCAACCAGAGTACACCTCATTCTACTTAATGTGCTTCTGATTAGGTGATCACCTGAACCAAATCTTATATAACGAAGGAAAGTATAAAAATCAGTGCTGTGGTGTTCACAATCCTCTTGCAATAAGACAAGCTGGATGGCAAAACAAGTGCTAGTAATATCCCGAAAGTAAAAGGAATAATAAAATCCCTTTTAACCATGCCAAAGCAGATGAAAAGAAAAGTCTTGAGTCAGGAAAAAAAGAGCTCAATTCTGGCTTTACTAGCAGAGGGAGCATCATGTTGTCTCCATCCTTAAAATTTCTAAGAAGGCAGTCCATTACAACAAGGTCAAGCAGCAGACATTGGGAACAACAAAGCTACAGACCGGCAGAGGGTGAAAACGACTCTCCACTGACCGGGATGACAGTCATCTTATTCGAATGTCACTCAGCAACCACAGGATGACATCAAGTGACCTACAAAAGGAATGGCAAATGGCAGCTGGGGTGAAGTGCATGGAAAGAATAGTTCGTAACAGGCTATTAGAGGCAGGGCTCAAGTCATGTAAAGCTAGAAAAAAAGCCTTTCATCAATGAGAAGCAAAGGAAAGCCAGGCTGAAGTTTGCCCAAGACCACAAGGATTGGACCATAGTGGACTGGAGTAAGGTAATCTTCCCCTATGAGGCTAATTTTCAGCTTTGCCCAACACCTCGTCGTCTAATGGTTAGACGGAGACCTGGAGAGGCGTACAAGCCACAGAGTCTTGCACCCACTGTGAAATTTGGTGCAGGATCGGTGATGATCTGGGTATGCTTCAGCAAGGCTGAAATTGGGCAGGTTAATCTTTGTGAAGGACGTATGAATCAAGCTGCATACAAGGTTATCCTTGAAAAACAGTTGATTCCTTCTGCTCAGGCAATGTTCTCAAACTCTGAGGACTGGTTTTTCCAGCAGGACAATGCGCCATGCCACACAGCTAGGTCAATCAATGTGTGGATGAAGGACCACCACATCAAATCCCTGTCATGGCCAGCCCAATCTCCAGACCTGAACCCCATTGAAAACCTCTGGAATGTAATCAAGAGGAAGCTGGATAGTCACAAGCTATCAAACAAAGAACTTCTTAAATTTTTGTACCAGGAGTGGCATAAGGTCACCCAAAAGCAGTGTGAGAGACTGGTGGAAAGCATGCCAAGACGCATGAAAGCTGTGATTAAAAACATGGTTATTCCACAAAATATTGATTTCTGAACTCTTCCTGAGATAAAACATTAGTATTGTTGTTTCTAAATGAATAAGAACTTGTTTTCTTAGCATTATTTGAGGTCTGCAAGTACTGCATTTTTTTGTTATTTTGACCATTTCTCATTTTCTGAAAATAAATACAAAATTTATTGCTTGGAAATTCAGAGACATGTTGTCAGTAGTTTATAGAATAAAAGAGCAATTTACATTTTACTCAAAAATGTACCTAAAAGAGAAAAATCAGACAAACTGAAAATTTTGCAGTTGTCTCTTAATTTTTGCGAGAGCTGTATATTACTGTACAGATACAAGCTTGCTATATTGTCAATCTGCACTTCCTACGGGCAATTTATCTGCCAATGTGAAAGGAGCTTGGCTGGTAAAAGGTTGCAGTAAATTATGTAAGCATATTGTTAGTGAGAAGTCATTGATTCATTGACATTGTTATAGAGTTCACATGGGAGACGCTGGGCATAGGCAGAGGATAGTATTCACCAACTATCCAGGTGTCCACCCCCCCCCCCACCACAGAAAAACAATAGCCTTACCAATAAAAAAATGGTGCAATTTTAAATTTGGCACTAATAAGTAATGACATCTACCAGCAGAATTGTGAGTTCAGCTCTGGTGTATAATACAGGATGTAACTCAGGATCAGTACAGGATAAGTAATGTAATGTACCGTATGTACACAGAGACTCCACCAGCAGAATAGTGAGTGCAGCTCTGGAGTATAATACAGGATGTAACTCAGGATCAGTACAAGATAAGTAATGTAATATATGTACACAGTGACTCCACCAGCAGAATAGTGAGTGCAGCTCTGGAGTATAATACAGGATGTAACTCAGGATCAGTACAGGATAAGTAATGTAATGTACCGTATGTACACAGAGACTCCACCAGCAGAATAGTGAGTGCAGCTCTGGAGTTTAATACAGTACACTGTGTGCAGAATTGTTAGGCAAGTTGTATTTGAGAGGATTCTTTTTATTATTTAACAACAACTATGTTCTCAATCAACCCAAAAGACTCATAAATATCAAAGCTTAACCCCTTCACCCCCAAGGGTGGTTTGCACGTTAATGACCGGGCCAATTTTTACAATTCTGACCACTGTCTCTTTATGAGGTTATAACTCTGGAACGCTTCAACGGATATTCCGATTCTGAGAATGTTTTCTCGTGACATATTGTACTTCACGTTAGAAGTAAAATTTCTTCAATATAACTTGCGTTTATTTTTGAAAAAAACGCAAATATGGTGAAAATTTTTAAAATTTTGCAATTTTCAAACTTTGAATTTTTATTCCCTTTAAACAGAGAAATATATCACACACAATAGTTAAGAAATAACATTTTCCACATGTCTACTTTACATCAGCACAATTTTGGAACCAAAATTTTTTTTTGTTAGGAAGTTATAAGGGTTAAAAGCTGACCAGCGATTTCTCATTTTTACAACAAAATTTACAAAGCCATTTTTTTTAGGGACCACCTCACATTTGAAATCACTTTGAGGGGTCTATATGGCAGAAAATACCCAAAAGTGACACCATTCTAAAAACTGCACCCCTCAAGGTACTCAAAACCACATTCAAGAAGTTTATTAACCCTTCAGGTGCTTCACAGAACTAAAGCAACGTGGAAGGAAAAAATGAATATTTAACGTTTTAGCCACAAAAATGATCTTTTACAAACTTTTTTATTTTCACAAGGGTAAAAGGAGAAAATGGACAGATAAGGTTGTTATGCAATTTCTCCTGAGTACGCCAATACCCAATATGTGGGGGAAAACCACTGTTTGGGCACACCGCAGAGCTCGTAAGGGAAGGAGCGCCGTTTGACTTTTTCAAACTAAAATTGGCTGGAATTGAGAATGGACGCCATGTCGTGTTTGGAGAACCTAAACAGTGGAAACCCCCACAAGTGACACCATTTTGGAAACTAGACCCCCTAAGGTACTTATCTAGATCTGTTGTGAGCACTTTGAACCCCCAAGTGTTTCATAAAAGTTTATAATGCCTGGGTGTGAAAAAAAAAAAAACAATTTTCCACAAAAATGATTTTTTAGTCCCAAATTTTTGAATTTTCCCAAGGAAAGTGGACCCCAAAAGTTGTTGTCCAATATGTCCTGAGTACGCTGATACCCCATATGTGGGGGGGAACTGTTTGGGCGCACGGCAGGGCTTGGAAAGGAAGTAGTAACGTTTTGGAATGCAGACGTTGATGGGGGTCATGTTCCGTTTGCAGTGCCCCAGATGAGCCTAAACAGTGGAAACCCCCACAAGTGACCCCATTTTGGAAGCTAGACCCCCTAAGGAACTTATCTAGATCTTTGGTGAGCACTTTGAACCCCCAAGTGCTTCACACAAGTTTATAATGCCCGGGCATAAAATTAAAAAATCCTATTTTTTTCCCACAAAAATGATCTTTTAGTCACTAATTTTTTATTTTCCCAAGGGTAACAGGAGAAATTGGACCACATAAGTTGTTGTCCAATTTGTCCTGAGTACGCTGATACCCCATATGTGGGGGGGAACCACTGTTTGGGCGCACGGCAGAGCTCGGAAGGGAAGGAGCACCATTTGACTTTTTCCAACCAAAATTGGCTGGAATTGAGATTGGATGCCATGTTGCATTTGGAGAGCCCCTGATGTGCCTAAACAGTGGAAACCCCCCACAAATGACCCCATTTGGGAAACTAGACCCCCTAAGGAACTTATCTAGATCTTTGGTGAGCAATTTGAACCCCCAAGTGCTTCACACAAGTTTATAACGTAGAGCCGTAAAATTTAAAAATCATATTTTTTCCACAAAAATGATCTTTTCACCCCAATTTTTATTTTTCCAAGGGTAACAAGACTCCAAAAGTTATTGTGCAATTTGTCCTGAGTGCGCTGATACCCCATATGTGGGAGTAAACCACTGTTTGGGTGCATGGCAGAGTTTGGAAGGGAAGGAGCGCCGTGTGACTTTTTCAACGCAGAATTGGCTGGACGCCATGTCGTGTTTGGAGAGCTCCTGATCTGCCTAAACAGTGGAAACCACCATAAATGACACCATTTTGGAAACTAGACCCCTCAAGGAACTTATCTAGATGTGTGGTGAGAACTTTGAACCCCCAGGTGTTTCACTAAAGTTTATACCGTACAGCCGTAAAATAAAAAACTTTTTTTTTTTTACAAAAATGATTTTTTCGCCCCCAATATTTTATTTTCACAAGGGTAACAGAAGAAATTGGAACCCAAAAGTTGTTGTCCAATTTGTGCTGAGTACGCTGATACCCAATATGTGGGCGAAAACTACTGTATGGGCATACGTTGGGGCTCGGAAGGGAAGTAGTGACGTTTTGGATTGCAGACTTTGATGGAATGGTCTGGGGGCGTCATGTCGCATTTGGAGAGCCCCTGATGCGCCTAAACAGTGAAATCCCCAACAAGTGACCCCATTTTGGAAAATAGACCCCACAAGGAACTTATCTAGATGTGTGGTGAGCGCTATGAAGCCCCAAGTGCTTCACAGAAGTTTATAATGTACAGCCGTAAAAACAAAAAAATCATTTTTTTTTTTTACAAAAATGATATTTTCGCCCCCAGTTTTTTATTTTCCCAAGGGTAACAGAAGAAATAGGACAAATTGCACAATAACGCTTGGGGTCCAGAGTATGCTGATACCCTATATGTGGGAAAAAACTACTGTTTGGACGCATGGCAGAGCTCAGAAGTGAAGGAGCACCGTTTGACTTTTTCAACGCAGAATTGGCTGGAATTGAGATCAGACGCCATGTCACATTTGGAGAGCCCCTGATGTGCCAAAACAGTGGAAACCCCCCAATTCTAACTCCAACCCTAACCCCAACACACCCCTAACCCTAGTCCCAACCCTAACCACAAACCTAACCCTAACACACCCCTAATCCCAACCCTAACCCTAATCCTAACTTTAGCACCAACCCTAACCCTAACTTTAGCCGCAACCCTAACCCTAACCCTAATGGGAAAATGGAAATAAATACATTTTTTTTATTTTATTATTTTTCCCTAACTAAGGGGGTGATAAAGGGGGTTTGATTTACCATTTATAGCGGGTTTTTATGATTGGCAGCTGTCATGCTAAAAGACGCTTTTTATTGCAAAAAATAGTTTTTTGCATCACCACATTTTGAGAGCTATAATTTTTGCATATTTTGGCCCACAGAGTCATGTGAGATCTTATTTTTTGCGGGACGAGGTGACGTTTTTATTGGTACCATTTTTGAGCACGTGACATTTTTTGATCGCTTTTTATTTTGATTTTTGGGAGGTTAGAATGAACAAAAATCAGCAATTCATGAATTTCTTTTGGGGGAGGAGTTTTAATCGTTCCGCGTGTGGTAAAATTGATAAAGCAGTTTTATTCTTCGGGTCAGTACGATTATGGCGATACCTCATTTATATCATTTTTTTATGTTTTGGCGCTTTTATAGAATAAAAACTATTTTATATGAAAAATTATTATTTTTGCATCGCTTTATTCTGCGAGCTATAACTTTTTTATTTTTTCGCTGATGATGCTGTATGATGGCTCGTTTTTTGCGGGACAAGATAACGTTTTCAGTGGTACCATGTTTATTTATATCAGTCTTTTTGATCGCGTGTTATTCCACTTTTTGTTCGGCAGTATGATGATAAAGCATTGATTTTTTGCTTTGCTTTTTTTTTTTTTTAAGGGGTTCACTAAAGGGGTTAACTAGTGGGACAGTTTTATAGGGGGGGTCGTTACGGACGCGGCGATACTAAATATGTGTACTTTTATTGTTTTGTTTTTTTTATTTACAGGAAGAAATGAATTTATTGGGGAATATATTTTTTTTTTTATTTATTTTGGATTTTTTTTTTAAAACAAGTTTATTTTTATTTTTTTTACTTTTTTACTTTGTCCCAGGGTGGGACATCACTGTATTTTATCAGATCGCTGGTGTGACAGTGTGCACAGCACTCTGTCACACCAGCGATCGCACAGGCATAGCTGCAGGCTTCTCAGTGCCTGCTCTCAGCAGGCACTGAGGAAGCCGCCTCCCTCCAGGACCCCGGCGCCATCTTGGATCCGGGTCCTGGGAGGGAGGAAGCCCTCAGAACAGCGCGATCACATCGCGCTGGTCTGAGGGTCTCAGGGGGGCGTGCAGGGAGCCCCCTCCCTGCGCTATGCTTCCCTGTGCCCCCCGTACACTGCGATCATGTTTGATCACGGTGTGCTAGGGGTTAATGTGCCGGGAGCGGTCCGTGAGCGCTCCTGACACACAGTCACGGGTGTCAGCTGTGATAATCAGCTGACACCCGGCGAATCGCCTATGACGTACTATCCCGTCCATGGTCAGATTGGCACGGGTTTCATGGACGGGATAGTACGTCTAATGTCAGAGAGGGGTTAATATTTTAGGAAGATGGAGTGTTTTTTTTTTTATATTTGGCTATTTTAGGAGGATATCTGTTTGAGCAGGTAACTATTACTGTGCAGAATTATTTGGCAACTTAATAAAAACCAAATATATACCCGTCTCACTTGTTTATTTTCACCAGGTAAACCAATATAACACAAAATTTAGAAATAAACATTTCTGACATTCAAAAACAAAAAAAAAAATCAGTGACCAATATAGCCACCTTTCTTTACATGACACTCAAAAGCCTTCCATCCATAGATTCTGTCAGTTGCTTGATCTGTTTACGATCAACATTGCGTGCAGCGGCCGCCACAGCCTCCAGACACTGTTCTGAGAGGTGTAATGTTTTCCCTCCCTGTGGATCTCACATTTTATGAGGGACCACAGGTTCTCTATGGGGTTCAGATCAGGTGAACAAGGGGGCCATGTCATTATTTTTTCTTCTTTTAGCCCTTTACTGGGCAGCCACGCTGTGGAGTATTTGGATGCATGTGATGGAGCATTGTCCTGCATGAAAATCATGTTTTCTTGAACAATACCACTTCTTCCTGTACCACTGCTTGAAGAAAGTGTCTTCCAGAAACTGGCAGTAGGTCTGGGAGTTGAGCTTCACTCCATCCTCAACCCAAAAAGGTCCCACAAGTTCATCTTTGATGATACCAACCCATACCAGTACCCCACCTCCACCTTGCTGGCGTCTAAGTCGGAGTGGAGCTCTCTGCCCTTTACTGATCCAGCCTCGGGCCCATCCATCTGGCCCATCAAGAGTCACTCTCATTTCATCAGTCCATAAAACCTTAGAAAAATCAGTGTTAACATATTTCTTGGCCCAGTCTTGACATTTTATCTTATGTTTCTTGTTCAAAGGTGGTAGTTTTTCAGCCTTGTTTACCTTGGCCATGTCCCTGAGTATGGCACACCTTGTGCTTTTGATACTCCAGTAACGTTGCAGCTGTGAAATATGGCAAAACTGGTGGCAAATGGCATCTTGGCAGCTTCACACTTGATTTTCCTCAATTCATGGGCTGTTATTTTGAGCCTTTTTTATCAACACGCTTCTTGCGACCCTGTTGGCTATTTGCCATGAAACGCTTGATTGTTCAGTGATCACGCTTCAAAAGTTTGCAATTTCAAGACTGCTGCATCCCTCTGTAAGACTTCTCACAATTTTTGACTTTTCAGAGTCTGTTAAATCTCTCTTCTGACCCATTTTGCCAAAGGAAAGGAAGTTGCCTAATAATTAAGCACACCTTATATAGGGCGTTGATGTCATTAGACCACACCCCTCCTCATTACAGAGATGCAAATCACATGATTTACATAATTGGCAGTTGGCTTTCAAGCCTATACAGCTTGGAGTAGGACAACATGTATAAAAAGGATGATGTGATCAAAATACTAATTTGCCTAATAATTCTGTACGCAGTGTATATAACTCAGTATCAGTACAGGATAAGTAATGTAATGTATGTACACCGTGACTGCACCAGCAGAATAGTGAGTACAGCTCTGGAGTATAATTCAGGATATAACTCAGGATCAGTACAGGATATGAAGATCAATAGGTGTGGACTAGAAATGTATAAAACATCCAGAGCACACAGCAAGAACCATAAGAGCAATTGAGTTTGTTTAAATTTTTTATTAGTAGATATTAAAAAATCCAAGAACCAATTTTTAGAAAAGTCACAAAAAATAAGGGAAATACAGCCAAAGCAGAAGAATAAACAAATAAATAATGTAATTAATATATATAAGAAATGGACCACTCACTATAATGATACCCAAAATATAGAGGTAATAGCCTACAGCTAAAGCAATGAATCTATGATATCAGTTAAGTGTCTATATAGATGTATATAGGCATTTGGTAATCTGGGAGAAGGTACAAGTGCCTAAATTCAAGATAATCCCATAATAATACCTTCTTGCCTGGTCATATGCAAAGTAAAGATAGAGAAACCATTGCATAGTTACCTGCAGCTACACCGGGTCCATAGGGGTCCAATAAAGTGCTTAATGTGCTAGTGGCATTTCCCCACCCGAACACACGTTTCGTTACTTCTTCCTCAGGGGGCGTGTATGGGAATAGCGGATCACATGGTCTTAAATAGGGATAAATGGTCAATCACGAGCCAGAGTAGTCACTGACCGCATAAACAGCTGTGTCAGCGGTTTGGCCTGGTATGTACTGGCACACCAGTCGCTGTGCGCATGACCAATATGGAGTCCTCTGCTTCCGGTAAGTGGAGCGCAGGGAGGCAGCGCCGTCAGACTAATAACAGCGGTGCGTTCCAGTGCTCCGTGGAACCAGAAGTCGTCAGACCCAGGTCACCGCCCAGCATCAGGCGCGCACTTCCAGGGCAATAGCTTACTGGGTAATGCCGAGACACATATGTAGGGGCAGCGATATTTCTAAGGGACACAATAGAAAATGTATGGCACCAATAATGCTAATATTCATAAGTGAAATACATATTTAAACTTAAAGTGCTTGCTGTGTTTTAGTTCAGGGCTACCATCCAAGAACAATTGAAAACCAAATTACAAGAGCCACCAGAATATCAAGGGATCACCTGCTACATTACAAAGCTAAAGAAGAAAATAACCGGGTGCCTTTAGTGGTCACCTACAATCCAAATCTGGAGGTGCTAAGGGGAGCTGCACGGAAACTACAACCTTTACTACAAAAAGATGCCCGGTTACAATCCATATTTCCAGACCCCCCACTACTGTGTTTTAGGCAGCCCCCAAATCTAAGAAGCATCATTGTCAGAAGTTCCCTGTCCTCCCCAACAGCTGCAGGAACCTTGCCTTGCAATCAGAAGAAATGCAAAACCTGTCCATTTATAATGACCACGGACAAGATAAAGATCCCCAACTCACATCAGGACTACAAGATACCAGGTACTTTCAGCTGCATCACATCTAATGTTGTGTACCTAATTATATGTACTAAATGTCCAACTGGGGGTCTGTATGTGGGGGAGACCAGGCAAAAACTGAGAACAAGGATGAATTCTCATCGCCACGCAATAAGAGAAAAAAGAATGGATCTACCTGTGGCAAAACATTTTTGCTCCCCTGATCATAGCATGTCAGATATGAAAATACTGGTACTAAGAAGCAGATTCACATCTCAGAGGCAGAGAAGAATTTGCGAATACAAATTGATGGTGACCTTTGACACTCTTAATGCTGGAATGAACCTGTCACATGGTTTTATGGCCTATTACATCAATTAAGGAATTTACTCCAAATACCCTGTGAAAACATCACAAAACATTACCAGACCCCAATCAGAGGGTAATAAAACTTTCTCTCCTTATCTATGAATTGTTCCAATATTTATGCTCATCCCTCTGCCATAATGACTATTCTGCTTCACGTCACTTGTCTTACCTATTGCATTTTTTCTGTGTTTTTGTGTATAAATATGTGATTCTTCAGATTTTGTATTAGTTCAGCCTGATGAAGAGACCTGTGTAGTCTCGAAAGCTTGCAATTTGTTACCATCTTTTCAGTTAGCCATTAAAAGGTATCAACCACTGAGGACTCTCAACTCTAAATATTTTGCTGTGTTTTATACATTTCTAGTCCACACCTATCGATCTTTCTGTTCTGATGTGAACCTTAATATATTTTGGGATTTTCTATGCTGATATTTCCCAGTGCAGGATATGTAAGGTATGTACACAGTGACTCCACCAGCAGAATAGTGAGTGCAGCTCTGGTGTATAATACAGGATGTAACTCAGGATCCATACAGGATAAGTAATGTAATGTATGTACACAGTGACTGCACCAGCAGAATAGTGAGTGCAGCTCTGGAGTATAATACAGGATGTAACTCAGGATCAGTACAGGATAAGTAATGTAATGTATGTACACAGTGACTCCACCAGCAGAATAGTGAGTGCAGCTCTGGAGTATAATACAGGATGTAACTCAGGATCAGTACAGGATAAGTAATGTAATGTATGTACACAGTGACTCCACCAGCAGAATAGTGAGTGCAGCTCTGGAGTATAATGCAGGATGTAACTCAGGATCAGCACAGGATAAGTAATGTAATGTATGTACACAGTGACTCCACCAGCAGAATAGTGAGTGCAGCTCTGGTGTATAATACAGGATGTAACTCAGGATCCATACAGGATAAGTAATGTAATGTATGTACACAGTGACTGCACCAGCAGAATAGTGAGTGCAGCTCTGGAGTATAATACAGGATGTAACTCAGGATCAGTACAGGATAAGTAATGTTGTAATGTGTGTAGTACAGTTCATATAGCGTCTTGTGCTTGGGTACGATGAAAATACAGGAGACACAGGTTTGATATAGAAAGTCTTGTATTACCTCATACAAGTTGGCAAAAATAGTCACACAGTTTGCAGACACAGAAGCAGGAGACACAGCAGGCCAGAGTAATCTAAGCTCAGCAATAACTCTCCACAACAGGTTCAGGATCTTCTTCTCTGTTACCGTAAGACCATGCAAACGTGGGTCTTTCAAAGAGCAGGGTTAAGAGTCCACAAGTGCTTCAGAGTCTTCAGTAGGAATAGCTGGAGTACAAGGTCCAAGGCTTCAGGAGTCAGATCACAGGTTCACTGCAGGCTAGATTCTGAAGCACTGATTGCTCAGCTGTGGCTGCTTAAGAAGCAAAAGGAGAGAATCAGGGCGGGAACATGCAAGCTGGAAACTCCATATTGACTGAGGGCAAGATAGCTGCAGCAAGACAGAAAGTAAAATGGCTGACGAACAAACTGAGTTTCAGGAACATGTATACAGAACCTTACATTACTCCCCCCTTAGGGACAACCTCCGGATGACCTCAGACCAGGCTTGTGTGGGTACCTCTGATGAAACTGACGGAGCAAGCGAGGAGCATTAACGTTATTGACTGGTTCCCATGAGTTGTCCTCCACTGGGTAGCCCTGCCATTTAATCAGATATTGTAACTGATTTCTATACAACCTGGAATCTAAAATCCTTTCCACCACAAATTCTTCCTGACCATCGACTAGCACTGGGTCAGGGCAAGGAGAAGAACGTCCAGGAAACGTATTGGGTGTCGCAGCCTTTAGTAGGGATACATGAAAGACAGGGTGGATTCTCATAGTTCTGGGCAGTTGAAGACGACAAGCAACGGCACTTATAATTTTACTGATTTTATAGGGTCCAATGTACTTATGTCCCAACTTAGACGATGGAATCCTTAACTTAAGATTTCTGGTTGACAGCCAGACCAAGTCTCCTACCTTGAAAGCTGGTGCAGGTTTACGAAATTTATCTGCTGCTTTCTTGTACCTTTCCTGAGCCGATTCCAGATTCTCCTTTAGAAGATCCATATTCTTCTGTAAAGACGTGATTCTTTCGGCCACTGCTGGTAAAGGCGTTTCTATGGGAAACCGTGGTAGAATGTTAGGATGATAACCTAGATTAGAGTAAAAAGGAGACTGCTTAGTGGAGGCACTCTGAGAGTTGTTATAAGAGAATTCAGCTAATGGAAGTAGATCCACCCAATCATCCTGTAGATGGCAGATAAAGCAGCGGAGATACTGCTCCAGGGTTTGATTGGTTCGTTCGGTCTGTCCATTAGTCTGGGGATGAAAAGCAGAAGAAAGGTTTACTTTAATGTCCAATGCTGCACAGAAATTTTGCCAAAACCTAGAAGTGAATTGCACCCCTCGATCCGAAATAACCTCATCCGGTACTCCATGTAAGCGAAACACATCTTTAATCATCAAATCTGATGTCTGTTTTGCAGTGAGTAAGCCGACACAAGGGATAAAATGAGCTGCCTTTGTTAGACGGTCAACCACTACTAGAATGGTGTTCTTCCCTTGAGAGGTTGGTAACTCCACAATGAAGTCCATAGAAATGGATCCCCACGGGCGGGACGGGTGGGAAGAGGCTGTAACAGACCAGTTGGTGAGGAGCGAGGTGTTTTGCATCTTGCACAGACTTCACATGAAGTGACATAGTTTAAAACATCCTTCCTGCAAGTGGGCCACCAAAAGAAACGAGAAAGAAATTCCTGTGTCTTTAGAATTCCTCTATGCCCAGCTATCTTGGAGTCATGAATGAGTTGCAATACTCTCAATCTGACTGTTTCAGGAATATACAGGCGTTGTCCCTGAATCCACACACCATTCTTAAAGACAAGACTTACGTCCCTTGGGGTTGTGCCAAAAAGGAATCCGCATGGTATGCTTCCTTGATGTCCTTAAGTAGGTCTTGATTATGAATCACTCCTAGGAATCTAGAGTCGGGAAGAATAGTCTTAGGAGGAGTAATTGGACGTGTCTCTGCTGAGTAAATCCTAGAGAGTGCATCAGCCTTTCCATTGCGCGATCCTGGTCTATAAGAAATGATAAAATTAAATTGGTTTAAGAAAAGATTCCAGCGAGCCTGGCGAGGAGTCAGGCACTTAGCCGACCTGATAAATTCAAGGTTACGATGGTCTGTCAGGACGACTATTTGCTGTGCAGCTCCCTGAAGAAGGTGTCTCCATTCTTTGAAGGCGGCAATAATGGCCAACAACTCTCTATTGCCCACATCGTAGTTCCTCTCAGCCGAAGACAACTGCTGGGAAAAGAAGGCACAGGGATGCAAGACATTCTTCTCACCTGTTCTCTGAGAGAGTATAGCTCCAACGGCACAGTCTGAAGCATCCACCTCTATTATGAAGGCAAGCTCGGGGTTGGGATGTACTAGGATAGGTGCAGTGGTAAATTTATCTTTTAGATGGGAAAATGCTTCCTGGGCTTGGGGAGTCCAGGAGAACCTAGACTCTTTCCGGGTAAGTTGGGTGATAGGTGACACTACCTCAGAGAAATTTCTAATGAAACGTCTATAGAAGTTGGCAAACCCGATGAAGCGCTGTACCTCCTTCACATTTCTAGGACTTGGCCAATCCTTTATGGCTTGGGTTTTGCTTCCATCCATACTAATTCCTTGTGTAGACAGTACATACCCCAGAAATTGAATTTCGGTCCTATGGAATTCACACTTTTCAAGTTTGATGTAAAGATGATTTTGTCTTAGACGTTCCAAGACCATTCTCACATGTCCATGATGTTCCTCTGTGGAGCTAGAAAAAATTAGAATATCATCCAAATAAATCACCACGAATGTATCTAGGAGATCCCTGAAGATGTCATTCACCAAGTGTTGGAAAGTGGCTGGGGCGGTACTCAGACCAAAAGGCATAACTAGATATTCAAAGTGTCCATAGCGTGACTGAATGCAGTCTTCCATTCATCCCCAGGTCTAATACGGACTAAGTTATAGGCCCCACAAAGATCTAGTTTAGAGAAAATTTTGGCATGTCGCACTCTCTCCAATAACTCAGGGATTAAAGGCAATGGATAACGGTTTCTAATAGTAACCTTATTGAGTTCCCTATAGTCTACGCAGGGTCTCAGAGATCCATCTTTCTTCTTTACAAAGAAGATGGGTGCACCTGCAGGAGATGAAGAGGGGCGTATGAAGCCCTTGGCTAGATTTTCGTCTATGTAATCCTTTAAAGCCTTTAGCTCGGGCCCCGCCAGGGGTAGATCTTACCAAAAGGTATCTCTGCTCCAGGCAATAATTCAATTGGACAATCATATGGACGGTGAGGAGGAAGCTGGTCAGCGTTCTTCTTGTCACATAAATCCACATAGTCCTGGTATACAGCTGGTAGTTCAGGGACTGACATGGTTCCTTTAGGAACAGAGCAAGCTGAAACTTTTGGACTCATCTGTTTCTCTGGAAAGTGTAATTCCTTGGTCTCCCAGTTAATGGTAGGATTCTGAGCCTGCAGCCATGGTAGCCCTAGAATAATGGGAAAGTGGGGAGAAGAGATAAGCATAAAGGACAGTTTCTCTTGATGATCTTTACCCATAAGAACCTTCAAAGGCTCTGTTTCCTGATCCACTGGTCCAGAGGTCAGCAGGGAGCCATCCACAGTTTCCATCTGTACTGGAGTAGCCTTCTTCACTGAACGTATCCCCTGTTTCAAAGCAAAGGAGACATCCATAAAATTTCCACTTGCCCCTGAGTCGATCATAGCAGAGCTAGACACCCAAGCTGAGTCAACCCAGAGTTTGATGGAAAGAAAGCAATGAGAATTGTTTTTCTTACAACTCAGCTGGGACACCGCTGAGGAAACTTGAAAAATGGCAGCGTTTACACAGTCAACGTCCTCAGAGGTAACGGAGTTTAAGTCCGAGAAATCAAGATCTGTTGCTGCAGATCTCTCTGGAGCTTGAGGCTCGGACCTGACAGATCCCCTCTCGCAACACTCACAGTGAATGAGTGCTGCAGTAGTCTTACGAGAACGGCTGGGGCAGTCTATAATGAAGTGCCCTGACTTACCACAATAGAAACATAGATTCTCCTTAAAACGATGTTCCTTGCGTGCATCACTAACCCGTCGTTGTAAAGAGTCTACCTGCATGGGTTCAGGTTCAGGTTCCCGTGTAATCCTACTTAAAGGTTCCCTAGCTGGAGAGGAAGGTAGGAAAAGGTTAGTGCGATTGCTTTCGAACCATCTCTCTTGCCTGCGTTCAGTCAGACGAGTATCAATACGGATGCAGTAGTTAATAAAGTCACCTAACGCAGTGGGAGGGTCGGCACGAGCAAGTTCATCCTTAATCAGTGGCGATAACCCCTTTCGAAAAATAGATTTTTTGGCGGAACTGTCCCAGGTGGTATCAAGGGCCCATCTCCTGAAATCCAAAGCATATTCAGCTACCGAGTGCTTACCTTGGCGCAAAGCTAACATGGCTGCTTCAGCTGTTGCACCTCGATTGGGGTCATCAAACACCTGCCCCATGGCTGAAATAAAAGCATCAAGGTGATTCAAACAATCATCCTCAGTCTCAATCAGAGGGTTTGCCCACATCAAAGCCTTGTTGGTAAGCAACATAATTATAGTAAGCACCTTAGATTGTTCAGTGGGAAATTGTGAAGCATGTGCAGAAAAAAAAAGATTGCATTGATTAATAAATCCCCTGAATTTCTCACGGTCACCGCCAAAGCGAAAAGGGGGCAACTTGGGAATCCCAGAACTCGGGGCTACGGCAGGAGCCTGGACTCGCCCCTCTAGAACCTCAATCCTGGCTCGGAAATCCTGGGCAGTCTGTCCAAACACTTGCATATTGTGATTATTGAGGTCCCGTAGGTTTGTAAAACGGGTCTTTATATTCTGCAAATCTGCAAGGATATTATCAGTCACTCCGCAAAGTTCCTTTATGCGGGCCTCCATTTTCCAGATCTTTTAAGACAGGAGTACTGGAAGGAGAGGAGAAGAAAAAAAAAAAAAAAAAAAACAATAGTGTTTACCTGTGGTAACACTGCAGAGAGAAAAAAAAATTAAGGGAACTGCTCACCTGGAATGGTTGTGAGACGTCACAACCACTATCATCACAGAAAGTTCAACCGGACATCTGATATCCACAGATACAGCAGACACAAAAGAGGAGAAAAAAAAAAACAAAACAATAGTGTTTACCTGTGGTAACACTGCAGAAAAAAAAAAACTTAAGGGAATTGCTCACCTGGAATGGTTGTGAGAAGTCACAACCACTGTCATCACAGAAAGTACAACCGGACATCCGATATCCACAATTACAGCAGACACAGCCTTTCCAGACCCAGCAGACACTAACATTTGGCTTCAGAATCTTGTAATGTGTGTAGTACAGTTCATATAGCGTCTTGTGCTTGGGTACGATGAAAATACAGGAGACACAGGTTTGATATAGAAAGTCTTGTATTACCTCATACAAGTTGGCAAAAATAGTCACACAGTTTGCAGACACAGAAGCAGGAGACACAGCAGGCCAGAGTAATCTAAGCTCAGCAATAACTCTCCACAACAGGTTCAGGATCTTCTTCTCTGTTACCGTAAGTCCATGCAAACGTGGGTCTTTCAAAGAGCAGGGTTAAGAGTCCACAAGTGCTTCAGAGTTCCTCAGTAGGAATAGCTGGAGTACAAGGTCCAAGGCTTCAGGAGTCAGATCACAGGTTCACTGCAGGCTAGATTCTGAAGCACTGATTGCTCAGCTGTGGCTGCTTAAGAAGCAAAAGGAGAGAATCAGGGCGGGAACATGCAAGCTGGAAACTCCATATTGACTGAGGGCAAGATAGCTGCAGCAAGACAGAAAGTAAAATGGCTGACGAACAAACTGAGTTTCAGGAACATGTATACAGAACCTTACAAATGTAATGTATGTACACAGTGACTGCACCAGCAGAATAGTGAGTGCAGCTCTGGAGTATAATACAGGATGTAACTCAGGATCAGTACAGGATAAGTAATGTAATGTATGTACACAGTGACTGCACCAGCAGAATAGTGAGTGCAGCTCTGGGGTATAATACAGGATGTAACTCAGGATCAGTACAGGATAAGTAATGTAATGTATGTACACAGTGACTCCACCAGCAGAATAGTGAGTGCAGCTCTGGAGTATAATACAGGATGTAACTCAGGATCAGTACAGTATAAGTAGTGTAATGGATGTACACAGTGACTCCACCAGCAGAATAGTGAGTGCAGCTCTGGAGTATAATACAGAATGTAACTCAGGATCAGTACAGGATAAGTAATGTAATGTATGTACACAGTGACTCCACCAGCAGAATAGTGAGTGCAGCTCTGGAGTATAACACAGGGTGTAACTCAGGATCAGTGCAGGATAAGTAATGTAATGTATGTACACAGTGACTGCACCAGCAGAATAGTGAGTGCAGCTCTGGAGTATAATACAGGATGTAACTCAGGATCAGTACAGGATAAGTAATGTAATGTATGTACACAGTGACTGCACCAGCAGAATAGTGAGTGCAGCTCTGGAGTATAATACAGGATGTAACTCAGGATCAGTACAGGATAAGTAATGTAATGTATGTACACAGTGACTGCACCAGCAGAATAGTGAGTGCAGCTCTGGAGTATAATACAGGATGTAACTCAGGATCAGTACAGGATAAGTAATGTAATGTATGTACACAGTGACTGCACCAGCAGAATAGTGAGTGCAGCTCTGGAGTATAATACAGGATGTAACTCAGGATCAGTAGAGGATAAGTAATGTAATGTATGTACACAGTGACTGCACCAGCAGAATAGTGAGTGGAGCTCTGGGGTATAATACAGGATGTAACTCAGGATCAGTACAGGATAAGTAATGTAATGTATGTACACAGTGACTGCACCAGCAGAATAGTGAGTGCAGCTCTGGGGTGCAATACAGGATGTAACTCAGGATCAGTACAGGATATGTAATGTAATGTACACACGTGGTCAAAATTGTTGGTACCCCTCGTTTAATGACAGAAAAACGCACAATAACTTGAATCTGACAAAAGTAATAATAAATCAGAAATCTATGAAAATGAACAAATTAAAGTTAGATATTGCTTTTCAACCATGCTTCCACAGAATTAAAAAAAAAATAAAACTCATGAAACAGGCCTGGACAGAAATGATGGTACACTTAACTTAATATTTTGTTGTACAACCTTTTGAGGCAATCACTGCAATCAAACGATTCCTGTAACTGTCAATGAGACTTCTGCACCTCTCGACAGGTATTTTGGCCCACTCCTCAAGAGCAAACTACTCCAGTTGTCTCGTGTTTGAAGGTTGCCTTTTCAGATGGCATGTTTCAGCTCTTTCCAAAGATGCTCAATAGCATTTAGGTCAGGGCTCATAGAAGGCCACTTCAGAATAGTTCAATGTTTTCCGCTTTGCCTTTCTTGAGTGTTTTTAGCTGTGTGTTTTGGGTCATTATCCTGTTGCAAGACCCATGACCTGTGACTGAGACCAAGCTTTCTGACACTGGCAGCACATTTCTCTCTAGAATCCCTTGATAGTCTTAAGATTTCATTGTACCCTATACAGATTCTAGACACCCTGTGCCAGATGCAGCAATGCAGAACCAGCACATAACAGAGCCTCCTCCATGTTTCACAGTAGGGACAGTGTTCTTTTCTTGAGATGCTTCTTTTTTTCGTCTGTGAACATAGAGCTGATGTGCCTTGCCAAAAAGTTCCATTTTTGTCTCATCTGTCCATAGGACATTCTCCGAGAAGTTTTGTGGCTTGTCAACATGTAGTTTGGCAAATTCCAGTCTGGCTTTTTATGATTTTTTTTCAACAATGGTGTCCTCCTTGGTCATCTCCCATGAAGTCCACTTTGGCTCATACAACGATGGATGGTGCGATCTGACACTGATTTTCATTGAGCTTGAATTTCACCTTTAAACTGTTTAGAAGTTTTTCTGGGCTCTTTTGTTGAAATTCGGATTATCCATCTCTTTGATTTGTCATCAATTTTCCTCCTGCGGTCACGTCCAGGGAGGTTGGCTACAGTCCCATGGAGCTTAAATTTCTGAATAATATGTGCAACTGTAGTCACAGCAACATCAAACTGCTTGGAGATGGTCTTATAACTTTTACCTTTAACATGTTTGTCTATAATTTTCTTTCTAATCTCCTGAGACAACTCTTTCCTTCGCTTCCTCTGGTCCATGTTGAGTGTGATACACACCATGTCACCAAACAGCACAGTGAGTATCTGTAGCCCTCTATAGAGGCCCACTCATTGATTCCAAGATTGTAGACACCTGTGATGTTAATTAGTAGACACACCATGATTTAACATGTCCCTTATGTCACATTTTTTTCAGGGGTAACAACATTTCTGTCCAGGACTATTTCGTGAGTTTTATTTTTTAAAACTTCTGTGGAAGCATGGTTGAAAAGCAATGTCTGACTTTCATCTGTTCATTTTCATAGATTTTTGATTTATTATTACTTTTGTCAGATTCAAGTTATTTCTGTGACCATTGTGGGTTTTTCTATCATTAAACGAGGGGTACCAACAATTTTGACAATGTATGTATGTACACAGTGACTCCACCAGCAGAACAGTGAGTGCAGCTCTGGAGTATAATACAGGATGTAACTCAGGATCAGTACATACTGTAAGTAATATAATGTATGTACACACTGTGCACCAGCAGAAGAGTGAGTGCAGCTCAGGAGTATAACAGAAAGAAAAACACTGACTTTAATATCATGCCTTTTTGAAGTTTTACTGCTCATATTATCATCAGGATTATAAAGCTATTCTGACATGGATTTTAACAGTAAGTATACCAGCCTCTTCAAGACTAATATAGCTATTGTTATGATATATGCAGTTTACATTGTGAAATCTGGTGAATCCACTTTACATTTTCCAGAATAAAAATCCGAGCAAGTTGTGTGCACACACTGACCAAATGTAAAGTGGTGGCAGATGTCAGCTCTGTAGCATATTCTTCATCAGAAAGTGAATCCAGACCAGGCACTCCAGGTTATAATACATCCCAGTAATTTTTGGCCGACATGAGGGAAGTATGAATAAGAGCTGGCATTATGACAAGGAAACGAGAGACATTATTTTCTTGACCTGCAGGTCACTCAGGCTCAGCTCTGTCTTCTTATCTCAGGGTGGCGGCTAATTGAAGCAGAGACACAAAAAACACTTATTCCATTTTGTTTTGTTTGGCATTTTTCTCATAACTAGATCCAAGATTGCCTGTATTTACCGACAGCTCTGTGGTTGGAGCGCTTCATGTTTGTCACCACCCTGTACAAGGTGAAAAATGTAATATTATAATAAAGGGTGAAGGGTCTGTATGAAATGGGGAATGCCTGTAGGTTCGCTCCCCATCATGCAGGAACACTGGCTATAGGCCCAAAGCTGTGGTTCTCCAGCGATTACAAAAAAATAAGTTCTAAGGCTTTGTGCACACTGAGTGTTTTGCTGGATTCAGGAAACAGTCATTTTTGGGAAGGTTTTGGAGGAACTTTTCTTTTCCTGGCTATGTGCACAGAAACATCTTTTAGGGCAGATTTGGCGTAAAAAAAGCGCCAGAAAACCACCGACAAAATGGACAAAATGCACAACAATGTCAAGACAACATTGCTGTGCGCATCTTCTTTTAACAGTTTTGGGGAATAGAAGTAACATTGTCATTCTTTGTGTGGCTTCATTTGGAAGCCACCTGATTTCTATGATAAAATATATTGGAAAAAACTGATGTTAGTGGAGCCGCTGTGAAAATAATCGCAAAAACACCGGCTGAGCAGCTTCAGTAAAAGATGTCATGTGCACATACCCCCTGAACAGTCTCCTGAACTGGTTTTGATGACTTTTGGAAGAGGTTTTTTTTGGTATTAAAGCATTCTTTGCAGCTTTTCGATTGGACAGCGCCTAGTTTGGAGAGGTTTCCCTCCAGATCCAGTTGAAAGAAGTAAAATGCACTTTCATCTTTCAAATTTCTTTAGCTCAGAAAACTTCTGAAATGAACAGCCAGGAGGATTTTCCATAGAAATTAAGAGTTTTTCAAAAGTTTTTGAAGAGGATTTTGTAGAGAATCCACTCCAAAAAACTCAAACCACTCTGTGTAAGCTTGGCTTTATGGTGCTCAGCACCGACTTTTCCCTTATTTTTTAAATGCCCTGAAAGCTGCATTTATAGTTACGCAGTCATTATGGTTGAAAAAAAAGACAATTGCCCATCAAGTTCAAATTTTTTTTTACCGATGACACTCAGACTAAACTTAGACCAATCACTGATGAAACTCGGTCGGTTTTTCTCGTACATGAAAAACACAGACTTGTGAATGAAGCCTTGCACATTTACACTTTAGGCCGGCGTCACCTGGCACGGCCGCCCGCTCTCGGACCCGAGTGTACGGCTGCATGTATTTCTATGCCGCCGCGCACTCTGGTCCGAGAGCGGGCGGCCGTGCCGGGTGTTGCTGCGAGAAAGTCGTGCGACTAACTCGCATCAAACTCGGCAGTGTGACGCCGGCCTTAGAGTTGTGGTCTCCAGCATCCAACTGAACCTGTTTCTTCCTATACCTGTTGAACGTTCTCCTGCTGTCAGTTTAAGCTAAAAAATTATTGCTTTACAAGAGCAGAAGGGTTACAAGTTTAAGGCCAACTCTCTAAATGCAGCTGTCAGGGGATGTTGAGAGTTCTCTTTTTGGAAAGTCTGGAGAGTCACAGGTTGGAGATAACTGGTGTAAAGCAGGAGTGAGGCTGTCAAGTTATGCTGGGAAATGACTGTTTAAAGTAGGAGTGTGCTGGGATTTGTAGTGTTGCAAAGTCATAGGTTGAAAACAGCTCTATCATAGGAAAGCCTTTGTTTAGCATCTATTAAGTATAATCTTTTAGAAAACTAATTGACTGAACCCTTTATTCCAGGGCAACATGGTGGCCAAGGACGCACATTCAGCTGAAATGTATTGTGGCACAGAGACCTCCTGTTCCCTGCACCGCAATAAACGCCAATGGCATTACATGGCAGTGACGGCATACATCGCCAATAACAGGTATGCCAATATCAGCTGCCGACTTCTGCATCGGCTATAGAAGAAGATGCTGCGCGTCGTGGGAGCCAGGGAAGGTAAGAGGACATATGTTTTTTTTAAATGTGTTAGAGAACAGTGACAGAACAGGGGACATATATAACAGGAAGGAACCCAAGAAGGAGGGCATATATACCAGGATGGTGGACATATATACCAGGAAGGAACCCAGGACAGAGGACATATATAAAAGGAAGGAACAAAGCATGGGGAACATATACACTACTCAAAAAAATAAAGGGGACACTCAAATAACACATCCTAGATCTAAATGAATGAAATATTCTCATTGAATACTTTGTTGTGTACAAAGTTGAATGTGCTGTCTACATAATCACACAAAAATCTTCAATGGAAATCAAATTTTTGAACCAATGGAGGCCTGGATTTTGAGAGACCCCCAAAATGAAAGCGGAAACAAGTCAAAATGATGCACAGTATTATGTGTGGCCTCCACATCCCTGTATGACCTCCCTACAGATCCTCAGACCCCTTGTGAGACCAAATGCTGGCACGGTTGGCCCTGGGTTTCTCTTAACGAAGGACAATGCCAGACCTCATGTGGCTGGAGTGTGTCAGCAGTTCCTGCAAGATGAAGGCACTGAAGCTATGGACTGTCCTGCCCGTTCCCCAGACCTGAATCCGATTGAGCACATCTGGGACAGCATGTCTCGCTCCATCCACCAACGTCACGTTGCACCACAGACTGTCCAGGAGTTGACGGATGCTTTAGTCCAGGTCTGGGAGGAGATGCCTCAGGAGAACATCTGCAACCTCATCAGGAGCATGCCCAGGCGTTGTAGCGAGGTCATACAGGCACGTGGAGGCCACACACAATACTGAGCATCATTTTGACTTGTTTCCACTTTAATTTTGTCTTGTTTTGATTTTCATTTTGACTTGTTTCCACTCTCATTTTGTGGGTCTCTCCAAATCCAGGCCTCCAGTGGTTCAAAAATTTGATTTCTATTGATGATTATTGTGTGATTATGTTGACAGCACATTCAACTTTGTACAGAACAAAGTATTCAATGAGAATATTTCATTCATTTAGATCTAGGATGTGTTATTTGAGTGTTCCCTTTATTTTTTTGAGCAGTGTAAAAAAGGAAGGAACAGAGGATAGGTGGCATATCTCCCAGAAAGGGGCCCAGGTTGATTGACATATACAGTGCCTACAAGTAGTATTCAACCCCCCAGATTTAGCTGGTTGACACATGCGGAATTAACTTGGCATTGTGACATTTGTACTGTAGATCAGCCTGGAAGTGGGAAATGCACTGCAGCCAAAATTTTTGTTTTAATTTTTTTCTTTTTTTAAAAAAAACGTTAAAAGTTAATTCAGAGTGTCATTTATTATTCAACCCCTCAAACCACAAGAATTCTGTTTGGTCCCCCTAAAGTATTAAGAAGTAGTTCAGGCACCAAGAATAATGAGCTTCACATGTGTGGATTAATGATCTCTTTTGCCAGCCTTTTCTGACTATTTAAGACCCTTCCCAAACTTGTGAACACCACTCATACATGGTCAACATGGGAAAGACAAAGGAGCATTCCAAGGCCATCAGAGACAAGATTGTGGAGGGTCACAAGGCTGGCAAGGGGTACAAAACCCTTTCCAAGGAGTTGGCCCTACCTGTCTCCACTGTTGGGAGCATCATCCGTAAGTGGAAGGCTTATGGAACTACTGTTAGCCTTCCACGGCCTGGACAGCCTTTGAAAGTTTCCTCCCGTGCCGAGGCCAGGCTTGTCCGAAGAGTCAAGGCTAACCCAAGGACAACAAGGAAGGAGCTCCGGGAAGATCTCATGGCAGTGGGGACATTGGTTTCAGTCAATACCATAAGTAAAGTACTCCACCGCAATGGTCTCCGTTCCAGATGAGCCCGTAAGGTACCTTTACTTTCAAAGTGTCATGTCAAGGCTCGTCTACAGTTTGCTCATGATCACTTGGAGGACTCTGAGACAGACTGGTTCCAGGTTCTATGGTCTGATGAGACCAAGATCGAGATCTTTGGTGCCAACCACACACGTGACGTTTGGAGACTGGATGGCACTGCATACGACCCCAAGAATACCATCCCTACAGTCAAGCATGGTGGTGGCAGCATCATGCTGTGGGGCTGTTTCTCAGCCAAGGGGCCTGGCCATCTGGTCCGCATCCATGGGAGGATGGATAGCACGGCCTACCTGGAGATTTTGGCCAAGAACCTCCGCTCCTCCATCAAGTTTCTTAAGATGGGTCGTAATTTCATCTTCCAACAAGACAACAACCCAAAGCACACATCCAAGAAAACCAAGGCCTGGTTCAAGAGGGAAAAAGTCAAGGTGTTGGAGTGGCCTAGTCAGTCTCCTGACCTTAACCCAATTGAAAAACTTGTGGAAGGAGCTCAAGATTAAAGTCCACATGAGACACCCAAAGAACCTAGATAACTTGGAGAAGATCTGCATGGAGGAGTGGGCCAAGATAACTCCACAGACCTGTGCCGGCCTGATCAGGTCTTATAAAAGACGATTATTAGCTGTAATTGCAAACAAGGGTTATTCCACGAAATATTAAACATAGGGGTTGTATAATAATTGACCCACACTTTTATGTTTAAAATTTATTAAAATTCAACTGAGCAACATAACTTTTTGTTTTGTAAGATTTATGCTTCTGTTAATAAATCCTACTCTCGTTTGCAGTTTGAAGGCTCTAACTTATTTGCATCTTATCAAACCAGCTAAATCTGCAGGGGGTTGAATACTACTTGTAGGCACTGTATACCAGGAAGGGCCCAAGATGGGGGAAATTATTACAAGGACATTACTACATAATAGGGCAACAACATGTGTGTCCTTATAGGATTTAGAATGCTACAAGGGTCCATCCATCTGACCAACATGGAGGGGGCAGGGCAGGTCCAAATTTTACACAGGAGCTCACTGGACTCTTAGTATGCCACTGACTGCAGCCTTGCAGCGCTGAGGTCCTGGGTTAAAATCCCCCTAAAGACCACATCTGCAAGGAGTTTGTATGTTCTCCCCGTGTTTGCGTGGGTTTCCTCCTGGTACTCTGGTTTCCTCCCACACTCCAAAGACATACTGATAGGGAATTAATATTGTGAGCCTCATTGGGGACAGTGACGATAATGTCTGTAAAGCACTGAGGAATATGAAGGCACTATTTAAGCAAAGCAAAATAAATATATAAGCAAAATAACTAATATTCTCATCCTGCAGAAATACTCTGGGATATTATATTTCTCAAATGTAATAAATTTGTACAATGTACAGTACCAATAATATTAACATTTAATAATTATATTTTTAAAACCTAAAACAGGATGAATTCATTGTAAAAATAGCTGCTGGTGTTCCTCATTACCAGGCTGGAGTCACATCCCATCTGACGAGAGCCTCACAATGACCCCTTTATGGCTATAATTAGTAATGCTTTGCAGCGGCAGCAGTGACATCTCCAGACAGGCCACGCATTGCTGCAAAATAATTACATTTGTTAAAAAGAAAAAAAAAAAAGTTAAACAAAAAATCTGTCTCCCCTCATCTCACTAGGAAAGATTTCTCTCTTTCATAAGATCGGGCTAACCATACGTCTTATCTTTCCTGTTCATCTGAAATAGAAGCCAAGGACCAGTGCGCCGCGGCCACGTTATAATGACTAAAATCTACCGGTTTCCTATTTTAGGGTAAACAATTCTTTGCTTTAGAAGACGATAAAAATTTAGATAAAACAATTGTCAGTTGCTGCGTCTCGGAGGAAAGTGAGGCGAGTCGTTCTAGAGGTTAACGCTGCCTTTTATCAGATATTAAACAAGCGCACGTGGTTTTCAGTCTCGTAGATCAGGAACAGAACGAACGAGGGTGTATGTGCACATATCTCTACCACGTAGCCCCTCGATGAAGATATAGTCTCTAATGTTCCATAATGTGGTCTCTGGTAGAAGCAATTCTGAGATTATTTCTACCAACACGTTGGCATTAATAACAGTAATGCCGGGGTCACACGAGTACATTTCTCATCCGAGAGAATCGGGTTGATTATGCAAATCACATTTCAATCCAATTCAGATCAGACTGTGAACCATTGGGGAAAAGATGGAGAAAAAAATGTCTGCATCTTCTCCATTATGTCAGTCCATGGAAATCAGACTGCACTCAGATGTCATCCGAGTGGAGTCCAATGTTTTCCGCGGACCATTGACTTACATGACCTAGTGTAATCTGAATATCAGTTCAAACGCGGGTATACAGCGATTTTTTTTTTCTTTTTGCCTCGGTCCGGCTCAATCCAAGGAAAATATCGGACATGTGCATGGCCCATAGACTTACATTGGTCCGAGTGCTATCCGATGTTTTGTTGGATCGCCCTCAAACCAAAAATGCAGTCGTATGCACAAGTCCTAATAATAGCTGATGAAGAATGGCACATGGTTGCCAAGTGTTCATGAATTACTGGACAGTCTGTAAAATTAGGGCACTTTTTTCCCCGTCCATAAAAAAAATTGGATGCGCCCTTAGCTTTTAATTTTTTTGTAGCTTGTGAAACTCGTACTGATTACTATGACTGTAATTACCAATTTACTATGAAAGCAGCATATCAGAGTTATGTACTTTAGACATCTGGCATGTAAAAAATCTTCCTGGTTTAGCCTGTGTTCACAAGTAGCATTTTTTTTCTGCAGCAACAACTGCTCTATTGACAGTAAAAACACTAGATTCAAAATTTAGGTTTTTCTGCTTTTTTTTGTAGCAGTTTTGCACTTTCTCATTACTTACTATTGGTGAAAGAAGGCTGTAAAACGCTGAAAGAATTGACATGCTGCAAATTTAAAAAATACTGCGGTTGTCAAATTCATTCAGGGAAAAAAATAGAATTGTGTGAATGAGATTTCTGAAATCTCACAGCTTTTGCAGGTAGTGTAAAATGTAACTTATTTTTCCCAGAAAACAAACGCAAACAAAAATGCAGCAAAAACGCAGTGTGTGAACATAGCCTTGTTATTGTTTTCAAATATGTTAGGAAAAATGATGGCGGTCAGTGATTTTTTGACAATATCTAGTTCCCTGTTCGTGCATGCATATGTTTGGTCACTGTCCATAGTGGGATAGGTACATGTGAGCTATGTTAATAATTGGGACTTAATTTATCGTGTTGATGAAAATTTTGACTGAAAACATTTCCTTCTGTTTTGAAGAAGTAGTCCATCCCCTACATTTATATTGATGAACTATCCTTAGGGCAGGTGCACACCATCCCATTTCTGGTCTTAGGCATCATACTCACTGGTGCCGAAAACGGATGAAAATCAGACGATAAAAAATCGGATGCAAATCTGACCAATGTTAGTCAATGGGTGAGTTCTCATTAGCGATTTTTTTTCTCCTCAGATATTGGTGTGAGAAAAAAATCGCAGCTTGCTGCGATTTGATGCGATTTTGGGATGAAAATCGCCAATGCAAGTCAATGGGTGCGATTAAAAAACGAACAGCACTCGCACCATGCACGTGCTGTCCGATTTATATGCACCAGTCTCCTTTGAAAAGCCGGCAATTCATCCCCGGCTACTGTAAAATCACACTGACAGCTCACAAAACAGTAGATACATACACATAGAATACATATATATATATATATATATATATATATATATTACACATGTCATTGTAACACATAATATATATATATATATATATATATTTATAGTTCTTACACTTCTACATACTGTAATAGCCGCTAATTCAATTGCCGGCTTTTGTGAAATCACAGAAGCCGACATGAAATGATACATTGTTTCCACACAGTTAACCATGTCATTTCCTGTATTTTGATATATGGTTTGAACTTACAACTACATGAGTGTATTTGTACAAAATTTCAGACATGTAGGGGTTAATTAAAGGTGTAAATTCGTTGAAAAAAAATGCGTGGGCTCCCGCTGTATTTTCTCCACCAGACAGACAAAGCAAGCGAGTGGGGGCAGATAATAATAGCCTAGGGAGGGTACATTTTTTTTGTGCCCCCCCTAGCTACTAACATCTGCCCCCAGACACCCCAGAAAGGGCAAATCTATAATTAGATTCGCCCTTTCTGGCACTTTGCCCGTCTATTCCCATTGCCCTGTAGCGGTGGCGAATGGGTTAATAAGGGGTTAATGTCACCTTGCTATTGAAAGGTGACCTTAAGCCATGTTAATAATTGAGAGCTGTCAATTAGACAACTATCAATTATTAATCCTATTGAAGTAAATAAAAAAACACAAACACACTTTAAGAATAAATAATTTTAATGAAATCAAAACACATATTTTTGGCCATCTTTTATTTAACTCTTAATCCGTTCGAAGCCCTTGTTCTTCTAAAATAAATATAAAATAATAAAACAACATTATTCTTACCTATCTGGCGATCTGTCACGTCCCACGATGTAATCCTTCACAAAGGGTTAACTAGCAATCAGATAAGCAGCGCAAGTAATCCTGGGTGCTCATCTGATAGCTCCTGAATGAATGAGCTTATCTCCTGCCGACAGGAGAGGATGTGATTCATGAATGAAGCTTAATTGATTGTATCCCACTTTCACCTTAGGTCAGGTCACTCAAGTGAAAGTGGCAATAAATCAATTAAGCTCCATTCATGAATCTCTTCCTCTCCTTTCGCTGGGAGAGTAAGTTATTCATTCATGGGAATACAGGTCAGAGACAGCATTAGCTCACTGTTAACTGTAACCTGTTAACCCTTTCTGATGGATTACACCGTGGGACCTGACTGTACATCGGATTGGTAAGAATAATTTTGCTTTTTTATTTTATTTTTATTACAGGAAATGGTTTTAGCAGGAAAATAAAATATGGTCAAAAACTGTGTGATTATTTCATTAAGCTTCTTTTTTATTAAACTGTGTGTGTTTGATTTTTCTATCATACAATAGGATTAATAATTGATAGTTGTCTAATTGACAGCTCTCAATTATTAACATGGCTTAAGGTCACCTTTCAATAGCAAGGTGACATTAACCCCTTATTAACCCATTCACCACCGCTACAGGGCAATGGGAATAGATGGGCAAAGTGCCAGAAAGGGCAAATCTAATTATAGATTTGCCCTTTCTGGGGTATCTGGGGGCAGATGTTAGTAGCCAGGGGGGCACAAAAAAAATGTACCCTCCCTAGGCTATTATTATCTGCCCCCACTCGCTTGCTTTGTCTGTCTGGTGGAGAAAATACAGCGGGAGCCCCACGCATTTTTTTCAACGAATTTACACCTTTAATTAACCCCTACATGTCTGAAATTTTGTACAAATACACTCATGTAATTGTAAGTTCAAACCATATATCAAAATGCAGGAAATGACATGGTTAACTGTGTGGAAACAATGTATCATTTCATGTCGCTTCTGTGATTTCACAAAAGCCGGCAATTGAATTAGCGGCTATTACAGTATGTAGAAGTCTAGGAACTATAAATATATGTATATATATATATATGTCACAATTACATATATATTATATATGTATTCTATTTGTGTATATGTATTGTTTCTATTGAGTCACCAGCCTCAGAAATCGCAGGTTAACAGCAGCTCAGATTAGAGACCAGCAGAAGAGACTTGTTTGGGCTAAAGAACACAAGGAATGGACATTAGACCAGTGGAAATCTGTGCTTTGGTCTGATGAGACCAAATTTGAGATCTTTGGTTCCAACTACCGTGTCTTTGTGCGACACAGAAAAGGTGAACGGATGGACTCTACATGCCTGGTTCCCACAGTGAAGCATGGAGGAAGAGGTGTGATGGTGTGGGGGTGCTTTGCTGGTGACACTGTTGGGCATTTATTCAAAATTGAAGGCATACTGAACCATCATGGCTACCACAGCATCTTGCAGCGGCATGCTATTCCATCCGGTTAGAGTTTAGTTGGACCATCATTTATTTTTCAACAGGACAATGACCCCAAACACACCTCCAGGCTGTGTAAGGGCTATTTGACCAAGAAGGAGAGTGATGGGGTGCTACGCCAGATGACCTGGCCTCCACAACCACCAGAACTGAACCCAATCGAGATGGTTTGGGGTGAGCTGGACCGCAGAGTGAAGGTAAAATGGCCAACAAGTGCTAAGCATCACTGGGAACTCCTTCAAGATTGTTGGAAGACCATTTCCGGTGACTACCTCTTGAAGCTCATCAAGACAATGCCAAGAGTGTGCAAAGCAGTCATCAAAGCAAAAGGTGGCTACTTTGAAGAACCTAGAATATAAGACATAGTTTCAGTTAATTCCACATGTGTTAATTCGTAGTTTTCTCATTCAAAGATTTTTCTGTATTTTCATGACTATGAAAATTGTACATTCACACTGAAGGCATCAAAACTATGAATTAACATATGTGGAATTATACATTACACTTTACAAAAAAGTGTAAAACAACTGAAAATATGTCTTATATTCTAGGTTCTTCAAAGTAGCCACCTTTTTCCTTTGATTACTGCTTTGCACGCAGAAAAGGTGAACGGATGGATTCTACATGCCTTGTTCCCACCGTGAAGCATGGAGGAGGTGGTGTGATGGTGTGGGGAATGGGATGCTTTTCTGGTGACACTGTTGGGGATTTATTCAAAATTGAAGCGGTGAGCAGTCCAGCTCACCCCAAACCATCTCAATTGAGTTCAGGTCTGGTGACTGTGGAGGCCAGGTCATCTGGCGTAGCACCCCAACACTCTCCTTCTTGGTCAGATAGCCCTTACACAGCCTGGAGGTGTGTTTGGGGTCATTGCCCTGTTGAAAAATAAATGATGGTCCAAATAAACGCAAACCGGATGGAATAGCATGCTGCTGCACGTTGCTGTGGTAGCCATGCTGGTTCAGTATGCCTTCAATTTTGAATAAATCCCCAACAGTGTCACCAGCAAAGCACCCCATATCATCACACCACCTCCTCCATGCTTCACGGTGGGAACCAGGCATGTAGAGTCCATCCGTTCACCTTTTCTGCGTGCAAAGCAGTAATCAAAGCAAAAGGTGGCTACTTTGAAGAACCTAAGAATATAAGTCATATTTTCAGTTGTTTCACACTTTTTTGTAAAGTGTAATGTATAATTCCACATGTGTTAATTTATAGTTTTGATGCCTTCAGTGTGAATGTACAATTTTCATAGTAATGAAAATGCAGAAAAATCATTGAATGAGGTGTGTCCAAACTTTTGGTCTGTACTGTATTTATATTTATATATATATAAATAGATAGATAGATATGGCAATGTATAATGTACAGAATATCATGTATTGTTACCAAGCAATAAATATAAGATGTAGCAATGCATGGTATAGATAATGTAACGTGTGGTAGTGTATAGTATAAGACATTGATAGGGACGGTAGGGTAAGATATCGTGTATAATGTTTGGGGAAGTTTTGCCAACTACATATTGTAGGGACAGACATAGTTAATGGTTGGACAAGCCCATAGTTGGAGAGAAAAGCTCCAGGAAAAAGGGACTGCTTCCCAGTAGGGATCAGATCGGGAAGCACAGTTACTAAGGTCAAGTTCAAGTGCAGTGAGCTGCTAGCGTCAGCAAGTGTCTTTCGTTCATGGCAGTGGGAGGCCTTACTGGAATCCCTTGAGGACAAACCTGCAATGTCCGGAGCTCAAGGCTCGGTATAGGTACTATGGAGAATGCGTTATTCTCTGGCCTACAAGGGACAACGGACTCAGAACAGTGAGAAGTAAAGGTAGCGGATCCTGTGTGCACTGCGGGACTGGATGGGAAATATCTGGGGCCGGCATGAGTAGCCAATGTAGGGACAGTTCAGGAGGAACAGATAGTAGTAATACTGAGAACGTGCTGTATTAAGGAAATAAGAAGTGTTGTGTACAATACTGCGTGTTACAATCTGATGAACTTGAAGTGTCCAGTAAACTTCTGTGTGTTAAATCAAACTGTGCGCGGCTCCAGAAGATGGAGGCCTGGAAGCAGCAGAGGCCTGCGGCCTACAAGTGAGTGTAATGCACCCCCCATGTGACAGCACACTGGGACTGCGACACAATTTTCCTGTAAAGTGCCAGGGCATAATGGAGCAGCAGCTCGGCCATGGTTCCCGCCCCCCAGCAACTTTACAGTACACTACAGCAGCAACCATAAAGTAGAAGGACCTGTGCTGTTAGGCTCCGCAACTAACATCCAGCTGCTGCCGGCACCAGACACAGCTGTTCAATAGGAGTGATGAGTGTTGCACCTCCACCAATCTGATATTCATGATCTAGCCCCAGCATAGTAAATGAATATCAAAAAGTGGACAACTCCTTAAAGCCATGTTCATATGCTATACACAAGCTACTAAACTAATTTTCTCATTTCCAGACTTTTCACATACAACCAGCCGAACTAATCAATAGAAAGTGCGTCTGTAAAAGGCCCCTATGTTCGTTATGATGTTCCGACAGCATTGAATACGACGGGATTATTGATACTTGCTAACATTTAAATTCTAAATGATGGAACACTTTAATCAAGTTCTAGTCAAACCTCAAAATGTCCTAAAAACTTTTCAGAAGAGCCCTTTATTAATGTGAACTAGCTTTAGGGGTCCCATACAGATAGCTTCCAGCCAAATGATTGGCCAAACCAAACCATAGTTCTGCCAACAGCTACTCCGCCGAGTCTCACATACACGAGTTCCCGCTCAACCGAGCAATTGTATTTTCTACAAGAGAACCGCTCACAGACTCTGGAGGTGATTTATCTCACCGAGAACAAAAGTATCATCAATCTAAAATAGGACATGCCGAATCCTTATCTCCACATACACAACAGACTGTCGGCCGAGCTCAATGATATCAGTAGGTTTATCTGACGTTAACCAAATGTGTATGAAGGCCTTAATTTTCACAGCTTTTGATGTCTGGCTGCTGTTGCAATTATGGATGATTGACAATGAAGGATTCAGAAACAAACAGCACAAGTGAGAAAAACAAAATCTGGGTCTCGGATCCAACTCAGACAATAAAGTCTACGGTTATCTATTAAAAATGTATATTTATCTTATTCACTTATATAGCACCGTTAATTCCACAGCGCGTTACAGACATCATCATCACTGTCCCCATTGGGGCTCACAATCTAGATTCTCTATCAGTATGTCTTAAGAGCGTGGAAGGAAACCGGAGAACCCGGAGGAAACCCACGGAAACACGGGGAGAACATACAAACTCCTAGCAGATGTTGTCCTTGGTTGGACTTGAACTTAGGACTCCTAACCACTGAGCCACCATGCTGCCCTTATGGATGAAAAACAAAAGACATGCTTCTTAGGTCAGTGCTTCATCCATTTTTTTTAACTGATCCATTGCGAATAGTGAATTGACAAAAAAAAAGTTCCAACACAAAATAACGGATGCTACACGGAGACAAAACTGATAACAAATGGGAGAAAAAGGGCCATTTTTGTTAGCTTCAGAATTGTAAGAATGTAGCCTGGTATGTAAAATTGGGGATACAATATATGTATGAGCACACTGGTTCTGATTTATCAAGCAATTCATGCTTGAAATGTCACAAAAATTTTTGCACAACCTGAAGTGGTGCAACATTTTTGCAACTTAAGACAGTTTTATAAACACCTACAAGAAAAAAGAAATATAACGCCCTGCAAATAATTTTTACTAAATAATAATAAAAAAAGCATATAAAAAGTGACGTAACATACAAATCCAAAGTCAACGCTTCATGAAAATTACTTTAAAATACTATGATGCCGTTTTTTCACGCCAGTTACGCTTTCACGGAACATTCTGAGTCTTGCTGGAGAAAATGTGGACAGAAAGCAAATCTTCTACATATCTTTTGAACATATCCTAAAATTCTAACAATATGGAAAAAAAAATCTCTAAATTTATTAAATAAAATCAATAACTCAATCAACTATTTCTTCTTTCCCGCTATTCAAACTTGCTCCCCGAGAAGATAAAATATATTTTAATTCACATGTTTGCTACAAGGAAACCACTTATTGCATCTGAATGGAAGTCTATTGATGTTCCTAATACTTCAGGTATTATAGAAGAAATGTCCGCTCCTAATTCTTTTGAATACTCTTTTGCTTTAAGAAACAACTCTTATTCTAGATGGTCTTCCTGGAATAAATACTTAACCCCAAAAAGGGGGTCTCTACATAAATGTTATTATTTTTAGCCCTTAAATATATAGATATTACTTTATTTCAATACATATACATTGAAAACAGGTGAAGTTATAACTATGATTATAAGGCTTGGGTCAGACATGCGAGAAACTCGTACGAGTCTCACATGTCAATACCCGGCACTGCCGCCGGCACTCGGGACCGGATTGTGCAGCTGCATAGAAATACATGCAGCCGCACGCTCCTGTCCGAGTGTCGGTGGCAGTGCCGGGTATTGACATGTGAGACTCGTATGTCTGACCCCTAACTAATATGGATAATCTTTCTTTCGCTTTATCCCTCTTTCTCTACCTCCTTTTAAGTCCTTCTTTTCCTTTCCTCCTTCCCCTCCGAATATTGTTCTGTTTTCTTCTTTGTTTCTTCTAAGTTACAAGTTTTTTTTTACTGGAGGTTGATGTTACAACACATTACACTTTATTTTCAATTTCCCTTATATTGCAAAAATCTCTAAATTTTTTAAAAAAAAAAAACATAGAAAAAGAGGAGCTATATTACGTCACTAAGACCTGTTTCACATTTCCGTTTTGAGTCATCAGTCAAAATCCGTCAAACTGTGGAAAAAAACGGACCCGTTTGAGATTTGAAAAAACTGATGACGGATCCGTCTGAGCCGCCGAGAATATGAAATTTAAAGGGATACAAGAGAGAGAAAGATGAGGACGGATCCGTCATCGTCTGTCCAAAAAACGTTCCTATGGACGTTTTTTCCGACCCATGGACAGTCATTTTATGACGGATCCTTCGCACGATGGACAAAACGGAAGGCCATCAGTCATAATCCGTCGCTAATACAAGTCTATGGGAAAAAAACGGATCCGCCAGGCAAATCCGTCGGATCCATTTTTTTCTGCTAACGACAGATTTTGACTGATTCAAAACGGAAGCGTGAAAGGTTCCCCAGCATACGATCAGGACAAATGTCACATTTATGCCAAAATCCCAGAAAAACTAAACAAAAAGTGGTAAACGCTGCTACAAAGTAGTATGATGGCTGATGGTGGTAGTAGTTCTGTTGGAATCTGGTGGTTAAGTGGCCATATAAAAGTGAATGACTCACACTCCAAAATTAATGTGCAAAATAATATCGCTAATATTTAGTATAAGGCTATGTGCACACGTTCAGGATCCCTGATGAAGGAGGCCGTTAGCTCTCCGAAACGCGTAGGAAGGTATTGTGGCTCTATCTGCACACCGTAGTTTTCACAAAGCTATCACGTGCCACATCACGTGCTAACACCCGGATATCGCAGACGCTCTTAGGCATTACCATCGCACGCCAGCATTGAATATGTGAGAAGTTTTGCTGGAACGGTTACTGCGCCAGAGGATTACTAAAGTATCTCCCTGAGCACAGCCGCGCAGCGGCGTCAGTGGGGAAGGGAGCCTGTCACCGGCCGGGACAGCTCTCTAGGACTCTCGATCTGGAATCAACATCTCAAGCTAAGTACCATCAGTTTTTTCGGACTGGATAGTAGTCAGTGCATTCCTGTATAAGGTACCGCTGGATTATTTGTGTGATAGCACTGGTTTCATTACCCCCCCCTTTTTTTTGCCACTTTGGGTATTTATATTCCCTGATTTGTTTAATCACCTCACATTGCTCATTAAGTGTATGGGGGTTATGGTTTACTATATCAAATTGTTTTTTTACATTATTCTGCACTCTGTAATTGTACTATTGCCACTTTTAGGGGATTGATTACCGGGCAGTGCATCCCAACACAAGATACCGCCAGTAGATCTGGTTGATATCATTACTTTTTCTTCTTTTTTTCAATCTTTGTCACATATATTTTTTCTTTATTATATATATTTTTTTACACACTTTTTTTTTTTCTTTCTTTTTTCCAGCATGCCTATTGCACGAGTATGTCTACCATTACATTAAACTTATCGCTTTTCCATTATTTGAATTCTCTGCTAACTCAGGTAAGTGTTACGATCAGTACTGGGAGTATGTTTGATTAAAAGCGCGAGTACCATTTATTATTAGTAATTTATTTCCCCTTTTCTCCTTGTGGTTGGAGTTGTTGTACTTGCTGCTAATCTAGCATATATACACTTGCGCCGCTACACATACTTTTTAAAAACATCAAACTTATTTCTGTGATATGTGTGACGGTGGCTCCCACTATTGCCCTCCCATGCACCCGTCTCTATTTGTACTTCCTGTCTTAAAAATTATTCACCAATTGAATAGCTGCTTTGTGTACAAATATGTGATTCTTCAGATGTTGTATTAGTCTTTGCCCGATGAAGAGACCTGAGTAGTCTCGAAAGCTTGCAATTTGTTACCATCTTTTCAGTTAGCCATTAAAAGGTATCAACCACTGAGGACTCTCAATCTCTAAATATTTTCTCACCAATTGAATGACATGTTTAATCTTTGTGTCTTGTGCCACCTGCCTGCCACTCTGCTAACTGCAGTCCCGTACAGTTTATTTCTGGACTGTTCTGCTGCCCCCACTAAAGTTTTTATCTCGTCGTCAGCAATTTCCAGTTTTAGAGAAACATCTATTGAAGAATATACATCTGCTTTGACATGCTTGTACGGGTGAACATATGGCCTTAAATGGGACAAATTGTACTTTTTATAGACACAGTACAGTTTAATGTACTGGAAAAAGAAAAAAAAGTATCCAAGTGCAGTGAAAAAAGAAATACAATTTATGGTAAAAATGACTGAATCAAGATTCTCCAGGTCAGTACAATTACGGCGACATCAAACTTGTATAGATTTTTTTTCATTTAAGTTGAGAAAAAAAGTTTCAAGAGTTTTACTTCTCCACAGATTCAGCTGGGAGAGGACTTGTTTTTTGTGTAATGAGCTGACGGGTTTATTAATACTAAATTGGATTGGATACAATGTTTTGATCAATTTTCATTGAGTGGTGACCGAAAAAAAAAAAACAATTTGGGTGTTTTGAGTTTTTTCTTGTCACGGCGTTTAATGATTTGATGCATCAGACTTTTTATAAATACAGCGATAACAAATAGGTTTATTTTTTTTTCTATTTCTTCATTTTTAATGGGGTAATTTTGATCTATTATATTTAATTTTTGTATATTTTTTAAACAATATTTTGTTTTTACTTTATTTTTTAATCTCCTTGGGGAGAAATTGAAATTGCGATGGTGGTGACGAGGGCCACCAGCATGCCCTTGGCTCTCACGGTAATACATTGGCACTTCGCGGTCGGGTTACATGGTGCCGATGGAAGCGCAAACACCAGAACACATTACATTAAAATGCTGCTGTCAGAGATTCACAGTGGTGTTATCAGTCAAGGCCGGAGCTCAGCACCGACTGCAACTGTAAGGGTATGTTTCCACTATCAGGAAACAGTCCGGATTAGCTGCGTGTTTGGCGCTGTGCGTTGGCGCAGCGTCAAACACGCAGCGTCCAGATGTTACAGCATAGTGGAGGGGATTTCAAGAAATCCCGTCTCCACTATGCTGTAAAACACGCAGGCGGAAGACCTGCGTTTCCGGACATGCGGCGCGTCTTTTCAGACCGCAGCATGTCATAGTACCTTGCGGCGACGCTGCGTCGCCGCAAGGGAAATAACACAGGGCTATGAGCCCTGCGATCATTCCGGATGTGTTCCGGAGGTGTCCTGAACACATCCGGAAATAGCGCGCGTTCAAAAGGGGGTGGGGCTTTGGGCGGAGCGGAATTTCCGCTCCGTCCAAAGCGCTGTAGTTCCAGACCGTGGAACCACAGCCTTAGGTACAGATACCGGCTATTTAATATAGCTAGTATCAGTCATGTGTGGAGATAGCTCAGCTCTTGAAACCCTTCCTCCCATAGGAACCATCGCAGTAACTAACATAGGAGTCAAATTGCATTAAGGGCTCATTCACATTCCTTTTTCATGTACAAGAAAAACTTTTGTTTATTCTGATATGTGGAAAAAAAACCTTTTTCAAGCTTCCCCAATCTTAAGGCTAAGTGCACACGTTCAGGAATATTTGCGTTTTTTTCGCGTTTTTTCGCGGGAAAAACGCGTCAAAAACGCATGAATTAAGCATCCTATCATTTAGAATGAATTCCGCAATTTTTGTGCACATGGTGCGTTTTTTTCCGCGAAAAAAACGCATTGCGGAAAATCTAGCAACATGTCCATTAATTTTGCGGAATTCTAGCGTTTTTCCCGCTATATTATTGACCTAGAAAGTTCAGGGAAAAAATTGCAGTAAAAACGCATCAAATACGCGCAAAAAACGCACCAAAAACGCACAAAATACGCGCAAAAAACGCGCGTTTTTGCCACGAAAAAAGTCCGGTTTTGCTCAGGAATATTCTGCAAACGTGTGCACTTAGCCTAACAGTCCATAAAAATCAGACCGCACTCTGTCGTCCAATTTTTCACGAATCCACATATTTGCATTGACAATTTTGAACCAACTTGTCTCCGTGATTTTGCAAGGACTGCTGAGTCCACAAAAAAATATCAGACATGTGAAGAGCCGCATTCACTATTGTAGGTATGGGTGCTATCCATGAAAACCACGGATAGCATTCGTACTCCAAAAACGGGTGTGTGAATAAGCCCTGAAGGCTTAACGTAAGAGTAGTATACAAAGAGGATTGTAAACTGTAATAGGCAAGAGGGTTCAAATTACCAAGAACATCTGCAAGGAGTTTGCATGTTCTCCCCGTGTTTGCATGGGTTTCCTCCAGGTTCTCCGGGTTTCCTCTCACACCCCACAGACATATTGATAGAGAATGTAGACTGTGAGCCCCAGTGGGGACAGCAATGATATCTGTGAAGCACTATAATAATTATTTATCACCAAGAAAACTACCAGATGGGTAGAATTGGTTTTGCTCATGCATCTTGCGCCCTCTACTGGTGGTGGATGTGGTCAGTCAGAATCAGTGTAGGCTACGGACCCTGAGAAAAGGTTTCTTCTAAGCTCCATAATAGTCACATTCAGATTAGCCTATTGTAAATATGACATGTTTTACTACAAGAAGCAGCAGAAATCTGAGTGACAGTCAGATTTCTGCCTTGGATGTCCTGCAGCTGTGCAGCAGATCTGTAAAAATAGAATAATTCTACTATCATTTATTGGTAGACAATTAATAGCCATCTTATTTCGAGTTGGAATTTTTTCTGTGGTGCTGCCAAAAATCTCCCCAAATTGAAACTACAAAGACTTAAAACAATTACCGCAGTAGATATATTATACTTATCTGCAGTTTGGGCAAGTACAGCTTTTTGCACCTACTTTGGTTGTTTGCACCTTGCCTCCCTTTTGGCACAGTACATAGGGGATGTGGATATTCATTTCTGCCTTGTGAAAAAGTCCAGACCATGATTAAGACCTCACGGTCGAAACGCGTTGGTCGCTAGCTGTAGCCCGCAGCTGTCAGTTTTGCTTGGCTGGTTATCAAAATAGAGGGAAACCCACAATGTTTTTTTTTTCAATTATTTATTTAGAGCACAGGCACAGGCTGATGAATACTCCCATCAGCCTCCGCCTTCTCTCGCTGTTATTAGCGGCAGCAGGCATATGCTGATTGTAGTAGTCCCATCAGCTAACGTCAGTGACCGGAGGTAAACTTTTTACCTCCGGTCACCGCTGTGGGCTCACGCTGTCACTTGACAGCATGGGAGCTGTGGCTCTATGACCAGCGGTAATGATTTTACCACCAATCAGAGGCATTGTTTGCCGCACTGTCATACACATGACAGCATGGCAAACATGGATGTTCAAACCCCCCATTCAAGTGAATGGGGTTCGGGTACTGTACTGTTCTGGAACCCGAACCAAACATCCAGGGGTTCGCCCTTCACTTTCCAGGAACTAGTGAGCAGACTCTGGGGCCTAGGCTGGTCAGAAGAGACAAGAAGGTGAGCCAGGACCCAGGGCAACATCACTGGTGTCCGGTGGGTGTGATCAGGGAAGAAAGGGAGCAGGATCAATCCTTCTTGAGGAATGAACGGGCCTGGGAGATGCTTCTTAAGGCAGCGAGATGTGGCTACTACCACCCGCGGGAGATTGGACTGTCCAAGGGCTTCGCCACCTCCTATACAGAAGCAGGTGACACAGGGGTCTGTCGCCCATTTCTACATGTCAGGGGGCTTTGGCACTACCCGATGCCAGGTCACTTACAGCCCAGGCACCTGGGAAACGGGCTCCAGGAAGCAGGTGGATGCAGTCCTCTCAGCCTCCCGAGGACGGAGAAGGGGACAACTGAAGAGGATTACTGGATGACCTTCCTTATTTTTTCCTGCCTTTGCACTTTCTGCAAATCCTTTATAAGTGTACAAATACATCAACTAAACTTTAAAAATATTTATGCTCAAAATTTTTTTCTGGATTCAATTAGTCATCCATACAGTTTAATGCAGTTCTTGTTATATTACAGTCATACGTAACAAAATTTGTCTGAATTCAATTACTAGATCGGAGTTCTCTTTGCCCTGAAACCCCTCTTCTAAACAAGAGTCTGACTTGTTTGCCATCCCATATGCTATCCCTGGTGAGATATGCTGCCCGTTTGCTCCTGACAAAAGAAAAGTTTTGTGCCAGTCCCCTGATGAATCAAGACATTGAGGAAACGCGTCGGGAGGCACATAGGGTCAGCCCAGGGCCTATAGTTGAAAGGGCCAGCTGTGGACTGTCCTTGTAAGGGCAGGAGTCTTGGGGTGCCAGGATTATTTGCAGAGAAATAATAGGGATAATCTGTGGACCCCGACTCCATGAAAAATATATAGAGGAAGCATCAAAATGGGTGAGATTGTTCCATTTACCCTCTATAATGTATAATGTTTACAGTATTTAAATAGAGAGCAAAGAAATTTTCCCAAACAGGTAGTGCTTTGTTTGATGGTATACTGTTTTGTTAGGTAGCTGAGGAGGACAGGAACAACAGCCGGGCAGCCGAACACCTGAGATGTTGGTAACTAATGGGTTGCAGATTCCTAAACTAACCACACAACTAGAGGTAGCCGTGGAGCGTTCCTACGTTGATCCTAGACACCTCGTCACAGCCTGAGAGATAACTACACCTAAAGGCAGAAAGATGAAAGCTATCTGCCCCAGAGCAGATCCCCAAAGAAAATAGGAAGCCCCCAAACATGTAATGGCGGTTAGACAAGAAGAAAGCACGGACACAGACAGAAAATAGAATGAGCAAACGCTGGGGCCACAAGCTGACTAAATAGGATAGGACAGGAGAGATTACTTTCTGCAACCCAGAAAACCCTACAAAAATCCAACAATTCTGATTACAAAAATACTGAGATCACACGATCTCGCCACCCACTAAATCAGATCTCAGTGTGAACAAAACCAAGCCTCAGCCGCTGAAAAAGCAGGAAAAAGCAAATGAAAAAACAACAGTGGCTACAGACAAACTGTGAGGAGCACAGGCCCCAGGAGGGGACCCGGCTGTCCTCCACAAATGTGCAGAAAACTATGCAAATAGCAAGCACAAAAAGAAAAGCAGAAAATATCTTATCTGAAAGCAGCAGACGCAGGCAAGACACCAGCAAACTTCCAAATGAACCAGAAACCAAAATTGAGACAAGAACAATTGATCACCGGCAACCATCATGGGAGGGAACCTCCCTTATTTATCAGTCCAGTCAGTGATCCCAGATTGCCATTCCTCGCTGGAAGGTTCAGTACTGTCTGTAACCACCAGAGGGAGCCTCCGCTCATTCACAACAGTATACCCCACTGGGTTTTAAACCATATTTATTGTTGGATTTATATGTATATTTGGTGAACTAGTGTATTGGTCCACGTTTGATTAATAGGGGTGAAAACCCCTTTTTTAAAGAAACTGTTAGTAAAAGCTAAGTTTTAAATACCATTTTTTGCTATACTCTCAAAGCTATACACGAGGCATGAGCTGTCCCTCTATGCTTTGGAGGTATTGTGCTGATAGGCTCACTCTGATAAAAATGAACAAAGCTTGGATTAGCCCCAACTTTTCCACACTGCCAGATAACAGCAGCCCATAAAGTGTTTTTAATCTTCAATATTTGAATGAGACCCACCAGCTGATGCCTTTTAGGGTCTATGGATGACCCTACTTACAATATTTTCCATATTTTCAAAATATTTTAATGAGGCCCTCCAGTTGTTGCCTTCAAGGGTCTATGGATGACAGTATTACCCTCCTTATCATTTTTTCATGGCTTAGTACTTTGTTCAGAGCCTTTATGAGTGTAGGAGCACATCAACTACACTTTCCTAATTTTTTAATGAAGCCCTCCAGTTGTTGCCTTGAAGGGTCTATGGATGAGTCTGTGTATAATTTTTTCCTGGCTTTGCACTGTGTGCACAGCTTTTATTAGTGTAGTGCAGTTCTTGCTTCTTTCATAAATTACACTGAAATTTGCATATTTTTTATAAAAAATTAAATTTTAGTTTACGCAAATTATTTTTTAAAATCATTTTTAAATTTTGTCTTATACAGTGGGTAGGGAAAGTATTCAGACCTCTAACATTTTCACTCTTTGTTTCATTGCAACCATTTGGTAAATTCAAAAAAGTTCACTTTTTTTCTCATTAATGTACACTCTGCACCCCATCTTGACTGAAAAAAAACAGAATTCAGACCCTTTGCTCAGTATTGAGTAGAAGCACACTTTTGAACTAGTACAGCCATGAGTCTTCTTGGGAATGATGCAATAAGTTTTTCACACCTGGATTTGGGGATCCTCTGCCATTTTTCCTTGCAGATCCTCTCCAGTTGCGTCAGGTTGGATGGTGAACGATGGCGGACAGCCATTTTCAGGTCTCTCCAGAGATGCTCAATTGGGTTTAGGTCAGGACTCTGGATGGGCCAGTCAAGAATGGTCAGAGTTGTTCTGAAGCCACTCCTTTGTTATTTATACTGTGTGCTTAGGGTCATTGTCTTGTTGGAAGGTGAACCTTCGGCGAAGACTGAGGTCCAGAGCACTCTGGAAGAGGTTTTCATCCAGGATATGTTGGCCGCATTCATGTTTCCTTCAATTGTAACCAGTCGTCCTGTCCCTGCAACTGAAAAACACCCCAATAGCATGATGCTGCCACCATCATGTTTAACTGTTGGGATTGTATTGGGCAGGTGATGAGCAGTGCCTGGTTTTCTCCACACATACTGCTTAGAATTATCACCAAAAAGTTCTATATTCATCTAATCAGGCCAGAGAATCTTTCTTCTCATAGTCTCGGAGTACTTCTTGTGTTTTTTAGCAAACTCTATGGGGGCTTTCATATGTCTTGCACTGAGGAGAGGCTTCAGTCGGGCCATTGTGCCATAAAGGCCCGACTGGTGGAGGGCTGCAGTGATGGTTGACTTTGTGGAACTTTCTCCCATCTCCCTACTGCATCTCTGAAGCTCAGCCACAGTGATCTTGGGGTTCTTCTTTACCTCTCTCACCAAGGCACTGTTCCCACGATTGCTCAGTTTGGCTGGACGGCCAGGTCTAGGAAGATTTCTGGTGGTCCCAAACTTCTTCCATTTAAGGATTATGGAGGCCACTGTGCTCTTAGGAACCTTGAGTACAGCAGAAATTCTTTTGTAACCTTGGCCAGATCTGTGCCTTGCCACAATTCTGTCTCTGAGCTCCTTGGCCAGTTCCTTTGACCTCATGATTCTCATTTGGTCTGACATGCACTGTGAGCTGTGAGGTCTTATATAGACAGGTGTGTACCTTTACAAATCAAGTCCTATCACTTTAATTAAACACAGTTGGACTCCAATGAAGGAGTAGAACCATCACAAGGAAATGGACAGCATGTGACTTAAATATGAGTGTCTGAGCAAAGGGTCTGAATAATTAAGTCAAGATGGGGTGCAGAGTGTACATTAATGAGAAAAAAAATTAACTTTTTTAACTTTTTTGAATTTACCAAATGGCTGCAATGAAACAAAGAGTGAAAAATTTAAAGGGGTCTGAATACTTTCCGTACCCACTGTATACAAGTTACTATACAGGAAAGAATGTTTCTTAACATTTGTTTTCCTGTAAATGCAAATTTCTCGTCAGTTTTGAATGTTTTATTGTCAGTTCTCAAAGTGGAGTAAAATGTGACACCATTGTTCTCAGCAGCGATCTGGGTGTCAGAAATGCTGTTCCTTCCATTCAGCACTTTTTACTTTCATTTCAACATTTTCACTGCCCCCCCAGACCTCTCTGCAGGGTCTGCCGGAAAAATGCTTGGATTTCCCATAGACTCCCATTATACTCGTTGCTCAAAACAAGCATCGGAGCATTAGGAATTGCTCGGTTCTAGTAATTTTAGTGCTCGCTCATCTCTAGTTATAATGTTTGAGTCTGGCTGAAAAAGTGCAATAACATATGGTGGTACTGTTTCATGTAATAATTCTGTATTGCAGTGCGCATTATACTTCAGAGCTCAACTTACAATTCTGCAGGCTTGAGAGGTATATTTTCCAAGCACTCTCTGTATTTTCAGCGTCTGCAAACAACTTGCTCTAAAGACAGAGACACTCTACAGTAATCGTAGGTAGGAAATGCTAAAAGTCTTCAGGTCCCCATACACACTAGACCAGACCTGGGCAAAGACAGCCGAGAGAGCTAAAGGGCTGAAAACAATGGTCCACGAGCCGAACCATGCCCAGCATCCCAACTTCACCACTATCTCCATCCTCAGAATGCAAATAGTACTGAATATAATGGTGGAGGAGGAAGGCACTGGCTCTTTTTCTATCATTCTGCGTGTACGACTCAGACAGTAGACGCGATGACGTCACTGTGCAGAGCATCAGTGCACATAGGAAAGACCAGGGGAATGGAGTACTTTTTTTTTCAAATATATATATGTGTGGGATGCGTGTCTGTATCACGGGGGCTAAGTGGGCACTCATACTGTACCAGAGGATTCTGACAGCGGCTCTCTTAAAAGAGCGCACAGGAACACCAGGTTGAGTGTTTCTGTATAAGGAGGAGCCTGTAGAGAAGGCTGTGAGCCAAATGACTGTTCGGCCCACAACTGTCTACTTTGGATAGGGGCCTTTACAGACTTCAGAACCTTAATAACAAGTGAAGATGGTACCATATTGCACTAAATTTATCCCAAACAGACACGTGACCTAGAAATTTGGCACAACCCATCAGAAATGTTAAGAGTTTAATCTTCACTATGCCACCCCATCCATGACTGGCCTACATTGATGCCAATATTATGCCAAGGAATGGTGCCCATCTATTATAAAACTGGTGCATTCTAACTTTTTAGCCATTGTGCAAAACTAAGTAGGTGGAAATAGTGTCTCAAATTTGGTGTATGCTGTCTGCTACACTTTTGGCACAATTTGAAACAGAATCAATAAATCTTATCAACTTTTTTTTCATTAATAACTCTGTTCCCAGACAAAGACCTAGAACAAACTTGACCATTTATTATGCTTAGTGTAACAGATCACACAGATGTAAGGCTGTGCCTGCTGTATGGAACTGGTGCCGCTCTTCACTTTCCAGTTTGCTAATAGGTTGTAGATATACAATAGAAGCGATCTCCTAAGGAGCGGCTTGTATGTTGGTCTAAGCTGGCGGGAGGCAGTAGTATTTGTATGGTCACTCCAGTTTTCCCAGTACATTGGCTGCTCAGAAAATCAGCTTTCCACTTAAAGAGTGTGTGATCCACACATGCTCGTGACCTTGTCTGTAGAACATTATGTGCCAGTGCATAGTTTTTACGCAACAGCCTCCATCTTTTAAGGTACATCCAGTCAGTCAGGTATGGCATCCGCAGGGCACAGGACATCAGGACTTTCATCGTCTTGGATGATTATGTACTTTTCCTTAGGCAACGCTGCTGGAGGTGATGGATAACGCGGGGAGGACGTAGAGTTGGGCACACCAGAGTCTCCATTTCCCACCCTAACCACAGTCACATCAACTGACTGCTCTTGAATTAAGACATTGAGTCCCTCCAGGTCAGAGCAGGTCATGCCTGCAGCATTGATAAAAGTTGGATTGACTGGGGATCCCTGACAGTGGTCTGCATCATTCCCTATTAGTTCCTTATTTATCGGGTCACTATCAGTCTGGACTGGGGAAATAGGTATGGCCATTTCTACGTCATTACTGTGAGAGGCGATCATGGGAGGAGATGCCATTAAATTGACTCGACTCAACATCTGGAGCTGGTTGTTAGTCACTTTACTATCTGAATTTGAGGCATTTTCCAAACAAGTCTCTGTATGGTCTTTGTCTTGAAGCCTTTGCCCTACATTCACTTTCCCCGTTATGAATGTCGTTTCTGGATTGACCTTGGAAGGGTTCTCCGCCGTCTGATCGCCGCTCTCTCTTGATGGATCGATTGAAATCTGCAGTACAGACAAGGATTGGTTCTTCTGTATAATGTACTCGCTGTGTTGTTTCTTGTGACTGCGCAAAGAGTCCTCTCTGACAAATGAAGCCTCACAGAGGTCACACTTAAAGGTTTTCTTGGCTTCCACTTTGTTGTTTTTCCGTGCTGTGGACTGCCTCTGAAAATTGCCTTCTGTTTTTTGTGGGTCAGACTTTTCTTTGATTTGATCTCCATGCACTTTTTTAATGTGGGTAGTTAGATTACTGCGCTGCTTTGTATCGAATTTGCAGAAGTGGCATTTAAACGGTCGATCATTGGAGTGAATCCGTTCGTGGACCTTTAACGCGGCTCTGCTGGTGCATGAATAGCTGCACTCAAGGCATTTAACTGGCTGATCCGGTAAGTGGGAGCGTAAATGTTGCCGTAGATCAGCTTTGCTGCCACAGTGGAACTCACACTGGCTGCACTTAAACGTGCTCTCGGTGTTGTGCTTCATCCGTATGTGTGACTTCAAATTCCCCTTCATCGCACAATAGAAATCACAGAACTCGCAGCGGTATGGCTTCTCCCCTGTGTGGACTCGCATGTGTCTCTTCAAGTCAGAGTTTATCTTAAACTTGGAGTTACAGAGGATACAGTGGAAAGGTGCATCTCCTAAAATACAAGAGAACAGAAGGGAGGAATGTGCAAAACACTTAAATACTAAAAAATAAAAAGGAATATTGGAATATATTGTACATTGGTGTTGTATTTCTAGAATACGCATTCTGTGGTTTATGATGAGGCAACTCACAGGTTTACTACTGAAAACAAGAGGCGCTCTGTCCTGATAAAGATTGCACTCACCAGACCAGTGGTGTCCTTTGTACAAATCATAGCATTAAAGGGGTTGTCTGAAACTGAATTTAATATGATTTCCACATTCTATCTATTAATGTAAAAAGCTAAGCACTTTTCTAATATACTTTGATTAAAAAATCCTTTCCGTTCCTTCTCTACTCTTATTTCCTATCAGTGTTTTTTTTCTTACATCTGATAAAATTTAGTTTGAGTTTCTCAGCATGCACTGGGGATTCTCAAATGGGACATCAATGTCACTGCTGCTGTCCCCATCCTGGATCGAACCATTATCAGGGACTGCGCTATTCTCTACTGTACTGAGCATGCGCCGGTTGTAAATACTGAAGCACACTCAGAATGTTGTCTTTGTTCACAACTGCGTTACTTGAATTGCGCACTAACTGTGCGCTCCTTTGCCAGCTCTAAAGAGAAGTGACGATCTTGCAAAAGACAGCTATATTGTTGGCTTGTCACTGACAGTGCACTCCTCTACTGGCTCTAAAGAGAAGTGCTGAGCTGGAAAGCATGTCACTTCTCCTTATAGCCAGCAAAGAAGCGCACTGCCAGTGACAAGCAAGTTAAATAGTTCTCTCTTGCTGTCTCATCACTTATCTTTAGAGCTGGGGAGGGAGTTCACTGCTACCAGTGCGCAGTTGTAACACAGCGGTGAGCAGCGATAGCATACTGAGCGTGCCGTGGACTTTACAACCGATGCATGCTCAACATAACAGAGACTAGCCCAGCCCCTGAAAGGATTATCCCTGATCTGTATCAGGGTGGGGACAGCAGCTGTGACAGTGACCGCAGCTCCATCCACTGATGACGACGTCCTTGAAAATCCCCAGTGCATGCTGGAATACTCAAATGAAATGTACAAAAAAAACTGATAGGAAGTTTGAGTAGAAAGGGAAAGTAGGGATTTTTTTTTAATTGAAGTATATTACAAAAGTGTTACTATAGAGATTAATATTAGATTCAGTTAGGTTTCAGACAAAACCTTTAAAGGGAAGCTATCATCAGAAAATTACCTATTGTTAAAACAGTTTTCAATGTTACACATGCAGTTTTTACACCGTCCACTGAGGTTAGTTTAGGTTCTAACATCCTGTCCTCTCAGGAAGAGTTTACAGCAGTGTCCTTATCATCAGAGGCACTTAGTTACCCGCTGTTTACCCTGGATACCAGCGTGCTCGCTAGTCCTGATCACTGGTGAGTGTGCCTATGTGACAGCTCACCAGCGATCAGCTAACGATGTCCCAGCGATCCCATCCACGTCGGATAGTTGGTGGAATCGCTGGGACATTGACGCGTGTAACGGGGCCCTTACACAGCTGATAACACAGGATCCACCAATCAGAACAGGCAATGTCACAGCTCCCCCTCTCTTCACAATGACCTTTAGGGCTCATACCCATTTGTTGAAAAAAAAAATGGTCCGTTTTCTGGATGGAAAAAAACGGTCCGAATATATACAATTGTCATGCGATTTGTATGCGATTTTTAATTGCCCCATCCGTTTTCCATCAGTTTTCCATCTGTATGCAATGCGATTTTAACATGACGTTTTACATAGAGCAGTTATCTCTATGTAAAAAGTCATGTAAAAATCACATTGTAAAAAAAAAATGTACACAAAAAGCAAATAATTATATATATACATGTATATATATATATATATATATATATATTACATATATATATATATATATAGGTCATACACTTCTACATAGTATAATAGCCGCTAATTCATCCCCGGCTATACTGTAAAATCACACTGACAGCTTTAATAAAGAATAGAATCAATACATATACACACATAGAATACATATATATATATATATATATATATATGTCATTGTGACATATATATATATATATACACATATATTTATAGTTCATACACTTCTACATACTGTAATAGCCGCTAATTCAATTGCCGGCTTTTGTGAAATCACAGAACCCGACATGAAATGACACATGGTTTACATACAGTTATCCATGTCATTTCATGTATTTTGATATATGGTTTTAACTTACAATTACATGAGTGTATGTGTGCAAAATTGCAGACATGTAGGGGTTAATTAAATGCGTGGGCTCCCGCTGTATTTTCTCCACCAGACAGACAAAGCAAGCGAGTGGGGGCAAATAATAATAGCCCAGGGAGGGTGCATTTATTTTGTGCCCCCCCTGGCTACTAACATCTGCCCCCAGACAACCCAGAAAAGGCAAACTATAATTAGATTCGCCCTATCTGGCACTTTGCCCGTCTATTCCCATTGCCCTGTAGCGGTGGCGAATGGGTTAATAAGGGGTTAAAGCCACCTTGCAATTGAAAGGTGACTTTAAGCCAGGTTAATAATTGAGAGTTGTCAATTTGACAACTATCAATTATTAATCCTATTGTATGAAAGGAAAAAAAACACACACACATTAATTATTAATCCTTTTAATAAAATAAAGACACAGTTTTGGACCATATTTTATTGCTCAGCTGTAATCCCCTGAATGAATCAGTTCCTCTACCAGCGACAGGAGAGGAAGTGATGAGTGTGTGAAGCTTAATTGATTGCTTCCCACTTTCACTTCAGGTCAGGGTGACCTGACCTGAAGTGAAAGTGGGAATAAATCAATTAAGCTTCACACATTAATCACTTCCTCTCCTTTCGCCGGGAGAGGAACTGATTCATTCAGGGGGTAACAGCTCAGCAGGCAGCATTAGCTGCCTGCTAGCTGTAACCTGTTAACCCTTTCTGATGGATTACAGCGTGGGACCTGACTGTGCATCGGATAGGTAAGAATAATTTTGCTTTTTTATTTTATTTTTATTACAGGAAATGGTTTTAGCAGGAAAATAAAAGATGGTCAAAAACTGTGATTATTTCATTAAAATTATTTTTTATTAAAGTGTGTGTGTTTGATTTTTCTTTCATACAATAGGATTAATAATTGATAGATGTCTAATTGACAGCTCTCAATTATTAACCTGGCTTAAAGTCACCTTTCAATTGCAAGGTGGCTTTAACCCCTTATTAACCCATTCGCCACCGCTACAGGGCAATGGGAATAAACGGGCAAAGTGCCAGAAAGGGCTAATCTAATTATAGATTTGCCTTTTCTGGGGTGTCTGGGGGCAGATGTTAGTAGCCAGGGGGGCACAAAATAAATGCACCCTCCCTGGGCTATTATTTGCCCCACTCGCTTGCTTTGTCTGTCTGGTGGAGAAAATACAGCGGGAGCCCACGCATTTTTTTTCAACGAATTTACACCTTTAATTAACCCCTGCATGTCTGCAATTTTGCACACATACACTCATGTAATTTTAAGTTAAAACTATATATCAAAATACATGAAATGACATGGTTATCTGTTTGTAAACTATGTGTCATTTCATGTCGGGTTCTGCGATTTCACAAAAGCCGGCAATTGAATTAATGGCTATTACAGTATGTAGAAGTGTATGAACTATAAACATATGTATATATATATGTCACAATGACATATATATATATATATGTATTCTATGTGTGTACATGTATTGTTTCTATTCTTTATTAAAGCTGTCAGTGTGATTTTACAGTATAGCCAGGGATGAATTAGCGGCTATTATACTATGTAGAAGTGTATGAACTATAAATATATATATATATGTGTCACAATGACATGTGTATATATATATATATATATATATATATATATATGTATGTATTCTATGTGTATTGTGAGGCAGTGACCGGGATCGTTTACGAGGCACGTTATATTTCCCCCAGAATGTGTACAGAGACCTATTAAAGCCATTGGAGTGCATTGCAGTCACACACACACAGCTGCGGCTGCAATGCAGGAATGAAGGTGAGCAATGACCTAGTCAGACTACCTGGCTAAGGCAGATTAAGTAAAATCCGGCAGGGCCTTCATTTCTTGGAGGAGGTCACAGGAGGCAGTGGGGCGGCCTCCTCCCTCCAACCCGGGTTTTCCAGTGGCTTTTGCCACAGGTCTTTAAAACTCCTGCACTAAGGATTAGTGTTGTTCTATGTTGGGACCCTGCGAGGAGCATAGCAGGAAAGCTCCACAGGACTGTGTGTAGCTGAACCCACGCCTGGGACGGCTCTGCACCTGTCAGGCTCTGTTCGGCCCCGGCGCGGCCGTTGTCCCCTGCAACCAGGGTTTATGGACTGATGTTACCCCGGCTGCGTACCGGAGGACTTTTCCTGTTTTACCCGTGAGTTGCTGAATAAAAGCTGTTTACTTTGGACTTGCTTGGGTCACTGCCTCAGTTACTGCACGGTGTGAACACCGTCGTCTTACAATTGGTGGAGAATGCGGGTATTGTGACTGAGGTATACCCCCACCGGCAGCTTCATGACCCCAATCCGGCCGGCCACTTTTCAGCCTCACCCGTGGACAAAATGGAGGAGCTGGTAAAGCAGCTGGTAATTACACAACAGCAGCAGCTGCAGTCTCAGCGACAACAGCAGGAGCGGGAGCAACGGCACAATGAGCAACAGCAGCTATTGTACCAGCAGCAGCAAAAAACAAACGAACTGTTGCTGCAACAGATTTCTGCACTGCGGGAGACCTCGTCGGCACCAGCCCCTGAACGTCGCGAGGCCCGAGACAGGGTTCGCTCAGCGTTGAGGAAGATGGGACCGGAGGATGACGTGGAAGCTTTCCTGACAGTTTATGAGCGCACAGCGGAGCGGGAAAACCTACCCGCCGGCCAGTGGGCAGAAGTAGTAGCTCCGTTTCTGGTCAGCGATGCACAAAAGGCCTACTTCGATCTCAGTCGGGAAGACGCCCAGGACTACCAGAGGCTCAAAGGTGAGATCCTTGCCCGACTGGGGGTTAATACATACGTGAGGGCTCAGCGTGTATTTTCATGGGCCTATGTGGAGACACGACCCGCGCGGTCTCAGGCTTATGACCTCCTGCAGCTGGTAAAGAAGTGGCTCCAGCCAGAGACTTTGTCTCCAGCCCAGATGGTGGAGAGGGTGGTGGTTGACCGGCTGGTAAGGACTCTTCCGGCTGCTATCCAACGTTGGGTGGGGCAAGGCGACCCCGGCACACTCGACCAGGTAGTCAGTTTGATCGAGCGCTACTCGGCCACTCAAGACTTTATTCGAGACTCCGCCCCCTCTCGGCTCTCACGCCGATCCCTGCCAACCCAGGAATCGGGAAAGGGGTCGCGCCCCTCTGCTGGGGACAGTCAGCACCGTACCCGTGCTGAAGGGGAACCCCGGAATGAGAGTGGCAGGAGATCGGTTCCCTCCCAAACTGTCATAAGACCTAACAGTACCTCCACCCTTAGGTGCTGGCGGTGTAAGGGGCCGGGACATGTGATGGCTAATTGTCCCCTGACTACGGAACCCATGGACTGCGGATATAGCCGCCGGGTCTCAATGTATGCCCAGACCGTCTGCACAGCAACCCTCGACCCCCAGGACAGTGAACTCCAACTATGCCAGGTACTGGTTAATGGGTACCCTACGTAGGCTCTCCTGGACTCAGGGAGCCTCGTGACTCTGGCACATGGGTCACTGGTGGCAGGAGACAACCCCAGCGGACGGCAGGTCGGGGTTGTATGTATCCATGGGGACCTCCGAGAGTATCCAACTACGGAGGTAGTTTTGTCCACGCCATGTGGAGACATAAAACATGTGGTGGGAGTGGTAAAAAATCTTCCCTATGGGTCTGTGTTGGGAAGAGACTTGCCCCTGTTCTGGACTCTGTGGAAAAACAAAATCCATTCTCCCCTGGTAAGATGTATTACAGATGCTGTACCCGACGAACCTGCCGTAGGGGTGTCCCATATAGGGATAGAGTGTGACCCCGATAGGTTTCCCTTAGAGGTGCTGGCAGGAGAGGTAGAGGAGACTGCATCGATTCCCGAGCTGGAAGTGTCCAGGGCCACGTTTGGAACAGCTCAGCTACAAGATCCCACCCTGACTCAGGCGCGGGAAAGGGTGCTAGAGGTAAACGGCGTAGCCCAACAGCCCAATGCAGATATGGTATTTCCACGCATGGTAGTCAGTGGTGAGTTGCTTTATAGGATAGATAAAATCAGGGACGAGGTTGTGGAACAGTTGGTAGCACCTCAGTCGTATCGTAGGGTGATTCTAGATTTGGCACACGCACACTTGCTGGGGGGCTACTTAGGGGAAAAAAAAACTCTAGAATGTATCTTGCAGCGGTTCTTTTGGCCGGGAGTTTACGCGGAGGTCAAAAGGTACTGCGAATCCTGCCCCGAATGTCAGTTGACCTCACCCACTGCAAGTTTCCGTAGTCCATTGGTACCCCTGCCAATAATAGAGGTACCTTTTGAATGGATTGCAATGGATTTGGTAGGGCCCATTGTAAAATCCGCCCGTGGCCACCAACACATACTGGTGGTCGTCGACTATGCCACCCGGTACCCGGAGGCTATACCACTACGCCACACCTCGGCAAAACTTATTGCCCGAGAACTGTTTGCCATGTTCTGTCGCCTGGGACTACCTAAGGAGATCCTGACGGATCAAGGGACCCCCTTTATGTCCAAGGTGACAAGAGAACTGTGCAAACTGCTAAAAATTAAACAATTGCGCACCTAGGTGTACCACCCTCAAACCGACGGGTTAGTAGAACGGTTCAATAGAACCCTCAAGTCCATGTTAAAAAAAGTGATTTCTAAGGATGGAAGGGATTGGGACATGTTGCTACCCTATTTGATGTTCGCTGTCCGTGAGGTACCCCAGGCTTCCACAGGGTTCTCTCCCTTTGAGTTATTGTACGGCAGACACCCTAGGGGTCTGTTGGACGTAGCCAAAGAGACATGGGAACAAGAGCCGACTCCACATAAGAGTATAATTGAACACGTGGCTAGTATGCAGGACCGGATCGCGGCGGTCATGCCCATCGTGAAAGAACATCTGTTAGATGCCCAGGCAACCCAGAGGCGCACATATAATAAAAGAGCCAGAGTCAGGTCTTTTAACAAGGGCAATCGGGTATTAGTACTGGTACCCACAGCCGAGAGTAAGCTCATGGCCAAGTGGCAAGGGCCATATGAGATTCGAGAAAAGGTGGGGGAGGTAAATTACCGGGTGTATCAGCCCGGAAGGAGGAAACCTGAGCAGATTTACCATATAAACCTGCTAAAGCCTTGGAAAGATCGAGAGTGTTTAGTTACAGACATCACCCCGGGCATATCACCAGAGAGTTCTATACCTTCAGCCAAGGAAGCATCCAAGGGGGAGGTCAGGATAAGTGATGCCCTCACTAAACAGCAGCGACGGGAGGCTCGCTCCCTGGTGCAAAACAATACCGACGTGTTCTCAGAGCTACCAGGTAGGACTACGGTTATCCAACATGACATTGTCACCGAACCTGGGGTAAGGGTGAGAATAAGACCGTACCGGGTGCCCGAAGCCCGGAGGCAAGCCATTTCGGCTGAGGTAAAACAAATGCTTCAGTTAGGCGTCATAGAGGAATCACGGAGTGAGTGGGCTAGCCCCATTGTACTGATTCCAAAGCCAGACGGATCATTACGCTTCTGTAATGATTTCCAGAAATTGAATGAAGTGTCAAAGTTCGACCTTTATCCAATGCCCCGGGTGGACGAGCTGATTGAGAGACTGGGCAGGCCCAGTACTTTACCACGCTCGATCTCACCAAGGGTTATTGGCAGGTACCTCTCACAGATTCGGCGAAGGAAAAGACCGCCTTCGTAACTCTGGAGGGTCTATTTCACTATGTGGTCTTACCTTTTGGGTTACATGGGGCCCCGGCTACATTTCAGAGATTGATGGACATAGTGCTCAAGCCTCATCAGGAATACGCGTCCGCGTATCTAGATGATATCATCATATTTAGCACCGACTGGCAAACGCATCTAACACACGTACAAGCGGTGCTGGATTCTCTCAGAGCCGCGGGGTTAACGGCAAACCCAAAAAAATGTGCGATAGGGCTGGAGGAAGCTCGATATTTGGGGTATGTGATAGGCCGAGGAGCTATCAAGCCCCAAATCAGTAAAATTGAGGCCATAAAAAACTGGCCTAAACCATCGAGTACAAAACAGGTGAGGGCGTTCCTTGGCATCCTTGGGTATTACCGCCGGTTTATACCTTATTTTGCAGGGCGAACGGCGGCCCTAACCGATCTCTTGAAAGGAAAGAAAACGGTAATGGTTCGGTGGAACCCTCAGGCAGAAGAAGCCTTTCAGTCCATGAAGTTGGCCCTGTGTGGACAGCCGGTCCTCATCAGCCCCAACTTCAATGAAACCTTCATTGTACAGAGAGATGCCTCGGAGGTAGGACTAGGGGCGGTGTTGTCACAAAAAGTGAATGGTGAAGAGCACCCGGTCACCTACTTGAGTAGAAAACTTGTCCCGGCAGAGAAAAACTATAGCGTAGTAGAGAAGGAGTGTTTGGCTATTAAGTGGGCCTTGGAATCACTACGTTATTATTTACTCGGGCGTCAGTTCCGCTTGGTGACGGACCACTCACCCTTGGTATGGATGAGGAATGCAAAGGAGAGGAATGCGCGAGTCACCAGGTGGTTCCTGTCACTGCAAAATTTCAGTTTCTCTGTAGAACATCGCCCTGGGAAGTTGCAAGCAAACGCGGATGCCCTGTCCCGGGCACCCTGTATGGTGGCAAATGTTCAACCCCACAAGTTTGAACAGAGGGGGGGGATATGTGAGGCAGTGACCGAGATCGTTTACGAGGGACGTTATATTTCCCCCAGAATGTGTACAGAGACCTATTAAAGCCATTGGAGTGCATTGCAGTCACACACACACAGCTGTGGCTGCAATGCAGGAATGAAGGTGAGCAATGACCTAGTCAGACTACCTGGCTAAGGCAGATTAAGTAAAATCCGGCAGGGCCTTCATTTCTTGGAGGAGGTCACAGGAGGCAGTGGGGCGGCCTCCTCCCTCCAACCCGGGTTTTCCAGTGGCTTTTGCCACAGGTCTTTAAAACTCCTGCACTAAGGATTAGTGTTGTTCTATGTTGGGACCCTGCGAGGAGCATAGCAGGAAAGCTCCACAGGACTGTGTGTAGCTGAACCCACGCCTGGGACGGCTCTGCACCTGTCAGGCTCTGTTCGGCCCGGCGCGGCCGTTGTCCCCGGCAACCAGGTTTATGGACTGATGTTACCCCGGCTGCGTACCGGAGGACTTTTCCTGTTTTACCCGTGAGTTGCTGAATAAAAGCTGTTTACTTTGGACTTGCTTGGGTCACTGCCTCAGTTACTGCACGGTGTGAACACCGTCGTCTTACAGTATGTATCTAGTGTTTTGTGAGCGGTCAGTGTGATTTTACAGTAGCCAGGGATGAATTGCCGGCTTTTCAAAGGACACCAATGCGTATAAATCGGACAGCACTCGCATGGTGCGAGTGATGTGCGATGATTTCTCGCACCCATTGACTTGCATTGGCGATTATCATGCCAAATTCGCATCAAATCGCAGCATGTTGCGATTTTTTTCTCACACCGATTTCGGCTGAGAAAAAAAATCGCAAATGAGATGTCACCTATTGAACAACATTGGTCAGATTTGAATCCAATATTTTATCGGCTGAATATCATCCGTTTTCGTCGCCAGTGAGTCAGGCTCATTAGATGCTTCAATATAAACAAGTCTGTTCTTTCTTGTTAATTTACATGTGTTGTTTCCTGAAACAACAGGAAGTTAAAGTCTAAAAAATCCCCAGTGGCTGGTGTGAAAATTGCAATCTTTCGATTTCTTATTTTTAATACAAATCATGCATCGTTTTTTATGCTAATTTGCATAAAGCTGCTTTTTACAGCACCAGCAAAACCTGTCAGATCTTTTTTAATTTCCTGACTGAATTTGAGAATTGCAGCGTTTTTAAATCTGCAGCATGTCAATTCTTTCAACTTTTTTGCAGTGTTTTTTTTTTTCACCCATAGAAAGCAATGAGAAAATGAAAAAATGCTGAAAAAACCTAAAGATGTTTTGGTAAATAAAACTAACTTTAACTGCATAAAAAATGCAGCAGAGTAGATTTTGGCTGCAGAAAAAAATAAATGGCATGTGAACATAGCAGAAAGGTTCCAGTGAAAACAATCAATGAAAAAATCTTGCAATGAGGCACAAAATCAGAGAAGACCTCCTGTTAGATGATTCCATATCTAGGCCCCCAATGTTAGCAGTCCTTTACCAGTCCAGTGGATTGATGCTCATGTTCTTACAAGCGTAAGTACATAATTTATGTTCTTTCTGCAAGGCTTGTAAGCAGTTATTACTTAAAGAAAACAGCGAGTTATATGGCAGTCAAAACAGAGAATATAATGGGTTATAGGTCTCTTACAGATGATAAAGTTGACCCTTTTAAGGGTTAGTCCACATGCATCAGATGAACTTTGAATAATGAGTATAGTTGTCTCCAGAATCTCTCCCGAATCTGGTGCATTATCCACAATAGTCATCAGGACAGGAACTGTGAGAACAGTGACAATCTTCTCTTCCCTGACAGCATCCACTGTTCTTCTTTTGATTAACCAACCTGGTGTGACTGTTGCATGTGTGTCATGCTGTAACGATGACGTTGCGCCAGGCCAGCTAATCAAAGAACTGCTCACGCCTTCAGGTAGGCAGTGGTTCTCCCATCCAGCAGCCACAGATTACTGATGTCGCCAATAGACAAGGTTATGTGAATCGATTGGTGCCGACTCTAGAGATAATGATAGGGCAGTGTGTATTTAATCGCCTTGATTTTTTGTTCTACAGGCTGATAAGCTGATGCCAGATGGGCCTGACAGTGGCTCACTCCGCTCTCTGAATAAAGAGCCGAGAAATCATAGCTGTGGCCTCCTCAGTCTTTGTTGACATGGACAAAACCATCTATTAGCCTACCTGCCTACATGTGAGGGTGCTTTCACATTGCGTTTTGGCACCTGTTCAGTGGCCCTGTTGGGTCTTACATCTGAACCACTAGCAAAACGAGATTCTCTAACGTGCATCATTTTCGGTAGTACAAGCCTACTGGAGGCAACCACCGAGATGCGGTCTACTACGTCTGAGTGTCCACCTCCAGTAGGCATGTACGACTGAAAATGATGCATACGTCCCATTCCCGTTTTGCGGGTGGGGTTCGAACACAAGTCCAGTCGGGGCCACTAAACTGGTGCCAAACGCAATGTGAAGTACCTTAAGATATTCATTTATAGGGGGCCGGTCTCAGGTAGACGACCTTCTCAGATCCAGTGAACTTGGTGAGAGGTTTGAGGATTCTGATATAAATTGGGTTTTGTTAATTTTGTTGGAGTAAACTCTTAACCTCCCCGCAGGCTCTGCTGCCGTATAACTGATGAATGTTTTCATCCTGCGCTTTCCTCTATATACATTCAAAGTGCATTTAATTAAGATATCAGTAGGAGACCAATTTTCTGTTTTCCTTTACATTTTAACTTTTTTTTTCTTTTTGTTTTTATCCCTGAAATGTATTCATCTAATAATGAAGAATATCTCAGCCCTGTAAACAGTGCGCTCGCTGTATTCGGCGGATGTTGTGCTGAATTTCACACTTAATCGCACTAAAAGCTTCACTATGCAGATCAGGTGCACATCAATATGCATTTAGATTATTATCCTCCTCAGATCAGGGGGGTAGATAGAAATGTATATATATATGTGCCATCTAAGTGGTTTCCTTCCCCTAAAAAAAAAATGAAAAGTTTGGATGAACAGTTTCTGCGATGTTAAATGCAATTTCTTCTAACACTTTAACTCTTTACTGCCTGCAGCTTTTTATATTAAAGCGTTTGCAAAAGACAAAATGAAAAGTTCTATGAAAAGTGTATGCATTTCAGTTCAGAAAAACTGGATCATGTGGCAGCAGGTACCGGGCATTTACAGAAATGCTAACCATAAGAGATGACCTACTAAAGCCATCAATGGCCTTTATGTACATGGTGGCGGCATCAATGGAAAAATGGGGATATATTTCAGGTATTTTTTTGGGGGGAAAGGTGGGCTCCTGATCAGCCTTTATTCACATTGAGTCGGCAGACACAAGGTAAGGTTTTAATACTATAGACAGGATAGTATCATTCCGATTGGGTACACCTTTTCGCGGTGGGATATGGTTTGCACTTTTTTTGAGCATGTTAACTGGGTATCCTATGTTATTTACATGTACTATTACAATTTACTTTCCATAGGGAATATGCTCATTCTGCTTTTTTCCTGTTTTTTTCATTATTTTTAGAGATGATATATTTAAGAGCAGACAATATCCTATAATGTGGCATATGGCCATATCAAACTTCAGTGCTCCATAATACAGAATTACCGTACTGACTAAAGACTGACCCAATTTGAAGGACCAAAACAATTAGCATGAAATACAATCATGATGACATGCAAATAAGGGGCCCGATGGTCCCAGCCGGGGGGGCAAAATTACAGGAGCTTAAAAGGAGCAGTCATTTTAAAGTGTTTAGCTAATAACCTGGCAATAGAGTTAGAAGAGGAGCGTCTGACATCAGTCACATATTGAGGGGCTTTAAATATGTGTGTTTAGGAGGGGAGCAGTGGGCGCAATATTGTGAGTGAAATCGTCACACAGGACATCATACTGTAGAGTAACTGGGGCCATCATACTGTGCAAGGCCTCACAATGTGAGTGGCGAAACTTATAGGGCCTCATACTGTGTGGGGGGACGGTGAGGACATCAAAGTGTGTTGCACGTCACTATGGGAGCCTTATGATGTGTTGGGTCATTATACTGTGTGGGGGGTCATCATATCGTGATGGGGCACTGTGTGATCTTCATACTGTGCATGTTGGGCAGGGGGAATTAATTGTGGGACCATCATATTGTGTGTAGAAGGCATCATATTCTGTGAGGGCCATGAAGGGGATATCACAGTGGGTGAGAACACCAAGGGCCTCAGTAGCGGCACAATTGCTGTATATGTACGGCAATAATTGTCCATCTCTCTTGCTGCTTTCTCAGTAAAGTGAAAATCATAGAAGACAGATTTTATCTGTGATTTGAGAATTTTGAGATTGAATGATCTGTTCAGGAGGAGAAAGAATCAGAATTCTCTAGTAAGATATATTACAAAGTTTCTTATTTTCACGTGCACTCTTAATTTATAGAAAAAAAATTATAATGACAGTTACTTAGAATCTTCAGTTTATATAGAGGCTCTTACCGGTGTGCGAGCGCAGGTGTACAGTCAGCTGGCTAGAGTTGCGGCTAGCGTACGGGCAGATCTGGCACTTGAAGGGGCGCTCGTCTGTGTGAATACGCTGGTGTTTGCAGAGACTACTACTGTCTGCTGCACTGTAGTCACATTCCTTACATTTATATGGCTTCTCTCCAGTGTGCGATCGCATGTGCGTCTTAAGCTTATCCTTCCGGCTGAAGCACTTCCCGCATGTCTCACACTTGTGTGGTTTGGCTCCTGAGGGCAAATGAGAGATTTACAGGCAATTCTTATATATATTTATTACTTTATTTGCCTTTTTCAACAGGAGGTTTCTGATCCCTGAGCAGGCAGCACTGAGGACATCGCATTCTCAACCAGAATGTAGTCAACTATCATGTATCACACATAGGCCCCAATTCATCATTTTTTTTATTTATTTCTAGTCACTTTTCATTTCTTGTCTTGTGGCACTCATTGGCATTTTTTGCACCATATTCTTCAAAATGCAAATATAAAAAAGGTAAAAAAAAAAAAAAAGTGGAAAGTATAATGTTTAGAAGAATAAAGTGCAAATGAAAAATAGGTGAAAAAACAACAAAAATTAGGCAAAAAGAAAGCACAAATGCAATAATGAATTAGGCCCACTGTCTACCAGAAAATGGCCTGGACCTGAGGATGGGCCAGTGTGGAACCAGCAGGGAGATGGAATTTCCTGGTGCTTCTCAGCTATGTGGATGGATTTCTCCTACTTATACAAGGTAGGAAACTGATAATACATATATGAGATAGAGACTATATAACATATGCAAATTAAGCCGGCCATACACATTGCTTCTCGGCCAACTCTCTCATAGACAGGAGCGCTCGTATGGCCGAGTGCATCTGTGTTCTCTATGAAAAAGCCACCAACTTCCACTCATCCGGTAACTTATCTCAGAGAGAACAGTGCGATCCAAAGTCTGAAATCGGATATCTCTGATCAGCCTCTTTCCCAATGATCTGTTGGCCACAAATATCAGCGGGTTCAGCCGAAATGAGTCTAATGTGTATGGGGGCTTTTAGCATCCTGTAGCCGGCAGCCATCGGGTTAATTTGTGGACCAAGTATAGAGAAAATCTTCTAAAAGTGCCAAACATGACTTTGTGTTTTATTACTAGTAATTGCTGATGAGCGAACGTGCTGGGATAATGAACATATTATTCAACCATGCCGAAGACACTCCGTTATCACCCGAGCATGCTCAGATAAATCCTAATTCGAGCACATTCACTCATCACCACTAGTAATAAAACATTCCGGTTGCAATTCTACAAATGCTGCATTAAAGGGATTTTCCAGTTAAACACTTGTTCCCTGATGCCAGTTTAAAAAAACAAAACAAAAAATCAAACTATGCTTTAATCACCCTCCCCCAGTCCAGCACTAAGTCTCCATCATTGCTCCATGAGTCTGATACTGTCTGCAGCCAATCAGTAAGCGTGGCGGCTCGTGCGTGCCTTTAACTCGGGCACAGTCTCTGTTATTGTCTACAGCGCTGCAGCCAGATAGCGGAAGCAGAGGTAGAAATAAAGTGCTGGTCCTGGGCAGGGTGAGTAAAGCACAGTTGGTTCTGTTTTTTTAAATAATCTGCACCTGAGGAGAAAGGTTTTCTCAAACCGGAAAACCCCTTTCACACTTACGGTATGTATTACGATCCATAATAATTATATTTTTGCATCGTATCATATGTTTTTATTCACAACTACCCTTTGTTAAATGGGCATTTGCTTTTTTTTCCCAATGTGTGGCATTAGATCTGTATAAAGTGCCATTTTTTAGGCCATAGAAGTCAATGAGCTGAATAGAACATATTCCTTCCAACTTACAAATACAGCAAAACAAAAAAAAAAAAAAAGTCACCGTAATCATTTGTCAAAAACAAAATACGGATTAAACAGAAAACAAATTGGAAAGAAAAAAATAATACAAAACAGAACAAAGTGAAAAGATCCATTTTTTTTCACACACAAAAGTGAAGGCGTCCTGAGGCTACATTTTTGCCACCATTTTCACAAAATAGCAGCGAAACACAAAACTTTTGTATAGTATGATGCAAAAATGTGATAAACAACCGGGACATGTGAAGACAGCCTATGGTTAAACGTGTCCAGTGTTAGAATAAAAGTAAATGAAGGTTTGTCTGACCTCATTCTCCAGTAATACCTGTATGGGTCCTCAAGTGACGCTCCATGTCTTTCATTCCATAGGCGGTCTTGAATGGACAGCCTAGATTTACAGATGTTGACGGAAGAAAAAGTGCACATTAATTTGCTGACTATTTCTTATAAGTCTATATACAACCTATATAGAAGCTTTTTTGTAGCGGCTCCGTGCTGCGGTACATGTGCACCCCTTTTTTATTATATATATATATATTGAGCACAACTCAATATTTATTATAGAGTTGTGCTCAAAAGTTTACATACCCCAGCAGAATTTTTTCTTTCTTGGTCTTTTTTCAGTGAATATGAATGATAACACCAAAACTTTTTCTCCAGTCATGGTTAGTGGTTGGGTGAAGCCATTTATTGTCAAACAACTGTGTTTTCTATTTTTAAATCATAATGACAACCCAAAACATCCAAAAGACCCTGATCAAAAGTTCACATACCCTGGTGATTTTGAACTGATAACATGCACATAAGTTGACACAAATTACTTTGACTGGCTACTAAAGGTAACATCCTTACCTGTGACCTGTTTGCTTGTAATCAGTGTGTGTGCATAAAAGCTGAGTGAGTTTCTAGGATCCAGACAGACTCTTACATCTTTCATCCAGCCACTGATGTTTCTGGATTGTGAGTCATGAGGAAAGCAAAAGAATTGTCAACAGATCTACCAGAAAAGGTAGTTGAACTGTATAAAACAGGAAAGGGATACAAAAAGATATCCAAGGAATTGATAATGGCAGTCAGCAGCGTTCAAACTGTGATTAACAAATGAAAAAATCAGGGGCTCTGTAAAAACAAAACCACGATCAGGTAGACCAACAAGAATTAAGTCCACAACTGCCAAGAAAATTTTTCGAGATGCAAACAAAAACCCACAAATAACATCAGCTGAAATACTGGACTCTCTGAAAACTAGCGGTGTGGCTGTTTCAAGATGCACAATAAGGAGGCACTTAAAGAAAAATGGGCTGCATGGTCGAGTTGCCAAAAGAAAGACATTACTGCGCATATGCCACAAAGTATCTAGCCTACAATATGCAAAACAGCACAGAGACAAGTCTCAAAACTTCTGGAACAAGGTAATTTGGAGTGATAAGACCAAAATTGAACTTTTTGGCCACAACCATAAACGTTACATTTGGAGAGAGGTCAACAAGGCCTATGATGAAAGTGACACCATTCCTACTGTAAAGCACGGAGGTGGATCGCTGATGTTTTGGGGATGTGTGAGCTACAAAGGCACAGGAAACTTGGTCAAAAGTTGAAGGGAAGATAAATGCAGCATGTTATCAGCAAATACTGGAGGCAAATTTGCAATCATCAGCCCGGAAGCTCCGCATGGGACGTACTTGGACGTTCCAACGTGACAACGATGCAAAACACAAGGCCGAATCAACCTGTCATTGGCTACAGCAGAACAAAGTGAATGTTCTGGAGTGGCCATCTCAGTCTGTTGACCTCAATATCATTGAGCCACTCTGGGGAGATCTCAAGTGCACAGTTCATGCTAGACAGCCCAGGAATTTACAGGAACTGGAGGCTTTTTGCCAAGAAGAGTGGGCAGCTTTACAATCTGAGAAAATAAAGAACCTCATATACAACTACCACAAAAGAATTCAAGCTGTCATTGATGTTAGAGGGGGCAATACATGGTATTAAGAAATGGGGTATGTGAACTTTTGATCAGGGTCATTTGGATGTTTTGGGTTGTCATTATGATTAAAAAAGAGAAAATACAGTAGTTTGACAATAAATGGCTTCACCCAACCACTAACCATGAGTGGAGAAAAAGGTTTGGTGTTATCATTCATATTCTCTGAAAAAAAAAAAAAAATTCTGCCTGGGTATGTAAACTTTTGAGCACAACTGTATAATATATATGCCTCGGTGCCTCGGAGTGATCCTCGACTCTGCCCTCTCTTTCAAGCCACATGTCCAAACCCTAGCCTCCTCCTGCCGTCTCAAACTCAAAAATATTTCCCGGATCCGTGCATTCCTTGACCATGAAAGTACAAAAACACTAGTGCATGCCCTCATCATCTCCCGCCTCGACTACTGCAACCTCCTACTCTTTGGCCTTCCCTCTAGCACCCTGGCACCACTCCAATCCATCCTGCACTCTGCTGCACGACTAATACACTTGTCTCCCCGCTATTCCCCAGCCTCTCCTCTCTGCCAAGCCCTTCATTGGCTTCCTATCATTCAGAGGCTCCAGTTCAAAACCCTAACCATGACCTACAAAGCCATCCACAATCTGTCTCCTCCATACATCTGTGACATGGTCTCCCGGTACATACCCACACGCAACCTTCGATCCTCTTAAGATCTCCTCCTCTACTCCCCTCTCATCTCTTCTTCCCACAACCGCATACAAAGCTTCTCCCGTGCCTCTCCCATACTCTGGAACTCTCTACCCCAACACATCAGACTCGCGCCTACCATGGAAACCTTCAAAAAGAACCTGAAGACCCACCTCTTCCGACAAGCCTACAACCTGCAGTCATCATCAGTCTACTGAGCCACCGCACGATCAGCTCTTCCCTCTCCTAGTGTATCCTCACCCATCCCTGTAGACTGTGAGCCCTTGCGGGCAGGGTCCTCTCTCCTTCTGTACTTGTGTGTGCCTTGTATTGCTCATGTTTACTGTACTTGTCTATATTTGCCCCTCTTCACATGTAAAGCGCCATGGAATAAATGGCGCTATAAAAATCTATAATAATAATAATAATATATATACACACCAACCACTCAAAAAAACTGATTGAGGGGGCGCACAGAGCGGTGTACGGGATTAATATAATGCATTTGAGCCTGTAAAGAATATATAGCCCAGGCCTCTGAATATCAGCCCCCATCACCTGGGTAGTGGCAGCTCTGTTTCTTCTGGGACAAGGATGCAGACACTTTTCTGGATCGACACTTTGTGGCTATGGAGACGCTTTGGGACACTGGACCTTCACTCGGCAAAAATGTTTGATATCCATGTTCAAAGACAAATTCTGGAGCTGAAACTAAAAAATAAATACCGTAAGTGACAAGACTTACTAATACTGGCAAACCTTCAATCCATCTGTGCTCCCCCAGACGACCCTATCCGACAATGCACCTCCTTACCATCCAACATGGGGGTTCGTGACCCCTGAAACTGTCCTGATTTTTTTTTTCATACATGACTCTTAAAAACAGAATTCCACAAAAACATCATGAAAACAAAAAACATCCCTCTTCCCTGTAAATAATCAGTGAATAATGCATAGAAGAAATTGTTCTTAAATTCTGTAACATTTTCGAGACCTCTGCTTGCTGTCAGTGAATGGGAACATTGTTCTTTACAACCCGGAAGCTGAAAATGTATCGAGATCTCATGCGGCTGAGTGTTTGTTATAGTCTCACAAGAACACATCAGTGAAAGTAAAAAGTAGACAATGTGGTTTCAGTGCTACAATAACAGCGGATGAGTGAGCAGGACTAGGTCAGGAAGGATGAGCCAGAAAAAATATATATTTGCTGACAGCAACCAAAGACATTGAAACACAAAAGTGGATTGTAACGTTTCTGGCAGACACATACAGAATGGGACCCCTGTGCAAGAATAGTATATGATGCCATCCAATACGTCATCATAATGCACAATTTGACTAGCTTTGGAGGTGATAGTGTCCCCTGTACCTCTTGGGCCCCTGTGTGACTGCACTGGTTGCACCAATGATATGTCTGCACAGGGGCGCAAACACATTCTTCTTTTCCCCTCTCCCCACTATCTGGGAATCCCTTCCATGGGTGGATTTGCTCACCGGTGATGGTCTGAGTCTCTGAAGTGATGGTCTGTGCCGATGTCTGAGATGGAGTCACTGTTTCTGCTGGTACAAACTGTACGGTGCTTGCTCCTCCGGTGCCGGCGCTGGTAAGGTGGCAGCCACTTTGCTTATGTGCTACAAAAGCGTCCAAGTTATTGAACTGGGTCTTGCAGAGGCCACAGATGTGTATGTCAGCCGTGAGTTCCACCACCACTGTGGCCCCTCCTGAAACTAAATATGATAGAAAGGCAATAAATAGATCTACTAACCTGACTGCTGACCATGGTGAAATCAAGAATCCCAATTATCATTATTGCTTTTATAACTATAGCTCAATATACTCATTAAGTGCCTGTTCACACGTTGCGTTTGTGCTGCATTTTTCTCCACTAAGAAAATGCAGTGTTCTACAGTATCAGCAAATTAAATGAGATTTCTGAAATTTCCTGCATACGCTACTTATTTTTTCCTTACAGATTTCAACCATCACATCTGCAGCAGGTTGGTTCAGTGGTTTTGCAGCATTTTTCATCCATTCAAATGAACGGTGAAAAAAAACCTCATCAAAACCACGTACATTTTAAGGTTTGTTTTTTCATCCAAGGTACAAATTTTTGGTGCAGAAATATCTGCTGCAAATGCTTAAAGTGTGCACATAGTCTAATATGTCATAATGTGACTGCACTAATAAAAATCTCCTGCACCACTCATTTGCCCATTATAGTAGCCAGACTGACTTTCCAGGAGATACAGTTATATGAAAAAGTTTGGGCACCCCTATTAATCTTAAGCTTAATGTTTTATAAAAATTGGTGTTTTTGCAACAGCTATTTCAGTTTGATATATCTGATAACTGTTCGACACAGTAATGTTTCTGCCTTGAAATGAGGTTTATTGTACTAACAGAAAATGTGCAATCTGCATCCAAACAAAATTTGACAGGTGCATAAGCATGGGCACCTCACCAGAAAAGTGACATTAATATTTAATAGATCCTCCTTTTGCAAAAATAACAGCCTCTAGTCGCTTCCTGTAGCTTTTAATGAGTTCCTGGATCCTGGATGAAGGTATTTGTGACCATTCCTCTTTACAAAACAATTCCAGTTCAGTTAAGTTTGATGGTCGCCGAACATGGACAGCCCTCTTCAAATGATCCCACAGATGTTCAATGATATTCAGGTCTGGGGACTGGGATGGCCATTCCAGAACATTGTAATTGTTCCTCTGCATGAATGCCTGAGTAGATTTGGAGCAGTGTTTTGGATCATTGTCTTGCTAAAAGATCCATTCCCTGCGTAACTTCAACTTTGTCACTGATTCTTGAACATCATTGTCAAGAATCTGCTGATACTGAGTGGAATCCATGCGTCCCTCAACTTTAACAAGATTCCCGGTGCCGGCATTGGCCACACAGCCCCAAAGCATGATGGAACCTCCACCAAATTTTACTGTGGGTAGCAAGTGTTTTTCTTAGAATGCTGTGTTTTTTTGACGCCATGCATAACGCCTTTTTGTATGACCAAACAACTCAATCTTGGTTTCATCAGTCCACAGGACCTTCTTCCAAAAAGAAATTGGCTTCTCCAAATGTGCTTTTGCATACCTCAGCCGACTCTGTTTGTGGCGTGCTTGAAGAAACTGCTTCTTTCGCATCACTCTCCCATACAGCTTCTCCTTGTGCAAAGTGCGTTGTATAGTTGACCGATGCACAGTGACACCATCTGCAGCAAGTTGATGCTGCAGCTCTCTGGAGGTGGTCTGAGGATTGTCCTTGACTGATCTCACCATTCTTCTTCTCTGCCTTTCTGATGTTTTTCCTTGCCTGCCACTTCTGGCTTAACAAGAACTGTCCCTGTGTTCTTCCATTTCCTTACTATGTTCCTCACAGTGGAAACTGACAGGTTAAATCTCTGAGACAGCTTTTTGTATCCTTCCCCTGAACAAGTATGCTGAATAATCTTTGTTTTCAGATCATTTGACAGTTGTTTTGAGGAGCCCATGATGCCACTCTTCAGAGGAGATTCAAACAGGAAAACAACTTGCAAGTGGCCACTTTAAGTAGCTTTTCTCATGATTGCATACACCTGACTATGAAGTTCAAAGCTCAATGACGTTACAAAGCCAAAAAAAGTGCTTTAATAAGTCAGTAAAAAGTAGGTAGGAGTATTTAACCCCTCTCTGACATTAGACGTACTATCCCGTCCATAAAACCCGTGCCATTCTGACCATGGACGGGATAGTACGTCATAGGCGATTAGCTGCGCTCCCGCAGGGAGCGCAGCTAATCGCCGCCGGGTGTCAGCTGATTATCACAGCTGACACCCGTGACTGTGTGTCAGGAGCAGTCACGGACCGCTCCCGGCACATTAACCCCTTGCACACCGCGATCAAACATGATCGCGGTGTACTGGGGCACAGGGGAGGATCGCGCAGGCAGGGGGCTCCCTGCGCGCCCCCCTGAGACCCTCAGACCAGCGCGATGTGATCGCGCTGCTCTGAGGGCTTCCTCCCTCCCAGGACCCGGATCCAAGATGGCGCTGGGGTCCTGGAGGGAGGCGGCTTCCTCAGTGCCTGCCGAGAGCAGGCATGAGGAAGCGTCCTGCACTGCCTGTCACATCGCTGGTGTGACAGAGTGCTGTGCACACTGTCACACCAGCGATCTGATGAAATACAGTGATGTCCCACCCTGGGACAAAGTAAAAAAGTAAAAAAAAGTAAAAATAAACATGTGTAAAAAAAAATCCAAAAAAAAAAAAAAAATATTCCCCAATAAATTCATTACTTATTGTAAATAAAAAAAATAAAACAATAAAAGTACACATATATGGTATCGCCGCGTCCGTAACGACCCCCCCTATAAAACTGTCCCACTAGTTAAACCCTTTTGTGAACCCCTTAAAAAATAAAAAATAAAAACGAAGCAAAAAATCAGTGCTTTATCATCATACCGCTAAACAAAAAGTGGAATAACACGCGATCAAAAAGACGGATATAAATAAGCATGGTACCGCTGAAAACGTCATCTTGTCCCGCAAAAAACGAGCCGTCACACAGCATCATGAGCGAAAAAATAAAAAAGTTATAGCTCGCAGAATAAAGCGATGCAAAAATAATTATTTTTTATATAAAATTGTTTTTATTCTATAAAAGCGCCAAAACATAAAAAAATTATATAAATGAGGTATCGCCATAATCGTACTGACCCGAAGAATAAAACTGCTTTATCAATTTTACCACACGCGGAACAATAAAAACGCCTCACCCAAAAGAAATTCATGAATTGCTGATTTTTGTTCATTCTAACCTCCCAAAAATCGAAATAAAAAGCGATCAAAAAATGTCACGTGCTCAAAAATGGTACCAATAAAAGCGTCACCTCGTCCCGCAAAAATTAAGACCTCACATGACATTGTGGGCCAAAATATGCAAAAATTATAGCTCTCAAAATGTGGTGATGCAAAAAACTACTTTTTGCAATAAAAAGCGTCTTTTAGCGTGACAGCTGCCAATCATAAAAACCGCTATAAATAGTAAATCAAACCCCCCTTTATCACCCCCTTAGTTAGGGAAAAATAATAAAATAAAAAAAATGTATTTATTTCCATTTTCCCATTAGGGTTAGGGTTAGGGTTTCGGCTAAAGTTAGGGTTAGGGTTGGCGCTAAAGTTAGGATTAGGGTTAGAGTTAGGATTAGGGTTAGGGTTGGGATTAGGGTTGGGACTAGGGTTAGGGGTGTGTTGGGGTTAGGGTTGGAGTTAGAATTGGGGGGTTTCCGCTGTTTAGGCACATCAGGGGCTCTCCAAATGTGACATGGCGTCTGATCTCCATTCCAGCCAATTCTGCGTTGAAAAAGTCAAACGGTGTTCCTTCACTTCTGAGCTCTGCCATGCGTCCAAACAGTAGTTTATCCCCACATATGGGGTATCAGCGTACTCTGGACCCCAAGAGTTATTGTGAAATTTGTCCTATTTCTTCTGTTACCCTTGGGAAAATAAAAAACTGGGGGCGAAAATATTATTTTTGTAAAAAAAATAAGATTTTTTTGTTTTTACGGCTGTACATTATAAACTTCTGTGAAGCACTTGGGGCTTCATAGCGCTCACCACACATCTAAATAAGTTCCTTGTGGGGTCTATTTTCCAAAATGGGGTCACTTGTTGGGGATTTCCACTGTTTAGGCGCATCAGGGGCTCTCCAAATGCGACATGACGCCCCCAGACCATTCCATCAAAGTCTGCAAGTCTGCAATCCAAAACGTCACTACTTCCCTTTCCGAGCCCTGACATGCGCCCATACAGTAGTTTCTCCCACATATTGGGTATCAGCGTACTCAGGACAAATTGGACAACAACTTTTGGGTCCAATTTCTCCTGTTACCCTTGTGAAAATAAAATATTGGGGCGAAAAAATCATTTTTGTAAAAAAAAAAAGGATTTTTTATTTTTAACGGCTGTGCGTTATAAACTTCTGTGAAGCACTTCGGGGTTCAAAGTGCTCACCACACATCTAGATAAGTTCCTTGTGGGTCTATTTTCCAAAATGGGGTCACTTGTGGGGGGTTTCCACTGTTTAGGCGCATCAGGGGCTCTCCAAATGCGACATGACGCCCCCAGACCATTCCATCAAAGTCTGCAATCCAAAACGTCACTACTTCCCTTCCGAGCCCTGACATGCCCCATACAGTAGTTTTCTCCCACATATTGGGTATCAGCGTACTCAGGACAAATTGGACAACAACTTTTGGGTCCAATTTCTCCTGTTACCCTTGTGAAAATAAAATATTGGGGCGAAAAAATCATTTTTGTAAAAAAAAAAAGGATTTTTTATTTTTACGGCTGTGACGTTATAAACTTTGTGAAGCACTCGGGGTTCAAAGTTGCTCACCACACATCTAGATAAGTTCCTTGTGGGGTCTATTTCCAAAATGGGTCACTTGTGGGGGGTTTCCACTGTTTAGGCGTATCAGGGCTCTCCAAAATGCGACATGGCCCCAACCATTCCATCAGTCTGCAAAATCCAAAGTCACTACTTCCCTTCCGAGCCCTGCGTGCACCCAACAGTAGTTTCCCCTACATATTGGGTATCAGCGTACTCAGGACAAATTGGACAACAACTTTTGGTCCAATTTCTTCTGTTACCCTTGTGAAAATAAAAATTGGGGGAAAAAATCATTTTTGTAAAAAAAAAAGATTTTTTATTTTAAGGCTGTACGTTATAAACTTTAGTGAAACACTGGGGTTCAAAGTTCTCACCACAAATCTAGATAAGTTCCTTAGGGGTCTAGTTTCCAAAATGGTGTCATTTGTGGGGGTTTCCACTGTTTAGGCAATCAGGAGCTCTCCAAACAGACATGGCCTCCATCCAATTCTGCGTTGAAAAAGTGAGAGGCGCTCCTTCCCTTCCAACTCTGCCATGCCCCAAACAGTGGTATACCCCCACATATGGGGATCAGTGTACTCAGGACAAATTGCACAATAACTTTGGAGTCTTGTTACCCTTGGAAAATAAAAATTGGGTGAAAAGATCATTTTTGTGGAAAAAATATGATTTTTTATTTTACGGCCGCATTATAAACTTGTGTGAAGCACTTGAGGGTTCAAATTGCTCACCAAAGATCTAGATAAGTTCCTTAGGGGGTCTAGTTTCCCAAAATGGGGTCATTGTGGGGGGTTTCCACTGTTTAGGCACATCAGGGGCTCTCCAAAGCAACATGGCATCCAATCTCAATTCCAGCCAATTTTGGTTGAAAAAGTCAAAGGGCTCCTTCCTTCCGAGCTCTGCCGTGCGCCCAAACAGTGGTTTCCCCCCACATATGGGGTATCAGCGTACTCAGGACAAATTGGACAACAACTTATTGTGGTCCAATTTCTCCTGTACCCTGGAAAATAAAAAATTAGTGACTAAAAGATAATTTTTGTGGGAAAAAAATAGATTTTTTTATTTTCATGCCCGGGCATTATAAACTTGTGTGAAGCACTTGGGGGTTCAAAGTGCTCACCAAGATCTAGATAAGTTCCTTAGGGGGTCTAGTTTCCAAAATGGGTCACTTGTGGGGGATTTCCACTGTTTAGGCTCATCTGGGGCACTGCAAACGGAACATGACCCCCATCAACGTCTGCATTCCAAAACGTTATACTTCCTTTCCAAGCCCTGCCGTGCGCCCAAACAGTTTTTCACCCCCACATATGGGGTATCAGCGTACTCAGGACAAATTGGACAACAACTTTTGGGTCCATTTTCCTTGGAAAATTCAAAAATTAGGACTAAAAAATCATTTTTGTGGAATTTTTTTTTTTTTTTTTCACACCCAGGCATTATAAACTTTTGTGAAACACTTGGGGTTCAAAGTGCTCACAACAGATCTAGATAAGTACCTTAGGGGGTCTAGTTTCCAAAATGGTGTCACTTTGGGGGGTTTCCACTGTTTAGGCGCATCAGAGGTTCTCCAAGCGCGACATGGCGTCCAATCTCAACTCCAGCCAATTTTAGTTTGAAAAAGTCAAACGGCGCTCCTTCCCTTACGAGCTCTGCCGTGTGCCCAAACAGTGGTTTTCCCCCACATATGGGGTATTGGCGTACTCAGGAGAAATTGCATAACAACCTTATCTGTCCATTTTCTCCTTTTACCCTTGTGAAAATAAAAAAAAAGTTTGTAAAAGATCATTTTTGTGGCTAAAAAGTTAAATATTAATTTTTTCCTTCCACGTTGCTTTAGTTCCTGTGAAGCACCTGAAGGGTTAATAAACTTCTTGAATGTGGCTTTGAACACCTTGAGGGGTGCAGTTTTTAGAATGGTGTCACTTTTGGGTATTTTCTGTCATGTAGACCCCTCAAAGTGACTTCAAATGTGAGGTGGTCCCTAAAAAAAATGGCTTTGTAAATTTTGTTGTAAAAATGAGAAATCGCTGGTCAACTTTTAACCCTTATAACTTCCTAACAAAAAAAAATTTTGATTCCAAAATTGTGCTGATGTAAAGTAGACATGTGGGAAATGTTATTTCTTAACTATTTTGTGTTACATATTTCTCTGTTTTAAGGGAATAAAAATTCAAAGTTTGAAAATTGCTAAATTTTCAAAATTTTCGCCATATTTGCGTTTTTTTCAAAAATAAACGCAAGTTATATGGAAGAAATTTTACCACTAACATGAAGTACAATATGTCACGAGAAAACAATCTCAGAATCGCGAAGATCCGTTGAAGCGTTCCGGAGTTATAACCTCATAAAGAGACAGTGGTCAGAATTGTAAAAATTGTCCCGGTCATTAACGTGCAAACCACCCTTGGGGTGAAGGGGTTAAAACAAGAAAATGATAAGGCTGCCCATACTTATGCACCTGTCAAATTTTGTTTGAATGCAGATTGCACATGTTCTGCTAGTACAATAAACCTCATTTCAAGGCAGAAACATTACTGTGTCCAATAGTTATTAGATATATCAAACTGAGCTGCTGCAAAAACACCAATTTGTATAAAACATTAAGCTTAAGATTAATAGGGGTGCCCAAACTTTTTCATATAACTGTAAGTGGTGCCAAAACCCGGGATAGGATCCCCACATGCAATGGAAGTCTATGCCTAGGTCATTCCACATACTGAGGGCCGATGAGCAACCAAACAAAATGTCATACGAATAACCATTACCGATTATTCTCAATGTAATCATGCTGGCAATTGACCAAAAACGGGCTAATGGCCAATTGTTGGCAGATACTTTATATGACCTATAAATCATTATCACATCTAAACCGGGATGGGCTGCTGAGAATGATACTCTGTGGTGAAGAACAATCATATTAGCGATCATTCGTCCCTTACAGTTTGCACATGTATAAGACTGCTGAATATTCATGGAGCACCGACTGACAGACTAGATTGTGCATCTGATGATGAGCCTTTGTAGTTACCTGACCGCTGCAGCCAGTCACGGGCTGCTGGGGTCCTGTAACTTCCAAACGAAGCGTACATTGCTTCCGGATCCAGCCCAGACCTCAGGAGCTGCCAGCGCTAGATCCAGGTCCCCCTTGGATCACCCTGGGACGTGAGTATGCCTCCATTTTCTGCATATGCATGTCTCTCTCCATTCACTTGTATAGGAGCTTCCAAATCAAGTGGGACCCTAACCAATCAGAAGTTTATACCATATACCTTGGATATTTGAAAAGTTGCATAACTTTTGTGCAACTCAAACTTAAGCAAAAATGTTGGCGTTTTCATACCAGCCTTGTAAAGTTCTGCTAAACTGGGTAGATCAATGGCAAAGTCGGGCATAGGGAAGCCCGACAAATTCTTCAAAGGTTACGCCACTTTAGTTGCTTATGCCAGAAATGCACTCCAGTCTCCCCAGTAACATATTTGGTGGAAGCATGTGCTTCTTAATGAATTTGGCACATCTTATTCCTGCACGTCCATCATTGAGACTAGCGTGCACTTCATCAGGCACTTAGGGTATGTTCACACAGTTTTTTACATTGATTTTTTTTTTTGGTTGAAAAATCCACATCCAAAAATTGCATAAACTCAAAGGGCCCAATTTATTATTGTATTCATGCCTTTTTTTTCTAGTTTTTAATTTGCAGCACATTCATTTTTTTTTGGTGACTTTTTTTTCCAGTCTCTTCAGTATGTATTCACCTTTTTTTTTTACGTTTGTCATTGTGGTTAAGGTTTTGGGTTTTCGTACGTTTGTGGCCTATTTATCATTGGGCATTTTACAAAATGTGCAACTTTTTTCTTTTGCATATATGTACTCTAGTGCCCCTCCTTACCCCATACTGAGTTTTATGTATGCAGGTGCGCCTGGCACCATTTTTAATAAAACATTTTTCTGATAAATGTATGTATATCATGATATAAAAGAATGAACTGCACATTACACATGAGATCATGCTACAGCACAGGCGCCGCCGCCAGCTGCTTTTTTTTTAGATATATATAATATTCATTATGTAAACTAGGTGGCAGGTCAGTGAGGGATCAGAGACCTGTCAGAAGCCATACCATACCTCCCAACCGTCCCGGATTGAGCGGGACAGTCCCGATTCTGACCCCCCCATCCCGCTGTCCCGCTCAGGACACTATGTGTCCCGCAGTGAGATGAGCCGCCACGCCCCCCAAGCACCCATCTTCGCCCTCCCTGTCTCTACAGCTCAGCCTCTCACATCTAGCAATGACGCTGCTATGCTGTACTCTTCTGTGCCTACAGGACCTGTGATGAGGTCACAGGAGGGGAGGAGTCAGGGGTCACATGATCAGTGTCCTCGTTGTGTGCAGGACTCTGCTGTGCTGGTTGTCATGGTGCTGGATGAGGGTAAGTGTGTGTGGGGGTCGGGACTCGGGTTTACAGTGTGGATGTAGCAGTGCTGTAGTGTGTACAAGTTGGATGTAGCAGAGTCGTGTGTGTACGAGGTGTACGGAGCGGAGCCGTGTGTGTACGAGGTGTACGGAGCGGAGCCGTGTGTGTACGAGGTGTATGGAGCGGAGCCGTGTGTGTACGAGGTGGATGTAGCAGTGATGTAGTGTGTACGATGTGTACGGAGCAGAGCCGTGTGTGTACGAGGTGGATGTAGCAGAGCCGTGTGTGTACGAGTTGGCTGTAGCGGAGCCGTGCGTGTACGAGGTGGATGTAGCAGTGCTGTAGTGTACGAGGTGTACGGAGCAGAGCCGTGCGTGTACGAGTTGGATGTAGCGGAGCCGTGCGTGTACGAGTTGGATGGAGCGGAACCGCACGTGTACGTGGTGCACGGAGCGGAGCCGCGAGTGTACGAGGTGCACGGAGCGGAGCCGCGAGTGTACGAGGTGCACGGAGCTAAGCCGCACGTGTACGAGGTGCACGGAGCGGAGCCGCGCGTGTACGAGGTGCACGGAGCGGAGCCGCGCGTGTACGAGGTGCACGGAGCGGAGCCGCGCGTGTACGAGGTGCACGGAGCGGAACCGCATGTGTACGAGGTGGATGTAGCAGTGCTGTAGTGTGTATGGAGTGGAGCCTTGTGTGAACGAGTTGGATGTAGCAGAGCCGTGTCTGTACGAGGTGCACGGAGCGGAGCCGTGTGTCTGTACGAGGTACATGGAGCGGAGCCGCGCGTGTACGAGGTGCACGGAGCAGAGCCGCGCGTGTGTACGAGGTGCACGGAGCGGAGCCGTGCGTGTGTACGAGGTGCACGGAGCGGAGGCGCGCGTGTACGAGTTGGATGTAGTGGAGCCGTGCGTGTACGAGTTGGATGGAGCGGAACCGCACGTGTACGAGGTGCACGGAGCGGAGCCGTGAGTGTACGAGGTGCACGGAGCGGAACCGCATGTGTACGAGGTGGATGTAGCAGTGCTGTAGTGTGTATGGAGCGGAGCCTTGTGTGAACGAGTTGGATGTAGCAGAGCCGTGTCTGTACGAGGTGCACGGAGCAGAGCCGTGTGTCTGTTTGAGGTGCACGGAGCGGAGCCGCGCGTATACGAGGTGCACGGAGCAGAGCCGCGCGTGTACAAGGTGCACGGAGTGGAGCCACGCGTGTACGAGTTGGATGTAGCGGAGCCGTGCGTGTACGAGTTGGATGGAGCGGAACCGCACATGTACGAGGTGCACGGAGCGGAGCCGTGAGTGTACGAGGTGCACGGAGCGGAACCGCATGTGTACGAGGTGGATGTAGCAGTGCTGTAGTGTGTATGGAGCGGAGCCTTGTGTGAACGAGTTGGATGTAGCAGAGCCGTGTCTGTACGAGGTGCACGGAGCGGAGCCGTGTGTCTGTTTGAGGTGCACGGAGCGGAGCCGCGCGTGTACGAGGTGCACGGAGCAGAGCCGCGCGTGTACGAGGTGCACGGAGTGGAGCCGCGCGTGTACGAGTTGGATGTAGCGGAGCCGTGCGTGTACGAGTTGGATGGAGCGGAACCGCACATGTACGAGGTGCACGGAGCGGAGCCGTGAGTGTACGAGGTGCACGGAGTGGAACCGCATGTGTACGAGGTGGATGTAGCAGTGCTGTAGTGTGTATGGAGCGGAGCCTTGTGTGAACGAGTTGGATGTAGCAGAGCCGTGTCTGTACGAGTTGGATGGAGAGGAGCCGTGTCTGTACGAGGTGCACAGAGCGGAGCCGCACGTGTACGAGGTGCACGGAGCGGAGCCGCGCGTGTACGAGGTGCACGGAGCTGAGCCGCGCGTGTACGAGGTGGATGTAGCAGTGCTGTGTGTGTACTAAACGGAGCCCTGTGTGTGTGAAGTGTACAGAGCTAAGCCGCTCAGCTCTGTACACACAGGGCTCCGTGCTTGAGCCGTGTGTGTATGGAGTGGAGCCTTGTGTGTATATAGCGGAGCCGCGTGTGTACGAGGTGTACGGAGCAGAACTGCGTGTGTACGAGGTGTATGCTGCAAAGCCGCATGTATACAAGGTTTATGGAGTGGAGTCGTGTGTGTATAAGGTGTACAAAGCGTGGCTGCGTGTGTACAAGGTGTACAGAGTGGAGCCTTGTGTGTATGAGGTGTGCAGAGCCGTGCGTGTTACAAGGTATATGGTGGGGAGCATTCATACCTCCCAACCGTCCTGAATTCAGCGGGACACTCCCAATTTTGAGAGTCTGCCCCGCTGTCCCGGCCGGGAGCTTTTCCCGTGAACACAGGAGTACATGCCGGAGCCCCAAGGAGCACTTTAAAACTCGCACATGATGTTCCACCAGAAGTGACGTGCTGGAAGATGACCGTAAATGAGGTAATTTCGGGAGGAGATTGTGACGGAACCATGGAGGCACTTCAGGGACTGCTTCAGATCCATCACTGTGTCCTCGCCTTGGAATCGGGGATGTCGGCCATGTGAGCGGATCATGATATGTCCTGCACCGGGAGGCTCAGGTGGGCACTACAATGGGAGCCGGGCTGCTATAGTATCTTTATTTCTTTCTCTCTCTGTCTCTTTCTCTCTGTCTGTTCTTTCTTTCTTTCTCTGTTCTTTCTTTCCCATCTTTTTTTCTCTCTGTTCTTTTTCTTTCTCTCTGTTCTCTTTCCCCTCTTTCTTTCTATCTCTGTTCTTTCTTTCCTTTCTCTCTCTGTTCTTTCTTTCCCCTTTCTTTTTCTCTCTCTCTCTTTCCCCTCTTTCTTTCTCTCTCTCTCTGTTCTTTTCTTTCTTTCCCCTCTTTCTCTCTGTTCTTTCTTTCTTTCCCCTCTTTCTCTCTGTTCTTTCTTTCTCCCTCTGTTCTTTCTTTCCCATCTTTCTATCTCTCTGTTCTTTCTTTCCCCTTTCTTTTTCTTTCTTTCCCCTCTTTCTCTCTGTTCTTTCTTTCCCCTCTTTCTTTCTCTGTTCTTTCTTTCCCATCTTTCTTTCTCTGTTCTTTTTCTTTCTTTCTCTCTGTTCTTTCTTCCCCCCTCTTTCTTTCTATCTCTTGTTCTTTCTCTGTTCTTTCTTTCCCCTCTTTCTTTCTTTTTTTCTGTTCTTTCTCTCTCTGTTCTTTTTTTCTCTCTCTTTCCCCTCTTTCTTTCTCTCTCTCTGTTCTTTCTTTCCTTCCCCTCTTTCTTTCTCTCTCCCTCTCTGTTCTTTCTTTCCCCTCTTTCTTTTTTTTCTCTGTTCTTTTTTTCTGTCCCCTCTTTCTTTCTCTGTTCTTTCTCTCTGTTCTTTCTTTCCCGTCTTTCTTTCTTTCCCATCTTTCTTTCTTTCTCTCTCTGTTCTTTCTTTCCCCTCTTTCTTTCTCCCTCCCTCTGTTCTTTATTTCCCCTCTTTTTTTCTCCGTCTCTGTTCTTTCTTTTCCACCTTTGTTATTTTTCTCTCTGTTCTTTCTTTCCCCTTTCTTTGTTTATTTCTTTATTTCTTTCTCTCACTACTTTCTCTCTGTTCTTTCTTGCTTTCCCCTCTTTCTTTCTCTCTCCTTTCTCTCTGTTTTCTTTTTTCTCTCTCTGTTCTTTCTTTTACTCAGTACCAGTGTGCCCACAGTACCAGTCACTGTGCCCTCAGTACCAGTCAGTGTGATCACTAGTGCTAAATGGGTGTGGTCAGGGCGTGGACATGGGTGTGACTAGTTGTGAAATGGGTGTGGTCGGGGCATGGCCTAAAATTTGCTGCACTGCGTGCGCCGCAACCTTTGTCCCTCTTTCCCATCTTCAAAAGTTGGGAGGTATGACCATACTGATTAATACCTAACCAGAGCACCACATGAAGACCTCCACAGGTCGCCCCGGAGCACGAGCATATCATTAACTCAAAACTGAAAATAAAGATTATACATCAACCACAAGACGGATTTCATCACCCAGGTATCATTTTACTCAGTATAATGGCGCCGACCTGACACTGTCTGTAGGTTACTGAGCACAATCCTGCTGACAGGTTCCCTTTCAGTGAACTGTATTGCTTTCATCTATTTATTTTTCTTTTGTTCAGCCATGGTTTTTATTATCCAGATTTTTTAGCCTAATTCATCATTTGCAACTTTTCAACCTGTCGCACAATTTGTGCGCCATTGTACTCCAGCCCCATAATGGAGCTCGTAAGCCATTTCATCATTTGCGCTTTTTTTTTTTAAATAATTTTCTTTTCGTGTCTTGTATTCATTGCTGTTTTTTTTGCACCAAATTCTTCAAAACGGTGTCCGCAGCTAATGAATTTTTTTTTTTGTAAAGTTAAAAAAAAAAACTACTATTTTGTCTATTTAAACTTGTTTGTGACTCCTTTTTTTTTTTTGTACAAATTGTCGCAATAATTGTGTTACAGAAAGTCACTCCAGGGAGGGGTGTGGTGGACCGTAGCAAATTTGCACAGAAAATTTTGCAAACTTTTCAAAAAAGCGAACCAGGCGACAACATCTGAATGTCAAATTAAAAAAAAAAAAAACAAGAAAACAGGCTAACGGTGAAAAATTAGTCAACCGCGTGCTCCGTTTGGAAGGATTTGGCGCAAAAACAGCAAATTAATGCAAGACAAAAAAAAAGAAAAAGCAACAAAAATAAAATAAATAAATATCTAATCTGACCCTGTTTTTTTAACCATGTGTAAACTTCGGTAACACAGAGATACTTTGTATCCAGTCCCCCGTCATCCCCCATTCCCCGCCCTGCTGCACACACGCCTCACACTGAACCCCGGGAGCTGCCTTGTTCCATTTTATTAGTCTGAAGCAGTTCTCCCTTATAGCTGCAGCCATGTTCCCGGGTTATCCACTTAATACTTTGTACCCAGAGCGGCGCCCTGGAACCTGCACGCTCACCCAATACTCACACTGAACAGTGGGAAATTCCTCGGCGGCTGCGCTGGGGTTCATGGCTGGCCCTCTGGACTCCCTGCTGCTGACTGTGGGGTGTTATAGGGACGTGTCAGGGGACTATAAGGCCACACATAGCTGTTATTAATGCTACATGCTAGATCCGACTCAGCATGAAGGACCTGCAATGATGTCAGGCTCATGTGATCCGTCACATGGGTGGGAGGGCTCCGTGCTTGTGAGGTGTCAGTCTGTCTGTAGGCTGGGCTCAGTGGGCTTGTGTTTTTGGAGCGGGACCTGGCTGTATTCACACCGAGCCTTTTTCACTGTCTTTTTTTTGTGAGGGGATTGAGCAGAAGAATCTCCACGTTTTGGAGGAGTTTTGCAGTTTTGAGAAGGATTTGAAGAGTTTCCTCAGTTTCCGCTCCAAAACTTTCCCAAAAAACTCAGTGTGCCCATAGACAGCGTAAGCACCAAGTTTTTGAGGCGTTTTGCATCGTTGTGGAAGATTTGAAGCCTTTCCTTTCAATTCCTGCTCCAAAAAAACTCGGCGTGCACGTAAACACTGAGTGGAAATCCAAGTTTTTGAGTTTTGCATTTTTTGAGGATAATTTAAAGTGTTTATTCCCAGATCACACTCAAAAAACTCCCTGAAAAATTCCATGTGCACATAGACACTGAGTTGAACCCACAAGTTTATGAGTTTTGCATTTTTGAGGAGGATTTCAAGCGTTTCTGCTCCAAAACTTCCCCTGAAAAACGCCATGTGCACATAAACGCTGAGCAGAAGCTCCAAGATTTTGAGTATTGTATTATTGAGGATAATTTGAAGAGTTTCCACTCAGTTTCTGCTCCAAAATTTCCTCGAACAACAAAGTGTGCACATAAACACTGATTGCAAACTCCAAGTTTTTGAGGAGTTTTGCATTTTTGAGGAAGATTTATTAAAGAGTTTCTTCCCAGTTTCCACTCCAAAACCTCCTTGAAAAATTCTACGTGCACAGGCACGGAGTTGAACCCACAAGTTTATGAGAAGTTTTCTATTTTTTATGAGGATTTCAAGCGTTTCAGTTTCTGCTCCAAAACTTCCCCGAAAAACGCCATGTTCACATAGACACTGAGCAGAAGCTCCCAAGTTTTTGAAGAGTATTCCATTTAGGCCGGGGTCAGACATGCGGGAAACTTCCACGAGTCTCGCATGTCAACACCCGGCACTCGGACAGGAGAGTGTGGCTGCATGTATTTCTATGCAGCCGCACACTCCGGTCCCGAGTGCTGGCGGCAGTGCCGGGTTTTGACATGCGAGACTCGTGCGAGTTTCTCGCATGTCTGACCCCAGCCTTATGAGGAGGATTTGATGAGTTTCCACTCAGATTCTTCTCCAAAACCTTAACAAAAATTCCATCTGCATGTAAATACTGAGTGGAACCTCCAAGTTTTTGAGGAGTTTTGCATTTTTGAGGATAATTTGAAGCGTTTCCACCCAAAAACTTCCCCGAAAAACTCCATGTGCATATAAACAATGAGTGGAACCTCCAAATTTTTGAGGAATTTTAAATTTTTGAGGGGAATTTGAAGAGCGTCTTCTCAGTTTCTGCTCCAAAACCTCCCTGAAAAACTGTGTGCACATAGACACTGAGCGGAAGCTCCAAGTTTTGTGAGGAGTTTTGCATTTTTGAGGAGGATTTGAAGAGTTTCCTTTCAGAATTCGTCTCCAAAACCTCTCTGAAAAAAATGCACGTTCACATAGACACCAAGCAGAAGCTCCAATTTTATGAGGAGTTTTGATTTATTGAGGAGGATTTTGGAGAACTATTCTCCAAAAACTGCTAGTAAAACCTCATCTTGAACACACCCCAATACTTGTCCCTGTGAAATCTGTGTGTAGCAAAGCAGCATGTGAGACTTCACGTAGCAGAGCTGTGTGCGCTTGCAAGCAATAGTAGGGAAGATTTACTAATCCTGCTTAATAGCACAAACTTAGAGCCCCAGGTCATCATTTGGGTAGGGTAAGGTGGGTTACATCACTTTTTTAAAAAAAAATGTACTGTTTTGTTGATTTTGTTGAACATTTTCCGCAAAAAACAAATATGCTCTTCGTTGTTTTGCCTTTTTTTGCTCCTTTGTAGAGCAAAAGAGAGGAACTTAAAATGTCGCTAAAATCACACAAGGAAGAGCTTTTAGGCGAGCATAAAATCATTCACTGGAGGACATTTTCGCAAAAATGTGATTTTTTGAAAAGTTGTAAATGACGCATCAGATGAAAATAACTGTAAATACTAAACCTCGCTCACAATGGTGAACATAAAAAAAAACAGACGAACAAATATAAAATAAACTTTAAAAGAGGTGCAAATTAAAAAAAACATCAAAAACGAGACAAAGGTGAAATGCAATAATTAATATTGTGTAAAGTCCCCGTCACACTAAGCGAGATCGCTAGCGAGATCGCTGAAGCGTCACCGATTTTGTGACGCAACAGCGACCTAGCCAGTGATCTCGCTATGTGTGACACGCAGCGACGACCAGCCCTCCTGCTGGGTATTGCTGATCTCCTACTGAATGTCCTGGACCATTTTTTGATCGTTGGTCTCCCGCTGGCTAGAACGCATCGCTGCGTGTGACAGCGGGAGACCAACGATCAGTGAACTGGGAGCTGGTATCCAATGTACATATCAGGTAACTAAGCACCGCGCGGCACCTAGTTACCTGATATGTACCCTGGTTACCGGCTCCCAGCTTCTAATGTAGAGCGCTGAGAGCCGGTATCTAGGGTACATATCGGGTAACTAGGTGCTGCGCAGTGCTTAGTTACCCGATATGTACATTGGATACTGGCTCTCAGCGCTCTACAGCAGAAGCTGAGAGCCGGTATCTAGGGTACATATCGGGTAACTAGGTGCCGCACGGTGCTTAGTTACCCGATATGTACATTAGATACCGGCTCTCAGCGCTCTACAGCAGAAGCTGAGAGCTGGTATCTAGGGTACATATCGGGTAACTAGGTGCTGCGCGGTGCTTAGTTACCCGATATGGACATTGAATACCGTCTCTCAGCGCTCTACAGCAGAAGCTGAGAGCCGGTATCTAGGGTACATATCGGGTAACTAGGTGCTGCGTGTTGCTTAGTTACCCGCTGTTTACACTGGATACCAGCGTGCGCTGGTTCTGATCGCTGGTGAGTCTGCCTATGTGACAGCTCACCAGCGACCACTAAGCGACACAGCAACGATCCCTGCCAGGTTGTGTCATTGTCGGGATCGCTGCTGCGTCGCTGAGTGTGACAGTACCCTCAAGGGTATGCCACACTAAACAACATCGCTAACGGGATCGCTAAAAAACGTCACTATTTAGCGATCCCGTTAGCGATGTTGTTGTGTGCGGCATGCAGCAACGACGTGGCCCCTGCTGTGATCTCGTCCGTCGTCCTGATCGTTCCGGACCCTATTCTGATCGTCGGCGTCCCGCTGGGTAAGTATATATCGCTGAGTGTGGCACCTTTTTTATATAGGAAAGATGTGTATCTTCGTACCGTGTTAGCCAGTAGATAGAAAAATATTTAGAGTTGAGAGTCCTCAGTGGTTGATACCTTTTAATGGCTAACTGAAAAGATGGTAACAAATTGCAGCTTTCGAGACTACGCAGATCTCTTCCTCAGGCAAAGGCACCTTTTTTAGCGATTTAGCGGTACTTTTGTACCGCTAAAGTCGTTAAGGAGATCGCTAACCGCGATAGCGTCCTTAACAACATCGCTAAATGTGGCCGACACTAGCGATATTGTAAACGATCCCGCTAGCGATCTCATTAGTATGCGACGCTAACGAGATCGTTAGCGGGATCGTGTAGTGTGGCAGTACCTTAGAGTAAAGGTACTGCCACACTAAGCTATCCCGCTAGCGATCTCGTTAGCGTTGCATACTAATGAGATCGCTAGCGGGATTGTTTCTATATCGCTAAATGCGGCCACATTTAGCGATATAGTTAACGACGCTATCGCCGTTAGCGATCTTCTTAACGACTTTAGCGGTACAAAAGTACCGCTAAATCGCTAAGAAAAGGTGCCACACAGCGATTAGATACTTACCCAGCGGGAGCGCCAGCGATGAAATAGGGTCCGGAGCGATTCCAGCGACGAGCGAGATCACAGCAGGAAGCTCGTCGCTGGAAGCTGCCGCACTGAACAATATCGCTAACGGGATCGCTAAATAGTGACGTTTTTAGCGATCCCGTTAGCGATATTGTTTAGTGTGGCATACCCTTAAGTGCATGCAGCAGAGCTGTTTGTGTGTTTAGAAGAGACTGGGGACACATTTACTAATCCTGTTTAATAGATTGTGCAAACTCAGGGCCCGATTCATCAATTTTTTTTGTTTTTACATTACTTCTTTTTTGTCTTGTGGTATTCATTGCCAATTTTTGCGCCAATTTCTACGAAATAGTGCACACACACAGTTCATGAATTTTGCACAAAATCAAAACTGCTCTTTATTTTTTTATCTTTATCCTGTTTTAAGAGCTTCTAGTGCAAAAAGTCACAAGTTCCGCTGAAATTTTGTGCCCTCTAACAAAAAAAATCAAAAATGCTCTTTATGTCTTTGAAGCGGTTGTCCACTATTTGGACAACTCCTTCTTGATCTAAATATTTTGCCCCGATAAAATAATAAAGCCCGGGACTCTCGTGTGGTTGTTGTGACGCCTGCACCCAATCATCGCTAACGAACAAATTTGACATTAAGAGGAAGTCAGAGGTAGGCCACGGTCACACTTGCAACTGCAATGCGAGAAACTTGCGCAAGTCTCTCGCCTCAATACCTGGCACTGCCGCTGGCACTCGGGATGTAGTGTGCGGCTGCATGTATTTCTAGGCAGCTGAATGCTCCGGTCCGAATGTCGGCAGCAGTTCTGGGTATTGATTCGAGAGAGTTGCGCAAGTTGCAGTTGCAAGTAGGACCCCGGCCATAATCACTTCGGGTGGGGGGGTTACTGGATTACAATTGCAACACATTTTGCAGCATTTTAAAAGTTGTAAATCATGAATCAGTTCAATAGATCTGGAAGATCTCCCAGTTCTCTGAATGCTGAGCTCTATATAACCCCACCCACACCTCTGATTGGCAGTTTTCTGTGTACATTGTGCATAGGCAGAAACCTGCCAATCAGAGTTGGGGACCGGGTTATACAGAGCTCATGAATATGGATGACTACATGGCAGCAGGATTACTAGTCCTCTTGTGATAATCTCCTGCTGATAAAACAGTGATTTTCTAAATTTACAACAATCAGCTCAGTTAGTGACACATCACTGAAATCAGGGTCTCTGCCCCTACATCATGCTGCTCATAGATTAGGTGGCAAATGCCTAGTGATAGAATCCTTTAAATGAAACCAAACTAAAAGAAATAATGTTCAGCCCAAACTACATGCATTTAAAGCACCGCTCCGGTTGGTCTCTGGCGAAGTGACCTGCTCGCAGCTCCAGTGTTTCATGCAGCTATGCAGAGGTCACTTTACAATACAAATTTGAGTGCCTCATTCTGGCTCTCAAAGACTTGCATTGTGCTCTTGTGACATAGCTTCTGACTTCCGGCCAGTCAGAAGCTGCGCTCACAAGATAGCACAGCAGCACCGAAAAAAGATGCCGGAGGGTAAGTATATGAGTGCAGGGGCGGACATGCCGCCGGTGCAGCTGCACCATGGCCCAGAGGTACAGGGGGCCCCTGTAGGGCGGCTAATTATGAAGGCAATCTGGCCTGTTTTTCTGGCCCCCATGGGCCCATGACCAAATTGCCCTCATGTGCGATGGGCAGGGAGCAATCCCTGCAGCTCTGCTGCCTACAAGAGATAATGGCAGCAGAGCTGCAGGGATTAGAGTTGAGCGATACTTTCCGATATCCAAAAATATCGGATCAGAATGGTATCGCCGATATCACTAAATATCGGCGATATCCGATTCCGATACCGGAAGTCCCATGTAAGTCTATGGGAACAAAATATCGCAACTAAAAAAAAACCTTTATTTCCTTGTAAACACTAAATATACACACATAGAATACATATATATATATATATATATATATATATATATATATACATGTCATTGTGACATATATATACATATATGTATACATGGGCGTACCCAGGATCAAAACTAGGGGGGGGCAAGCCAATGTCACATCTTATACAGGTTACATCATATACACTGTACATTATCCTGCATATTAGGTATGGAGCGTTAGAACTGTTGTATATTGTATAATACAGCAGTGTATGTGACACTACGCTGTATATACCATATATTATACATGGCACACTCACCTCTATACAAGAAGAATATAGAAGGCATTATAAAGCCCTGTATATGAAAAAAGTATAATACATAGCAGTGTTATATACACTACTAATATATACCGCACACGATGTGTATGACCCTGTATACACCATATACTACACTCTATATACCGCACACGATGTGTATATGACCTGTATACACACCATATAACCTACAAAAACTCTATATACCGCACACGATGTGTATGACCCTGTATACCAACACATATACTACACTCTTATTTTGAAGTAAAAAAAATAAAAATAAACAGGAACAAACACAATACTTAAAATAAAGAATAAGTAAAGTTAAAAATCAACAAACTTACTGGTATTTCAGTGGGAACTATGGGCCTGCTTTTGGCTAATGAGATGGTCAATGTTCGGTTCCATATTTGTCACAAGTGAAGCAATTTTTCTCTTTCTTGATATCATTATTTCCTAGGGATTCCAAATTGCTATTAGTAAAATACCAATATATATACAGCGCTACAAAAACAGTATACCAGCAATAAAACTGCCCACACAGAGACATACAGCCTGCACTGCCCATCATTGCAGCCTTGCCAATCCATATCATTTCATCCTCATCAATGCACATAGTGGCGCAACTCCGCTTTTAGCTCAGGCTCAGACTGGTGTGGTGCCAAAGTCCCTAATAGGCAGGTAAATGTCCCCAATAGGCAGCATTGATCCCCAATAGGCAGCATATGTCCTCAATAGGCAGCATAGGTCCCCAATAGGCAGCATAGGTCCCCAATAGACAGCATAGGTCCCCAATAGGCAGGTAAATGTCCCGATAGGCAGCATAGGTACCCTAATACGCAGCATATGTCCTCAATAGGCAGCATAATCCCCCATAAGCAGCATAGTAGTCCCCAGTAGGCAGCATAATCCCGCATAAGCAGCATAGTCCCCAATAGCCAGCATAATCCCCCAATAGCCAGCATTATCCCCCTATAGCCAGCATAATCCCCCAATAGCCAGCATAATCCCCCAATAGCCAGCATAATCCCCCAATAGCCAGCATAATCCCCCTATAGCCAGCATAATCACCTATAGCCAGCATAATCACCTATAGCCAGCATAATCCCCCTATAGCCAGCATAATCCCCCTATAGCCAGCATAATCCCCCAATAGCCAGCATAATCACCCAATAGCCAGCATAATCACCCAATAGCCAGCATAATCCCCCTATAGCCAGCATAATCCCCCAATAGCCAGCATAATCACCTAATAGCCAGCATAATCACCTAATAGCAGCATAATCCCCCTATAGCCACATAATCCCCCAATAGCCAGCATAATCCCCCAATAGCCAGCATAATCCCCCAATAGCCAGCATAATCCCCCAATAGCCAGCATAATTCCCCCTATAGCCAGCATAATCCCCCAATAGCCAGCATAATCACCTATAGCCAGCATAATCCCCCTATAGTCAGCATAATCCCCCTATAGCCAGCATAATCCCCCATAGCCAGCATAATCCCCCTATAGCCAGCATAATCCCCCAATAGCCAGCATAATCCCCCTATAGCCAGCATAATCCCCCTATAGCCAGCATAATCCCCCTATAGCCAGCAGAATCCCCCTATAGCCAGCAGAATCCCCCATAGCCAGCATAATCACCTATAGCCAGCATAATCCCCCTATAGCCAGCATAATCCCCCTATAGCCAGCATAATCCCCCAATAGCCAGCATAATCCCCTATAGCCAGCATAATCACCCTATAGCCAGTATAATCCCCCACAGGCCGGGCCCGGCGTCAAAAAAAAAAAAAAAGCCAGTACTCACCTATCTCCCCCGCTGCTCTGAAGAAGCGCGCTCTGGACTCCGTCTTCTCCTGAGTCCTGGCACAGGCGGCGTGATGTCATCAGGGCGCGCAGGCGCGTGATGCGATCACTCGCCTGTGCTGCATGAAGGCCGCAGCCTTCTAAACTCAGCACATGCGCCCGCGATTAAAGGGCCCGCCCGCGTCAATGATTCAGTTAATGTCGGCGGGGCCGACGGGCCGGATCATGCACCGTGCGCCCCTGCTTCTAGGGGGGGCACTTGCCCCCCCTGCCCCACGGTGGGTACGCCCATGTATGTATAGTTTATACACTTTACATAGTAAAATAGCCTCTGATTCAATTGCCGGGTAAAGTCGGCTTCTGTGAAAAGACAGAAGCACCCGACATGAAATGACACTTGGTGTACATAGGGTTAACCATGTCTTTTCATGTCCTTTGCTATCTGATTTGCACATACAATTACATCAGTCTATGTGTGCAAAATTTCACACCTGTAGGGGTTAATTAAAGGTGTAAATTTGTTGTAAAAAAAACGACTTTTTTGCTACGAATTTACACCTTTAATTAACCCCTACAGGTGTGAAATTTTGCACACATAGACTGATATAATTGTTTGTGCAAATCAGATAGCAAAGGACATGAAAAGACATGGTTAACCCTATGTACACCAAGTGTCATTTCATGTCGGGTTCTGCATTTTCACAAAAGCCGGCAATTGAATTAGCGGCTATTATACTATGTAGAAGTGTATGAACTATAAATATAATATATATATATGTGTCACAAATTCAAAGACATGTATATATATAAAATATATATATATATAATATTAAAAATTGGTGAATTTTAAAAAAAATGCGTGGGCTCCCGCCCTATTTTCGCAACCAGACAGACAAAGCCAGCGAATGGGGGCAGATAATAATAGCCCAGAGAGGGACCATTATTTTTGGCCCCCCTGGCTACTAACATCTGCCCCCAGACACCCCAGAAAAGACAAATCTATAATTAGATTCGCCCTTTCTGGCACTTTGCCCGTCTATTCCCATTGCCCTGTAGCGGTGGCGAATGGGTTAATATGGGGTTAAAGCCACCTTGCAATTGAAAGGTGACCTTAAGCCAGGTTAATAATTGAGAGCTGTCAATTAGACAACTATCAATTATTAATCCTATTGCATGAAATAAAAATAAAACACACACACTTTAATTAAAAATCATTTTAATGAAATAAAGACACATGTTTTTGACCATCTTTTATTTGACTGCAAAAACCATTTCCTGTAATAAAAATAAAATAAAAAAGCAAAATTATTCTTACCTATCCCATGCACAGTCAGGTCCCACGGTGTAATCCTTCAGAAAGGGTTAATGTTTACTGCAGGGACCGCAGCTAATGCTGCAGCCTCACAGTAAACCCCCAAATGAATGAGTTCCTCTCCTGGCTGACAGGAGAGGAAGTGGAAAGCTTAATTGATTGCTTTCCACTTTCACTTCAGGTCAGCCAGGGACACAATCAGTGACGTCAGAGGGAACTGATTAACAAAAATAGGGGTTCCCTTCGAAAAAAAAATGGCGTCGGGTTCCCCCTATTTTTGTTAACCAGCCTGATGAAGCAGACTGCTGAGCAGTGGCGTACCGTGAATGAAGCAGACCAAGCAGCTGCTATGGGGCCCGGACAGGTGAGGGGGCCCTCGACGGTCGGGTAGCTGTGCTACACAGTACTACCAGGGGGTCGGCGGGGGAGGGGGAGCGCAGCTCTTCTATATACTCACCCCTCCTGGTGCGGTCTCTGCAGCCCCTGCTCTTCTCCCACGGTCTCCGACGCCTGTGTTCAGCGGTCAGGTGGTACCGCTCATTACAGTCACGAATACGCACATATTCATGACTTTAATGAGCTGTCCCGCGTGACCGCTGAACACTGGCGGCGGAGACCGTGGGAGAAGAGCAGGGGCTGCACAGACCGCGCCGGCGGAAGGGTGAGTATAAGGGATATTTACCTGTCCCGTTCCACCGTTGCTCGCGTCCTCTTGCTGCAATGTTCAGGTCAGAGGGCGCGATGACGTCGTTAGTGCGCGCTGCGCCCTCTGCCTGATCATTCACTGCTGGAGGACCCCGAAGACAGCGGCACTCAGCAGTGGAGAGAGGACAGGTAAATATCTCAGGTGCCGGGGCCCTGAGCGAGCGGTGACATCGGCACCTGGTGTCACCCCCTGCTCAGGACACCGGCACCTGGCCCCCAGCGACGAAAGGTGAGTATGTCTTTTTTTTTTTTTTTGGCTGCAGCAGCTGCAGCAGCATAAGGGCCTATACTATGGAGCATCTATGGGGGCACAATCTATGGGGGCATAATACATTTTTTTGTTTAATGTGTCCCCTCACTGTGCTGGCACTTTACATTTACAATGGCTCTGGGTTTTTTTTTTTGGGGGGGGCCCATTCAGACTTTTGCTATGGGGCCCCATGATTTCTATGTACGCCCCTGCTGCTGAGGCATGGTATTTAAGGCTGTTAAGGAAGCCAATATCCATGGACCTTGCCAGCAGCGTCGGACTGGAGTACCTTGGGCCCACCAGAGAAAAAATATTCTTGGGGCCCACCATCATACTTCCCAACCTTTGAAGAAGGGAAAGAGGGACAAGGGCTGTGGCACGCTGTGCCTGCTGCAGCAAATTTTAGGCCATGCCATGTTGCATCACAGACTGTCCAGGAGTTGGTGGATGCTTTAGTCCAGGTGTGGGAGGAGATCCCTCAGGAGACCATCCTGTCGCGCTCATCAGGAGCATGGCCAGAAGTTGTAGTGAGGTCATACAGCATACCTCCCAAATTTTGAAGACAGGAAAGAGGGTTAAAGGCTGCGGCGTGCGTAGGGCGTCGCTGCAAATTTTAGGCCACGCCCCGACCACACCCATTTAACAGCTAATCACACCCATATCCTGGCCCCAAGCGTACCCATTTAGCACTGCTGATCACACTGACTGGTAATGAGGGCACAGTGGCTGGTACTGAGGAAAAGAAAGAAAGAGCAGCGAGAGAGAAAGAACAAACAGAGAAAGAAAGAGAGGAAAGAAAGAAAAGAGAGAGAGAAAGAAAGAACAGAGAGAAAAAAGAACAGAGAGCGAGAAAGAAAGAACAGAGAGCGAGAAAGACTAGAGAGAGAAAGAAAGACTAGAGAGAGAGCCAGAGGCGTAGCTAGGGTTTTGGTTTAGTGGGGGCGAAACTTCTGAGTGGGCCCCTAATCAGAGAACCTCAGCAAATGACCGCGCTGTTGCCAAAAATAATCTATATATAAAAAGACCAATATTGATATTACCGCCATATGGTCTGTGGTAAATAATACCAGTCCTACAGAACATATAATAGATTACAGCACAGGTACAGATAATGACTTACCGCTGATGTTCTTTCTAATGGAATTGTTCACTTTTCATTTCTTTTCCATCTGGCCCAGACCAACATGACGACTTCTCCAGCCAGGACTCGACTGCAGAGATTACAACAAAGACACATTTCACTTCTCATATTTTTAGCACTGTCTTGGTCACCAATTGGACTATTCTCAACCTGCACAAACTCCTCATCCTGCTGATACCCCAATACTGAGCCGCTGCTGCCATATGTGTCCCTATTACTGCACCTGATACCCAAATACTGAGCCGCTGCTGCCGTATGTGTCCCTATTACTGCACGTGATACCCCAATACTGAGCTGCTGCTGCTGCCGTATGTGTCCCTATTACTGCACCTGCTGTGTGGTTCTGTGTGACCTCTAAATTTTAAAGCACCCCTCTAGAATATAGTAATGCCGGGTGCAAGTGCCCAGGAAAACAGTGACCACATTTTGTCCCCTAGACTGTAATAATGCCCTGTGTGCCCCTTTGACAGTCACAGTAACCCGAGTTCCCCTATAACAATAAGTGTCCACTTTACATTTAATAATGTCCCAAGTCTCCCCCTGTACATCTCCCCTATACACAGAATAATGCCCCTCACTGGATATATACTGACCCCTTAATGTCCCCAAACTATTTAATGGGTCCAACACTGTATGATGGCCCCTAGATAGCATCCATACAGCATAATACACCAGATAGTCCTCAATATAGTATAATGCACCCCCATAGGCAGCCTCTATATTATAATAAACCCCCATAGGCAGAGTCTATAATATAATGCACCACCATAGGCAGCCGCTATATTATAATGCACCCCCATAGGCAGCCTCTGTAGTATAATGCATCCCCATAGGGAGTCTCTGTAGTATAATGCACCCCAATATGGAGCCTCTGTAGTATAATGCAGCCCCCATATACAGCCTCTGTAGTATAATGCACCCTCCATATACAGCCTCTGTAGTATAATGCACCCCCATTAAAAAAAAAAAAACAATACTCACCTCCCGGCTCCTGTGCTGCTCACTGTTCTCCCTCTCAGCGTCTGACAGCGGGCGCCGGCAGGTGATGTCATCGCGCCCGCTGTCAGACGCTGAGAGGGGGATTATGGGAGAGAAGGAGCGCTCGCTCCTTCTCTCTCTATGCGGTCAGCTGTATCGGCTGGATGCCGATACAGCTGACCCTCCGATGACGGGTGGGGGCCCACTGCTGGCACCGGGCCCCCCCAACGCCTGTTCAGGCCCCATAGCTTCTGGCGGCAGAGCAGGAAGATCGATTCTCCCTGCTCTGCCGCAGAATGTAACTGTATCGGCGTGCTGTGCACGCCGATACAGTTACTGTAGCGTAGCTCCGGGTGGGCCCCCTCAGAGCGCGGGGCCCGGGGCCACTGCCCCCTCTGCCCCGCGACCTATCCTTTCAAATCAGGGCCCACCACGCAGGAGCTGGGGCCCACCGGAGGTTTCTCCGGTGTCCCGGTGGCTCAGTCCGACCCTGCTTGCCAGCCTGATAATACCAGGCCACAGCAGTCTGCTTATATTTGCTGGTTAACAAAAATAGGGGATCCCCTTGAAAAAAATTGGCGTGGGGTCCCCTCTATTTTTGTTAACCAGCCAGATGAAGCAGACCGCTGAGGCCTGGATTTTCAGGCTGTTAAGGAGCCAAGATCCATGGACCTTGCCAGCCTGATAATACCAGGCCACAGCAGTCTGCATATCTTGGCTGATTAACAAAAATAGGGGATCCCCTCGAAAAAAATTGGCGTGGGGTCCCCCCTATTTTTGTTAACCAGCCAGATGAAGCAGACTGCTGAGGCCTGGTTTTTCAGGCTGGTAAGGATCCAATATCCATGGACCTTGCAAGCCTGATAATACCAGGCCACAGCAGTCTGCTTAGCTTGGCTGGTTAACAAAAATAGGGGATCCCCTCGAAAAAAATTGGCGTGGGGTCCCCCCTATTTTTGTTAACCAGCCAGATGAAGCAGACCGCTGAGGCCTGGATTTTCAGGCTGTTAAGGAGCCAAGATCCATGGACCTTGCCAGCCTGATAATACCAGGCCACAGCAGTCTGCATATCTTGGCTGATTAACAAAAATAGGGGATCCCCTCGAAAAAAATTGGCGTGGGGTCCCCCCTATTTTTGTTAACCAGCCAGATGAAGCAGACCGCTGAGGCCTGGATTTTCAGGCTGTTAAGGAGCCAAGATCCATGGACCTTGCCAGCCTGATAATACCAGGCCACAGCAGTCTGCATATCTTGGCTGATTAACAAAAATAGGGGATCCCCTCGAAAAAAATTGGCGTGGGGTCCCCCCTATTTTTGTTAACCAGCCAGATGAAGCAGACTGCTGAGGCCTGGTTTTTCAGGCTGGTAAGGATCCAATATACATGGACCTTGCAAGCCTGATAATACCAGGCCACAGCAGTCTGCTTAGCTTGGCTGGTTAACAAAAATAGGGGATCCCCTCGAAAGAAAAAACCGCGTAGGGTCCCCCTATTTTTGTTAACCAGCCAAGTAAAATGCAGACTGCTGCGGCCTGGTATTAAAAGACTGTCAAGGCCCATGGATTTTGGCCCTCAACAGCCTGATAATACCAGGCTACAGCAGCCCCACATTTGGCGCATCAAAAGATGTGCCAATTGTGGCACTTTACCCGGCTCTTCCCACTGCCCTGTAGCGGTGGCAAGTGGGATAATAAGGGGTTAATGTCACCGTTGATTGCACGGTGACAATAAACCCGGTTAATAATGGATAGGCGTCAATAAGACACCGATCCATTATTAATCCCAAAGTTTTTAAATGTATAAAAAAAAGACAAAGCAAGAAAAAAGTCTTTTAATGAAATAAAAGAGACAACACAGTTTTCATTTCTTTTATTATACTCTCATTCCTGCGACGCCATCGATCTCCTGTAAAAAAAAGAAAAAAACAAACCAACAGTATACCACCTGTCCGACGCAGTCCATAGTAACGACTGTCCCACGACGATCCAGCTCTGCTACATCGCAATGACAGGCAGAGCCTGTCATCGCGACGCAGCACAGCTGATTACCTGCTTCCCCGGCGGTGACGTCATCGGACTGACTGCTTTACGGCCGGGATTACCCAGCAGTCACTGCAGTTATCGCGAGAAACTGCATGTGACCGCCGGGAAAAGATGATGGCGGCCATCAAGCAGTCCAGGCCGTGACCGCCAGAGATCTTCTGCCAGGTAAGTGCCGCTGACTCCTGACAGACCCGACCGACGGACACTGACAGTGACAGTGACAATTCCGATTCCGGTATCCGATAAGACGACAATATCGGAACTCGGAATCGAAAGTCCGATACAGCTAATATCGGCCGATACCCGATATTTGCAGTATCGTATCGCTCATCCCTAGCAGGGATCCATCCTCTGCTTCCTGCCTTGCACTTTCTGTCTGACACAGTTGCATGGCTGGATGACATCAGCATTCAGTGTGCGTCTGTGTCAGAGAGAAAGATGCTGGCGACGATGCTGCGGGGGAACAGACGGAGAGCTGAGAGGTGGTGTGTGCTTTTTACATTGGGGGTAGGTGGGGAGAACAATAATTGGGGTGGTAGAAAGGGCAATGATGTGATGGAGAACAATGATTGCGGTGGTGGAGGGGAAAATGAAGGAGGTGGTGGAGAGGGCAATGATAGGGGTGGTGGAGAGGGCAATGATGGAGGTGGTGGAGAGGGCAATGATGGAGGTGGTGGAGTGGGCAATGATGGGGGTGGAGGAGAGGGCAATGATGGAGATGGTAGGAAAACAACGATTGCGGTGGTGGAGAAGGCAATGATGGAGGTGAGGGAGAAAGCAATAATGGAGGTGGGGAGAGGGCAATAATGGGAGGTGGGGATCGGACAATGATAGGATGCGAGGGGAGGAGGACACTGAGGGAGGTGGGTGATTGGGATGGGAGGAAGGGGGACTTATAATTGATTTAGGGGAGGAGAACATTAGATATGGATGTAAAATGAATTGGGTGGTGGAGGAGGGTGCTAAGCCCCTGACAGCGTCCTCCTCCCTCTCACAATTCATTGTGATACTATTAGGGCTTAAAATTTATTGCAGAGTTGGAGAGGAGGCGGTAAGATGCTTAGGACAATTTATAATGAATTGAAAGGTGGGAGAAGACGCTGTCAGCGACTTGTAATAAATTGGGAGGTGGCGGAGGATATTCAATACCTGATCATTTCTTCTCCCACTTCTAATTCTTTGTGATGCTATGAAGGACTTATAACGAATAGAGGGTCACAGGACAGGGACTAATGTTATGTGCATATTTTCAGGATTTGCAGGAGAAAATTCTGCTGCATATCCTAATGTGTTGACAGGAAGAATGCTGCAAAAAACAAATTTATTTTTTTGCAACGTTTTTGGCATTCTTCTGTTGTGTATTTTCCCCTACTCATTAGTACGAGTGAAATACGCTGCAAGAATTGACATTATGTAGATTTGAATCTGCTGGAAATCTGCAAGGAAATAATATGCAACGTGTGCATGAGACTTCAGGGATCTTATTCACTTTTCCTGTACTGTAAAACCTTGCATATTTTCCATGTGCACATAGCCTTACAGTTAATTGGGGTGAGTCACAGACTGACTAGTTTATATTATTGGACTGCGGGGAGATTATAGTTAATGGAGGAAACAGTGTTGCTTATAACTTTATATTTTTAATGGTGGGGTACATATCTGTATTCAGGGGCGCAGTGCAGGGGAGACACATGTATGTATACAATGTATGTGACCTTGTTATTCTCAGGGGTGCGATGATCATCGTGACAAGACGAGTCGTGGCTGGAAGATGTCGACATGAAGTTCTGTCCAGATGAAGAAGAAACAGGAGAAAGCGGCTCTAATCAGACGAAATGTCAGGGGTAAGTGCCTGGATGTAAATATTTTTGTGTATCTGCCCTGTGTGACTTGGAGTAATAATGTTATCTGTAAAATCCTTATTCCACATTCTCACGATTGTGTGAAATGTCCATGTGCTTTTTTTTATCAGACCATAACCTTTCCCTGATGAAGCCGTACTAGTTATGGCGGAACGCATGGGTCTATTCCCCGAACCATGGTCCTGACTTCTGCCTATTCACTTATCCCTCTATTATGAGGGTTTGCCTTGGGTAATTATCCTTCTTTTTTGGTTAGGGCTGGGACATTTTTCTGGGAATTATTGTGGGTTCCATGGCTACATTATCTTGTGTTTTCTGTGCTCATGCATTTTTCATAGCACATTTACCATTCTGATTTCCATGCATTTATATCATGGTTTTGTCCATACAGGTCCTTTATTGGCTTATATTTAGATCTTGCATGCTTAGTACAGTTATTGTTGCACTTTATTATCTGTATTAGGCAGGGCCGGCGTCAGCACCCGGCACACCCGGGCAAGTGCCGGGCCCTGAGCAGGCGGGGGGCCCACTCGCCGTCTGGCACCCCCGTGCCCGTTAGCGGAGAGCGGTGTCAGCGCCGCCACTGGGCCCCCCCCCGCTTGCTCAGGGCCCCGGCATCAG
>JARQOD010000003.1:93125667-93165039 GCA_033576555.1 Oophaga sylvatica
CAAATGTCTACACCATCCGAGAGGGCTCCAGTCAGCGGGAGGCAACGTATCCGTCAGATGGTGACAGACTACTTGGCTTTGCCTCTCAGTGTACTCCCAGATGGCTCTTCCCCATTCAAGTTTTGGGTCTCTAAGCTGGATACATGGCCAGAGCTTAGCCAGTATGCATTGGAGGTGCTGGCTTGCCCTGCTGCCAGTGTATTATCGGAGCGCGTCTTTAGTGCTGCAGGTGGTGTACTAACAGACCGTCGCATGCGACTATCCTCGATAATGTAGACCGGCTTACTTTTCTGAAAATGAACAAGGCATGGATCTCGCCAGAATTTGTCTGTCCGTTTTCAGATTAAATAACTGGTTCGCAACGTTATCCATGTCTCCTGTTATGTTCATCTTTCTACCACCTGAACTCTACTCCCTGGGCTCCAACACTGCCAGTTGCTGCTCAGAAGTGTCGTGTCCACAGAACAAAACACAAGCTCTACTGTTAGTGGGGTTCAGTAACGCCAGCTGTTCCCCTGCTGTGTCAACGGCAAGAAGTCTCCTGTTCCGACACATGGACAGAAAAACACATGACCAACATGCTCCAAATAGGGAAGAGCCGTCACCCTGCTTGTTATGCTGAAAACATGAAATTGTGAAGTTTTGCAGCCTAGAATGATAAATTTTTATGACAAATATGGACAAATAATAATTTGTCATCACAGCGCATATCTGCACATGTCTATTAGAAATGGTAACAAAAAATAAAACAGTCTACTCTTCACATTTTGAAATTAATGCATAAAAGTACATTTCAGACTTATGAATCAATGCTTTTTAAGGAACTTTATCTGTACCTGTAAGATAATGCAGTCAATGGATGTACGAATCATTAAATCCTCATCATCATCATCACGAGTTTTATTTATGACAGACATTATAAAATACACATACTGATGCCAACTGTAACTTCAAACACCATATATGAAATGGCCAGCATGTAAACATGGTAATAATGTCCAATAATAAATTATTACATCTAGAAAGTGCATCATGCATACTGACAATAGGTAGTTATACCTGCAAGTGCTGTTGAAACAACCACAAGAGATATAAATTAATACTGGTATATAGGTATCACAGTGCATAGTTACTCATGGACAATGTTGATGTAATACTGTATCTCAATTAAGTCAGCGTCAACCATTAGGCTTGTTAGTCTTGTACATTGTTAAAGAGGGAACGTAATTTTTTTGTTTGTCATAGGTGGAGTATTACACATTAAATTATTACTGCTGTATTTTTTTTTGCGTCCCTAGTGCGCAATAACGCAGCCTAACCTCACATTTGATAGTCAGCTAATTGCCACACGCTACCCTACCCTACGCGTGACAGTAGGAAGGTAGTGTTGACGGATAAAGCTTTGCGCAACCAGACATTCTTTTACCCTCTTCAACACTCTACAAGCAAAAAATGCATGATTTCAGCCGCAGACTTTATTGACGTACAGTATAACATCGGCATTACCCATCAGAGGCTGTCCACTGTCTGATACAGACATAGAATATACCTTTGCTATCCGTAGCCTTTGTTTCACCTACACTTGCAGGCACACACTTAAATTGTGACAAACAATGCCTAATGTTTTTTTTAAATGGTTATTTTTTATCGTACATTATTGTGTCATCAATCACATTGATGAGTCCATGCTGGACATGTCATACATGCTATAGAAAGTGACGATTTTATGAACTTAAATAATTGAAATGTCTGTGACTGTCACATAAAAATTTGCGATGATGATGATGAGTGACTATTACAAAATCCATTGTTTTCACTATGTTATGGTTTAACATAGCGTTCCTTAAGCATTATTCATAAAAAAAAATGGACTTTTATTCTTAAATTTACAACACTATATTTTGTTACCAATTTTTTGGGTGTTGTGTTGTTCCATTTATTTTGGCATGTGCATATATGCGTTTATATTTGTATTTTCTTTATTTTTCCTTCTTGAAATTAGAAAACATGTGTATCTTTGTACCGTGTTAGCCAGTAGATAGAAAAATATTTAGACTTCAGAGTCAGCAGTGGTTGATACCTTTTAATGGATAACTGAAAAGATGGAAACAAATTGCAAGCTTTCAAGGCTACTCACGTCTCTTCATCAGGGAAAGACTAACTAAAAAAATTAAGCATCACATATTTCTATACACAACAGGACACAGGAATAGTGCAATAGGTAAGACAAGTAAGTGACGTGTATCAGAACTGTCATTATCTCACAGGGATGAACATAAATATTGGAACAGTTCCTAGATAAGGATAGAAAGTTTGATTGCCTCTCATTGGCGTATTTTTTTGGGTTTTCATGACCTGGAAGGGCATAGACGCAGATTCCTTAATTGATATAGAATGACATAAATCCATGTGATCTATTCATTCCATCACTAACAGTGTCAAAGGTCATGATGAGCTTATATTCTGAAACCTTTGTACGTTTCTCATATTTGAAGTTATATTTTAATACCAGTAATTCCATATCCATGATGCTATGACCGGGCATACAAAAGTCTTTTGCCACAGGTAAATTCATTAATTTATCTGTGATTGTGTGGCGCTGATAATTCATCCTTGTTCTCCTTTTTGTTGCCGGTCTCCCTCACTTGTCCCTCCCTCACTTGTCTTAGCTATTCCTGTGTCCTGTTGTGTGTAGAAATATGTGATTCTTCATTTTTGGCTTTACTCTTAGCCTGATGAAGACACCTGAGTAGTCTCGAAAGCTTTGAATTTGTTACCATATTTTCAGTTAGCCATTAAACGTTATCAACCACAGAGGACTGTCAAGTATAAATATTTTTCTATTCTTGTAATTGAAATTTATCATTTTATTGTTGTAGTAAAAGTTCATTTATTCTTGTTTGAAGTACATACATTTGCAATGGCCACGTAACAAGGCAATAAGTCAATATTTTGTGCCTACACCCTCCTTGACCCTGGGCTTCAACAGCGCCAGTTGCTGCTCAGAAGTGTTAGATGCACAGATGAAAACAATCGCTGATGTGTTTGTGGGGTTCAGTAACGCCTGCTGTTCCCCTGCTGTGTGTCTGGCAAAAATTACTGCTGCTAACTACAACTTCAACTTCAAACGTCTCATACTAGGCCTCTGCCTACACCCTCCTTGACCCTGGGCTTCAACAGCGCCAGTTGCTGCTCAGAAGTGTTAGATGCACAGATGAAAACAATCGCTGATGTGTTTGTGGGGTTCAGTAACGCCTGCTGTTCCCCTGCTGTGTGTCTGGCAAAAATTACTGCTGCTAACTACAACTTCAACTTCAAACGTCTCATACTAGGCCTCTGCCTACACCCTCCTTGACCCTGGGCTTCAACAGCGCAGTTGCTGCTCAGAAGTGTTAGATGCACAGATGAAAACAATCGCTGATGTGTTTGTGGGGTTCAGTAACGCCTGCTGTTCCCCTGCTGTGTGTCTGGCAAAAATTACTGCTGCTAACTACAACTTCAACTTCAAACGTCTCATACTAGGCCTCTGCCTACACCCTCCTTGACCCTGGGCTTCAACAGCGCCAGTTGCTGCTCAGAAGTGTTAGATGCACAGATGAAAACAATCGCTGATGTGTTTGTGGGGTTCAGTAACGCCTGCTGTTCCCCTGCTGTGTGTCTGGCAAAAATTACTGCTGCTAACTACAACTTCAACTTCAAACGTCTCATACTAGGCCTCTGCCTACACCCTCCTTGACCCTGGGCTTCAACAGCGCCAGTTGCTGCTCAGAAGTGTTAGATGCACAGATGAAAACAATCGCTGATGTGTTTGTGGGGTTCAGTAACGCCTGCTGTTCCCCTGCTGTGTGTCCGGCAAAAATTACTGCTAGCTACCTAATCATGGTGAAAAAAACATGACATCTCAAAGTGTCTAGTGCTACACATAGATATGAGGCTACACCATGATTTCTAAGCTGTAAACATTTGAAACGTCAACTTTCAAACCATAAAATGATTTGTCTTTGTCACAAATCTGTAACAAAATAATTGTGACATATTATTACAGATATGCACATGTCGAAAACAAATGCAAACACAAAAGCCTACTTATGTTATAGGATACTGATGGTCAACCTTGTCACTCCATAGCTTAGACAAATCCAACTCACATCATGATGACTCAAATACTGCAATGTTGGAAGTGCATAATGTGGGTTGAACTTTGACAACTGCTGCAGTGCGAAGGTTATACTTCAGTGTTCTTGCCTTTGAAATAAAAGCATACAAGTAAATATAATATCCAATGTTGATTAAGGGACGTGATGTACACCTGTAATATTGTGCAAACAATGCATGTAGGAATAGTCCTCTTCAACATTACTTATATTTGTGTCATTTTAAAAAATACATATTTGATTAGAAAGTTAACAGCCCATATCATAAAGGTCCTTCATGTAAACATGATAATCGCTAACAAAAATCATGCATTACCTTGGTAAAGTCAATAGTGCATAGTCACAATAGCAAAATATATACCTGTAAGTGGTGCTGAAAGAACGACAACTGATAGAATAGGTGAATGATATCTATTTATCAGACTGAATAGCGACACCTGTACAATGTCGATATAATACTGTACCTTAACAAAACAGCTGTGTCACACCTCACACGCATTTTTCTTGTAGCTTGTTATGTAATAGGGCACATGCGTGTATGTTTCATCATAGGTGCATGTTTACTGAGTAAAGCAGTCATGACAACGCCTTTGTGTTGTCGGTACGCTTGCGATGATGAACGATGCGCACCGTGAATGTTAGTCTGCGTCATAAGACGCACAGACGCTCCAATACCCAACGCGTCACAGCAGGAAGCCAGTCTGTGCGTCCAAACAAAGGCGCAAGCATACATGCACGTACCCTTTTATAAAGCTATATAAAAAAAAGGATGTAGTAGTAACGCACACTTTATTGAGGTACAGTATTACATCGCCATTCACCATCTGTGGCTATGCAGTCTCATCTATATATACCTTATCTATCCGTTGTCATGCTTGCAAGTCCACAGTCAGGCATAAATAGCTGTTTTCACTATGCACTTTTTAAAGGTTTTTTTTGTTAATATAAATGATTGGCACATATCAGTATTACATGATGGAAATTTTAGATATTTTTAAAAACTTTTTAGTGATATTAGTCAGCAAATGAAAATGGTGTACATACTGTTACTTATCCATCATTAATGGATTCTGATATGTACTTGTATGCTTTTATTTAAAACCGTATAGCAGATTATTTAACCGATTTTTATTGTGGTTTGCATTGCTTTTCAACATGTTAATGTATGCGTTTATGTTTGTCAATTATTAATTTACATATATTTTTTAAAGTAAAATCATCATCTTATGGTACCAAAGGTTATATTTCTCTTGTTTGGAGTATAGACATTTTTAATTGACACGTAACAAGGAAAATACTTGATCTAGTATTTAAACATCCTCCTTGACCCTGGGTTACAACACCGCCAGTTGTTTCTCGGAAGTGCTGTTAGCACAGTCTATACTTGCTCCTGTGTTACTGGGGTTCAGTAATGTCAGCTGTTCCCCTGCTGTGTGAACGGCAAACAGTCCTGCTGCCTCCACCATGTTCTCTTCTCATCCCTGGGCTACAACACCGCCAGTTGTTTCTCGGAAGTGCTGTTAGCACAGTCTACACTTGCTCCTGTGTTACTGGGGTTCAGTAATGTCAGCTGTTCCCCTGCTGTGTGAACGGCAAACAGTCCTGCTGCCTCCACCATGTTCTCTTCTCATCCCTGGGCTACAACACCGCCAGTTGTTTCTCGGAAGTGCTGTTAGCACAGTCTACACTTGCTCCTGTGTTACTGGGGTTCAGTAATGTCAGCTGTTCCCCTGCTGTGTGAACGGCAAAAAGTCCTGCTGCCTCCACCCTGTTCTCTTCTCATCCCTGGGTTACAACACCGCCAGTTGTTTCTCGGAAGTGCTGTTAGCACAGTCTACACTTGCTCCTGTGTTACTGGGGTTCAGTAATGTCAGCTGTTCCCCTGCTGTGTGAACGGCAAACAGTCCTGCTGCCTCCACCATGTTCTCTTCTCATCCCTGGGTTACAACACCGCCAGTTGTTTCTCGGAAGTGCTGTTAGCACAGTCTACACTTGCTCCTGTGTTACTGGGGTTCAGTAATGTCAGCTGTTCCCCTGCTGTGTGAACGGCAAACAGTCCTGCTGCCTCCACCATGTTCTCTTCTCATCCCTGGGTTACAACACCGCCAGTTGTTTCTCGGAAGTGCTGTTAGCACAGTCTACACTTGCTCCTGTGTTACTGGGGTTCAGTAATGTCAGCTGTTCCCCTGCTGTGTGAACGGCAAACAGTCCTGCTGCCTCCACCATGTTCTCTTCTCATCCCTGGGCTACAACACCGCCAGTTGTTTCTCGGAAGTGCTGTTAGCACAGTCTACACTTGCTCCTGTGTTACTGGGGTTCAGTAATGTCAGCTGTTCCCCTGCTGTGTGAACGGCAAACAGTCCTGCTGCCTCCACCATGTTCTCTTCTCATCCCTGGGCTACAACACCGCCAGTTGTTTCTCGGAAGTGCTGTTAGCACAGTCTACACTTGCTCCTGTGTTACTGGGGTTCAGTAATGTCAGCTGTTCCCCTGCTGTGTGAACGGCAAACAGTCCTGCTGCCTCCACCATGTTCTCTTCTCATCCCTGGGCTACAACACCGCCAGTTGTTTCTCGGAAGTGCTGTTAGCACAGTCTACACTTGCTCCTGTGTTACTGGGGTTCAGTAATGTCAGCTGTTCCCCTGCTGTGTGAACGGCAAAAAGTCCTGCTGCCTCCACCCTGTTCTCTTCTCATCCCTGGGTTACAACACCGCCAGTTGTTTCTCGGAAGTGCTGTTAGCACAGTCTACACTTGCTCCTGTGTTACTGGGGTTCAGTAATGTCAGCTGTTCCCCTGCTGTGTGAACGGCAAAAAGTCCTGCTGCCTCCACCCTGTTCTCTTCTCATCCCTGGGTTACAACACCGCCAGTTGTTTCTCGGAAGTGCTGTTAGCACAGTCTACACTTGCTCCTGTGTTACTGGGGTTCAGTAATGTCAGCTGTTCCCCTGCTGTGTGAACGGCAAACAGTCCTGCTGCCTCCACCATGTTCTCTTCTCATCCCTGGGCTACAACACCGCCAGTTGTTTCTCGGAAGTGCTGTTAGCACAGTCTACACTTGCTCCTGTGTTACTGGGGTTCAGTAATGTCAGCTGTTCCCCTGCTGTGTGAACGGCAAACAGTCCTGCTGCCTCAACTTTAATTTCCATGGGTACCTTCTGCTACCCATCCGGGTTCCAGTACCGTCAGCTGGTTCTCCGCAGTGCCTTTGGCCTAGGTGCCTCCATGTCGGTATCCGAGTTCCAGCAACGTCTGCTGGTCCTTGGTAGTGCTTTGGAGCACAGGTACCTCCTGCTTAGTAACCGTGTCCCAGTAACGTCAGCTGGTCCTCGGTTGTGCCATTGGCTCTTTTCCTTCTGCTGACCCTCCGGGTTCCAGCACAGTCAGCTGGTCCTCGTTACTTTCATTGGCTCTTGTACCTTCTGCTACCCATCCGGGTTCCAGTACCGTCAGCTGGTTCTCCGCAGTGCCTTTGGCCTAGGTGCCTCCATGTCGGTATCCGAGTTCGCAAACGTCTGCTGGTCCTTGGTAGTGCTTTGGAGCACAGGTACCTCCTGCTTAGTAACCGTGTCCCAGTAACGTCAGCTGGTCCTCGGTTGTGCCATTGGCTCTTTTCCTTCTGCTGACCCTCCGGGTTCCAGCACAGTCAGCTGGTCCTCGTTACTTCCATTGGCTTTTGTACCATCACCAACAGGACAAAGAAGGTTAAGACAAACTACAAGATACAGAACAAGAGACAGAAGAACAATAAGCAGAAGATCAAAAAGCAGAAAAACATTAAGTATAAGACCAAAATGAAGAGCAAAATATATGCTCTAAATTCTAAGCAGAAGAAGACTAAGCAGTGTATGGGGGTGAGTCCGTTCCTCCTCGTGGTGCCCCTGGAAAATGCCTGATGCTGCTGCAGGCTAAACTGAACGCGGACAAATACTGTTGTAATTAAAATCTTTCGTGACAGCAAGAACGGAAGGATGAAAATTCAGAGTTTTACAGATTACAAGTACAGGAATGTCTGTCACAAATAAGAATATGATGAAAAGGATGAATAGGAAGAAGATGAAGAAGTAGAATATGAAGAATAATAACTGTTTAATAAGAACAATATAAGTAATGTTAACAAAAAGATGAATAGCAAGAAGTTTTAGAAGATTAAGAAGGTGAAGATGAAGAATAATTTGATGAGAAAGATGATGCTGCTGAAGATTATGAAGGAGAAAGTGTGTGAAAAGTTAAAAAGGTGAAGACCATGGAAGTTGTGAAACAGACATATTTGACAAAATAGAAAAAAGGTTAACAACATTGTGAATTTCTTCGTCAATCCGAACGTATTTCCTAAAAAAAAAAATTAATGCTATTCCATTGGATTGGGTTAAACATCTATGCCTTTAATGTCTCCTCAACCTCCCCCAATACATTCTACATTACTCTTTGTTGTTTTCCTTCATGTACAATTAACCAACAAGGCAAGAATGGGGTTTTTTTAATTCCGATATTTTGTTCCCATAGACTTACATGGGACTTCCGGTATCGGTATCGGGTATCGCCGATATTTTTTGTGTATCGGCGATACCATTCCGATTCCGATACTTTTGGATATCGGAAAGTATCGCTCAACTCTATCCGGGACAGATTAATATTACCACCATCCTGGTTGTAAATTGTGTATGGGCCAGATATGGATTACTTCGTGGGACATAACGGTAGACAAGTATGATATATTGCTTATTTGTTTAGGATTTTTTTTCTTTCGGTCATATCAATTACTTATTGTAAAAATTACATAGACTTTGACAAATAAACTGTGAGAACCAAGGGAACTCCTAGGGTGGACCCGCTAGACTGTGGCAACGAATCTCCCACGGGCGAGCTGACCTGGTGAACCACCCCCTATACAGGGAGCGTTAGGGGCAGGCCCAGAGGAGGCTATCGTCATGGCAGCTGGCACCCAAAGGCGAACAGTAGGAGTCGCAGCAGGAGACAGGGAGGGCACAGATGGAGGATATGGTCGGTGTACCGGAGCACTCGGACTGAGGATACGGCAGGAATACAAGAGCACTTGGACGGAGGATACGGCAGGAGTACAGGAGCACTCGGACGGAGGACACGGCTGGAATACAGGAGCACTCGGACGGAGGATACGGTAGGAATACAGGAGCACTCGGATGGAGGATACGGCAGGATACAGGAGCACTCGGACGGAGGATACGGCCGGAATACAGGAGCCCTCGGACGGAGGATACAGCAGGAATACAGGAGCACTCGGGCTGAGGATACGGCAGGAATACAAGAGCACTTGGACGGAGGATACGGCAGGAATACATGAGCACTCGGACGGAGGACATCGCAGGAATACAGGAGCACAGGCGGGTAACTGGAGGGATACAAATGGAGAATGGGTGGACACAACAGGAAGGCGAAGGGTCTAGGCAGCAAGGTCATAAAAGAACGCAGGGCCAGAGTCAATGCAATACACCATTGACAATCAGGCGCCGTTTGAGATGTACGGCAGCCTGATATAGGAAGTGCCCCCGGTATTTCCGGTGCAAGGTGTGCCGGAGCCACAGGGAGCGAGCGGCCTGGGCTTAGGACAAGGTCTGTGCGCGTGCGCACTCGACGCATAGTAGAGGAAGCGTGCCGGGACTGCAGGAGGGGAGGAGAGAGAGGAGCGCGCCTAGACTCCAGAGGAAGAGGTGAGCCAGGAGCGCGCCGGGACGTCGGGTAAGTATGACTGGACGGACCCACCTGCGGGACATAAACAAGACATATAACACTTTACCAATGTGTTTTATTTTTCTTACAACACATGTATTCATTCGAGGGTGTAGCAAAACTAAACCAAATTTTTTGACAACATAATGAAGGTAACCTACTTATTTAGGTTAATCATAAATCCACAAAGTCACCATGACTGGAGAAAGATTCATCCGTGGTATTTTCTGCGCTTACACGTTCGGGGCTGGAGGACTGTGTGGCCATTTGTCCTGTAGGCATTGTGGGCTGGCATGTGGTTGTTTGAGGAGGTTGATTTTGCAAAACTGATGTTCTAACAGATGTAGATAGGGATAAGGTTGTGTTTTGTAAGACTCATCCAAACATGTTTGGGAAACACTTTGTGGCTGAGGTAAAGTAGGTTGCGAGTCAACAATCTGGCTCAGATATGATTGCGAACTACAATAGGTATCACCTCTTGGCATACGGTTGTGGGGACCAAATTGGCTCACCACAGGTGTCTGGTGCCTTGATGGCAGATTGTAGGGCCCTGGCACAGCAAAATTACCACCACTACTATCACCCACAGACATGCTGGAGGACATTGTTTCAGATTGTTGGCTGTAGGTGGTGCTTGGATCAGATATTTGCCAATATTGCTGGCTACTGGCACGGACATGAGGCACTGAGGCTGGATCAGACATTTGCCCATATTGCTGGCTACTGGCACGGGCATGAGGCACTGAGGTTGAATCAAACATTTGCCCATATTGCTAGCTACTGGCAAGGGCATGAGGCACTGAGGCTGGATCAGACATTTGCTCATATTGCTGGCTACTGGCACGGGCATGAGGTAGTGAGGCTGGATCAGACATTTGCTCATATTGCTGGCTACTGGCATGGGCATGAGGTAGTGAGACTGGATCAGACATTTGCACATAATCATGGGTGTAGCAAAGGGCAGGAGGAAACCAAACAGGAGCATACATTTGTGGATAAGGATGTCTGGAGGCAGGAGGTGAAAGCATGGACGAGGGTGCAGGCATTTGCTGTGATTGTTGTGTTTCTGGCCCAAGGTTGGCCCCTGAAGATTGTGTACCTACATTTTGTGCATGTGTTATGTTGGTAGCAGATGGTATCTGTAGTGGATGCTGGGTAGCTCGCCATTGTTCAATGGGCCCAAGCACCGGATTTGGGTCATGCTCTCCTTGGCTTGCAGCAATGAGGGTCAATATTGCAGCCCATACCCATTCCTGCCATTCATCAGGAACTTTGGCTAGGCAACGAGAGAGGGAGCGACAAAACCGATCTGATGAATTTTCAGGTGTCATGGAATTTAGTATGGATAAAACTCGAGCATCAATGAGCTCGGGCAGCATACGTGGCTCTTCATGTCGCCTGTTTCGTCTATCTCGGAGAGTGTGTGAAAGATACCGAGGTAGATTGGATGTTGATGCTGCCTGTGGTGCTGGGACTGCTGCTTGTGATGTTGTTGGGGCTGTTTGGGTGCTTCCAGGACCAGCATCAGTGGAGGGTTCAGCAGCATCAGACACCTGTTCATCAGGCTGTGTTGCTGTAGTCGGCTCCACTGGGGCTTCGGTCTCCGATGCAGAGGCACATGGATAAATAACATTGTGACATAAACTGTTAATTTTATCATAAGTAACCCAAAAGCCCAAAAAAAAGCTATGTCTCCTACATGTTGCTTTTTGGTATTTGAACATATAAACATGAGTATTATTTAACCCCTTCATGACCCAGCCTATTTTGACCTTAAAGACCTTGCCATTTTTTGCAATTCTGACCAGTGTCCCTTTATGAGGTAATAACTCAGGAACGCCTCAACGGATCCTAGCGATTCTGAGATTGTTTTTTCGTGACATATTGGGCTTCATGTTAGTGGTAAATTTAGGTCGATAATTTTTGCGTTTATTTGTGAAAAAAATGGAAATTTGGCGAAAATTTAGTAATTTTCAAATTTTTAATTTTTATTCTGTTAAACCAGAGAGTTATGTGGCACAAAATAGTTAATAAATAACATTTCCCACATGTCTACTTTACATCAGCACAATTTTGGGAACAACATTTTTTTTTGTTAGGAAGTTATAAGGGTTAAAAGTTGACCAGCGATTTCTCATTTTTACAGCAAAATTTACAAAACCATTTTTTTAGGGACCACCTCACATTTGAAGTCACTTTGAGGGGTCTATATGGCAGAAAATACCCAAAAGTGACACCTTTATAAAAACTGCACCCCTCAAGCTACTCAAAACTACATTCAAGAAGATTATTAACCCTTCAGGTGCTTCACAGGAACTAAAGCAACGTGGAAGGAAAAAATGGACATTTTAATTTTTCCAACAAAAATTTTCTTTTAGCATCAATTTTTTCATTTTTACATGGGCATCAGGATAAATTGGATCCTAAAATTTGTTGGGCAATTTCTCCTGAGTACACAGATACCTCATATGTGGTCATAAACCACTGTTTGGCCGCACGGCAGGGCTCAGAAGGGAAGGAGCACCATTTGACTTTTTGAATAGAAAATATGCTGGAATATTTAGCGGTTGCCATGTCGCATTTGGAGAGTTACTGTGTGCCTAAACATTGGAGCTCCCCCACAAGTGACCCCATTTTGGAAACTAGACCCCCTAAGGAACTTATCTAGATGCATAGTGAGCACTTTGAACCCCCAGGTGCTTCACAAATTGATCTGTAAATAAAAGAAAGTACTTTTTTTTCACAAAAATTTTCTTTTAGCCTCAGTTTTTTTCATTTTCACATGGGCAACAGTATAAATTGGATCCTAAAATTTGTTGGGCAATTTCTCCTGAGTACACAGATACCTCATATGTGGTCATAAACCACTGTTTGGGCTCACGGCAGGGCTCAGAAGGGAAGGAGTGCCATTTGACTTTTTGAGTAGAAAATATGCTGGAATATTTAGCGGTTGCCATGTCGCATTTGGAGAGTTCCTGTGTGCCTAAACATTGGAGCTCCCCCACAAGTGACCCCATTTTGGAAACTAGACCCCCTAAGGAACTTATCTAAATGCATAGTGAGCACTTTGAACCCCCAGGTGCTTCACAAATTGATCCGTAAATAAAAGAAAGTACTTTTTTTTCACAAAAATGTTCTTTTAGCCTCAGTTTTTTTCATTTTCACATGGGCAACAGTATAAATTGGATCCTAAAATTTGTTGGGCAATTTCTCCTGAGTACACAGATACCTCATATGTGGTCATAAACCACTGTTTGGGCTCACGGCAGGGCTCAGAAGGGAAGTAGCGACATTTGACTTTTTGAATGGAAAATATGCTGGAATATTTAGCGGTTGCCATGTCGCATTTGCAGAGTTCCTGTGTGCCTAACATTGGAGCTCCCCACAAGTGACCCCATTTTGGAAACTAGACGCCCTAAGGAACTTATCTAGATGCATAGTGAGCACTTTGAACCCCCAGGTGCTTCACAGAAGTTTATAACGCAGAGCCGTGAAAATAAAAAATCATTTTTTTTTTCTCAAAAATGATTTTTTAGCCCACTATTTTTTATTTTCACAATGGTTACAGGAGAAATTAGACCCCAAAAGTTGTTGTCCAGTTTGTCCTGAGTACGTTAGTACCCCATATGTGGGGGGAACCACTGTTTGGGCACACGTCAGGGCTCGGAAGGGATGTAGTGACGCTTTGAAATGCCGACTTGATGGAATGGTCTGCGGGCATCTTGTTACGTTTGCAGAGCCCCTGATGTGGCTAAATAGTAGAAACTCCCCCCATTTTGGAAACTAGACCCCGCAAAGAACTTATCTAGATGTGTGGTGAGCACTTTGAACCCCCAAGGGCTACACAGAAGTTTATAACGCCCGGGCATGAAAATAAAAAAATCATATTTTTTCCACAATCAGGATCTTTTAGTCCCCAATTTTTTTTTTTCCCAAGGGTAACATGAGAAATTAGACCCCAAAAGTTGTTGTCCAATTTGTCCTGAGTATGCTGATATCCCATATGTGGGAGAAAACTACTGTATGGGCACACGTCGGGGCTCGGATGGGAAGTAGTGACGTTTTGAAATGCCCACTTGATGGAATGGTCTTCGGGCGTCATGTTACGTTTGCAGAGTCCCTGATGTGCCTAAACAGTAGAAACTCCCCACAAGTGACCCCATTTTGGAAACTAGATCCCCCAAGGAACTCCCATAGATGTGTGATAAGCACTTTGAATCTCCAAGTCCTTCACAGAAGTTTATAACGCAGAGCCGTGAAAATATAAAATCATTTTTTTTCCACAAAAATAATTTTTTAGTCCCCAATTTTTTTTCCCAATGTTAACAGGAGAAATTAGAACCCCCAAAGTTGTTGTGCAATTTTTCCCGAGTACGCTGATACCTCATATGTGGGGATAAACCACTGTTAGGGCACACGTCGGGGCTTGGAATAAAGGGAGCACTGTCTGACTTTTGAACGCAAAATTTGCAGGAATCAATGGTGGCGCCATGTCGCGTATGGAGACCCCCTGATGTGCCTAAATAGTGGAAACCCCTCAATTCTAACTCCAACCCTAACCCCAACCCTAACCCCTACACACACCTAACCCTAATACAAACCCTAATCATAACCCTAACCCAACACACCCCTAACCCTAATCCCAACTCTAACCATAAACCTAACCACAAGCCTAACCCTAATTCCAACCCTAACCCTAATTCCAACCCTAACCCAAATTCCAACCCTAACCCAAATTCCAACCCTAACCGTAATTCTAACCTTAACCCTAATGCTAACCCTAACCCTAGTTCTAACCCTAAGGCTGGGTTCATATTGCGTTTTACCAGCCCGTTCAACACGTAGCGTTGACCGGCTGGTAACGGTATAGCATAACGTGATCGCGTTATGCTATACCCGCTAGCGCAGATGAATCAGCAGATAATCAGCCGCGGATCCGCAGCAAAATCAGTCGTGGATCAGCAGCAAAATCAGCCGCGGATCCGCAGCGAAATCAGCCGCGGATCAGCAGCGAAATCAGCCGCGGATCAGCAGCGAAATCCGCCGCGGATCAGCAGCGAAATCCGCCGCGGATCGGCAGCGAAATCCGCCGCGGATCGGCAGCGAAATCAGCCGCGGATCCGCAGCGAATCAGCAGCGAATCCGCCGCGGATCAGCAGCGAAATCCCGCGGGATCAGCAGCGAAATGCGCCGCGGATCAGCAGCGAAATCAGCGCGGATCCGCAGCGAATCAGCAGCGAATCCGCCGCGGATCAGCAGCGAAATCCGCCGCGGATCAGCAGCGAAATCAGCCGCGAATCAGCAGCGAATCCGCCGCGGATCAGCAGCGAAATCCGCCGCGGATCAGCAGCGAAATCAGCCGCAGATCCGCAGCGAATCAGCAGCGAATCCGCAGCGGATCAGCAGCGAAATCCGACGCGGATCAGCCGCGAAATCCGCCACGGATCAGCAGCGATATCCGCCGCGGATCCGCAGCAAAATCAGCTGCGGATCAGCAGCAAAATCCGCTAGGAAAAAAAAAAAATTCTTTATTTTATTATTTGTCCCTACCTATGACAGGGGGGGTTCATTTACTTTTTTTTTTTATTTTGATCACTGTGACAGTTTATCACAGTGATCAAAATAAATTTTTGCATAATGGAGGGCGCACTGCGCATGCGCCGACCGGCGGGCGCACTGCGCATGCGCCCGCCATTTTCCAAGATGGCGGCGCCCATGAAGAATCCCGGGCAGCCGCCGGGACGGATCCAGGGACATCGGTGGACCGGGAGAGGTGAGTAGGGGGCGTCGGAAGGTGAGGGGGGGGGGATCGGTAGGTGGGGGCAGCCGATCGCAGGAGCAGGGGAGCAGACAGTGACGGCGGTGACCGATCGCTGCCATCTTTCGATGGTGGCGGCCGATCACCGCCGTGACTTGGTGTGGGGGGGTCAGATCTTGGTGTCCAGCCATGGCAGATGCTATTGCAGCATCGGCCATGGCTGGATTGTAATATTTCACCAGTTTCATTGGTGAAATATTACAAATCGCTCTGATTGGCTGTTTCACTTTTAACAGCCAATCAGAGCGATCGTGGCCACGTGGGGGTTAAGCCAACCCCCCTGTGGTGATGCAGTAAGGGTCCTGTTACTGCGGATCGGGTGACCTTTCAGTGACCCGGTCTCCCGGCCCGCAGGAACATGATTTATAGCATGACGCCGACGTCGGCGTCATGGGTCGGGATGGCACAGGTTTTCATGACGCCGACGTCGGCGTCATGGGTCGGGAAGGGGTTAAAACACAAATGTACTTATGAAATATAACTATTGATCACAGATTTACATGAATGTTTAGAAATGTTTAATATTAGGAAATATGGTAATATACAGTGTGGTTAGTTTAATATTGTTGGGAAAATTATACACAGTGACACTTAAAGATTTAGCTCCAGGATAAATTCCCGCCTAAACTGGTCCCTCGCTGAGCGCCATCGCCGTTTAACTAAATCAACTGTTGGGAAAGTTTTAAAACAACAAGTCATATTCTCGCAAATAAAAAAATATTCATTAAACAACAACACATTGTGTTTAGCTATGTTAGATTTAACCCCTTAACGACCGCCGATACGCCTTTTAACGGTGGTCATTAAGGGTACTTAAACCACAGTGCCATTAATTAACGTCGCTGTGGAAAAAGTGAATAGCGCCCCCCGCAGTCGGATTTTCTCCGGGGTCTCGGCTTCCCGGGGTAGCCGAGACCCCAGAGAACATGAATCGGGTCGGTTTTACCTATCCCGATGTTGCGCTCCCCATTATTAACCCTATAACGGCGATCGCAACAAAAAAAAAAAATGATGTGCCATTTAATTTCTCTCTCCTCTGATGTGATCGGACATCAGAGGAGAGAGAAAAAGGGTCCACGATCCCCCCTTGTGGCCCCCGATCCCCCCTTGTGGCACCAAGGCCCTCCGGTGTCCCCCGGTGCCGCCTCCATGCTGCAATGGCGAGAAAATGGCGGGCGCATGGTCAGTGCGCCCGCCGCGATGTGCTGGGGGGGCTTGGGCAATTTTCTCCGGGGGTAGCCAAGACCCCAGAGAACATGATCCGGGTCGGTATTTACCGACCCCGGTGTTGCGATCGCCGTTATAACAGTATAATGGCGCCCGCAACAACAAAAAAAAATGATTTCTCTCCCCTCTGATGTGATCGCACATCAGAGGGGTGAGAATTAGGGTCCGCAGTACCCCCGATCCCCCCCCCCTGTACCTCCCGGTGTCCCCCGTCCTCTGGCAGGTCCCAGGCTCCCGTCCTCTTCATGCTGTAAAAAAAATGGCGGGCGCATGCGCAGTGCGCCCGCCGAATCTGCCTAGCGGCAGATTCAAAAAGATAAATGAATGAAAGTACATTTTGATCACTGTGATAAATTATCACAGTGATCAAAATAAAAAAAAACAGTACATAAACCCCCCCTTTATCACCCCCTTAGTTAGTGACATATAATAAAATATAGAAATTTTATTTATTTTCATTTTTTCCGTTAGGGTTATAATTAGGATTAAGGTTAGCACTAGGGTTAGGGTTATAATTAGGGTTAGGGTTAGGCTGTGTTCATACTGCGTTATGGCAGTCCGTTAACGCTGCCATTCACCCCATTTGAGGGCGCATCGCGTCGCATGCCGTAAAGCTGCATGCGTTCGCGACGTGCCGTCATTCAGTGACGGAGTATCGGATGTGGCCTGCAGCGTCTGGGCTCCGTCACCGCTAGCGCAGATGAATCATCTGCTGATTCCTCTGCGCTAGCGGGTATAGCATAACACGATCGCGTTATGCTATACCGTTACCAGCCCATCAACGCTATGTTAGGCCTCTTTCACATTTCCGGCGGGCGCCTGGCGGCGCCCCCGGCATTTTGCCGCAGCGCCGCATCTGAAAATCTGATGCGCCACATGCGGCTTTTTTCGCATTGACATGCATTAGCGCCGGATGGCGCCGCATGTCAATGCGTTGCATGCGGTTTTGTCCGGATGCGGAGCAAATGTACATTGCGGCGTCCGGAAAAAAACGCTGCATGTAACGTTTTTTGTTTTTGCCGGATGGTTTCTTATCTCTCCAAGCATCAGAAACCATCTGGCAAAAAAACGCATTTTGGCCGCCGGAAGTGTGAAAGGTTTTCACATGCGGCGCTGCGGCAAAATGCCGGGGGCGCCGCCAGGCGCCCGCCGGAAATGTGAAAGAGGCCTAAGGGTTAGGGTTATAATTAGGGTTAGGGTTGGAATTAGGGTTAGGGTTACAATTAGGGTTAGGGTTACAATTAGCGTTGGAATTAGGGTTGGGATTTAGATTAGGATTAGGGTTAGGATTAGGGTTAGGGGTGTGTTGGGGTTAGGGTTGGAGCTAGAATTGAGGGGTTTCCACTATTTAGGCACATCAGGGGGTCTCCAAACACAACGTGGCATTCAAAAAGTCAAATGTGCTCCCTCCCTTCCGAGCCCTGCCATGCGCCCAAACAGTGGTTTACCCCAACATATGGGGTATCAGTGTACTCAGGACAAATTGCACACCAATTTTGGGGTTCTAATTTCTCCTGTTACCCATTTATAAATTTCTGTGAAGCACATGGGGGTTCAAAGTGCTCACCACACATCTAGATAAGCTCCTTGGGGGGGGTCTAGTTTCCAAAATGGTGTCACTTGCAGGGGGTTTCTACAGTTTAGGCACATCAAGGGCTCTGCAAACACAACATGACACCCGTAGAACATTCCAAAGTCTGCATTACAAAATGGCGCTCCTTCCCTTCCAAGCCCTGCCGTGCGCCCAAACCGTGGTTCCCCCCCCACATATGGGGTATCAGCGTACTCAGGACAAATTGGACAACTTTTGTGGTCTAATTTCTCTTGTTACCCTTGGGAAAATGAAAATTGGGGACTAAACGATCAGGTTTGTGGAAAAAATATGATTTTTTATTTTCGTTATAAACTTCTGTGAAGCACTTGGGGGTTCAAAGTGCTCACCACACATCTAGATAAGTTCCTTAGGGGGTCTAGTTTCCAAAATAGGGTCACTTGTGGGGGGTTTCCACTGTTTAGACACATCAGGGCCTCTACAAACGCAACATGGCGTCCAGCCAATTTTGCGTTGAAGAAGTCAAACGGCGCTCCTTCCCTTCCAAGCTCTGCCATGCACCCAAACAGTGGTTTACCCCCACATATGGGGTATCAGCATGCTCAGGACAAATTGCACAAAAACTTTTGGGGTCTTGTTACCCTTCGGAAAATAAAAATTGGGGTGAAAAGATCGTTTTATTGGAAAAAATATGATTTTTAATTTTCACGGCTCTACGTTATAAACTTCTGTGAAGCACTTGGAGGTTCAAAGTGCTCACCACACATCTAAATAAGTTCCTTAGGGGGTCTAGTTACCAAAATGGGGTCACTTGTGGGGGGTTTCCACTGTTTAGACACATCAGGGCCTCTACAAACGTGACATGGCGTCCAGCCAATTCTGCGTTGAAAAGTCAAACGGCGCTCCTTCCCTTGCAACCTCTGCCGTGCGCTCAAAAAGTGGTTTACCCCCACATATGGGGTATCGGCGTATTCAGGAGAAATTACACAACAAATATTGTGGTTCATTTTTTCTTTTAACACTTGTGAAAATAAAAAAAATTGGTTCCGAAGTTAAGTTTTTGCAAAAAAAGTTAAATGTTAATTTTTTCCTTCCACATTGCTTCAGTTCCTGTGAATCACGTAAAGGGTTAATAAACTTCTTGAATGTGGTTTTGAGCACCTTGAGGGGTGCAGTTTTTAGAATGGTTCATTTTGGGTATTTTCTATCATATAGACCCCTCAAAGTGACTTCAAATGTGATGTGGTCCCTAAAAAAAAATGGTGTTGTAAAAATGAGAAATCGCTGGTCAACTTTTAACCCTTATAACTTCGTAACAAAAAATTTTTTTTTCCCAAAATTGTGCTGATGTAAAGTAGACATGTGAGAAATGTTATTTATTAAGAAATTTGTGTGACATTTCTCTCTGATTTAAGGGCATAAAAATAAAAATTTTGAAAATTGCTAAAAAAATTTTAATTTTTGCCATATTTCCGTTTTTTTCATAAATAAAAGCAAATCATATAAAAAATTTTACCACTAATGTGAAGTACAACATGTCACGTAAAAACAATCTCAGAATCAGCTGGATTCGTTAAAGCGTTCCAGAGTTATAACCTCATAAAGTGACAGTGGTCAGAATTGTAAAAATTGGCCCGGTCATTAAGCTGCAAATTGGCTCTGTCACTAAGGGGTTAAAAAGTAATTTGATTTTGATCGTCATGCCTGGTCCAAAAAAAAATTTGGTTATCCCTTGCCATTGACATTAAGAAGTGTGTGATCACTTAGCGCCATGGTGTAATTACAAAAATTAAGGATTGTGCACCATGAGCACTGTTCTAAACTGTTTGAACAGCCTGCAGGACTTTGGCTGGGTCTAACAACACAAACATTACCACAATTACCAATGAGCATTAGCCATAAGGCCTTGTGTCAATAATTTTGTATGATGTTATTAATGAAGTCTAAACATTGGATTTAACACAGTCACACACAAACTGTGGTGTGGGCAGCAAGAAATGTTAAAAGCAAACACTCCAAGGGGCTACTATGTTTGAATTTTTGTGTATGTTGGATTAAGAATACCAGGCAGCACATGATGATCTTTACATGTTTTAAATTTTAATCTTCACAAACTTTGTTTTTAACAATGTCTGAGAGACTTTAAGTGCCAACCTTTTTGCATATATTACATCAGTCAATTAACAAATATAACAATATTCAAACGTAGTTAAGCCTAAGACCAACTAATGTGAGACATCTGTAGAGATATGCTTGAATACAGTTCACAGTGTAAAATACAGTATGATGTAACTCATTTTGGTACGCCAGGGAAGAGTGGCCAAAAATGCAGTTTGTGCACATGGCAGACAAGTAGCCCTTGAGTTACCTAGGTATTTATTTTGTGTGTAAAAAAACAAAATACATTATAAATCTTTTTCATAAATAAAGATACACACCAGAACTAAAATACAGCCACAGACACACACTGCATTTTTGGCCATTTCGAACAAGCATGGTTCATGAGTAATTATGATATTAAGCACAGGGAACATACTCTAAACTACTAAGAATATTGTAAAGTCTATATGATAAGGTGCTTGTAAATACAGAGCTTAACCCCTTTCTGTCATCCGACTACTATCCCGTCCATGTGCCCTGTGTGATCGCGCTGTTCTGAGGCCTTCCTCCCTGCAAGGCCCCAGATCCAAGATGGCCACGGGGTCCAGCAGGGAGGTGGCTTCCTCAGAGCCTGCTGAGAGCAGGCGCTGAGGAAGCCTGCAGCACTGCCTGTGAGATCGCTGGTCTCACAGAGTGCTGTGCACACTGTGAGGCCAGCGATCTGGTATTATACAGTGATGTCCCACCCTGGGACAAAGTAAGAAAGTTAAAAAAATGAAAATCACAATTGTAAAAAAAAAATTCCAAAATAAAGGAAAAAAAAAATATTCCCCAATAAATTCATTTCTTCCAGTAAATAAAAAAAACAAAACAATAAAAGTATACATATTTGGTATTGCCGCGTCCGTAATGACCCGCCCTATAGAACTGTCCACTAGCTAGCTCTTTTAGTGAACCCCTTAAAAAAAAAAAAACAAAGCAAAAAATCAACGCTTTATCATCATACCGCCGAACAAAAAGTGGAATAACACGCAATCAAAAAGACCGATATAAATAAACATGGTACCGCTGAAAACGTCATCTTGTCCCGCAAAAAACAAGCCTCATACAGCATCATCAGCGGAAAAATAAAAAAATTATAGCTCGCAGAATAAAGCGATGCAAAAATAATTATTTTTTATATAAAATTGTTTTTATTGTATAAAAGCGCCAAAACATAAAAAAATGAGATATCACCGTAATCATACTAACCCGAAGAATAAAACTGCTTTATCAATTTTACCACATGCGGAACGGTATAAACTCCCCCCCAAAAGAAATTAATGAATTGCTGATTTTTGTTCATTCTAACCTCTCAAAAATCGAAATAAAAAGCGATCAAAAAATGTCATGTGCTCAAAAATGGTACCAATAAAAACGTCAACTCATACCGCAAAAAATAAGACCTCACATGACTCTGTGGGCCAAAATATGCAAAAATTATAGCTCTCAAAATGTGGTGATGCAAAAACTATTTTTTGCAATAAAAAGCGTCTTTTAGCGTGACAGCTGCCAATCATAAAAACCCGCTATAAATAGTAAATCAAACCCCCCTTTATCACCCCCTTAGTTAGGGAGAAATAATAAAATTAAAAAAATGTATTTATTTCCATTTTCCCGTTAGGGTTAGGGTTGCGGCTAAAGTTAGGGTTAGAGTTGGGGCTAAAGTTAGGATTAGGGTTAGGGTTGGGATTAGGGTTAGGGGTGTGTTAGGGTTAGGTTTGTGGTTAGGGTTGGGACTAGGGTTAGGGGTGTGTTGGGGTTAGGGTTGGAGTTAGAATTGGGGGGTTTCCACTGTTTAGGCACATCAGGGGCTCTCCAAATGTGACATGGTGTCTGATCTCAATTCCAGCCAATTCTGCGTTGAAAAAGTCAAACGGTGCTCCTTCACTTCTGAGCTCTGCCATGCACCCAAACAGTAGTTTACCCCCACATATGGGGTATCAGCGTACTCAGGACAAATTGCACAATAACTCTTGGGGTCAAATTTCTTCTGTTACCCTTGGGAAAATAAAAAATTGGGGGCGAAAATATCATTTTTGTTAAAAAAAAATGATTTTTTTGTTTTTACGGCTGTACGTTATAAACTTCTGTGAAGCACTTGGGGCTTCATAGCGCTCACCACACATCTACATAAGTTCCTTGTGGGGTCTATTTTCCAAAATGGGGTCACTTGTTGGGGGTTTCCACTGTTTAGGCACATCAGGGGCTCTCCAAATGCGACACTGAATACATAAACACGTCACTCCTTGTAAAGTAGAGAAGGTGCTTGGATTTGGGATGCCAGTCCCATCATAACAATAATTCAAAAATAAATCCGGCACTCAAATGAAGGTGAAAAAAGTGTTTTTAATTCAAATATGCAATCCACAACATGTGACCTTTCGGTCAAGCATCTGAAATAAATATGAAATAAATATAACAAACAAATCAATTATACTAGTCATAATGAGCAATATACTGAAAATTATCCAAAAAGAACAAAAAAACATAAGAACATAAGAATAAGTGCACTATATGGCAGTATTAAATAGTGCACTTCAGGCTTTGTTAAAGTACTACAGGCTCCTATACAAAAATAGGCTCATACAGAAACATTATGAACCAAAAGGAACAAAATAAATAACATCTCTAATGATCTTTATAATCTAATCTGAGCAGAGTAATATTTAGTGAACATATCATCATATAATGGTATAAACAGGTGCAGAATGTGATAAAGCCTCTGCATGGTGCAAGAAACAGAGAATGATCTCCTTACCGAATTGCAAAGAACTGTGGAGTGAGTTCTGTGAACAAAAATATATACAGACAGCTGTAATAACCATAGCTATAAAGCAAAGAGTCCCTTCTGGAACTTACATGTGCAAAACAAATGGTGCCAAAAAGAGTCTTACCATGTGAAGTCCACTTAGAATATGTAGGTGAGGTGAAGCGCTAATATAGTAAAGCAGATTTGCTATAAAGTAAGGCGCTGGATAGGAAAGATATGCATGTGGTTTTATAAGACTCCTGGCATTACCATGTGACCGGAAGTGACATCAGACTCCTGAGACTGTCTGCTGAGATGCATGTGGAGCGCAAACAGAGTGACTAGATCGGAAGTAGGTCATAATCCATACCCTCAGAGCGGTGGAACGCTCTGTGGAACGCAAAACAGCAGTGCACTGTGATTGTGAATGCTGCAGAGGCTTTGTAACACTGGAACGATGTGCAGGTAAGTATCAGTGACAGAAGAATTACTGATTCGCCTGTGAGAATAAGAAAAAATAATGTTAAGTAAAATTGGACATAATGATAGACATTCTAAATAATGATAAACATAATGAATAAAGTTTATGACACATTTTGCAGAAATATATGAACATTATGAACATTTATGTACATATTAATGTACATATGTAGAAAGGTGGAAAACATTGGAGACACATTAATAAATAGCTCATATTTTAGGGGACTTGGATAACCTATTAACATAATGACTAATCATAAGTATCTGTACATAAAGTCCAGACCAACTATGTCATATTCTCAAATTTCAGTATAGACCAGCAGTGTCATATTCCCTGTTAAGACCCTTTGGCTCTAGGGTCTGCAGTCTTTGTATCCAATAAGCCTCCCTATATCGTAATTTTTGAATCAGATTTCCACCTCTTCTACTCAATTGTACTTGCAGGGCCGCCATCAGGGCATTACAGCCCTGACTGGCGTATGGGGCCCGATCAGCAGAGGGGGCCGCACCGGGCCCGTCACCTACCGATCGGGCCCCACTGCCCGCCCCCGGATTCTGCCGGTTAAGTAACTGAACCTGCGTCCAGGACGCAGGCTCAGTTACTCTATTGCCGTGCGGGCCCGCACGACAATAGTTAAAGCTGCCAGCCAATCGAGGCTGGCAGCTGATGTCAGCGCGCACGTTGCCGGCGTCTGACGTCATTATCAGTCGCCGGCGAGTGCGTGCGTTCAGGCTGGGATGGAGATCGCTTTCCACTGGAGCGTTGCAAGGTAAGGAAAAGTGTTTTTTTTCCGATTAGTATTGAAAGTGGCTGAGGGGACAGGATGGAGACACTGGATGGAGATGGGGCAGAATGGAGACGAGGCAGAATGGAGACACTGGAGGGACAGAATGGAGATGGGGCAGAATGGAGACACTGGAGGGGCAGGATGGAGATGAGGCAGAATGGAGACACTGGAGGAGCAGAATGGAGATGAGGCAGAATGGAGACACTGGAGGGGCAGGATGGAGACACTGGAGGGGTAGAATGGAGATGGGGCAGAATGGAGACACTGGAGGGGCAGATGGAGATGGGGAAGAATGGAGACACTGGAGGGGCAGGATGGAGACACTGGAGGGGCAGAATGGAGACACTGGAGGGGCAGGATGGAGATGAGGCTGAATGAAGACACTGGAGGGGCAGGATGGAGACACTGGAGGGGCAGAATGGAGATGGGGCAGAATGGAGACACTGGAGGGGCAGAATGGAGATGGGGAAGAATGGAGACACTGGAGGGGCAGGATGGAGACACTGGAGGGGCAGAATGGAGACACTGGAGGGGCAGGATGGAGATGAGGCTGAATGAAGACACTGGAGGGGCAGGATGGAGACACTGGAGGGGCAGAATGGAGATGGGGCAGAATGGAGATGGGGCAGGATGGAGATGAGGCAGAATGTAGACACTGGAGGGGCAGGATGGAGACACTGGAGGGGCAGGATGGAGATAAGGCAGAATGGAGACACTGGAGGGGCAGGATGGAGACACTGGAGGGGCAGAATGGAGATGGGGCAGAATGGAGACACTGGAGGGGCAGGATGGAGATGAGGCAGAATGAGACACTGGAGGGGAGAAGGGACACTGGAGGGCAGGATGGAGATGAGGCAGAATGGAGACACTGGAGGAGCAGGATGGAGATGAGGCAGAATGGAGACAATGGAGGGGCAGGATGGAGATGAGGCAGAATGGAGACACTGGAGGGGCAGGATGGAGACACTGGAGGGGCAGAATGGAGACACTAGAGGGGCAGGATGGAGATGAGGCAGAATGGAGACACTGGAGGGGCAGAATGGAGACACTGGAAGGACAGGATGAAGATGGGGCAGAATGGAGACACTGGAGGGGCAGGATGGAGACACTGGAGGGACAGGATGGAGATGGGGCAGAATGGAGACACTGGAGGGGCAGGATGGAGACACTGGAGGGGGCAGAATGGAGACACTGGGGGGCAGGAGTGGAGACAGGGGGCAGGATTGGAGACGGGCATGAGTGGCAGGATTGGAGGCACTGGTGGCAGGATTGCAGCACTGGTGGCAGGATTGCAGACACTGGTGGTAGGATTGCAGACAGTGGGGCAGGATGGATACGATGGAGACAGATGGGGAGATCTTATGGGGCAGAATGGATACTCATGAGGGTGGGGTGGCAGAACATATGGCTGAAGCCAGGAATGAGACACACGGGGGCCAGGATGGGGGATATTATTACCATATGGGCTAATTAAGGGATATTATTACTGCAGTGATGTAATTTATTTTTTGATATATATGTTTTAAATGGGGGGGCGGTCCTGTTACTGTGTACAGCGATACTATGTTGCCTTTTTTTTCTTCAACTGGTGTAGTGTAGAAGTTGGGAAAAAAATAAGTTATGTGTTTTGCAAGCGGAGCTCTAGATAACTGTTATTTCCTGCAGAGACGAGCCCTGGCTGGAAGAAGTGATGGTGGTCTGTGCTGGATGAAAGATGAAAAGCGAGGATGAAGGACTTCACCTAGAGACGTCACTGGTGAGTTAGTGTGTTACCTGTACACTGACCTTATACACAGGACCTCTGTATATAGTATATAATGTCACCAGTGATCACTATCACCTGCACATTATATACAGAGCTCCTATTACCTGTACACAGACACTGCATACTAAGTACAGATCCCTGTGTATAATGGCACTTATGGTGATAGTATTGTGGTTTTTTTTGTTATTGATCAGTATTGTAGTATTCAGTCACTATGTGGTGGTAATATGTGGTCTGGACATGGTGTTGAGGTATTTGTCCCTTGTATGTGCTATTATTTGGTCACTTTGTGGTGGTAATATGTGGTCTGGACATGGTGTTGCGGTATTTGCTCCTTGAATGTGATATTATTCAGTCACTGGTGGTAAAATGTGGTCTGGACATGGTGCAGTGGTATTTGTCCCTTGCATGTGATATTATTGGTCATTTTAAAAATTGAAAAATAAATAAAAATATACGTAAATAACTTAATTTTTATTGAATATTTTAACAAATATTTAATAGGTTAGCATAGAGTAGAGCTCGGTCAAAAGTGTTTGCAGTGTTGTGATGGCGGCTTAAAAAATCTTTTGGCCAAAACAAAAGCTGCCGGCTGTATGTGTGAGAGAGCGGTGGGACTGTGGACAGTTCGAAGGGTGGAGGCGGGGCTGGGGTGGAGCCTGGACGGAGTCTCAGGGGGGCCCCGAAAATTTTGCCAGTATGGGGCCCCGGAATTCCTAGTGGCAGCCCTGTGTACTTGTTCCAATACCAAAAACTGTAATTGTGCTATTGTATGTCCTGCTGTGTTAAAATGATATGGAATGGGCAAATGATTTTTCTTACATCGTATATCCGATTTATGATGTGATATTCTGCCCTTAATGGCTTGTGTAGTCTAACCCACATATACTTTCCCGCATGGACATTTAATGGCATAGATTACTGATGTGACATAACGCCCGCAGACCATTCCATCAAAGTCTGCAATCCAAAACGTCACTACTTCCCTTCCAAGCCCCAACGTGTGCCCATACAGTAGTTTTCTCCCACATATTGGGTATCAGGGTACTCAGGACAAATTGGACAACAACTTTTGGGGTCCAATTTCTCCTGTCACCCTTGTGAAAATAAAATATTGGGGCGAAAAAATCATTTTTGTAAAAAAAAATGATTTTTTATTTTTACGACTGTACGTTATAAACTTCTGTGAAGCACTTCGGGGTTCAAAGTGCTCACCACACATCTAGATAAGTTCCTTGGGGGGTCTATTTTCCAAAATGGGGTCACTTGTGGGGGGTTTCCACTGTTTAGGCACATCAGGGGCTCTCCAAATGCGACATGACGCCTGCAGACCATTCCATCAAAGTCTGCAATCCAAAACGTCACTACTTCCCTTCCGAGCCCCGACGTGTGCCCATACAGTAGTTTTCTCCCAAATATTGGGTATCAGCGTACTCAGGAAAAATTGGACAACAACTTTTGGGGTCCAATTTCTCCTGTTACCCTTGTGAAAATAAAATATTGGGGGCGAAAATATAATTTTTGTAAAAAAAAAAAAAAGAATTTTTAATTTTACGGCTGTACGTTATAAACTTCTGGGAAGCACTTCTGGGTTCAAAGTGCTCACCACACATCTAGATAAGTTCCTTGGGGGGTCTATTTTCCAAAATGGGGTCACTTGTGGGGATTTCTACTGTTTAGGCACATCAGGGGATCTCCAAACCCGATATGACGCCCGCAGACCATTCCATCAAAGTCTGCAATCCAAAACGTCACTACTTCCCTTCCGAGCCCTGTCGTGTGCCCATACAGTAGTTTTCTCCCACATATTGGGTATCAGCGTACTCAGGACAAATTGGACAACAACTTTTGGGGTCCAATTTCTCCTGTTACCCTTGGGAAAATAAAAAGTTGGAGACTAAAAGATCATGTTTGTGGAAAAAATATGATTTTTTTATTTTCATGCTCGGGCGTTATAAACTTTAGTGAAACACCTGGGGGTTCAAAGTTCTCACCACACAACTAGATAAGTTCCTTGAGGGGTCTAGTTTCCAAAATGGTGTCATTTGTGGGGGGTTTCCACTGTTTAGGCAGATCAGGAGCTCTCCAAATATGACATGGCATCCAGCCAATTCTGCGTTGAAAAAGTCAAACGGCGCTCCTTCCCTTCTGAGCTCTGCCATGCACCCAAACAGTGGTTTACCCCCACATATGGGATATCAGCGTACTCAGGACAAATTGCACAATAACTTTTGGTGTCTTGTTACACTTGGGAAAATAAAAATTGGGGTGAAAAAAATCATTTTTGTGGAAAAAATATGATTTTTTAATTTTAAGGCTCTACGTTATAAACTTGTGTGAAGCACTTGGGGGTTCAAATTGCTCACCACAGATCTAGATAAGTTCCTTAGGGGGTCTAGTTTCCAAAATGGGGTCACTTGTGGGGGGTTTCCACTGTTTAGGCACATCAGGGGCTCTCCAAATGCAACATGGCGTCCAATCTCAATTCCAGCCAATTTTGGTTGGAAAAAGTCAAATGGTGCTCCTTCCATTCCGAGGTCTGCCGTGCGCCTAAACAGTGGTTCCCCCCCACATATAGGGTATCAGCGTACTCAGGACAAATTGGACAACAACTTTTGTGGTCCAATTTCTCCTGTTACCCTTGGGAAAATAAAAAATTGGTGACTAAAATATAATTTTTGTGGGAAAAAAATAGGATTTTTTATTTTCATGCCCGGGCATTATAAACTAGTGTGAAGCACTCGGGGGTTCAATGTGCTCACCACAGATCTAGATAAGTTCCTTAGGGGGTGTAGTTTCCAAAATGGGGTCACTTGTGGGGGGTTTCCACTGTTTAAGCACATCTGGGGCACTGCAAACGGAACATGACCCCCATCAACGTCTGCATTCCAAAACGTTATTACTTCCTTTCCAAGCCCTGCTGTGCGCCAAAACAGTCCCCCCCCACATATTTGGTATCAGCGTACTCAGGACAAATTGGACAACAACTTTTGGGGTCCAATTTCCTTGGGAAAAATCAAAAATTTGGGACTAAAAAATCATTTTTGTGGAAAATTGTTTTTTTTTTTTTTTTTACACCCAGGCATTATAAACTTTTGTGAAACATTTGGGGGTTCAAAGTGCTCACAACAGATCTAGATAAGTTCCATAGGGGGTCTAGTTTCCAAAATGGTGTTACTTGTGGGGGGTTTCCACTGTTTAGGCGCATCAGGGACTCTCCAAACGCGACATGGCGTCCAATCTTAATTCCAGCCAATTTTTGTTTGAAAAGTCAAACGGCTCTCCTTCCCTTACGAGCTCTGCCGTGTGCCCAAACATTGGTTTTCCCCCACATATGGGGTATTGGCGTACTCAGGAGAAATTGCACAACAACTTTGTCTGTCCATTTTCTCCTTTTACCCTTGTGAAAATAAAAAAAAGTTTGTAAAATATCATTTTTTGTGACTAAAAAGTTAAATATAAATTTTTTCCTTCCATGTTGCTTCAGCTCCTGTGAAGCACCGGAAGGGTTAATAAAGTTATTGAATGTGGTTTTGAGTACCTTGAGGGGTGCAGTTTTTAGAATGGTGTCACTTTTGGGTATTTTCTGCCATATAGACCCATCAAAGTGACTTCAAATGTGAGGTGGTCCCTAAAAAAATGGCTTTGTAAATTTTGTTGCAAAAATGAGAAATCGCTGGTCAACTTTTAACTCTTATAATTTTCTAACAAAAAAAAATTTTGGTTCCAAAATTGTGCTGATGTAAAGTAGACATGTGGGAAATGTTATTTATTAACTATTTTGTGTGACATATTTCTCTGTTTTAAGGGAATAAAAATTCAAAGTTTGAAAATTGCACAATTTTCAAAATTTTCGCCATATTTGAGTTTTTTTCAAAAATAAACGCAAGTTATATCGAATAAATTTTACCACTAATGTGAAGTACAGTATGTCACAAGAAACTAATCTCAGAATCGCGAAGATCCGTTGAAGCGTTCCAGAGTTATAACCTGATAAAAAGACAGTGGTCAGAATTGTAAAAATTGGCCCAGTCATTAACGTGCAAACCACCCTTGGGGGTTAAGGGGTTAATAACACATCAGCCTAATGTTTTGGATGGTAAGACATGTACCACGACATATATAAAGCACAATGTGAACTAGTTTAATATGTTAATATTAATTCCATGTTAAATTAAAAAAGGAACATCTATAGGGTTACTTACCAAACTTTCCCTGTTTGCTGGTGAATATGTGGACCAACCCGGTCTGGGGTAGAGCTGCTCAGCTACAGCGAACCAACCACGTTCAATCACCAGCCTGTCATGGTATCCTTCGGATCGTGTGTCCCAAAGCTCTGGATGTTGCTCCACCAAACTTATTAGCCGCTTTGTGTCCACACGGGGGGCCATAATATTGTCCAAAGTCACCAGAGTTGAACGATGCCAGCACTCTGATAACTTGCCAACTTCACCTCAGAGCCTAAAATGCTGTCTAGACTTATGGCAAACTTTGGCCCAAACAATGTCTAGACACCTGCCTGGTATTGATACAATTGCTGAGAATGTTAACACTATAAATTTAAAAATGCACATGGATCGCACACAGATGTGATCTGTGTGCGGTACGTGTTTACACGCACCCATTGACTTTAATGGCTCCATGTAATCCGTGCTCTCCCACAAACACTGACATGTCTCCGTGTTTTCCACACGGACACAAGGTCCATGAAAACACGCTGACATGTGCAGAGACACATTCATTTTAATGTGTCTACGTGTGTCAGTGTCTCCGGTACATGCGGAAACTGTCACTACACGTAACAGAGCCACTGACGTGTGAAACCGGCCTAAAACTCAGCGTGTAGGATAACAGGTGGCAGTGGGTAGATGCCTCTTTACTGTACCTTCCCTGTCAAAACTGCATAACGGTTCAGAAATGACAATGTCATTGGATGATGGCAGGATTTCCCTAAATGAAACCGGTTCCATTTCTTGTTATATTGGTGCATGCACAAAAAGCAGGTGTAACTTGTTGAGGGAGAACGGGGCACTAGATCATACTCTTAGGCTGGGGTCACACTTGCGAGTGTGATGCGAGAAACTACCACCGGCACTCGGACCGGAGCGTACGGCTGCATGTATTTCTATGCAGCTGAATGCTCCTGTCCGAGTGCTGACGGCAGTGTCGGGTATTGGATGCAAGACTCGTGCTAGTTTCTCAGGACCGGAGTGTGTGGCTGCATGTATTTCTATGCAGCTGAACGCTCCGGTACGAGTGTCGGCGGCAGTGGCGGGTATTGAGTGCGAGACTCGTGCGAGTTTCTCTGGACCGGAGTGTGCGGCTGCATGTATTTCTATGCAGCCGCACACTCCGGTCAGAGTGCCAGCGGCAGGGTATTGATGTGAGTTTCTCGCATCACACTCGCAAGTGTGACCCCGGCATTACTGTGGATTTTGGTGCAATGACACACATGCAGGTGTGATGGGGCCTAATCTGCCTGTATATTTTTCTGTTAGTAATGAAATTATTTTCATCAGTCAGGATTCTCCTCCCAGGGGTGAGCACAGATAAAATCATAACATGAAATGCAACAAAATAATGAAGCTTATTAAGGTGCGATTTATCTTCTGGGATGCTGTGTAGGGCTGCGTGTGGCAGCGAAAAATCAGTTATTAATATCAGCTAATCATTCTACCACCCAGATGGAAGAATCGAGTGAGGGTGTATTTATTACTACAAGTCTCACAGCTTAACTAAGAAATCCCTTTGTAAACTAATCCATATTTAGAAATGATTCATGGCAATGAACATGATGGACAGGAAGAGTAGACGATGCACTGAATAATCTCCAGCGCACAGATTAATGTTCATTTACAACTGTGGTTAATGTGGAAGATTTAGGGCGTGTTCACATGTTGCATTATTGGTGCAGAAAAAAACAGGAAGGTTTTACAGTTTCTCTTGAATAGGGATTTCTGCAGAAGCCGGCAGCTGACAGGAGCAACTAGCAGCAGATTGATGAGGGTGCAGTGTGGGGGTCTGCCACAGATTTAGTCCATCAATATCTTTAACCCAACAGCCCCTTTAATGCCAACATATACACATGAAATTTGTCCAAACCCATGGCTTTCAACAGGATTTTCAGAGCACCTAATGTGCATGGTGGTTTCCTGCCGGTCCCCCAAAATATTATTATATGGGGACACAAAGACCAAGAATTTGGAATTCAATGGCCCGATCTTTTTTTTCAGCGGGGAAATAAGCTGCTACCAGATGATTCCTGTAAACAAAATAGGAACGCTAGGCTTAGCCAGGCTTCTCTGTGTATGATGGAGCTGAGAGAGATAGCGTCATCCAACTGACAGCTACCTAATGTATATTGTCAGTTTTATAGCTTCTAAGTGTTTCCTTTTAAAGGAAATCTGTCATTAAGATAACACCCCAAACCGTATATATATTCAGTATGAGCATGCATGTTTTTGAAAGCTAAATCCACTGATACCTTTTATATCTTCTATCTGTTGTTGCATTCCCGAGAAATCAACATTTTAATTTGCATTCAACTGAAACATTAAGTGATTTGGGCATCACAGAGGACTTCCTTATCCTCTGCCTTCCAAGATTGTTTCCCCAACTGTCACCAGCCTCTTTAGCTTGATTGATAGATTTCCTTGTCTAGCAACCAACAGCACACAGATAGTGAGCTATCAATCAAGCTAAAGAGGCTGGTGCTGGGCAGGCAAACAAATTCAGGAGGGCAGAGGCTTGGGAAGTGCTCTGTCATTCCCAGGGCACTTAACGCCTCATTTGCATGTGAATTAAAACACTGATTTTTTTTTCTTTTGGCAAATGCAGGAACAGATAAAAGTGTCAGCTGTTTTAACTTTCAAAGACTTGTATGCCCATATATGCAATTTGCAGGCGGACTGTTTCTTACCGACAGACTATCTTTGACTGGCAACAAGCAGAAAACATAAAAATATGTTGGTGAATGTGATACATAGAATCTACTGCAAAGCTACACCACTCATTGTATAAAAAAATTGAGCTTTATGTATTAAAGTTTTCCATAAATATCAATGGCACCTGTGACTTTCTCTCCAATCACCGATTAATTTTATCTGACAATATAATAAAGCTTCCATTCTGTAACAGGAGAACTTTTAGTGCTCCTCTTTCAGAACTTGTTATGTTTCATATACATAAAAATATGTATTTTTTTCCTACAGATTGGTTTACAAATGCATAAGATAATTGCTCAGTAAATAGTGTCTGAAACATTAAAAGGATTTTAAAAATGAATGTTGTAAAATACAACTACAATTAGGAAACTACAATGATCCCTTTACTGCTGGCTTTTATTCTGCAGTAATATTTTCTGTCCCTGACTAAATATTCTCTCAGTCTGGTCATCGTAATGTTATCCAATCCCCCAGGAAAAAAAGCTCCAAATGACTGGAACTAAAATGTTAATCCTCAGGGTAAACTAGACTGCAGCTAAAGAGGATCTATGCTTTTTACATGGATCCGGTATGGCGGAGCAGGGAGTCAGTATGACGCTGTTCCCATACAGAGTCCTTTGTGTCAGCCATTGTACAGTAGAGAGCATCTCTAATTAAACACTTTTGCTCTGGAGATGGAAACAATCAGAAGAGGCTTTAAACAAATGGGATTTACTCTGAGGCCGGCGTCACACACAACGACAAAAAATCGGTCCGTTTTAGACGGTCGATTGTCGGATCAAAATGAAAACATCACACATGCTTCTGGCATCCGATTTTCCTTCAAAGATGCGATTTAATCGCATGTGTGTGTACCTTGTAACATCCGATTTTCTTCCGACTTGCGAGAATTTCTCGCAGGCTTGCAAAACTGACATATAATGGATCCAAAAGAATAGTATTAAAATCACAAAAGAAAGAATAGATATATACACATAGAACACATATATATATATATATACATGTCATTGTGACATGTATATATATATATATATATATATATATTTATAGTTCTTACACTTCTACATACTGTATTAGCCGCTCATTCAATTGCCGGCTTCTGTGAAATCACAGAAGCCGACATGAAATGATACATTGTTTCCACACAGTTAACCATATAATTTCATGTATTTTGATATATGGTATTAAGTTAATATTACATAAGTATATGTGTGCAAAATTTTAGACATGTAGGGGTTAATTAAAGGTGTAAATTCGTTGTAAAAAAAAATTAATTTTTAACAACGAATTTACACTTTTAATTAACCCCTACATGTCTGAAATTTTGCACACATATACTTATGTAATATTAACTTAATACCATGTATCAAAAAAAAAAAAATTATATGGCTAACTGTGTGGAAACAATGTATCATTTCATGTCGGCTTCTGTGATTTCACAAAACCCGGCAATTGAATGAGCGGCTAATACAGTATGTAGAAGTGTAGAAACTATAAATATATATATATATATATACATGTCACAATGACATATATATATATATATATGTATTCTATGTGTGTATATGTATTGATTCGATTCTTTATTAAAGCTGTCAGTGTGATTTTACAGTATAGCCGGGGATGAATTGCCGGCTTTTCTAAAGGACACCGATGCGATTTCATCGCAAGTCACACGTGCCGTCCGTTTGTAATCCGATTTTTCATCGCTCCCATAGACTTGCATTGGCGATTGTCGACCCACAATCGGTGACAATCGCAGCATGCTGCGATTGCACACGGACGTTTAAAACGGACCACAAAAAATCTGATACTGGGAGCTGCTCCATAGATTAACATAGGTCCGACTGCAATGCGATTTTTCATCGCATTGCAGTCGTCCGATTCTGTCGCCAGTGTGACGCCGGCCTGAGGCTGCATGCACACGTTGCGGATTTATTGCGGATAAGCAGCGGATTTTCCGCTGCGGATCCGCAATAAATCCACAAGTGTGTATCAAAACAATGTTAACCTATATAAAAAAAATTTGCTGTGTGTATGCTGCGGAAAAAAACGGGCGGATTCACAGCGTTTTATTTTCCGCAGCATGTCAATTCTGCGGATCTGCAGCGTTTCTGCACCCATTGACTTGCATTGAGTCGGGCACATACGCAGCAAAATCGCAGGTCTAGAAAAGATCTGCGGTTTTGCTGTGGATGAAACGCTGCGGATCGGGTGGAGGGAAGTGTGGGGGTGGACTATGTGCGTGTATAGTGTGTGGGCGGTGACTGTGTGCGTGTATGGTGTGTGCAGGGCACTGCGTGTATGTGTGTGGGGCACTGCGTGTATGTGTGTGTGCCGGTGTCTGCGTGATCTGTGTTTGTGCGGGGGTCTGCGGCCCTGTGTGTGTGTGCAGGCATCGTCCGATGGGACTACTAGTCCAATCCGGCTATGCTTGCTACAGTGAGACCATTAGCCAGTGATGGGACAGTAAGGCTATGTGCACACGTTGTGGATTGTTAGTGTTTTTGCCGCGAAAACGAGGCAAAAACGCTTACACAACGCAATCCATTATATTCTATGGGATTCCGCAATGCTGTGCACATGCTGCGTGTTTTTCCGCTGCGGAATCGCATCGCGGAAAAATACGCAGCATGCTCATTCTTTTTGCGGAATGCCGCCGCCATAGGAATGCATAGAACCGCTTTCTTTCCGCATTTGGCTATGCCCACCATGCGCAAAGTGAGCGGTTCATGTGCGGTTGGTACCCAGGGTCTGGAGGAGAGGAGACTCTCCTCCAGGCCCTGGGTACCATATCCACATTTAAATAATAATTAAAATAAAAAATCGTGATATTCTCACCTTTGGCGGCCCCCGCAGCTTTCCCGCTCCTCAGCGACGCTGTCGGCAACTCCCCTTCCCAGGGATGCCTTGCGAGAATCACCCCAGATGTCGTAGCAGTCTCGCGTGATGCTATGTCATCTGGGGTCATTGTCACCAGATATCACTGGGAACGGGAGTTGCCGGGAGCATCGCGAGGACCAGGAAGGCTGCGGGGGATGCCGGAAGGTGAGAATATCACGATTTTTTATTTTTTAAATTATTTTTAACATTAGATTTTTTTACTATGGATGCGGCATAGGCAGCATTAATAGTAAAAAGTTGCTCACACACTGTTTCACTAGTGTGACCAACCTGTCAATCAGTTTTCCTAGCGATGCTACAGATCGCTTGGAAAACGCTATCATTCTGCAAGCTACTTACGCTTGCAAAACGCTAGTTTTCAGTGGGAATACGCATACCTATAAAATGCATATTTCCCGCGGCAGGGAGGTGCGGGATTTCCGCGGAAATTTCCACGGCAATTCTGCAACGTGTGCACATAGCCTAATAGTCCCACCATCCGGCTAAAGTGTTGAATGTAAAAAAAAAAAAAATGAAATCTCAACATGGCTTTGGCACTAAGACAATAGGGTTGGAGACAAAAGAGATGGGAACGACTTCAATCAGAGAAGATGGCACCTATAAAAAACCTGAATGTAATTTAATTTATTTGTGATACTGACTCCATCTCATCAGTGCTGCGGTTTCTGAATTATTTGCAGTCTGATGATGACTGGTAACAACAACTTCAAGTATGTTCTTAAAGATGTCTGCCAAAAGATCATTCAGGTGACAAGTATCTTACCAGGTCCCCCATACACAGGAACTCTCGGATGAGCGGTCCTATGAGCATGAACAGGGAAGCCATCAGGGCATTAAAGCCCTTACTGGCTTACGGAGCACGGTAAGCAGCTCAACAGGCCGCAGCGGCAGGATAAGGCTGGCTCAGTAACTGAACGTGCGTCCTCGAATGCACATTCAGTTCAAATCTATTGCCGGCAACTGGCGTCGGCACGCATGTCGCCATTGTATGACGTCATTGTCATGCGCCGGGACATCCATGCCTGAAATGGAGAGGGGAGACTGTGGCCAGGTAAGGAGAAATTTTTTTTTACTTTGTTGAACTGAAAGCCGCAATATGATAGCAGGATGTGAGATCATATGGGGCTGGATGGGAGACACCTTGGGCAGGATGATGACAATTGGGGCAGGATGGGAGATCATGTGGGGCAGGATGATGACACATGGTGCATGATCATGACACCTGGGACAGGATGTTGACTGTTATGTTTCGGTAGCTGAGGAGAAATAGCAGAAATACCCAAAGTAGCAATACACCAGAGAGGCTGGAAACTACTGGGTTGCAGGACCCTAAACTAACCGCAACACTAGAAGTAGCCGTGGAGCGTACCTACGGTGATCCTAGACGCCTCGTCACAGCCGGAGAGATAGCTACACCTAAAGGCAGAAAGATGAAAGCTAACTGCCCCGTAGCAGAACCCCCAAAGAAATAGGAAGCCCCCAAACATGTAATGGCGGTTAGACATGAAGAAAATACGAACACAGACAGAAATTAGAATGAGCAAACTCTGGGGCCCAGTTCTGTCTAGATAGAAAAGTATAGGAAAGAATTCTGACTGCAACCCAAAAAACCCTGACAAAAATACCAACACTTCTGTTTAACAAAAAACCTGAGATCACACGATCTCTATCACCTAAATCAGATCTCTAGTGTAAGACACAGCAATTCAGCAAATAAAAAGTGACACAGGAACAGAGCAAAATTGCAAACACAAACTGAGCACAAATGCAGCGCCAGGCCCCAAAAGGGGACCAGGCTGAAGTCTACTGCAAGGCAGCAAACCAGCAAGGAAAATCCAACCAGAGGAAAAAAACAGCAAATCACTTATCTGAATGAAAGCAGGAATGCAAGCTGAGCTCCAAGCAAGACCTGGAAGAACAATTGATTACCAGCAAGGCTGATGGGAGTTCATGTCACTTATATCAGACCATTCAGACCCAGCTGAAAGCCATTCAGCAACCACCGGAGGGAGCCCCAGCTCCAAAGTCGCCTCCAACGTGTTCACAACAGATGACATACGGAGCACATACATATGGGGCAGGATGGGAGACACCTGCGGCAGGATGTGGGACGTTATTACTATAATAATAATCTTTATTTATATAGCGCCATCATATTCCGCAGCGCTTTACAGTTTAACAGTTTCAGAACACAAGTCATAAGTAACAACGTTAATACAATAATTAAAGCAAAATAAGCCGCCCCTGCTCGTGAGAGCTTACAATCTACAATGAGGTGGGGGAGATACAAAGTACAGGTGTATATATACAATGGTGCATTTCCAATGATGGTCCAGCCATCTTGAGGGAGTGAGGGATGGATGGAGATAGTGAATGGGCTACACACACACACACACACACACACACACACACACACACACACACACACACACACACACACACACACACACTTACACATAGAATGACTTTGATTAGTGAATGTGATAGGCCGCTCTGAACAAATGTGTTTTGAGGGAGCGCCTGAAACCATGCAAATTGTGGATAGTCCTAATTTCTTGGGGTAGAGCATTCCAGAGGATTGGCGCAGCGCGGGAGAAGTCTTGGAGTCGGGAGTGGGAGGTACGGATTAGTGCAGAGGTTAGTCGAAAGTCGTTTGCAGAGCGCAGCAGTCGGTTAGGCCGATAGATAGAAATGAGGGAGGAGATGTAGGGGGGTGCTGCACTGTGGAGAGCTTTGTGGGTGAGAACCAGTACTTTGAATTGTATCCTATAATGAATGGGCAGCCAGTGTAAGGACTGGCGAAGAGCGGACGCGTCCGAGTACCGATTAGCCAGATGGATTACCCTGGCTGCTGCATTAAGGATGGACTGGAGAGGGGATAGTCGAGTAATGGGGAGGCCAAGTAATAGAGCGTTGCAGTAGTCCAGGCGGGAGTGGATCAATGCTACAGTGAGGGTTTTTGTTGTTTCCAAGGTGAGAAAAGGGCGGATTCTAGAGATGTTCTTTAGGTGTAGGCGGCAAGAGCGGGCAAGAGATTGTATATGGGAGGTGAAGGAGAGATTGGTGTCAAACATAACACCCAGACAGCGAGCCTGCTGCCGGGGTGTTATTATGGTGCCGCCCACGGAGAGGGATATGTCAA
>JARQOD010000003.1:93165139-93216113 GCA_033576555.1 Oophaga sylvatica
AATTTCTCCTGATACCCAAAATACCCCTTGTGGGGGAAAAACCAAGTTTGGGCCCCCAGAGCTCGAAGGGGAAGGAAACCCTTTTTGTTTTTTAAAAAAAAAATTTTGGCTAAAAGAGATTACCCCATGCCTTTTTTGGGAGAGTCCCAAGCCCAAACGGGGGAAACCCCCCCCACAAAAAAAACCATTTTGGAAAAATACCCCCCCAAAGGAAAACTTATCTAGATTTTTTTGGGGGGCACTTTGAACCCCCAAATTTTTCACAAAATTTTTTAAACCGGGGGTGAAAAAAAAAAAAAAAAAAAAAAACCCCAATTTTCCAAACCCCAATTATTTTTTAGCCCAAAATTTTTTTTTTTCCCAAAAAGGGCCCCCAAATTTTTGGTTGTCCAATTTTTGTTGAGACGCAAACCCCAAAAATGTGGGGGGGGGAGGGGTTTTGGCGCACACCGGGGGGAAAAGGAAGAATTTTAACTTTTGGGGAATGCAGACGTTGATGGGGGTCTTTTTTCCCTTTCAGTCCCCAAAAATTTGCTTAAACAGTGGAAACCCCCCACATTACCCTTTTGAAAACTACCCCCCTTTTAAGGAAAACCTTATCAAAAATCTGTGGGGGTTTTTGGCCCCCCCTTTGCTTCACACTATTTAAAAACCCCCGGGCATGTTTTTAAAAAACCCTTTTTTTTTTTCCCCCCAAAAATTTTAATTTTTGGGGCCCCCTTTTTTAAAATTTTCCCAAAAGGGTAACGGAAGTTTTGGGGCCCAAAAAAATTTTTTGGGGCCCAATTTTTCCTTTTGAGCCTACCCCCAAGGGGGGGGGAAACCACGTTTTAGGGCGCACGGCACCCCTCAATGGAAGGAGCACCTTTTTTTTTTTTCCCCCCAAAATTTGGGGCTGGAATTATTTTTGGACGCCAGTTGCATTTGAGAGCCCCTGATGCCCCAAAACGGGGAAACCCCCCCCAACCCCCCATTTTGGAAACAACCCCCAAGGGGAATTAAAATTTAATTTTGGGGGAAGCAATTTAACCCCCCAAAATGCTTCACACAATTTTTTAAAACAAACCTTAAAATTAAAAAAAAACATATTTTTTTTCCCACAAAAAAATTTTTTTTTTTTCCACCCCCCAATTTTTTTTTCCCAAGTGTAACAAGCCCCCAAAATTTTATTGTGCAAAATTTCCCCCGAGAATGCTAAAATCCCATAGGGGGGGGAAAAACCTACTGTTTGGGTGCATGGCAGAGCTCAAAGGGGAAGGACGCCTTTTAAATTTTTTTAACGCAGAAGGTTTTCCCCCCATTTGTTTGGGGGAGCCCCCTGACCCCCCAAAAAAATTTTAAACCCCCCAAATGACACCTTTTTTTGGAAACCAAACCACCCTCAAGGAATTTTTTCTATTGTTTTTGTGAAAAATTTTTTAACCCCCCGGGGGGTTTCACTAAATTTTTAAAGCCCCGAGCTTTTAAAAAAAAAAAAATCATTTTTTTTCCACAAACATATCTTTTAATTTACCAAATTTTTTTTTTCCCAAAAGGGAACAAAAATTTTCCCCCAAAAAATTTTTGCCCCCAAAAATTTTTTCCCGAGTCCCCCTTTTATCCCCCCAAAATGGGGGGAAAACAAAAATGGGACACGACAGGGCTCGGGGGAAGTAGTACTTTTTTGGGTTCAGATTTTTGGGAAGGTTTTTGGCGTCATATCGGGTTTGGGGACCCCGGGGTGTCCCCCAAACAGTAAAACCCCCCCCAAAAAAGACCCCATTTGGGGAAAAAAAAACCCCCCCAAGGGGAAATTTTTTTTGATTGTGGTGAGCAATTTGAACCCAAAATGCTTCCCAAAATTTTTTTAACGTACACCAAAAAATTAAAAATTTTTTTTTTTTTTTTTTTTTTTAAAAAAATTTTTTTTTTTCCCCCCAATTTTATTTTCAAAGGGGTAAAAGGAAAAATTGGACCCCAAAAAATTTTCCAATTTTTTTCCCCCATACCCCGATACCCAATATTTGGGAGAAAACAAATGGGGCACACTGGGGGGGTCAAAAAGTAGTAAAAGTTTTGGGGGTTGCAACTTTAAAGGAATGGCTCCCGGGGGTCATTTTCCCCTTTTTGGGGGGGCCCCTGATTTCCTAAACAGGGGAAACCCCCCCAAATTCCCCCCCCTTTTGGGAAAAAAGCCCCCCCCCCAAGGAAATTTTTTCAAAAATGTGGGGTGGGGCATTTTTTAAAAACCCCCAAGTGCTTCCCCAAAATTTAAAAAAATACAGTCAAAAAAAAAAAAAATAAATTTTTTTTTCAAAAATTTTTTTTTTTCCCCCCAAAATTTTTTTTCAAAAAGGGGGACAGAAAATTTGGACCCCAAAATTTTTGCCCCCAATTTTTTTCCTGATTTCCCAAAAACCCCCAAAATGTGGGAGAAAACTACTGAAAAAGGCCCCCCCCGTTGGGGTTTGGGAAAGGGGAATTGACTTTTATTGCAAATTTTTTTGGAATGGTCGGGGGGGCGTTTTCCCAAAACAGTAATCAGGGGCCCAAAAAATTTTTCCCCCGGGGGGAAAGGGGTAATGGGTGAGACTACCAAGCCATTAAGGGCAAATATCACATCAAAAAAGGGGTTAAATGTAAAAAAAAACTTTTGGGGCCCTTTTCCCTATTTTTTAAAAACACAGGACATCCCAAAAGAAAAAATTACAGTTTTTTGGTAGGGGGAAAAAGTACACGGGGGGGCCCCCCTAAAAATTTTTCCGGGGGGGCCCCTACGGGGAAAATTTTGGGGGCCCCCCCGAGATTTTCCCTCCACTTCCACCCCAGCCCCGCCCCAAAACCTTGGGGAAATGTCCCCACCCCCCCCGCTCTCTCACACATACAACCGGGGAGCTTTTTTTTTGGCCAAAAAGTTTTTTTTTAAACCGCCTTAAAAAACCCCCTAAAACACTTTTGAACCGAGCTCTACTCACCCCAACCCTTTTATTAAAATTTTTTTTTAAAATATTCAATAAAAAATTAATTAAAATTTACGTATTTTTTTTTTTTTTTTTTCTTTTTTAAAAAGGGGACCAATAATATCACACGGGGACAAACCCCAACCACCAAATTTTCCCAGACCACATTTTACCACCATGACAAAAATAATTCACATTCAAAGAAATTTTCCCGAAAAAACCTTCCCCCGGGACCACATATTCCAAAACCAAAAAAGGGACCAAATAATACACATAAAAGGGACAAACCCCCTAACCCCCCTTTTCCCCCAGACCACATATTCCCCACATAGTGACAAAATTACTACAACCCCTGATCAAAAAAAAAAAAACCCAAAAAAAAAAACTTTTCCCCAAAAAGTGGCCTTTAAAAACAGGGGGGCCCCTGTTTTTGGTATCGGGGGTTTGGTAAAATTAATAATCTGTATTAATGTGGGGGTGATAGAAAACACTGGTGACATTATATACTTATAAAAGGGCCCCCTGTGTATAAGGTCATTTACAAAAAACCCCAAAAACCTCCCAGAAAACTTTTTCTGGTTTTAAGTCCTTCACCCCCCTTTTTTCATTTTCATCCACACAAAACCCACCATCATTTTTTCCAGCCAGGCGGGGCCTTTCTAAAAGGAAAAAACTTTTTCTAGAAAAACCCCTTGGGGGGAAAATAATTTTTTTTTTCCCTTTTTTTCTAAAAACAAAAACCTTTTGAAAAAAAAAAGGGGCAACATAAAAATCCTGTACCGAACCCCGGGAACCGCCCCCCCTTTTAAAAAAAAAAAAAAAAAAATTTTTAAAAAAAAATAATTTAAAATCTTTTCCAATAATCCCCCTTAATTACCCATATGGAATAATATCCCCCTTGGGGCCCCCGTTTCCCTCTTCCCCCTTGGCTTCCCCCTATGTTCTCCCACCCCACCCTCATGATTTTTCCATTCTGCCCCAAAGACCCCCCCCCTGTCCCCACTATCCCACCTCCCCATCTGTCTGCAATCCTCCCCCATTTTTGGCCCAACCTTTTCCCCCATGTCCTGAAAATTTTCCGGGGCCCCCAGGGGCCTCCAATCCTGCCACCATGCCTCCAATCTGCCCCCATCATGCCCCGCTCCAAATCCCTGGGCCCTGCCCCCCAACCCCCGCCCCAACCCCCCCCCTTCCCCAAACCTGCCCCCCCCTTTTTCCCAAACCGGCCCCCGTGTCTCCTTCCCCGCCCATCTCCATCCCCCCCAAACCAGGGTCCCCATCCTCCCCTCCATGTCTCCATTTTTCCCCACCCCCCTTCCCCCAGTCCCTAATTGGTAATGTTTTTGAAAATTTATTGGGTTTAGGGGGTTTAAATTTGGTTTGGGGGTTTTTGGGAAAAATTTTTTGGGGAAAAGGGGGGGGTTAAATTTTAAATTTATTGAAAAATTAAAAGGTTTTGGGGTTTTGGGAATTTAAAATTGGGGTTGGGGGTTTTTGGAATTTTTGGGTGGGGTTTTTGTAAATTTTTTGGGAAAAAATGCAAATTGATTAAAATTTGGGAAAAAGGGGTTTTGGAAAAATGTCCCCATTTTGGGGTTTTCCCCTCCTCCCCTTTTGTTAATTTCCCCCCGGGTTTTACATTTGCCTCATCTCCATCCCCCCCAATTCCCCCATTCGCCCCTTTTCCATTCTGCCCCCATGCCCAAAACCTCCCCTCCATTCTTCATTCACCCCAAACTCCTTTTTGCCCCTCCATTCCCCCATTCGCCCCCAGGCCCCCATCCTCCCCCCCATTTCCCTTCCCTTTTCCCCTTCCCAAAAAATTCTGCCCCCCCAGTGTCCCCCCTTCCCCCATCTCCAAAATTTTTCCCCTCCATGTCTCCACCCGGGGCCCCCCCATTCCCCTTTATTCAGCCTCTTTCCCCTCCGGGGCCCCCCATTTTCTCCATTCCCCCCTCCAGTGTCTCCATCCTGCCCCCCCAAAATGTCTCCTTTTTTCCCCATCTCCATCCTGCCCCTCCAGGTCTCCATTCTCCCCAAACCCCCATTCTACCCCCTCCATGCCCCCCACCCCCCCCCCTTTTCTCCATTCTGCCTCACCCCCTTTTTGCCCTCCAGTGTCCCCCTTTTGCCCCATCTCCATCCTCCCCTCCAGTGTCCCTTCCCCCCCCCACCCATTTTTGCCCCCCCCGTGTCTCCATTCCCCTCGTCTCCATTTTTGCCCCATCCCCTTTTCCATTTTTCCACCCCCGTCCCCTCACCCCCTTTAAAAACAAAAGGGGGAAAAAAAAATTTTTCCCCCACCCCGAAAAAGCTCCAGGGGGAAAACGATTCCACCCAAACCGGGAAAACAAAGCACTCGCCGGCGACTGATAATAAAATTCCCGACCCGGCAACGGGGCGCGCTGACAAAAAGCCACCTTTTGTTTTGGGTGGCACTTTAACTATTTTCTTTGGGGCCCCCCACGGAAAGGGGGTAACTGACCTGCTTTTCCGGGTGCGGGGTTTTTAAAATTAAAACCGGCCAAAAAAGGGGGCGGGGAAAGGGGCCCCCCTCTTTTGGGGGAGGGGGGCCCCGGGGCGGCCCCCCTGCTGAATGGGCCCCCCAAAACGCCGGGGCAGGGTTTTAAAAAGCCCTGATGGGGCCCTGCAAGTACAATTGAGTAGAAGAGGTGGGGAAACAAAACCCAAAAAATTTGTTTTTGGGAGCTTATTGGAAACAAAAAATGCAGACCCAAAGCCCAAAATTTTTTAAAAGGGGGAAATTACACGCTGGGCCCCTAAAGAAAATTTGAGAATAACATAAATTTTTGGCTGGACTTTTTTTACAGATTTTTTAAGAATTTTTCAAAATGTTAATAGGTAAACCAATTTTCCCCAAAAAAAGAGCTTTTTTAAAAATGTCTCCAATTTTTTTTCCCCTTTCTACATATGTACATTAATATGTACATAAATGTTCATAATGTTCATATATTTCTGCAAAATGTGTCATAAACTTTATTCATTATGTTTATCATTATTTAGAATGTCTATCATTATGTCCAATTTTACTTAACATTATTTGTCTTATTCTCACAGGCGAATCAGTAATTCTTCTGTCACTGATACTTACCTGCACATCGTTCCAGTGTTACAAAGCCTCTGCAGCATTCACAATCACAGTGCACTGCTGTTTTGCGTTCCACAGAGCGTTCCACCGCTCTGAGGGTATGGATTATGACCTACTTCCGATCAAAGTCACTCTGTTTGCGCTCCACATGCATCTCAGCAGACAGCCCTCAGGAGTCTGATGTCACTTCCGGTCACATGGTAATGCCAGGAGTCTTATAAAACCACATGCATATCTTTCCTATCCAGCGCCTTACTTTATAGCAAATCTGCTTTACTATATTAGCGCTTCACCTCACCTACATATTCTAAGTGGACTTCACATGGTAAGACTCTTTTGGCACCATTTGTTTTGCACATGTAAGTTCCAGAAGGACTCTTGCTTTTATAGCTATGGTTATTACAGCTGTCTGTATATATTTTTTGTTCACAGAACTCACTCCACAGTTCTTTGCAATTCGGTAAGGAGATCATTCTCTGTTTCTTGCACATGCAGAGGCTTATATCACATTCTGCACCTGTTTATACCATTATATGATGATATGTTCACTAAATATTACTCTGCTCAGATTAGATTATAAAGATCATTAGAGATGTTATTTATTTTGTTCCTTTTGGTTCATAATGTTTCTGTATGAGCCTATTTTTGTATAGGAGCCTGTAGTACTTTAACAAAGCCTGAAGTGCACTATTTAATACTGCCATATAGTGCACTTATTCTTATGTTCTTATGTTTTTTTGTTCTTTTTGGATAATTTTCAGTATATTGCTCATTATGACTATATAATTGATTTGTTTGTTATATTTATTTCATATTTATTTCAGATGCTTGACCGAAAGGTCACATGTTGGGGATTGCATATTTGAATTAAAAACACTTTTTTCACCTTCATTTGAGTGCCGATTTATTTTTGAATTATTGTTATGATGGGACTGGCATCCCAAATCCAAGCACCTTCTCTACTTTACAAGGAGTGACGTTTTATGTATTCAGTGTCGCATTTGGAGAGCCCCTGATGTGCCTAAACAGTGGAAACCCCCCACAAGTGACCCCATTTTGGAAATAGACCCCACAAGGAACTTATGTAGATGTGTGGTGAGCGCTATGAAGCCCCAAGTGCTTCACAGAAGTTTATAACGTACAGCCGTAAAAACAAAAAAATCATTTTTTTTAACAAAAATGATATTTTCGCCCCCAATTTTTTATTTTCCCAAGGGTAACAGAAGAAATTTGACCCCAAGAGTATTGTGCAATTTGTCCTGAGTACGCTGATACCCCATATGTGGGGGTAAACTACTGTTTTTGGGGGCATGCAGAGCTCAGAAGTGAAGGACAACCGTTTGACTTTTTCAACGCAGAATTGGCTGGAATTGAGATCAGACACCATGTCACATTTGGAGAGCCCCTGATGTGCCTAAACAGTGGAAACCCCCCAATTCTAACTCCAACCCTAACCCCAACACACCCCTAACCCTAGTCCCAACCCTAACCACAAACCTAACCCTAACACACCCCTAACCCTAATCCCAACCCTAACCCTAATCCTAACTTTAGCCCCAACTCTAACCCTAACTTTTGCCGCAACCCTAACCCTAACGGGAAAATGGAAATAAATACATTTTTTAATTTTATTATTTCTCCCTAACTAAGGGGTGATAAAGGGGGGTTTGATTTACTATTTATAGCGGGTTTTTATGATTGGCAGCTGTCACACTAAAAGACGCTTTTTATTGCAAAAAAATAGTTTTTGCATCACCACATTTTGAGAGCTATAATTTTTGCATATTTTGGCCCACAGAGTCATGTGAGGTCTTATTTTTTGCGGTATGAGTTGACGTTTTATTGGTACCATTTTTGAGCACATGACATTTTTGATCGCTTTTTATTTCGATTTTTGAGAGGTTAGAATGAACAAAAATCAGCAATTCATTAATTTCTTTTGGGGGGGATTTTATAAACCGTTCCGCATGTGGTAAAATTGATAAAGCAGTTTTATTCTTCGGGTTAGTATGATTACGGTGATATCTCATTTTTTATGTTTTGGCGCTTTTATACAATAAAAACAATTTTATATAAAAAATAATTATTTTTGCATCGCTTTATTCTGCGAGCTATAATTTTTTTATTTTCCGCTGATGATGCTGTTTGATGGGTTGTTTTTTGCGGGACAAGATGACGTTTTCAGCGGTACCATGTTTATTTATATCGGTCTTTTTGATTGCGTGTTATTCCACTTTTTGTTCGGGCGGTATGATGATAAAGCGTTGATTTTTTGCTTTGTTTTTTTTTTTTAAGGGGTTCACTAAAAGAGCTAGCTAGTGGACAGTTCTATAGGGCGGGTCGTTACGGACGCGGCAATACCAAATATGTATACTTTTATTGTTTTGTTTTTTTTATTTACTGGAAGAAATTAATTTATTGGGGAATATTTTTTTTTTCCTTTATTTTGGAATTTTTTTTTTACAATTGTGATTTTCATTTTTTAACTTTCTTACGTTGTCCCAGGGTGGACATCACTGTATAATACCAGATCGCTGGCCTCACAGTGTGCACAGCACTCTGTGAGACCACGATCTCACAGGCAGTGCTGCAGGCTTCCTCAGCGCCTGCTCTCAGCAGGCTCTGAGGAAGCCACCTCCCTGCTGGACCCCGTCGCCATCTTGGATCTGGGGCCTTGCAGGAGGAAGCCCTCAGAACAGCGCGATCACACAGGGCACATGGACGGGATAGTATGTCGGATGACAGAAAGGGGTTAAGCTCTGTATTTACAAGCACCTTATCATATAGACTTTACAATATTCTTAGTAGTTTAGAGTATGTTCCCAGTGCTTAATATCATAATTACTCATGAACCATGCTTGTTCGAAATGGCCAAAAATGCAGTGTGTGTCTGTGCTGTATTTTAGTTCTGGTGTGTATCTTTATTTATGAAAAAGATTTATAATGTATTTTGTTTTTTTTACACACAAAATAAATACCTAGGTAACTCAAGGGCTACTTGTCTGCCATGTGCACAAACTGCATTTTTGGCCACTCTTCCCTGGCGTACCAAAATGAGTTACATCATACTGTATTTTACACTGTGAACTGTATTCAAGCATATCTCTACAGATGTCTCACATTAGTTGGTCTTAGGCTTAACTACGTTTGAATATTGTTATATTTGTTAATTGACTGATGTAATATATGCAAAAAGGTTGGCACTTAAAGTCTCTCAGACATTGTTAAAAACAAAGTTTGTGAAGATTAAAATTTAAAACATGTAAAGATCATCATGTGCTGCCTGGTATTCTTAATCCAACATACACAAAAATTCAAACATAGTAGCCCCTTGGAGTGTTTGCTTTTAACATTTCTTGCTGCCCACACCACAGTTTGTGTGTGACTGTGTTAAATCCAATGTTTAGACTTCATTAATAACATCATACAAAATTATTGACACAAGGCCTTATGGCTAATGCTCATTGGTAATTGTGGTAATGTTTGTGTTGTTAGACCCAGCCAAAGTCCTGCAGGCTGTTCAAACAGTTTAGAACAGTGCTCATGGTGCACAATCCTTAATTTTTGTAATTACACCATGGCGCTAAGTGATCACACACTTCTTAATGTCAATGGCAAGGGATAACCCAATTTTTTTTTGGACCAGGCATGACGATCAAAATCAAATTACTTTTTAACCCCTTAGTGACAGAGCCAATTTGCAGCTTAATGACCGGGCCAATTTTTTACAATTCTGACCACTGTCACTTTATGAGGTTATAACTCTGGAACGCTTTAACGAATCCAGCTGATTCTTAGATTGTTTTTACGTGACATGTTGTACTTCACATTAGTGGTAAAAAATTTTTATATGATTTGCTTTTATTTATGAAAAAAAACGGAAATATGGCAAAAATTAAAATTTTTTAGCAATTTTCAAAATTTTATTTTTATGCCCTTAAATCAGAGAGAAATGTCACACAAATTTCTTAATAAATAACATTTCTCACATGTCTACTTTACATCAGCACAATTTTGGGAAAAAAAAATTTTTTGTTACGAAGTTATAAGGGTTAAAAGTTGACCAGCGATTCTCATTTTTACAACACCATTTTTTTTAGGGACCACATCACATTTGAAGTCACTTTGAGGGGTCTATATGATAGAAAATACCCAAAATGACACCATTCTAAAAACTGCACCCCTCAAGGTGCTCAAAACCACATTCAAGAAGTTTATTAACCCTTTACGTGATTCACAGGAACTGAAGCAATGTGGAAGGAAAAAATTAACATTTAACTTTTTTGCAAAAACTTAACTTCGGAACCAATTTTTTTTATTTTCACAAGTGTTAAAAGAAAAAATGAACCACAATATTTGTTGTGTAATTTCTCCTGAATACGCCAATACCCCATATGTGGGGGTAAACCACTTTTTGAGCGCACGGCAGAGGTTGCAAGGGAAGGAGCGCCGTTTGACTTTTTCAACGCAGAATTGGCTGGACGCCATGTCACGTTTGTAGAGGCCCTGATGTGTCTAAACAGTGGAAACCCCCCACAAGTGACCCCATTTTGGTAACTAGACCCCCTAAGGAACTTATTTAGATGTGTGGTGAGCACTTTGAACCTCCAAGTGCTTCACAGAAGTTTATAACGTAGAGCCGTGAAAATTAAAAATCATATTTTTTCCATAAAAAACGATCTTTTCACCCCAATTTTTATTTTCCGAAGGGTAACAAGACCCCAAAAGTTTTTGTGCAATTTGTCCTGAGTATGCTGATACCCCATATGTGGGGGTAAACCACTGTTTGGGTGCATGGCAGAGCTTGGAAGGGAAGGAGCGCCGTTTGACTTTTTCAACGCAAAATTGGCTGGACGCCATGTTGCGTTTGTAGAGGCCCTGATGTGTCTAAACAGTGGAAACCCCCCACAAGTGACCCTATTTTGGAAACTAGACCCCTAAGGAACTTATCTAGATGTGTGGTGAGCACTTTGAACCCCCAAGTGCTTCACAGAAGTTTATAACGAAAATAAAAAATCATATTTTTCCACAAACCTGATCGTTAGTCCCCAATTTTCATTTTCCCAAGGTAACAAGAGAAATTAGACCACAAAAGTTGTCCAATTTGTCCTGAGTACGCTGATACCCCATATGTGGGGGGGGAACCACGGTTTGGGCGCACGGCAGGGCTTGGAAGGGAAGGAGCGCCATTTTGTAATGCAGACTTGATGGAATGTTTCTACGGGTGTCATGTTGTGTTTGCAGAGCCCTTGATGTGCCTAAACTGTAGAAACCCCCTGCAAGTGACACCATTTTGGAAACTAGACCCCCCAAGGAGCTATCTAGATGTGTGGTGAGCACTTTGAACCCCCATGTGCTTCACAGAAATTTATAAATGGGTAACAGGAGAAATTAGAACCCCAAAATTGGTGTGCAATTTGTCCTGAGTACACTGATACCCCATATGTTGGGGTAAACCACTGTTTGGGCGCATGGCAGGGCTCGGGAAGGGAGGGAGCACCATTTGACTTTTTGAATGCCACGTTGTGTTTGGAGACCCCCTGATGTGCCTAAATAGTGGAAACCCCTCAATTCTAGCTCCAACCCTAACCCCAACACACCCCTAACCCTAATCCTAACCCTAATCCTAATCTAAATCCCAACCCTAATTCCAACGCTAATTGTAACCCTAACCCTAATTGTAACCCTAACCCTAATTCCAACCCTAACCCTAATTATAACCCTAACCCTTAGGCCTCTTTCACATTTCCGGGGGGCGCCTGGCGGCGCCCCCGGCATTTTGCCGCAGCGCCGCATGTGAAAACCTTTCACACTTCCGGCGGCCAAAATGCGTTTTTTTGCCAGATGGTTTCTGATGCTTGGAGAGATAAGAAACCATCCGGCAAAAACAAAAAACATTACATGCAGCGTTTTTTTCCGGACGCCGCAATGTACATTTGCTCCGCATCCGGACAAAACCGCATGCAACGCATTGACATGCGGCGCCATCCGGCGCTAATGCATGTCAATGCGAAAAAAGCCGCATGCGGCGCATCAGATTTTCAGATGCGGCGCTGCGGCAAAATGCCGGGGGCGCCGCCAGGCGCCCGCCGGAAATGTGAAAAAGGCCTAACATAGCGTTGATGGGCTGGTAACGGTATAGCATAACGCGATCGTGTTATGCTATACCCGCTAGCGCAGAGGAATCAGCAGATGATTCATCTGCGCTAGCGGTGACGGAGCCCAGACGCTGCAGGCCACATCCGATACTCCGTCACTGAATGACGGCACGTCGCGAACGCATGCAGCTTTACGGCATGCGACGCGATGCGCCCTCAAATGGGGTGAATGGCAGCGTTAACGGACTGCCATAACGCAGTATGAACACAGCCTAACCCTAATTATAACCCTAACCCTAGTGCTAACCTTAATCCTAATTATAACCCTAACGGAAAAATGAAAATAAATAAAATTTCTATATTTTATTATATGTCACTAACTAAGGGGTGATAAAGGGGGGGTTTATGTACTGTTTTTTTTTATTTTGATCACTGTGATAATTTATCACAGTGATCAAAATGTACTTTCATTCATTTATTTTTTTGAATCTGCCGCTAGGCAGATTCGGCGGGCGCACTGCGCATGCGCCCGCCATTTTTTTACAGCATGAAGAGGACGGGAGCCTGGGACCTGCCAGAGGACGGGGGACACCGGGAGGTACAGGGGGGGGGATCGGGGTACTGCGGACCCTAATTCTCACCCCTCTGATGTGCGATCACATCAGAGGGGAGAGAAATCATTTTTTTTGTTGTTGCGGGCGCCATTATACTGTTATAACGGCGATCGCAACACCGGGGTCGGTAAATACCGACCCGGATCATGTTCTCTGGGGTCTTGGCTACCCCCGGAGAAAATTGCCCAAGCCCCCCCAGCACATCGCGGCGGGCGCACTGACCATGCGCCCGCCATTTTCTCGCCATTGCAGCATGGAGGCGGCACCGGGGGACACCGGAGGGCCTTGGTGCCACAAGGGGGATCGGGGGCCACAAGGGGGGATCGTGGACCCTTTTTCTCTCTCCTCTGATGTCCGATCACATCAGAGGAGAGAGAAATTAAATGGCACATCATTTTTTTTTTTTGTTGCGATCGCCATTATAGGGTTAATAATGGGGAGCGCAACATCGGGATAGGTAAAAACCGACCCGATTCATGTTCTCTGGGGTCTCGGCTACCCCGGGAAGCCGAGACCCCGGAGAAAATCCGACTGCGGGGGGCGCTATTCACTTTTTCCACAGCGACGTTAATTAATGGCACTGTGGTTTAAGTACCCTTAATGACCACCGTTAAAAGGCGTATCGGCGGTCGTTAAGGGGTTAAATCTAACATAGCTAAACACAATGTGTTGTTGTTTAGTGAATATTTTTTTATTTGCGAGAATATGACTTGTTGTTTTAAAACTTTCCCAACAGTTGATTTAGTTAAACGGCGATGGCGCTCAGCGAGGGACCAGTTTAGGCGGGAATTTATCCTGGAGCTAAATCTTTAAGTGTCACTGTGTATAATTTTCCCAACAATATTAAACTAACCACACTGTATATTACCATATTTCCTAATATTAAACATTTCTAAACATTCATGTAAATCTGTGATCAATAGTTATATTTCATATGTACATTTGTGTTTTAACCCCTTCCCGACCCATGACGCCGACGTCGGCGTCATGAAAACCTGTGCCATCCCGACCCATGACGCCGACGTCGGCGTCATGCTATAAATCATGTTCCTGCGGGCCGGGAGACCGGGGTCACTGAAAGGTCACCCGATCCGCAGTAACAGGACCCTTACTGCATCACTACAGGGGGGTTGGCTTAACCCCCACGTGGCCACGATCGCTCTGATTGGCTGTTAAAAGTAAAACAGCCAATCAGAGCGATTTGTAATATTTCACCAATGAAACTGGTGAAATATTACAATCCAGCCATGGCCGATGCTGCAATAGCATCTGCCATGGCTGGACACCAAGATCTGACCCCCCCACACCAAGTCACGGCGGTGATCGGCCGCCACCATCGAAAGATGGCAGCGATCGGTCACCGCCGTCACTGTCTGCTCCCCTGCTCCTGCGATCGGCTGCCCCCACCTACCGATCCCCCCCCCTCACCTTCCGACGCCCCCTACTCACCTCTCCCGGTCCACCGATGTCCCTGGATCCGTCCCGGCGGCTGCCCGGGATTCTTCATGGGCGCCGCCATCTTGGAAAATGGCGGGCGCATGCGCAGCGCGCCCGCCGGTCGGCGCATGCGCAGTGCGCCCTCCATTATACAAAAATTTATTTTGATCACTGTGATAAACTGTCACAGTGATCAAAAAAAAAAAAAAAGTAAATGAACCCCCCCTGTCATAGGTAGGGACAAATAATAAAATAAAGAATTTTTTTTTTTCCTAGCGGATTTTGCTGCTGATCCGCAGCTGATTTTGCTGCGGATCCGCGGCGGATATCGCTGCTGATCCGTGGCGGATTTCGCTGCTGATCCGCGGCGGATTCGCTGCTGATTCGCGGCGGATTTCGCTGCTGATCCGCGGCGGATTTCGCTGCTGATCCGCGGCGGATCCGCGGCTGATTCGCTGCGGATCCGCGGCTGATTTCGCTGCTGATCCGCGGCGCATTTCGCTGCTGATCCGCGGCGGATTTCGCTGCTGATCCGCGGCGGATTTCGCTGCTGATCCGCGGCGGATTTCGCTGCTGATCCGCGGCTGATTTCGCTGCTGATCCGCGGCTGATTTCGCTGCTGATCCGCGGCTGATTTCGCTGCTGATCCGCGGCTGATTTCGCTGCTGATCCGCGGCTGATTTCGCTGCTGATCCGCGGCGGATTTCGCTGCTGATCCGCGGCGGATTTCGCTGCTGATCCGCGGCGGATTTCGCTGCGGATCCGCGGCGGAATCGCGGCTGATTCACTGCGGATCCGTGGCTGATTTAGCTGCTGATCCGCGGCTGATTCGCTGCGGATCCGCGGCTGATTTCGCTGCTGATCCGCGGCTGATTTCGCTGCGGATCCGCGGCTGATTTCGCTGCGGATCCGCGGCTGATTTCGCTGCTGATCCGTGGCGGATTTCGCTGCGGATCCGCGGCGGATTTCTCTGCTGATCTGCGGCTGATTCGCTGCGGATCCGCGGCTGATTTCACTGCTGATCTGCGGCGGATTTCGCTGCGGATTCGCGGCGGATTTCGCTGCTGATCCGCGGCTGATTCGCTGCGGATCCGCGGCTGATTTCACTGCTGATCTGCGGCGGATTTCGCTGCGGATTTGCGGCGGATTTCGCTGCTGATCCGCGGCTGATTCGCTGCGGATCCGCGGCTGATTTCGCTGCTGATCCGCGGCGCATTTCGCTGCGGATCCGCGGCTGATTATGCTGCTGATCCGCGACTGATTTTGCTGCGGATCCGCGACTGATTTTGCTGCGGATCCGCGGCGGATTTCGCTGCTGATCCGCGGCGGATTTCGCTGCTGATCCGCGGCGGATTCGCTGCTGATTCGCGGCTGATTTCGCTGCTGATCCGCGGCGGATTTCGCTGCTGATCCGCGGCGGATTCGCTGCTGATTCGCTGCGGATCCGCGGCTGATTCGCTGCGGATCCGCGGCTGATTTCGCTGCTGATCCGCGGCGCATTTCGCTGCTGATCCGCGGCGGATTTCGCTGCGGATCCGCGGCTGATTTTGCTGCTGATCCGCGACTGATTTTGCTGCGGATCCGCGGCTGATTTTGCTGCTGATCCACGACTGATTTTGCTGCTGATCCGCGGCGGATTTTGCTGCTGATCCGCGCCGAATTTTGCTGCGGATCCGCGGCGGATTTTGCTGCTGATCCGCGGCGGATTTTGCTGCTGATCCGCGGCGGATTTTGCTGCTGATCCGCGGCGGATTTTGCTGCTGATCCGCGGCGGATTTTGCTGCTGATCCGCGTCGGATTTTGCTGCTGATCCGCGACTGATTTTGCAGCGGATCCGCGGCTGATTATCTGCTGATTCATCTGCGCTAGCGGGTATAGCATAACGCGATCACGTTATGCTATACCGTTACCAGCCGGTCAACGCTACGTGTTGAACGGGCTGGTAAAACGCAATATGAACCCAGCCTTAGGGTTAGAACTAGGGTTAGGGTTAGCATTAGGGTTAAGGTTAGAATTACGGTTAGGGTTGGAATTTGGGTTAGGGTTGGAATTAGGGTTAGGCTTGTGGTTAGGTTTATGGTTAGAGTTGGGATTAGGGTTAGGGGTGTGTTGGGGTTAGGGTTATGATTAGGGTTTGTATTAGGGTTAGGTGTGTGTAGGGGTTAGGGTTGGGGTTAGGGGTGTGTTGGGGTTAGGGTTGGAGTTAGAATTGAGGGGTTTCCACTATTTAGGCACATCAGGGGGTCTCCATATGTTTATACTAAGCGTCTCAAATTTTTCCTTATATTCCAAAGCCATATTGCTATTCAAAATTTCATATATTCTATGTTGTCATGCTTTAGTATGCTTGAGTGCAGCCTTTTTTTTGGATGTTTTACATGAGGGTAGCTCCCTTTGGTTTGCACCTAGTTCACATTAGTCTGGAAGTGCCAGTCAGGTTTTTTTGTCTTTTGAATGTTAGCTTGCTGACCGAGCACTCCGCTCCCACCAGGTGGTGATTTTGATTACACCGGCTCCCTACTTTACCCATATATGCAGGCATTACTGACAGAGGTGCATATTCGCCCAGAAATTCAGATATCAGCCTAATAGAGGTATGTTCACATTAGGTTAGGGACTCAACAGAATTGAGACCACCTTGACAATGGTTGTTGAGCTTTAAAATGTTTGGCCAAATGTTTATACTAAGCGTCTCAAATTTTTCCTTATATCCAAAGCCATATTGCTATTCAAAATTTCATATATTCTATGTTGTCATGCTTTAGTATGCTTGAGTGCAGCCTTTTTTTTGGATGTTTTACATGAGGGTAGCTCCCTTTGGTTTGCACCTAGTTCACATTAGTCTGGAAGTGCCAGTCAGGTTTTTTTGTCTTTTGAATGTTAGCTTGCTGACCGAGCACTCCGCTCCCACCAGGTGGTGATTTTGATTACACCGGCTCCCTACTTTACCCATATATGCAGGCATTACTGACAGAGGTGCATATTCGCCCAGAAATTCAGATATCAGCCTAATAGAGGTATGTTCACATTAGGTTAGGGACTCAACAGAATTGAGACCACCTTGACGATGGTTGTTGAGCTTTAAAATGTTTGGCCAAATGTTTATACTAAGCGTCTCAAATTTTTCCTTATATTCCAAAGCCATATTGCTATTCAAAATTTCATATATTCTATGTTGTCATGCTTTAGTATGCTTGAGTGCAGCCTTTTTTTTGGATGTTTTACATGAGGGTAGCTCCCTTTGGTTTGCACCTAGTTCACATTAGTCTGGAAGTGCCAGTCAGGTTTTTTTGTCTTTGAATGTTAGCTTGCTGACCGAGCACTCCGCTCCCACCAGGTGGTGATTTTGATTACACCGGCTCCCTACTTTACCCATATATGCAGGCATTACTGACAGAGATGCATATTCGCCCAGAAATTCAGATATCAGCCTAATAGAGGTATGTTCACATTAGGTTAGGGACTCAACAGAATTGAGACCACCTTGACGATGGTTGTTGAGCTTTAAAATGTTTGGCCAAATGTTTATACTAAGCGTCTCAAATTTTTCCTTATATTCCAAAGCCATATTGCTATTCAAAATTTCATATATTCTATGTTGTCATGCTTTAGTATGCTTGAGTGCAGCCTTTTTTTTGGAGGTTTTTTTTTGGATGTCTCCATACGCGACATGGCGCCACCATTGATTCCTGCAAATTTTGCGTTCAAAAAGTCAAACAGTGCTCCCTTTATTCCAAGCCCCGACGTGTGCCCTAACAGTGGTTTATCCCCACATATGAGGTATCAGCGTACTCGGGAAAAATTGCACAACAACTTTGGGGGTTCTAATTTCTCCTGTTAACATTGGGAAAAAAAATTGGGGACTAAAAAATTATTTTTGTGGAAAAAAAAATGATTTTATATTTTCACGGCTCTGCGTTATAAACTTCTGTGAAGGACTTGGAGATTCAAAGTGCTTATCACACATCTATGGGAGTTCCTTGGGGATCTAGTTTCCAAAATGGGGTCACTTGTGGGGAGTTTCTACTGTTTAGGCACATCAGGGACTCTGCAAACGTAACATGACGCCCGAAGACCATTCCATCAAGTGGGCATTTCAAAACGTCACTACTTCCCATCCGAGCCCCGACGTGTGCCCATACAGTAGTTTTCTCCCACATATGGGATATCAGCATACTCAGGACAAATTGGACAACAACTTTTGGGGTCTAATTTCTCATGTTACCCTTGGGAAAATAAAAAAATTGGGGACTAAAAGATCCTGATTGTGGAAAAAAATATGATTTTTTTATTTTCATGCCCGGGCGTTATAAACTTCTGTGTAGCCCTTGGGGGTTCAAAGTGCTCACCACACATCTAGATAAGTTCTTTGCGGGGTCTAGTTTCCAAAATGGGGGAGTTTCTACTATTTAGGCACATCAGGGGCTCTGCAAACGTAACAAGATGCCCGCAGACCATTCCATCAAGTCGGCATTTCAAAGCGTCACTACATCCCTTCCGAGCCCTGACGTGTGCCCAAACAGTGGTTCCCCCCCACATATGGGGTACTAACGTACTCAGGACAAACTGGACAACAACTTTTGGGGTCTAATTTCTCCTGTAACCATTGTGAAAATAAAAAATAGTGGGCTAAAAAATCATTTTTTGAGAAAAAAAAATGATTTTTTATTTTCACGGCTCTGCGTTATAAACTTCTGTGAAGCACCTGGGGGTTCAAAGTGCTCACTATGCATCTAGATAAGTTCCTTAGGGCGTCTAGTTTCCAAAATGGGGTCACTTGTGGGGGAGCTCCAATGTTTAGGCACACAGGAACTCTGCAAATGCGACATGGCAACCGCTAAATATTCCAGCATATTTTCCATTCAAAAAGTCAAATGTCGCTACTTCCCTTCTGAGCCCTGCCGTGAGCCCAAACAGTGGTTTATGACCACATATGAGGTATCTGTGTACTCAGGAGAAATTGCCCAACAAATTTTAGGATCCAATTTATACTGTTGCCCATGTGAAAATGAAAAAAACTGAGGCTAAAAGAAAATTTTTGTGAAAAAAAAGTACTTTCTTTTATTTACAGAGCAATTTGTGAAGCACCTGGGGGTTCAAAGAGCTCACTATGCATCTAGATAAGTTCCTTAGGGGGTCTAGTTTCCAAAATGGGGTCACTTGTGGGGGAGCTCCAATGTTTAGGCACACAGGGACTCTCCAAATGCGACATGGCAACCGCTAAATATTCCAGCATATTTTCTATTCAAAAAGTCAAATGGCGCTCCTTCCCTTCTGAGCCCTGCCGTTCGCCCAAACAGTGGTTTATGACCACATATGAGGTATCTGTGTACTCAGGAGAAATTGCCCAACAAATTTTAGGATCCAATTTATACTGTTGCCCATGTGAAAATGAAAAAAACTGAGGCTAAAAGAAATTTTTTGTGAAAAAAAAGTACTTTCTTTTTATTACGGATCAATTTGTGAAGCACCTGGGGGTTCAAAGTGCTCACTATGCATCTAGATAAGTTCCTTAGGGGGTCTAGTTTCCAAAATGGGGTCACTTGTGGGGGAGCTCCAATGTTTAGACACACAGGGACGCTCCAAATGCGACATGGCAACCGCTAAATATTCCAGCATATTTTCCATTCAAAAAGTCAAATGGCGCTCCTTCCCTTCTGAGCCCTGCCGTGCGCCCATACAGTAGTTTATGACCACATATGAGGTATCTGTGTACTCAGGAGAAATTGCCCAACAAATTTTAGGATCCATTTTATCCTGATGCCCATGTAAAAATGAAAAAATTGATGCTAAAAGAAAATTTTTGTTGGAAAAATTAAAATGTCCATTTTTTCCTTCCACGTTGCTTTAGTTCCTGTGAAGCACCTGAAGGGTTAATAATCTTCTTGAATGTAGTTTTGAGTAGCTTGAGGGGTGCAGTTTTTATAAAGGTGTCACTTTTGGGTATTTTCTGCCATATAGACCCCTCAAAGTGACTTCAAATGTGAGGTGGTCCCTAAAAAAATGGTTTTGTAAATTTTGCTGTAAAAATGAGAAATCGCTGGTCAACTTTTAACCCTTATAACTTCCTAACAAAAAAAAATGTTCCCAAAATTGTGCTGATGTAAAGTAGACATGTGGGAAATGTTATTTATTAACTATTTTGTGCCACATAACTCTCTGGTTTAACAGAATAAAAATTAAAAATTTGAAAATTACAAAATTTTCGCCAAATTTCCATTTTTTTCACAAATAAACGCAAAAATTATCGACCTAAATTTACCACTAACATGAAGCCCAATATGTCACGAAAAAACAATCTCAGAATCGCTAGGATCCGTTGAGGCGTTCCTGAGTTATTACCTCATAAAGGGACACTGGTCAGAATTGCAAAAAATGGCAAGGTCTTTAAGGTCAAAATAGGCTGGGTCATGAAGGGGTTAAATAATACTCATGTTTATATGTTCAAATACCAAAAAGCAACATGTAGGAGACATAGCTTTTTTTTGGGCTTTTGGGTTACTTATGATAAAATTAACAGTTTATGTCACAATGTTATTTATCCATGTGCCTCTGCATCGGAGACCGAAGCCCCAGTGGAGCCGACTACAGCAACACAGCCTGATGAACAGGTGTCTGATGCTGCTGAACCCTCCACTGATGCTGGTCCTGAAAGCACCCAAACAACAGCCCCAACAACATCACAAGCAGCAGTCCCAGCACCACAGGCAGCATCAACATCCAATCTACCTCGGTATCTTTCACACACTCTCCGAGATAGATGAAACAGGCGACATGAAGAGCCACGTATGCTGCCCGAGCTCATTGATGCTCGAGTTTTATCCATACTAAATTCCATGACACCTGAAAATTCATCAGATCGGTTTTGTCGCTCCCTCTCTCGTTGCCTAGCCAAAGTTCCTGATGAATGGCAGGAATGGGTATGGGCTGCAATATTGACCCTCATTGCTGCAAGCCAAGGAGAGCATGACCCAAATCCGGTGCTTGGGCCCATTGAACAATGGCGAGCTACCCAGCATCCACTACAGATACCATCTGCTACCAACATAACACATGCACAAAATGTAGGTACACAATCTTCAGGGGCCAACCTTGGGCCAGAAACACAACAATCACAGCAAATGCCTGCACCCTCGTCCATGCTTTCACCTCCTGCCTCCAGACATCCTTATCCACAAATGTATGCTCCTGTTTGGTTTCCTCCTGCCCTTTGCTACACCCATGATTATGTGCAAATGTCTGATCCAGTCTCACTACCTCATGCCCGTGCCAGTAGCCAGCAATATGAGCAAATGTCTGATCCAGCCTCACTGCCTCATGCCCGTGCCAGTAGCCAGCAATATGAGCAAATGTCTGATCCAGCCTCAGTGCCTCATGCCCTTGCCAGTAGCTAGCAATATGGGCAAATGTTTGATTCAACCTCAGTGCCTCATGCCCGTGCCAGTAGCCAGAAATATGAGCAAATGTCTGATCCAGCCTCAGTGCCTCATGCCATTGCCAGTAGCCACAATATGGGCAAATGTTTGATTCAACCTCAGTGCCTCATGCCCGTGCCAGTAGCCAGCAATATGGGCAAATGTCTGATCCAGCCTCAGTGCCTCATGTCCGTGCCAGTAGCCAGCAATATTGGCAAATATCTGATCCAAGCACCACCTACAGCCAACAATCTGAAACAATGTCCTCCAGCATGTCTGTGGGTGATAGTAGTGGTGGTAATTTTGCTGTGCCAGGGCCCTACAATCTGCCATCAAGGCACCAGACACCTGTGGTGAGCCAATTTGGTCCCCACAACCGTATGCCAAGAGGTGATACCTATTGTAGTTCGCAATCATATCTGAGCCAGATTGTTGACTCGCATCCTACTTTACCTCAGCCACAAAGTGTTTCCCAAACATGTTTGGATGAGTCTTACAAAACACAACCTTATCCCTATCTACATCTGTTAGAACATCAGTTTTGCAAAATCAACCTCCTCAAACAACCACATGCCAGCCCACAATGCCTACAGGACAAATGGCCACACAGTCCTCCAGCCCCGAACGTGTAAGCGCAGAAAATACCACGGATGAATCTTTCTCCAGTCATGGTGACTTTTGGGATTTATGATTAACCTAAATAAGTAGGTTACCTTCATTATGTTGTCAAAAAATTTGGTTTAGTTTTGCTACACCCTCGAATGAATACATGTGTTGTAAGAAAAATAAAACACATTGGTAAAGTGTTATATGTCTTGTTTATGTCCCGCAGGTGGGTCCGTCCAGTCATACTTACCCGACGTCCCGGCGCGCTCCTGGCTCACCTCTTCCTCTGGAGTCTAGGCGCGCTCCTCTCTCTCCTCCCCTCCTGCAGTCCCGGCGCGCTTCCTCTACTATGCGTCGAGTGCGCACGCGCACAGACCTTGTCCTAAGCCCGGGCCGCTCGCTCCCTGTGGCTCCGGCACACCTTGCACCGGAAATACCGGGGGCACTTCCTATATCAGGCTGCCGTACATCTCAAACGGCGCCTGATTGTCAATGGTGTATTGCATTGACTCTGGCCCTGCATTCTTTTATGACCTTGCTGCCTAGACCCTTCGCCTTCCTGTTGTGTTCACCCATTCTCCATTTGTATCCCTCCAGTTACCCGCCTGTGCTCCTGTATTCCTGCGATGTCCTCCGTCCGAGTGCTCATGTATTCCTGCCGTATCCTCCGTCCAAGTGCTCTTGTATTCCTGCCGTATCCTCAGCCCGAGTGCTCCTGTATTCCTGCTGTATCCTCCGTCCGAGGGCTCCTGTATTCCGGCCGTATCCTCCGTCCGAGTGCTCCTGTATCCTGCCGTATCCTCCATCCGAGTGCTCCTGTATTCCTACCGTATCCTCCGTCCGAGTGCTCCTGTATTCCAGCCGTGTCCTCCGTCCGAGTGCTCCTGTACTCCTGCCGTATCCTCCGTCCAAGTGCTCTTGTATTCCTGCCGTATTCTCAGTCCGAGTGCTCCGGTACACCGACCATATCCTCCATCTGTGCCCTCCCTGTCTCCTGCTGCGACTCCTACTGTTCGCCTTTGGGTGCCAGCTGCCATGACGATAGCCTCCTCTGGGCCTGCCCCTAACGCTCCCTGTATAGGGGGTGGTTCACCAGGTCAGCTCGCCCGTGGGAGATTCGTTGCCACAGTCTAGCGGGTCCACCCTAGGAGTTCCCTTGGTTCTCACAGTTTATTTGTCAAAGTCTATGTAATTTTTACAATAAGTAATTGATATGACCGAAAGAAAAAAAATCCTAAACAAATAAGCAATATATCATACTTGTCTACCGTTATGTCCCACGAAGTAATCCATATTTGGCCCATACACAATTTACAACCAGGATGGTGGTAATATTAATCTGTCCCGGATGAAAAATAATGGGAAAGGAGGAGATGGTGGTGGCGCACGCAGCTTCATTGACTAGCAGTGAGGTCACTGAAGCTGCACCCCCTCACAGCCTCAACTGAGTTGAACTATTGACTGTGGTGAAATGGCAGTTAAATTGGACGCTTCAAGGTCAGTATGTCTGAACAACATGATCACAAGGTGACCCACTCTCCTTCCAGAACACAGTCAATGAGTGAGGGTCTTAGCTATTTGGTGCTACAATTATCAGATCAAATACATACTTTAATACATGGCATATTTATCACACCCACAGTAAACACATTATAATGAGGTATTAGTTATTTGTTATGGGTAGCAATGATGCTTTGAGACGGCCATGTATCAGTTAGCCACATCAAATGAAAGCTCGCAACCCACGTCAAGGGTCCTCATTGCTTTACGAGTCCCTAACCGATTTGTTATAAAAGGCCAAAAAAAATTGTATAAAAAAAATACACTTTTGGACAGAATACATATTTAAGTGTAACATTATGTGGCCTCCTCCATTTGACATGGCATACTACCCTCTGGTGTCAAAAAAATATTCCTGACTAGAAGGGCAGAGTGAGCTACTCGGGGAGCATGCTGTCTTTCCTCTGGTAATGCCACATTAACCACTCTTCCATCATCATCATCCAAGCATGGTTCTTGTTGTCGGCAGAAATTATGCAAAATAACGGTAGCCTTTATGACTGCCTGGACATTTTCTGGATGCATTTGGATTTGAGTTTCAAAAATACGCCATCTAGAAGTCAAGATTCCAAAAACACACTCCACCAATCGACGGGCTTTCATCCGTGGAATGTTAAAAATTCTCCTTCAGTTGTCCAAACCTCGATGTGGAAATGGTCGAAGAACATGCCTTGAGAGCGCAAAACCCTCATCAACAACCATGATAAATGGTACAGGTGGGACTGACGCACCAGGAAGCACACATGGTTGATTCAGATTTAAATTAGTGTCAGCAAGTCGCCTAGCTAATCTGGAAGCTCTAAAGATGCGAGCATCAGAGGCACTACCATATGCCCCAATGTCAGCAAGAACAAATCAGTAGTTGCTGTCAGTTACAGCCTGCAGCACAACGGAAAAAATTTTTGTAATTAAAAAAAACGAGAACCAGAGTTTGGGGGCATCTTGACACGAATGTGTTTACCATCCAGGGCACCAATGCAGTTTGGGAACTCAGTGGCTTCCATGAAACCCTGGGCAATCCTCAACCAGTCTTGTGTGGTTGGCTGAGGCATGAGGCGGCTCTTTATCTTGTCCCAAATCAGATCACAGGTTGAGCGCACAATCCCGGATATGGTTGACATGCCAAGGAGGAACTCAAAATGAAATGAAGAATATGAGTGACCAGTAGCCAGGAATCTGTTAACAAAAACCATAGTTTGGATGTGTAACATTCACCATCAATTGTGGATTATGTTGATAAATCAAACAATTTTTACATAGTGAAGGTAATACAGCACAGATCAACATAAAATATATGTTTTGTCCAATATAACCCAAACCCATTAATGCAAGACACAGGTGTCACTTATAATGTACATTTCACAAATTGGCCATGTTAAGACTTTGGTTGTGGGCCCTACTATTTGATTGTTAGTAAGAATACATATCCAAACTGTATGTTAGGCTTTATTTCTATGCCAATGGTTAACAAAGACATGTTTGGCAGTTACGATTATGGTCATTGTATAACCTAGTGAACTGGAACATTACTCACTAGAAATTTAACCACTTAACCCACAACGATGGATTGCACGTTATTGGTCACAATATCATGTTTTGCACAAAAAAATTACCTCAAGGTTACTAGCAAATGCTCCTCCGGAGAAATGCTTAGTCGCATGCAGGTGTCTTGTCTGAGAAGGTAAGAACGCAAAACATGAAGTATGTTGTCAAAGCCAGGAATGGAAAGACAACAAAAAGCAACAAACTTCACGGGGTATCTTTAAAGTTCATTGTACAATTTTGTAAAATGACCATATGCCCCACGTAGCAAGAGTAGAGGGTGAACCCATAGCCTCTTTTGCAGCCATGGTTCCTCATCAAGAATATGATGGCAAACCCCAAAGCGACGTGACACAAGCCATGCCAACCACAACAACGCCTCATTGTCACTACACATATTTGTGACACCAAAGGAGTCCTAACACACACCCCTAAGATGATATGTCATTGTCCAAAAGTTTTTAGGAACTGTTTTAACACATAATCACTAATGGATCACTCCTTTGCAAGTTCCAAGCCTTTAATTAATGCCTTATCCCCTCATATGGACCTCAAAACCTTTGTGTGATACGTATTCACATAGACAGCACATGGACGAGAAACACAGACACACGGACAGCACACAGATGACACACGGATGGCCTATGTGCACACCCGGACACGGATAGCTCCGGGACCATTTCTTCACGTACTGGAAATATCTGGACGTGTGAGACTGGCCTCATGCAGGATTTTCCCAGTTTTAGTCCCTGAAAAGAAAAAGTGATGTGAACAGCATTATTAAATAACATTGGTCCGAGTTCGATTGCTGGGAATTTTTTGTCATGGACTGCGCTTGGGCCAAAATTATTGGTCGTGTGAACGTAGCCTCATGGTGCAGTCAGACGGTGGTATAAATCGGACTGAGATTGGATCACAGTGCACGGACTGGACGGCGGTTCTCCTGACCTAAGCTTAATAGCTTCTTGTATTTTTATGCAGCTGTTATACTCGGGTCGAGACAGCCGCCGGTCAGTCGGGTGCATTGCAGCTGGATATTGGTCCAATTTATACGGCCTTCTGACTCCATCCTTACAGCAAGCAATGGCGATTATTAATGACTTTTCTTAACTGCATGTTGCTATAACAATTAGTTGCAATGACAATTTGCGCCACATTCTATCTTAATGGTGCAAAACGATACAGTCATGCAACAGTGCGATATTTCAGGGGTCAGGGTAATGGGATGCATTGACTCTTTAGTGCCTGATCTCATAAACTCTCAGCAATAAATCTAAGATGAGACGGAGCTTCAGATTTGTGTAACAGACTTCTACCCTAAACACTCAAGCCGAGCGTTCTCACATTAATAAATTATAGATTCCTGGGCTGGAAGGAAATTGCTGTTGTCGCTAATCCTCAGTTCTCTTCTCTGAAATTTTCCCCTCATGGAGCTAAACCCAAAAAAATAAAGCATCACTCAATGACTCGTTAGTTTGATAAACTGTCATACGTGAGCTGCTACAATGGGAACCACTAACACAGCAGCATTTATGGGGCTCCGGGGAGAACTGCAAACACAAGACGTCTTTAGGAGCTGAAACACAGCCAGGAATGTGGAGGCAGAAATGTCACTGCAGAGAAATGGAGCCTTGTCATCCCTGCAGGTTTCTGTTAGTCGCAGCGCATGCGAGAGTTATAGACTGGAATTAGCTTTGTAGGTAATCCATTGTCATTGCTCGGTCCCTTAGTCGGCCCTATTTACATCTTCCCTGGAAAGCAGGTGAAGCTCAGAGAGTGATCTATAATTCACAAGCAGGAGCACAAACAAGTTGTATTTGAATGTGAAAACTGAACTTCAAAGCCACACGGCATGTTTCAACAAGAAGTGACAAGGTGCGCGGCTCTCCACCACCCCTCTGCTTCACCGAGACAGAAGGCAAATGCTTGTCGTAATAAACGAGAGATTCCCCAAATCAGTTCATGAATGGGACAGAAACAAACATAATCCATCTATAAATTTACTGCCGGGACTGACTTTTCAGCTGATAACTATTGATGATAATTGGAATTCTTATTTCTTAGCTGCATTAAAACTGAGTTCTGGTTTGGTCTAAATGGCTCCAAATATGCCCAAAGTTTTGGAAAAAACCCTTAAATTTACAAAAATATATTTGACGTGGCATTGCGAAACGTTAAAGGCTCAGATACATCATTTGCAGTTTTTTTCAATCCACTTTTTTGTTTTTTCATCGTTGACGTTTATTCCTCCGGATTCATAAAAATGGTTCATGCATTTTGCGCCAAGTGAAAATGGACTTCTTTCATTTCATTAACCATTTTCTTTTAACTTTTTTGAGCAAGAAGTCGCATCTTTTCAAAATATCATAAAATGGGACCATTTGAAAAGATTTGCACAACATTTTTACAGGGAGGTACTAAAGTACAGTTGCGTCAAATTTTGTGATTTTTAAACAGTTGCAATTTATGAATCAGGTGAAAACATCTAGCAATGCTAAACTGCGTCCACAATGGTGAACACAAGAAAAAAATGGCAAACACATGTAAGGCCTCCTCCACACATCTAAATAAAACACGTACATGGAAAAACAATACTGGTGTCATCAGTGTTTTCCATCAGTGTGTCATCTGTGTATCCCTTTTACCATCAGTGTGTCTTCAGTGTTTTTCACTGATGGATGAAGAAAGAAATAACTTACAGCTTCTTCTACGTTACAATGTTAAACACAAACGGCACACACACTGTACATGCTTCTCATGAACCCATAGACTTGTATTGGCCCTTGTCATCCGTGCTGACAGTAAAAAACAGACCTGTCTCTGTATGGATTTACACACACACGCATGGCCAGACTAGTCATCTGACAATTCTGGCTAATGCCAGAATGGCCTGTCCATTCATGGGCCTCCTTGTCTACTACTCTGTTAACAGTATCGGCATCCTCAAGATGCCGATAATTTTAACAGTTGTGACAGTACACAAAGTTGCTGGCTTCATCACTTACCCCGGCAGGTCGTGGGCTTCCCTTCTGTTTGCAGCCTGCTGGAGGCTGGCACCAAGTAGGGTACATCGGCGGTGAGATTACATTGCTGCGAGAATAGCTAGAAGAATAGACAGATGCTGCGTAGGAAGAGGAGACTGGATTAGGTGAGTATAAATATTTTTTTTTGGGGGGGAGGTTGTGGAGGACCATCATACTATATAGGGTGCTGTGGGTTGGACAATAGTATAGTATATAAGTATATAATATTTAGTATATAAGGGACAGTGAGGTGGATCACCATACTAAATAGGGTGGGGGGACCATCATACTACATAAAGGTGCTGTTGGGGGGCCATCATACTAAATGGGGGACTGTTGGGCCAATCATACTATATATGGGGCTGTGAGGTGGATTTTCATACAATTCAAGGGGCTATGAGGTGAACCATAGTACTATATGAGAGACTGTTGGGGTACCATCATACTATATAGGGGCTATGAGGTGTACCATCATAATATATAAGGAGCTGTTGGGTGGAGCATCATACTATATGGGGGCTGTGGGGTGGACCATCATACTATATAGAGGGCTGTGATATGGACCATCATACAGTCATGGCCAAAAGTTTTGAGAATGACACAAATATTATATTTTCACATGATCTGCTGCCCTCTGGTTTTTATGTGTGTTTGACAGATGTTTTTATCACAGACAGAAATATAATAATTGCAAACATATGAGTAACAAAAGCTTATATTGACAGTTAGAATGAGTTAATGCAGCAAGTCAATATTTGCAGTGTTGACCCTTCTTCTTCAGGACCTCTGCAATTCTCCCTGGCATGCTCTCAATCAACTTCTGGACCAAATCCTGAGTGATAGCAGTCCATTCTTGCACAATCAATGCTTTGATTTTGTCAGAATTTTTAGGTTTTTGTTTGTCCACCCGTCTCTTGATGATTGACCACAAGTTCTCAATGGGATTAAGATCTGGGGAGTTTCCAGGCCATGGACCCAAAATCTCTATGTTTTGTTCCCTGAGCCATTTAGCTATCACCTTTGCTTTATGGCAAGGTGCTCCATCATGCTGGAAAAGGCATTGTTGATCGCCAAACTGCTCTTGGAGGGTTGGGAGAAGTTGCTCTTGGAGGACATTCTGGTACCATTCTTTATTCATGACTGTGTTTTTAGGCAAGACTGTGAGAGAGCCGATTCCCTTGGCTGAGAAGCAACCCCACACATGAATGGTTTCAGGATGCTTAACAGTTGGCATGAGACAAGACTGGTGGTAGCGCTCACCTTGTCTTCTCCGAATGAGGCGTTTTCCTGATGTCCCAAACAATCAAAAAGGGGATTCATCAGAGAAAATAACTTTACGCCAGTCTTCAGCAGTCCACTGCCTGTACCTTTTGCAGAATATCAGTCTGTCCATGATGTTTTTTCTGGAGAGAAGTGGCTTCTTTGCTGCCCTCCTTGAGACCAGGCCTTGCTCTAAGAGTCTCCGCCTCACAGTGCGTGCAGATGCACTCACACCTGCCTGCTGCCATTCCTGAGCAAGCTCTGCACTGCTGGTAGCCCAATCCCGCAGCTGAAACACTTTTAAGAGACGGTCCTGGCGCTTGCTGGTCTTTCTTGGGCGCCCTGAAGCCTTTTTGGCAACAATGGAACCTCTCTCCTTGAAGTTCTTGATGATGCGATAGATTGTTGACTGAGGTGCAATCTTTCTAGCTGCGATACTCTTCCCTGTTAGGCCATTTTTGTGCATTACAATGATGACTGCACGTGTTTCTTTAGCGATAACCATGGTTAACAGAAGAGAAACAATGATGCCAAGCACCAGCCTCCTTTTAAAGTGTCCAGTGGTGTCATTCTTACTTAATCATGACAGATTGATCTCCAGCCATGTCCTCATCAACACCCACACCTGTGTTAGTGGAGCAATCACTGAAAAGAGGTTAGCTGGTCCTTTTAAGGCAGGGCTGCAATGATGTTGAAATGTGTTTTGGGGGATAAAGTTCATTTTCTAGCCAAATATTGACTTTGCAAGTAATTGCTGTTAAGCTGATCACTCTTTATAACATTCTGGAGTATATGCAAATTGCCATTAGAAAAAGTGAAGTAGTAGACTTTGTAAAAATTAATATTTGTGTCATTCTCAAAACTTTTGGCCATGACTGTACAACATAGGGACTGTGGGGGTGACCATCTTGCAGTATTGGGGCTATGGGGGATCTTCATAGTGTATGAGTGATCCATCATACTTTGTGGGGTGGCTGTGGAGGAACCATCTTACTGTGTAGGGTGGTTGTGGTGCACTTTATACTCTGTGTGGTGGCTGTGGTGGACATTATACTGTATGGAGGTCTGTGGGGTACATTATACTATGTTGGGGCTATGGTGACCATCATATTATATGGGGTGGTTATGGGGGACATCATACTGTATGGCTTGGGCTCTGGTGGACATCACACATTATATAGGGGCTGTGGTGGGCATCATACTGTGTGGAGGTCTATTGTCCTCTCATACTGTATATTGGGGGCTGTGGTAGATATCATACTATTTTTGAGGCTGTAGTGACAATCTTACTGTATGGGATGTTATGAGGCATCATACTTTGTGTAGCGTTTGTAGGGCCATCATACTGTTGGGGGCATAATACTCTACGGAGATCATAAAAGGGGTATCATAGTGAGTGAGACCACTTAGGGGCTTCAGTAGAGGCAAAATAACTGTCTAAGTGTTGCAATACATTTCCTTCTCTGTTTCTTAAAAAGTTGTGTGATATGCTCTTCTTTGACTGTGATGTGGTAGAACTTTTTCTATGGGACGCCTGAAATTTCTATGTATGCTTTTGCTCAGGAGCCTTATTACAATAAAGAGGCACTGAAGGTCATTATTATAAGGAGGCACAATGGGGAGATCGTTGTCATTTTAAGGGAAGCAAGGAGTCATTATTATTAATAAAACAAAGCACAGAAGATATTTTTCTTACTAAAGGAGTCACAGTGGAATTATTATAAGGCTTTACAAGGTATGGTTTGTGTAGAGGTGGTAGCATGTGAGGAGGGTCCTGCAAAATCAGTAAAGTGAAGATGTGTGTGTTACTGTAGTGGGTCAGCCCCTGCCAAGAACTGAGTTACACTGGGACTCTGAGAGACAATGCTCATGTCTGATTTGTGTGCACTTGAACTAGTCCTTCCCCCACCCCCCAGCAGCTTGATGTGCATTGGTTTCAGCAAGAAGCAGGAAGTGTCTGATCTGGAAGTGGAGACAGGAAGAGACTCTTGCCTGTGTCAGGAAGACAGACCAATACGAGACTGTTAAACGAATCAGCAGCTTTAATTGAGAGGATAGTGCCTGGTTACCGCAGCATCGGCTAGCAGGACAGTGTCAGAAGGAAAGGGTCGCATAGCACAGCCAAAACAGTTTGCCCCAAGCACCTGTAACCTGGAGAGAGAAAGCAACGCTGTGGTACAAGTCACCCCTCAGCATTGAAAGTGAGACAGGACTTGTCTGGATCTGGAAGAAGACTTAACCATAAACCTATAGGAGGAATGTAACTCTGCAAACTGGGCTCCACTACATTGGGACCAAGCAGAAGCTAGCAGACTTTCTAGAAATTGTTTATTTGTTTATACTATTTGTATTGAATTTTGTATTGCAGTTACTAGAGCACAGTTTATGTGACACGTTCCAGCTATCTCTCCTTGTATTTATTATTGCTGTTATCCTTATGTATTTGCCTCCTCATCTACTGTACCGTATTTGAGTCCTTCCCGGTGGTGTCATTCAGGTACTGCTTCATCATATTTTGCAAGGATGAGTTATGGATGGAAGAAAAGGTCATGGTGGTGTGGACCGAATGCAAAGGGAAAGGAAAAATGAATGACAACAATCAGTGAGAACATCGCTGGTGATAACCTGCACAGTATGCTCATATATGATCTGCAGAGCACTGGTGTAAGGCCAGTGGTTACACTTGCTAGTGTGATGCGAGAAACTCGTGCGAGTCTCTCGCTTCAATACCCGGCACTACCGCCGTCACTTGGACCGGAGTGTGCGGCTGCATAGAAATACATTCGCAGGTGTGACCCCGGCCTAAGGCTGGAGACAAACTAGCAAGTTAAAAATTGGTCTTATTTTGATGCAGGAGAGTCGGACGAGTGTAATGCAAGTGTCATGCGAGTGTCATGGGTTTTTTGTGCCAGTACAATCAGATTTTTCACACCTAGCATCCGATTTACATATGAATGCAGTGCGATTGCTATCAGACTGCAATGCGATTTTTTCATGAGCTTTTACATACAATAATTCTCTGTATGTAAAAGCTCATGTTAAAATCGCATTGTAATCCACGACTGTACACATCGTTTTAAAACAAAAAAATCTTCAAAACACACATATATCTATACAATATATATATACTATATACATACACTACCTTGTAAAAGTTTAGGGTCACTTAGAAAGTTACTTGATTTTGAAAGAAAAGCACAGTTTTAGTTTTTTCCAATGAAGCTAACATTAAATGATTCAGAAGTACACTCTATACATTGTTAATGTGGTAAATGACTATTCTAGCTGCAAACGTCTGGCTTGTAATGCAATATCTTCATAGGTGTATAGAGGCCCATTTCCACCAACCATCACTCCAGTGTTCTTGTGGTACTTTGAGTTTGCTAACTGTGTAAGAAGGCTAATGGATGGTTCGAATACCATTGAAAACCCTTGTGCAAGTATGTTAGCACAGCTGAAAACAGTTTGGCTGATTAGAGAAGCTATAAACCTGACCTTCCTTTGAACTAGTTAAACTCTCAAAATGGCCAGAAAAAAATAACTTTCATGAAACTTGACAGTCGATTCTTGATCTTAGAAATGAAGGCTATTCCATGCGAGAAATTGCCAAGAAACTGAAGATTTCCTACAACGGTGTGTACTACTCCCTTCAGAGGAGTGCACAAACAGGCTCTAACCAGAGTAGAAAGAGAAGTGGGAGGCCCCGCTGCACAACTGAGTAACAAGACAAGTACATTAGAGTCTGTAATTTGAGAAATCAACGACTCAACTGGCAGCTTCATTAAATAGTACACGCAAAACGCCAGTGTTAATGTCTACAGTTAAGAGGCGACTCCGGGATGCTGGCCTTCAGGGCAGAGTGGCAAAGAAAAAGCCATAACTGAGACGGGCTAATAAAAGGAAAAGTGTAATATGGGTAAAAGAACACAGACATTGGACAGAGGAAGATTGGAAAAAAGTGTTATAGACAGTCGAATCCAAGTTTGAGGTGTTTGGATCACACAGAGGAACATTTGTGAGACGCAGAACAACTGAAAAGATGCTGGAAGAGTGCATAATGCCATCTGTCAAGCATGGTGGAGGTAATGTGATGGTCTGGGGTTGCTTTGGTGCTGGTAAAGTGGGAGATTTGTACAAGGTAAAAGGGATTTTGAATAAGGTAGGCTATCACTCCATTTTGCAACGCCATGCCATACTCTATGGACAGCGTTTGGTTGGAGCCAATTTCATCCTACAACAGGACAATGACCCAAAGCACACCTCCAAATTATGCAAGAACTATTTAGGGAAGAAGCAGGCAGCTGGTATTCTATATGTAATGGAGTGGCCAGCGCAGTCACCAGATCTCAACCCCATTGAGCTGTTGTGGGAGCAGCTTGACCGTATGGTACGCTAAAAGTGCCCATCAAGCCAAGCCAACTTGTGGGAGTGGCTTCTGGAAGCATGGGTGAAATTTCTCCAGATTACCTCAGCAAATTAACTGCTAGAATGCCAAAGGTCTGCAATGCTGTAATTGCTGCAAAGGGAGCATTCTTTGATGAAAGCGAAGTTTGAAGGAGAAAATTATTATTTCAAATAAAAATATTTTTTTCGAACCTTTCAATCTCTGGACTAGATTTTAAATTCATTTGGCAGCTCATTTCATTAATAAAAGTATGTGTTTTCATGGAAAACACAAAATTGTCTGGGTGACCCCAAAATTTGAAACGGTAGTGTAAATATAATATATATAAAAAATATATACATCTATAATATATACATATATATAATATGTATATAATATATACACACAGTACAGACCAAAAGTTTGGACACACCTTCTCATTCAAAGATTTTTCTGTATTTTCATGGCTATGAAAATTGTAGAATCACACTGAAGGCATCAAAACTATGAATTAACACATGAGGAATTATACAATACACTTTACAAAAAAGTGTGAAACAACTGAAAATATGTCTTATGTTCTAGGTTCTTCAAAGTAGCCACCTTTTGCTTTGATTACTGCTTTGCACGCAGAAAAGGTGAACGGATGGACTCTACATGACTGGTTCCCACCGTGAAGTATGGAGGAGGAGGTGTGATGGTGTGCGGGTGCTTTGCTGGTGACACTGTTGGGGATTTATTCAAAATTGAAGGCATACTGAACCAGAATGGCTACTACAGCATCTTGCAGCGGCATGCTATTCCATCCGGATTGCGTTTAGTTGGACCATCATTTATTTTTAAACAGGACAATGACCCCAAACACATCTCCAGACTGTGTAAGGGCTATTTGACCAAGAAGGAGAGTGTTGGGGTGCTACGCCAGATGACCTGGCCTCCACAGTCACCAGACCTGAACCCAATCAAGATGGTTTGGGGTGAGCTTTACTGCTCACTGCTTCAATTTTGAATAAATCCCCAACAGTGTCACCAGCAAAGCACCCCCACACCATCACACCACCTCCTCCATTCTTCATGGTGGGAACCAGGCATGTAGAGTCCATCCGTTCACCTTTTCTGCGTGCAAAGCAGTAATCAAAGCAAAAGGTGGCTACTTTGAAGAACCTAGAATATAAGACATATTTTCAGTTGTTTCACACTTTTTTGTAAAGTGTAATGTATAATTCCACATGTGTTAATTCATAGTTTTGATGCCTTCAGTGTGATTCTACAGTTTTCATAGTCATGAAAATACAGAAGAATCTTTGAATGAGAAGGTGTGTCCAAACTTTTGGTCTGTACTGTATATATATATAAAATATATATATATATATATATATATATATATACATGTCAGTGACAAATAAAATTAGTATAGTGTGTGTGCAGCTTACTGTACATGTATTTAATTAATAATTGCTGACTTCTTAAATAAAAATGGCATGTGCTCACGTGCAATTTTCTGAGCCAGAGAGGGAAAGCCAGCGACTTGGGCCGATGTTTATAGCCTAGGAAGGGGCCATGGATATTGGACCCCCCTGTCTACAAACACCAGTTCACATCAGCCCCAGAAATGGCGCATCTCTAAGATGCGCCAATTCCGGCACATAGCCTCTCTCTTTCCACTGCCCTGTTGCTGTGGCATATGGGTTAATAGGGGGTTGATGTGACCTTTGTATTGTAAGGTCACATCAAGCCCAGCTTAGTAATGGAGAGGTGTCAAAAGACACCTCTCCATTACTAATCCTATAGTTGTCAAGTGGTTAAAAAAAGACACAGCCAGAATAAAGTCTTTTAATGAAATAAAACAATAAAGTTTCCCATCTTTATTGTACTGCTAATCCATGCGACGCCCTCGATCTCCTGTAATAAATTAAAAATAAACCAACAATATACCATACCTGTCCGTCGTGTCCCACACCGTAATCCATATCTGGAATATATACAGTTTACAACCAGGACGGTGCCAAGATGCGTCCCGTCCCGGCTGTAAACCACTGGGTGAATGAGGAGATGCTGCGGTAAGATGGAAAGAAATGAGAAAGAAATGAGGAGATGCTGCGGTGACATCACTGATGCTGCGCTGCCTCACAGACTGACCCCCCGCTGAACTCTTGAGCATGGGAAAATGAACTGCCATTTTCCCACGCTACGGAGATCAGCGCAAGTCAGGCTATGAGAAAGCGGCGCTTCAGAGACTAGCGCTTATGTCACTGAAGCTGCGCTTCCTCACAGCTTGAACTGCAGTAACCTCTGGAGCGTGGGAATACACCGCTAGTCACTGAAGCAGAGCCGGTAGCATCTCATTCATTCAGCAGTAATTTACAGCTGGGACGGTCGCATCTTGACACGGCTCCTGGTTGTAAACTGTATATATTCCAGACATGGATTACAGAGTGAGATACAACGTCGGACAGGTATGGTATAGTGTTGGTTTATTATTTTATTTTTATTACAGGAGATTGAGGGCTTTGGGGTATTAGTTGATATTGTAAGTATGGTTTAATTTAGAATAATAAGGGAGTCTGTGCGTTTATTTCAATAAAATACATTTTTCAGGGTGTCTGTGTTTTTTTTTTACAATTGGACTATGGGATTAGTAATAGGGGCTCAGAACGTTCATAAGCGATCAACGACATCTCAGCAGGGGCCACATCGCTGCTACATGTCACACACAGCAACGTCGCTAACAAGATCGCTACTGTGTCATAAATGGTGACGCAGGTGCGATCTCGTTAGCGATCTCACTAGCGATCTCGCTTAGTGTGGCATACCCTTAACACAAACTATTACCCTTATGCCACCGCTACAGGGCAGTGGGAAGAGCAAGGCTATGTGCCAGAATTGGCGCATCTTATAGATGCGCCATTTCTGGGGTGGCTGAGGGCTCATATTATTAGCCAAGGGGGGCCAGTATTCATGAGCCCTCAGCTGTCTGCATGGCCATTGCTGGCTATAGATTATAGGGGGACCCCACGCCTTTTTTTTCCCATAAATAATCTTTTATTAATTACATACATGTCCCCTAATTTGCACACACACACTACTAATTGTATTGGTCACTGACATCTATTTATCTACCTATTCTGCATCTATTTACTGTATGTAAATCATGTCTTATATCCTGTCAGCTCCTGCACTGATTTTACAGAAGCCGACAAATGTATTACCGGCTAATCTTCTATTTATCTCTTTATACAATATAAATACATATATATATATATATATATATATATATATATATGTGTGTCACTGACATCTATATATATATATATATATATTCAATGTGTATATTTCTATTCTATCTTTTCTATTTTAACCTGTCAGTGTGATTTTTAACCCCTCTCTGCCATCAGACGTACTATTCCGTCCATGTGACCCTGGACCTTATTCCCATGGACGGAATAGTACGTCATGGGCGATCAGCTGCGCTCCCGGGGGAGCGCAGCTGATCGCCGCCGGGTGTCAGCTGATTATCACAGCTGACACCCGTGACTGTGTGTCAGGAGCGGTCACGGACCGCTCCCGGCACATTAACCCCTGGCACACCGCGATCAAACATGATCGCGGTGTACCCGGGGCACAGGGGAGGATCGCGCAGGGTGGGGGCTCCCTGCGCGCTCCCCTGAGACCCTCAGAGCAGCGCGATGTGTCGCGCTGTTCCGAGGGTCCGTCCTCCCTCCAGGTCCCCGGATCCAAGATGGCGCCGGGGTCCTGCAGGGAGGCGGCTTCCTCAGTGCCTGCTGAGAGCAGGCACTGAGAAGCCTGCAGCGATGCCAGAGCGATCGCTGGTGTGACAGAGTGCTGTGCACACTGTCACACCAGCGATCTGCTAAAATACAGTGATGTCCCACCCTGGGACAAAGTATAAAAGTAAAAAAAATAAAAATAAAAAGTGGTAAAAAAAAATCATAAAAAAAAAAAAAAATATTCCCCAATAAATTCATTCTTTCCTGTAAATAAAAAACCAAAACAATAAAAGTACACATATTTGGTATCGCCGCGTCCGTAACGACCCCCCCTATAAAGCTGTCCCACTAGTTAACCCCTTTAATGAACCCCTTAAAAAAAAAAAAAAGAAAACGAAGCAAAAAATCAATGCTTTATCATCATACCGCTGAACAAAAAGTGGAATAACACGCGATCAAAAAGACGGATATAAATAAACATGGTACCGCTGAAAACGTCATCTTGTCCCGCAAAAAACGAGCCGTCATACAGCATCATCAGCAAAAAAATAAAAAAGTTATAGCTCGCAGAATAAAGCGATGCAAAAATAATAATTTTTTATATAAAATTGTTTTCATTCTATAAAAGCGCCAAAACATAAAAAAAATGATATAAATGAGGTATCGCCGTAATCGTACTGACCTGAAGAATAAAACTGCTTTATCAATTTTATCACATGCGGAACGGTACAAACGCCTCCCCCAAAAGAAATTCATGAATTGCTGATTTTTGTTCATTCTAACCTCCCAAAAATCGAAATAAAAAGCGATCAAAAAATGTCACGTGCTCAAAAATGATACCAATAAAAACGTCACCTCGTCCCGCAAAAAATAAGACCTCACATGACTCTGTGGGCCAAAATATGCAAAAATTATAGCTCTCAAAATGTGGTGATGCAAAAAACTATTTTTTGCAATAAAAAGCGTCTTTTAGCGTGACAGCTGCCAATCACAAAAACCCGCTATAAATAGTAAATCAAACCTCCCTTTATCACCCCTTAGTTAGGGAAAAATAATAAAATTAAAAAAATGTATTTATTTCCATTTTCCCGTTAGGGTTAGGGTTGCGGCTAAAGTTAGGGTTAGGGTTGGCGCTAACGTTAGGATTAGGATTAGGGTTGGGATTACGGTTAGGGGTGTGTTAGGGTTAGGTTTGTGGTTAGGGTTGGGACTAGGGTTAGGGGTGTGTTGGGGTTAGGGTTGGAGTTAGAATTGGGGGGTTTCCGCTGTTTAGGCACATCAGGGGCTCTCCGAATGTGACATGGCGTCTGATCTCAATTCCAGCCAATTCTGCGTTGAAAAAGTCAAACGGTGCTCCTTCACTTCTGAGCTCTGCCATGCGCCCAAACAGTAGTTTACTCCCGCATATGGGGTATCAGCGTACTCTGGACCACAAGAGTTATTGTGCAATTTGTCCTATTTCTACTGTTATCCTTGGGAAAATAAAAAACTGGGGGCGACAAAATCATTTTTGTAAAAAAAAAATGATTTTTTTGTTTTTACGGCTGTATGTTATAAAACTTCTGTGAAGCACTTGGAGCTTCATAGCGCTCACCACACTTCTAGATAAGTTCCTTGTGGGGTCTGTTTTCCAAAATGGGGTCACTTGTGGGGGGTTTCCACTGTTTAGGCGCATCAGGGGCTCTCCAAATGTGACATGACGCCCCCAGACCATTCCATCAAAGTCTGCAATCCTAAACGTCACTACTTCCCTTCCGAGCCCGACGTGCGCCCATACAGTAGTTTACTCCCACATATTGGGTATCAGCATACTCAGGACAAATTGGACAACAACTTTTGGGGTCCAATTTCTTTTGTTACCCTTGTGAAAATAAAATATTGGGGGCGAAAAAATCATTTTTGTAAAAAAAAAAAGGATTTTTTATTTTTACGGCTGTACGTTATAAACTTCTGTGAAGCACTTCGGGGTTCAAAGTGCTCACCACACATCTAGATAAGTTCCTTGTGGGGTCTATTTTCCAAAATGGGGTCACTTGTGGGGGGTTTCCACTGTTTAGACGCATCAGGGGCTCTCCAAATGCGACATGACTCCCCAGACCATTCCATCAAAGTCTGCAATCCAAAACGTCACTACTTCCCTTCCGAGCCCCGACGTGCGCCCATATAGTAGTTTACTCCCACATATTGGGTATCAGCGTACTCAGGACAAATTGGACAACAACTTTTGGGGTCCAATTTCTCCTGTTACCCTTGTGAAAATAAAATATTGAGGGCGAAAAAATCATTTTGTAAAAAAAAAAAGGATTTTTTATTTTACGGCTGTACGTTATAAACTTCTGTGAAGCACTTTGGGGTTCAAAGTGCTCACCACACATCTAGATAAGTTCCTTGTGGGGTCTATTTTCCAAAATGGGGTCACTTGTGGGGGGTTTCCACTGTTTAGATTCATCAGGGGCTCTCCAAATGCGACATGACTCCCCCAGACCATTCCATCAAAGTCTGCAATCCAAAACGTCACTACTTCCCTTCCGAGCCCCGACGTGCGCCCATACAGTAGTTTACTCTCACATATTGGGTATCAGCATACTCAGGACAAATTGGACAACAACTTTTGGGTCCAATTTCTCCTGTTACCATTGTGAAAATAAAATATTGGGGGCGAAAAAAATCATTTTTGTAAAAAAAAAAAAGGATTTTTTATTTTTACGGCTGTACGTTATAAACTTCTGTGAAGCACTTCGGGGTTCAAAGTGCTCACCACACATCTAGATAAGTTCCTTGTGGGGTTATTTTCCAAAATGGGGTCACTTGTGGGGGGTTTCCACTGTTTAGACGCATCAGGGGCTCTCCAAATGCGACATGACTCCCCAGACCATTCCATCAAAGTCTGCAATCCAAAACGTCACTACTTCCCTTCCGAGCCCCGACGTGCGCCCATATAGTAGTTTACTCCCACATATTGGGTATCAGCGTACTCAGGACAAATTGGAAACAACTTTTGGGGTCCAATTTCTCCTGTTACCCTTGTGAAAATAAAATATTGAGGGCGAAAAAAAATATTTTTGTAAAAAAAAAAAAGGATTTTTTATTTTACGGCTGTACGTTATAAACTTCTGTGAAGCACTTTGGGGTTCAAAGTGCTCACCACACATCTAGATAAGTTCCTTGAGGGGTCTCGTTTCCAAAATGGTGTCATTTGTGGGGGGTTTCCACTGTTTAGGCATATCAGGAGCTCTCCAAACACGACATGGCATCCAGCCAATTCTGCGTTGAAAAAGTCAAACGGCGCTCCTTCCCTTCCAAACTCTGCCATGCACCCAAACAGTGGTTTACTCCCACATATGGGGTATCAGCGCACTCAGGACAAATTGCACAATAACTTTTGGAGTCTTGTTACCCTTGGAAAAATAAAAATTGGGGTGAAAAAATCAATTTTGTGGAAAAAATATGATTTTTTAATTTTACGGCTCTACGTTATAAACTTGTGTGAAGCACTTGGGGGTTCAAATTGCTCACCAAAGATCTAGATAAGTTCCTTAGGGGGTCTAGTTTCCCAAATGGGGGCACTTGTGGGGGGTTTCCACTGTTTAGGCACAGCAGGGGCTCTCCAAATGCAACATGGCGTCCAATCTCAATTCCAGCCAATTGTGGTTGGAAAAAGTCAAATGGTGGTCCTTCCATTCCGAGCTCTGCCATGCGCCCAAACAGTGGTTCCCCCCCACATATGGGGTATCAGCGTACTCAGGACAAATTGGACAACAAATTTTGTGGTCCAATTTCTCCTGTTACCCTTGGGAAAATAAAAAATTAGTGACTAAGAGATAATTTTTGTGGGAAAAAAATAGGATTTTTTATTTTCATGCTCGGGCATTATAAACTTGTGTGAAGCACTTGGGGGTTCAAAGTGCTCACCAAAGATCTAGATAAGTTCCTTAGGGGTCTAGCTTCCAAAATGGGGTCACTTGTGGGGGGTTTCCACTGTTTAGGCTCATCTGGGGCACTACAAATGGAACATGACCCCCATCAATGTTTGCATTCCAAAACGTTACTGCTTCCTTTCCAAGCCCTGCCGTGCGCCCAAACAGTTTCCCCCCCCACATATGGGGTATCAGCGTACTCAGGACAAATTGGAAAACAACTTTTGGGGTCCAATTTCCTTGGGAAAAATCAAAAATTTGGGACTAAAAAATCATTTTTGTGGAAAATTGTTTTTTTTTTTTTTCACACCCAGGCATTATAAACTTTTGTGAAACACTTTGGGTTCAAAGTGCTCACAACAGATCTAGATAAGTTCCTTAGGGGGTCTAGTTTCCAAAATGGTGTCACTTGTGGGGGGTTTCCACTGTTTAGGCATATCAGGGGCTCTCCAAACGCGACATGGCGTCTAATCTCAATTCCAGCCAATTTTAGTTTGAAAAAGTCAAACGGCGCTCCTTCCCTTACGAGCTCTGCCGTGTGCCCAAACAGTGGTTTTCCCCCACATATGGGGTATTGGCGTACTCAGGAGAAATTGCACAACAACTTTATCTGCCCATTTTCTCCTTTTACCCTTGTGAAAAAAAAAATGTTTGTAAAAGATCATTTTTGTGGCTAAAAAGTTAAATATTAATTTTTTCCTTCCACATTGCTTCAGCTCCTGTGAAGTACCTGAAGGGTTATTAAACTTCTTGAATGTGGTTTTGAGTACCTTGAGGGGTGCAGTTTTTAGAATGGTGTCACTTTTGGGTATTTTCTGCCATATAGACCCCTCAAAGTGACTTCAAATGTGAGGTGGTCTCTAAAAAAATGGCTTTGTAAATTTTGTTGTAAAAATGAGAAATCACTGGTCAACTTTTAACCCTTATAATTTCCTAACAAAAAAAAATTTTGGTTCCAAAATTGTGCTGATGTAAAGTAGACATGTGGGAAATGTTATTTATTAACTATTTTGTGTGACATATCTCTCTGTTTTAAGGGAAAAAAAATTCAAAGTTTGAAAATTGCAAAATTTTCAAAATTTTCGCCATATTTGCGTTTTTTTCAAAAATAAACGCAAGGTATATCGAAGAAATTTTACCACTAACGTGAAGTACAATATGTCACGAGAAAACAGTCTCAGAATCGCGAAGATCCGTTGAAGCGTTCCAGAGTTATAACCTCATAAAGAGACAGTGGTCAGAATTGTAAAAATTGGCCCGGTCATTAACGTGCAAACCACCCTTGGGGGTGAAGGGGTTAAAGTAGCCGGATATGAATTGTCGGCCTTTCAAAGGACACCGGTGCGTAAAAATTGCACAGCACTCGCATGGTACGATTGTCGTGCGAGTGCTGTGCAATTTTTTTATTGCACCCATTGACTTCTATTGCGGGATGCGATCTGAATACCGATTACAGTCACAGCATGCTGTGATTTTTTTCCAGTCCGATCTTGATCCGATCTGAGCTGGAAAAAAAAACGCAGATGAAGACACAATCATAGAATAACATTGGTCTGAATTCAATCCGATTTTTTATCGGATTGAATTTGTCCGATTTCATCGCAAGTGGGAATGAGCCTTTAAACTGATATTACCATTATATGGTCACTGTGTGGTGGTTATATCATTCTTAGTACAGTGGTTTTGGTTAAAGTAGTTGTCAAAGCTTGAAGTTAAAGTCTGCAGTGACTGTGATTGTACACTTCTGAACCCTCATAGAGCTCTCGTGCTGGGAGACTTCTCCAATGCCAACACTGCGAGTTGGTGATCATGTGTAGGGGCGTAACTTGAACAGCATAGACCCCAATGCAAAATCTCTAATGGGCCCCCAATTATTGCACATCTTTAATAGAATTGGTCTTTTCATATAGGCCAAATGGACTTCTGGAGCCCCCTAGGCTCCAGGGCTGGGGTGCAATTGCAACCCCCGCTCCCAATCCCAGCACCAGAGAATCCTCACAGTGCGCGCTGTGAGGGTTCAGACATTTGAAGTTACATAGACTTTAACCTCAACCCCTTTAACTATCAGAATGGTGGCATTATCACTATTGTATATGCTGGTAATATCTGTTTATGGCTTGTGGGTATTTGTTTGTTATATTTCAATATTATTTTTTTTATATTCTTATTATTATTTAATCTTATATACCAATATTAATGTTATTATTAGAAATATTGGTCTTGTAGTAAATTTTGATTTCCTCCAGGTAGGGTAATATTAGTAATATATCCCTATCTTGTGCTTAGGAACAGCATGGTCCTGTTTGCTTTCAAATGCCAGGACTAAATTTCAGTCCAAGTCCGTCTCTGGACACACGGTCTGTGTAAAAACACGGACATGTGAGCAGTCTCATAGGTTATAATGGGAAGGTTAACAGCACCAGATAGGAACCAGAAAACAACAATGTACGTTTTGCTTTTTTGTATAGATGGTTTCTCAAGGGGATCTATACAAATCCCCTTGAGAAAGCATCTATACAAAAAAGCGAAACGTACATTGGGGTTTTCTGGGTCCTGTCCGGTGCTGTTAACCTTCCAACTTATACACTGGTAAGCGCTGACTTTCAGCTGATTGTAGCGCTTCCACTCCTAAGTGCTGAGCTATCTGCTTCAGCCCTTCAGCCCAGATGATGGAGCAGAGAACCAATGGTTAATTAATGTCTGTCACTTTATATTTTGGGTTCTTGATCTTCTTGAAGGTTCTCATCTCTATAAAGTGAAGGTCCCGTCACACGCTTCAATGTCCCAGTGATCCCACCAACGATCCGACGTGGATGGGATCGCTGGGACATCGTTAGCTGATCGCTGGTGAGCTGTCACATGGGCAGACTCACCAGTCATCAGGACCAGCGAGCACGCTGGTATCCAGTGTACACATCGGGTAACTAAGCGCTGCGCCGGCGTTAATTACCCGATGTGTACCCTAGATACCAGCTCACCGCTTCTGCTGTACGCACTGGGAGCTGGTATCCAGTGTACACATAGGGTAAATAAGCGCTGCGCCGCCCTTAGTTACCCGATGTGTACCCTAGATACCAGCTCCCAGCTTCAGCTGTACGCGCTGGGAGCTCGCTGATCGTTGGTCTCCCGCTGTCACACGCAGCGATGCGCGCTGGCCAGCGGGAGACCAACGATGAAAAAATGGTCCAGGCCATTCGACGACGATCAGCGATACCCAGCATGGGGGCTGGTCGTCACACTACGTGTCACACTAAGCGAGATCGCTGGCTAGGTCACTGTTGCATCACAAAATTGGTGACACTTCAGCGATCTCGCTAGTGATCTTGCTTAGGCCTGTTTCACACATCAGTTTTTTGCAATCAGGCACAATCCGTCCAATTGCTAAAAAGACGGAAAATAAAAAGTAAAAAACTGATGTGCCGGATCCGTCGTGAACTTTTCAACCCAGAAAATGTATATTACGCATGTCTGGCACGGAGGAGAGAGAGAGAGACCATGGTTTCCAGAATCCGGGTCAGTCTTTTGGCGGATTGCACAAAAGACTGATCCGGTACCATAGACTTCTATTGTTTCCGGCTGCCTGATGCGCCGCTTCAGGCGCTGTCAGGCGTTTCCGGCAGAAAAAAAAAACGTTGCATGATGCGTCCTGTCCAGCCGCCGGAAGTAAAGTCTATGACGGATCCGGCAGAAAACGGACTAAACGCAATCCGGCGCTAATGCATGTCTATGAGAAAAAAACAGATCCGGTGGTAAAAAAAAAACGCATCCGTGTTTTACAAAAACTGCCAGATCGCGATGTGTGAAACTAGCCTTAGTGTGATGGGGGCTTTAGCTTTATCTATATTTTTGATCATCTAGGATATCTAGTAATCTGAAAAATAACAGCCTCTAAGGGATACTGGATTTAAAGGATTCGGCAGTAGTTTTATTTTTCAGTGTTTGTCAGTTTTTGCCATATAAGAGCATCAGTTCATGCAGTCTAGTAATATACAGTAGAGATGACGGGTGAATGAGTCCAACGAACCACGGGGTTGAATGTAAATAGAACTTCCCTGAAAATGTATAACTTTTGGGGCCTTTTTTTTTACTAGGTAAATAGATTACTCATTATTTGGATTCTAAAATAAAACCCCTCCTCCTACAGTCCAGTGTGGTAGTTTACTTCCTGCGTCTATAGCTGTAAAACTACAACTCCCAGCATAACATGGTTGCAGAGTACTACACTGGTCCAGGCTAATTTATCTACCCCTTCAATGAGAAGCATGTGGGATGAGGGTCCCCGATGTACGTAAAGAAGGCAGCATAAATATACATGCAACATGAAAAAGTCCTAAGATTTCTTTCTCCAGCCTGCTGATTGATTGTAAGATATAATCTGGACATATGGTTCTATTCTTATTCTCATTTTTTTAAGTCACTTTTCGTTGATGTTTTCTGCACCAAATTTTCAAAAATGGTGCCACACTCGGTTCTTGAATTTTGTGTAAAATAAAAAAATGCTCTTTATTTTTGTCTTTTACCTATTTTGCTTTTTTTAGCTCAAAAAAGTTGCATTAAATGGTGCAAAATTTGTGCCAAAATATGTGAACTACATTAAATCACTCCAAATTGGAACTACAATACTTTTGTGCCAAATCTTGCAATTTATTAAATAGTCACAATTGATAAATCAGCTGAAAACATGGAAGTCCCAAATATAGCACACAATAGCAAATATTAAAAAAAAGCGAACAGTAACAGTGTAAAATATACTTTAAAATAGGCACAACTTAAAAGAAGAATTTAGAATTAGTATAAAAAACAAATTAGCTTTATTGAAAGCATGACAAACCAAAAAGAGACAAAAACCACAGCGTCAAAAAGCCATAAAAGGGATGTAAAAAACACTTAAAAATGCAATGAATAATCGCCAATAACCTAATTTATCTAATAGGTTCAAAAATGCTGCAGAAAGTCTGCAATATTAAAGAAACTTTCCAAATACTCATCGTTGGAACGTAGCAAAAGAAAAACACCAAAATCTAGAAGAAAAAAGGTGCAAATGCCATAATGAATGGAGCTCCATAAAGTAGTGCCCCCTTCTTCCATAAAATTATGTACAAGCAAATTTTTGCTCCAGCCATATCACCTTTTTGATATGCAAATATTTTGCAGTGACGAGAAACAATACTTGTATGAAAATATATATATATATATTAAAAAGAAGTTTAACAACTTGGCAAAACAAGAACAACTGAGGAACTCATCTTGTACCCTGAAGACTCAGTTATAATAATAGACAGTAGACATTCATAGTTATCAATCTGGATTGTTTGGATATACTGCATTTTGCATTTTACACAATTACAATGCCTATGATACATAACATGGCCACTAGAGGTCCCCAGTGTACAGTGCTGTTGGAGGCTTTTCCTGTGTGTTGTATATTGGCCATAGACATTGGGTGCTTATTGACTCATCATCACACTGTTGATCTAATTTCTGTGCCCCTTGGTGTCCCCCACTCAGCATTTTGTTGCAGCACCCCATATGTAAAAACTGTACAGGTTATAGCTGTATCTTTGTTTGCTCCTTTGTCCGGATTTTTTGGCTTCCCTTCTTCCGGTGTCCATAGCTATAGACAGTAGATTTTAGGATTTTCGGAGTCTGCAGGTTTCGGAGCTATATACTTATCTGTCTTTATCTACATTTATCCTGCATCATTACCTTTCACAAACCTTGTCTGCTTGTCTTTTGGAGGAGCCATGATCCAAATTCGCAGCCGCTGGCGAGTGCCAAGTGAGTGACATCAGCATTGTGATTTATGTCATCTGTGTTGGGAGTTATGATTAATTCCACTTTTATGATGCGGATAACATCTTTGTTATTAGCACTTAGCGCACATTACAACTTGTTTTACTCTCTTCCATTAACCTCTCACCTTGCTTGGATATCCTGTTCCTGACCCACTGATGGATGTTCGAGCCGCATTTTACCCACCGGTCCATCAATCCATGGAAGAAACATGTGCCGCCGCGTGGAGTCAGCCACTATGGGAAATAATATCAGGCCTGATAGTTCAGTCTATTTAGATAAGACCTGAAACAATCTGCTCCTGCCAGTCATGTCAGGCTCGCACAGGCTGGATCCCCTCTGTTCAATGAATCTTGGTGTAAAAGTTTTTGACCCCCGACTGACTTATAGATGATGCTTATCGGCTGCAGCCTGAGTTATAGAAGAAGTTATTAAAGTTCCATTTACACTGAGTGAATATTACTAAAAATGTTAAATCATTTCACGATAATCGGGCAGTGTAAACAGGCTGCTGATTAACAGAGGAACGAGCAAAATACTCATTCGTTGGGTGAAATGATCTCTTGTGCTGTGCAAAAGTTGATCGTTCTTGGCAGAGCATCATCTTATGTAAACAGCATCTGTGCTGCCGAGAACAATAGCAGCCTATACCTACTGAACGACCTATTACAGATCGATCTGGGCGAATTAAGCACGGTCTGTATGTGAAAATAGGATATTAAATGACTGCAGACTGGTAAATATTTATCCATCAGCAGTCATTTAATGCTGAAAAATTGGGTGGTGTAAATGCACACGTAAGGTGTACATACACATTAGACTAATGCTGGTGTACCTGTAGGTATATGGACTGTCTTAACCTGATTCTGCCCTGAAGACAACAATCACGCTGTACAATATCATGACACTGTATAGTGTCATACAGAATGACAGGAAATAGTGATGTGCGTCGTATATAATGTGTATAGGTAATGTACAGCATATAAGTAATCTATAATTTGAGTAATTCATAATACAGGATTAGATTTGGGATAAGATAAGTATTGTTTATATAGTAGGTGGTTTAGCAAGGGCATAGGACGTAGGATAAGAACAATAGATTTAGTCTATAGGATAGGACATAGTTAATAATAGTACTAGCCCAGTGGGTGGGAACTAGTGTTAATAAGAGGTGGACACCTGGTAGTAAGGGAGATAGAGAAGTGCAATGTCGAGTTCAGGTGCAGTGGGCTGCTAGGGACAGTGGAGCACCCCCTAGGGCCAGGGGTTACTTGGTACCGGGATGCTTCTTAAAGGGGCAGTGTCACGGCAACAGTGACCCGGTCCATGGCCCTGGGCGTCCAATAAAAGGGGAATGACAAAAAGAGGAAATAAAGTTTGTAAAAGATTTAATGTTTGTGACGCCACCCGTGGTATTCGGTCAGGGGAACGACGCTGCAATACAGATCCTCTGGGACGATGATAGGGCAGCAAAGGTGGTTAGGCTCTCCACGGGTAGAGCTGTATCCCAGGGCAGTTAGGATGTTAAAGGTGATGTTAGTAGTGAGTGTGGTGCAGGACAGGTGGTGCCGGAATGATTCAGAGGACACAGCAGGGTGCAGTTTCCAACATTTTACTCACAGTTCTTCTGTACACAGATGCCCGCTTGGTGTCGTGTCCTCCAGGTGAGGGGTCCAGCAAACACCCAGGTAGATCAGGATACACCTTTCCAGGACTCCCTTCAGTATGTTCCTCTTCTGTCCGTCTCACTGCGCTGGCTTTCCGCCCTTCCTGCCCAGCACCATCACAAACAGTGTCCCAAGCCAGCAGCCGTAGACCTTGTCGGGCGACATCCTCTGCGTCCCCTTGCTCCTATATAGATGCCTTTTCGTTGATTAATTGTGGATGTGGGTGGGGCAACTACAACTACCCCTGCCTCCGGCTTGCTAGCTAAGTCTTGTAGTCCTCCACTAGTCTCAGGGGCCGGTTCCCCACTGCGACCTGGTCCCTCCACTTCTGTATTCAGGCCCCAAGGGTGACTTCGGCACTCTCCGTGTCCCTAGGACCCCTTCTGTCCTCCTGGGAGCTTCCTTCAGACTCCCCTCACAATTCTCTCTTTCTGCAGCCTCTCTGCTGCACTCCTTCTCCTTCGGTCTCCTCAGACCAACTTCTCTGTTCTTTCCCGCTCTCTAAGCTCCTCCCCTTCCTTCTTCCTACCTTCTCCACTCACACCCCAACACCCTTTCCTACCCAGCCTGGAATGAGGCCCTCCTCCCTAATGGTACGCCCAGGTGCCCTGACTGAACTAGTGTGTGTTGGGTGCAAGTGTTAGAGTCCTGCGTAGTGCTCCCTCCTTACCTGAGAGTGGGATACCATACCTCTGGATGAGGTGCAGTACCTCTGTGGTGACTGGACCCTCAAGGGCGCCACAACAGCATGGGCCAATCGTTTGAGTCAGTAGGAGGCTGTACTGATCTTCCTTGTGGACATTTCTGTAACATTGGGAGCCCAGGGCTCGGTCCAGGTACCATGGAAAGGGCCTGGTTTTCTGACATCTCTAGGTTGGTGGAATTCCATGGGGGGGCAGGTGGCCGGTTCCGAGTGCACTGCTGAAGTAGATAGAAAATCCCTGAGGCTGATGGAGTCAGTGGGCTTAGGGGTAGTCCAGGAAGAACAAGAGGCAGGGCTGAAGAGATACTGTTCTAAGGGGGAATGAAACATGAAATGCCGTATCCTATCCCACATGTCACTACCTGATGAACTTGAACTGACCAGTATTGTTTGCCTGTTGTATAGAACTTGGTGTCCCCTGAATTGTGTACGGCGGCTCCTGAGTACAGAATCCTAAAGGCAGCGGAGGCCTGTAACCTACAAGTGAGTGTGATGTACCCCACACCAGACATCACACTGGGACACCGTTTGTTTGTAAAGTGCCAAAGCGTAACCAGACAGCAACTCAGTCATGACTACCACTTTTGCGCAGTTTACAATTGGCGTAGTCGGCAGGATCAATCCATGCATCAAGAACACATCTGTCAAGTTGGGAAGGATTCAGTGAAAATAAAGACTGCACCGAACACCAACTGCAAGATGGCTGTGAGTGGCGCGAAATGACAAGGCAGACCTGCCTATTGTAGGAATAAACAAAGTGAAGAAACATGAAAAATCCATCCAGGCTGTGAAGTGGCTTATCCAAAGAGGCCTGCTTGTAGTGAGCATTGCCCGTCCCTAATGGGCATAGTGGAAGAAAAAGAAACTCTGCCCATTGAAGCCAGGCAATGAGGAATGGACAGAGACTGCCAGAAAATGGGCAGGTGAGCTGGAAGTAGCTCCAGCCAGTAAGGGGGGGACTGAGGAAGAATATACCCTAGGAACATTGTTGGTGAGCAAAGAGCATCATAAATAGGACGCAATGAAGCGATTCTACAACACGGCTCTCCGCGGTGGGCCTTGAGTAGCCGAATGACAGAGAAAAGTAAAACCACTGGAGCAGGAAATGTGTCTGGGAGGATTGCAGCCATTATAGGATCTGGCTGAGACCTCAGCGAACCGAACTCCAAGGCCGAGGTT